>OW569415.2:45730364-46980364 GCA_937662695.2 Halyzia sedecimguttata
GAATGATCGATATATTTCACCGATTTTTAATACTTATCAGAAATTTATCATATCAAAGAAAACAAACTTCCAAATGTACATATTCAGGAAATTATTTATAATAATAACTGATATTATTGAGCATCCCACGCTTTTCTCTAAATAATACTCACATGTATCTTCCATCACTTTATCATTTTCTTAAACTATTATTTATTTTCTCGTTTTTAGTTCGATTTATCGCGTGCAACGATCGAGCGCTAGCTCTTACTCTCATGCAGAGGATGTCTAAAGAAATTTATCAACTCTGGGATCCTAGTCAGGATAATGGGGTACTCTTATCGAATTTATTGTGATGCTCCTGAAAAGTCTGCAAAGTTTAATTAAATATGATCATCTGAAATGGGTCAAAATCGAGTTCAAAGAAGTCGGTTACAAACAAACAAACAAGCAAGCAAGCAAACATACAGGCGGAGCTTATAAAAGCGTGCTATTCAATTTTCAAATAATGCCTGAGAGAACAATTTTGTATAATGTTAAATGAAGAAGGTGGTAGTAACATGAAATCCCTAACGAAATGTATTAATCGTGTCGGTCCTACTGAGGATTAAAATTTGTAACCTAAAAAAATTTTTTTACTCAACCGAGATATTTATCTCTCAAACCTACTCTGAAAATTTGAACTGTCTAGTGAGCTACCTAGCTCATTTCGTTTGAGAGTTGTCGTGTTAACGGACGACCGCACAGAATCGATTTTGACCACGAAATCTTGATCAGTGAGTCGAACCAAATCGTTTAAGACTATTTTCATCCGAAAATTCGAAAATCACAGACATTTGGGCAAATTGATAAGCACTCTGTTCCAAGGAACAAGAGCACCAAAAACAGAAAAAAAATCAGAAATTAGAAAATTTTGTTTTTCCAAGAACTCGAAATATACTGATCTGATCGAATTGGAATTCGGTGGTTAAGATCTCATGACTAGAAAAAGTGTTCAACTATTTTGCTGAGTATGTTGCTTGAAATTCCGAAACCACTTATCGGTTTACCAATAATTTCCTCTTGGAGTATGCAAAATTCGTGGAAAACAGAGTGCTTGCAACCTCAAGAAAAATATCAAATGTGGATCTATAAATACTGGCCAAATTATTAACGATTGAATCATGTATTCATCCGTTTATCGCAATCGACTCTTGCGTGCTTAATCTACAGAATTACATGTTCCATTAATTATTATTGGTGTTTGGATTTTGCGTATATACAGGAATGGTCGGATAACTGTGAGTACAGGGGCTATGGAAAAAGTGGATGAACGGTGTGTAGAATTAATTTTTTTTTCGACATTTGTTTGAAAGTTTAGCGACTCAGGAAGGCATGGGTGACACAGCCAATTGAATCTAGAAACCATATTCTTCTATGAACATTATGTGTGTGCTCAAGTAAGTTTCGGGTAAATGGCGTTGTTTTCGAAGTGTTCATATTCATATCGTAGCCCTAGGGTCAATTTCGAAATTGAGGCGCCCTCTTTCGGGCATTTTCATCCTGCGCATGAGCATATGGAAAGCGTTATTACAGAGTATCAATCTGAGATATATCTTGAGCCGTTGGTGCTGGAGCATCGGAGTTTGGAATGAGGTGTGTAATTTTTAGAGGACTTCAAACCATCAGTGTATTGAGCAGCCGCAGAGGAGAAGTTGCTGTTTTTAGGTTGTATGGGTTAGATTGGGAGTTGATTACGTCTAGTGGTCGAGGGTCTGAAGCTGGTTTAAACTTACATCTGGTTTTGAAGGAGAGCCGCAAGGAACTTCTGACGGAGTTCCCACGACCAAATTTTTTTTTTCTAATAAAATGGGTTTGGTCAATTTTTCTTTATTTTGACAACTTTTCTGAGGCGTTTGCCTCTATCTCCAAGTATACAATTTAAGTGATCTATACTAATATCACAAAATATATAATTCAAATTATTATTACCAGTAAAAATAATATAAAAAGCACTGACGCGAGATCAGTCTGCTTTGGTGCGCTTATTCATGTTGGCCAATCTGAATTGAATGATGTCATAAACAGGCGTGCAAAAGCAGACTGACCTCACGTCATTTCTTTCGGCGATGATCTCCAAAGAAAAAAAAACTGCTGTGAGGTCAGTCTGCTTTTGTGAGCTTGTTTATGACATCATTCAATTCAGATTGATCAACATGAACAAGCGCGAAAATGCAGACCTACCTGTCGTTAGATTTTATATACATCATGTTTTATTGCAAGTGATGAGTGAGTTCAACATCGAATAAATGGTCCATGAAGTTTCCAATATTTCATCTTTCAACAAAAATTCAGGAAATATGCCATAAAACCATCTAAAGAAATATTTCGCTTTTTAATATTCATACGAAAATGATAGATTGCTGAATCGGTTCTCTGCATGTTTGCATTTTTCTTCCTACTTTCGTAGTAGCAAATCAAATACGGCTGTATAAACTGCCTCTGCTGATTTAGGAGGAAATGCAAGAATGGAGAAATACTCATCACTCATTCCCATCTCCTATGTTCTAGACTTTACTAGCAAATTTTAATTCATCCAGTTTAAGGTGAAACTTTGACGAAAATTCAGTAGGGTTCTTTCATATATATTTTTGCGCGCGTGTTCCGCAAGGAACAGCGTGCTATCATTTCGTCACAATGTCTGTATTTTTCGAATTTTTTTTCGAAAATGGTCTCAAACGATTGGGTTCGACTCCCTGATGAAGAATTCGAGGTCAAATTCAATTCTGTCCGTCCGGTCCGGCCGGCCGGTCCGGCCGGCCGGTCCGGCCGGTCCGGCCGTTAGCACGATAACTCTCGAACGGAACGACTTAGAGCGTTGAAATTTGCAGGGTAGTTTCGTAGCGTAAATATCTCGGACAAGTTCGTTAACGGGCGAAATCGACCGAGCGGTTTCGGAGTTAAGGCCGTTTTTAATAAAAACGTTTTTTATGAATATTTCCGGAACCGATCACTCAATCTTTTTGAAATTTTGCATCAGATTGTAGAATCATGACCTTTATATGCCTGCGAAGTTTTGTGTTGAACGAACGGCCCTAAAGTGGCAAAAAAAAATTTTGAAAATTTGAAAATTTTGTTTTTACGATAACTCGAAAAATACTGATCTGATTAAATTGAAACTCAGTAGTTAGATGCAAAAGACCAAAGCAAACACTTTTGCAAAATTTCGTGATGATCACGTGACATGAAAAAAATAAAAAAATTACTACTATTTTGCGGAATACTTTGCTTTTAATGCCGAAACATATGTTTTTGAGGTTCATGCTGCCCTTTCCGGGCATTTTCCGTATTGCGCATGCGCAGATGAGAAGTCCTTTAACTGCTGTAGTTTTCGTCAGAGAGGATTGGGGTTTTGGGGTGGCGGATGCTATTCCTCCATAGAATTCAGATCCCTGATGAGGGTCTGCGCATGCGTAGATTAAAGATGCGATATCTTCCGAACCACTAGTTTTGGAGAATCGGAGTTTTTTGTAAGGTGTGTTATTTTGAGAGGACTTTTAGCCGCCAGTAGATTGCGCATGCGCAGAAGAGAAGTGACTGTTTTTGGGTTGAATGGGTTATGTTGGGAGTGCTGAGTCGATATTATGAGGTTTTAATAGAATATTCATAGCAATTCAGTGCAAGGACAAGTCAGTTTGGGGGATGTAGCGTTGTTTCCGAGTTAAAGTGTCCGTACCGTGGCCCTGGGGCTAATTTTGAAATTGATGTTACCCCTTACAGGCATTTTTCGTTATGCGCATGAGCAGACCATCAGTAATTTAACTGGTGGTGTTTTCGTCAGAGAGGATTAGGGTTTTGGGGTGGCGGATGCTATTCCTCTATAGAATCCCCTGTTGAGGGTCTGCGCATGCGTGGAATAAAGATGTGATATCTCCTGAACCACTAGTGTTGGAGAATCGGAGTTTTTTGTAAGGTGTGTTATTTTGAAAAGGACTTTTAGCCGCGAGTAGATTGCGCATGCGCAGAAGAGAAGTGACTGTTTTTGGGTTGGATGGGTTATGTTGGGAGTGCTGAGACGATATTATGAGGTTTTAAAAGAATATTCATAGCAATTCAGTGCAAGTACAAGTCAGTTTGGGGGCTGTAGGGTTGCTTCAGAGTTAAAGTGTCCTTACCTTGGCCCTGGGGCTAATTTCGAAATGGATGCAACCCCTTACGGGCATTTTTCGTTATGCGCATGAGCAGACCATCAGTGATTTAACTGGTGGTGCTTTCGTCAGAGAGGATTGGGGTTTTGGGGTGGCGGATGCTTTTCCGCTATAGAATCCCCTGGTGAGGGTCTGCGCATGCGTGGATTCAAGAAGCGATATCTCCTGAACCACTAGTGTTGGAGAATCGGAGTTTTTTGTGAGGTGTGTAATTTTGGGAGGACTTGCAGCCACGAGTATACTGCGCTTGCGCAGACGAGAAGTGAATGGTTTTGGGTTGTTTGGGTTATGTTGGGAGTAATGAGCCGATATTGTGAGGTTTTAAAAGAATATTCATGTCAATTCAGTGCACGGACACAAGTCAGTTTGGGGGAAATAGCGTTGTTTCCGATTTGAAATGTCTGTATGGTGGCCCTGAGGCGAATTTATAAATAACTATATTCGGTAGATCTATATTAAAATGCGTTCGGATTTGGAGAAGATGCAATTTCGTCCCTAACGGAGGACCCACAACCGATTTTTTTTCTGATCTACGGTAAAACTAACAGCCAAACTGTATTGATAGCTATATTTGTTAAAGGAACTTGAAAAAAAAAAAAAAAAAGCACTGACGTGAAGTCAGTACTCTTTGGCGCGCGTGTTCACGGTGGCTAATTTGAATTGAATTATTCAAAATTTAACAGTGCTGTATCTAAGCTGCCATCAGGATAGAGTAACAAAGTTGGAAAAGAACACAAGTGACTCTCCTTAGTCGCACAAGCTCCTAGAAGATTTGGGAGGGTCAGTATAATCCTAATCATGTTTATAGCACGCGCGCAAAAGCAGATTGACTTAACAATGAAAGAAAAAGTGTAAAAAGTCAATCTGCTTTGGCGCGCGTGCTATAAACATGATTAGGATTATACTGACCCTCCCAAATCTTCTAGGAGCTTGTGCGACTAAGGAGAGTCACTTGTGTTCTTTTCCAACTTTGTTACTCTATCCTGATGGCAGCTTAGATACAGCACTGTTAAATTTTGAATAATTCAATTCAAATTAGCCACCGTGAACACGCGCGCCAAAGAGTACTGACTTCACGTCAGTGCTTTTTTTTTTTTGTTCTAGGACTCTTCCCTCCGAGTTTGAACTAATTATATTTCTCATCGATACTTTGATAGCAGTCCTCTTGATATTAATTAATATGAATAGATTTGAGTCTGAGTCTGAGTATTATTTTATTTTTAGTAGTCAAAAACTCATGATATAAAAAAGTTTCATATTAAATTTGTCTTCAGGAATCAATTTTATAATTTGAAAAATGTTGAATCATTAAAAAGTTCTGATGACAAATATAGCAGGGGTTGATTTTTCCACCCCTCCATGTTAAAAGTTCAGAATTGAATAAACTGTAAAAGAGTGACATTTAATTAGCGTTAGCTGACTGCCAAATTTTATTCTTCTAAATTGTTCCATATGGAAGATATTCAATGAAAACAACATTTTTCCCGCCATTTCAAAAGGCAGTAACTTAGCTCTCAAACAAAAAATTTGATGAAAAATACCTTTAATTTTTGCCTCCTAAAATCTTTTGAATCAATTTAGAAACACCATGTATACAGGAGTTTTCAAATCTATTACTTCGATATTGGTAAATACGAAAAATGTCTACTATCAGTAGGGTAATTTATGCTTTGGCAGAATCTGGCGTGATATGTTTCCAAGATGAATTCCCTGATAACATTTTATTCCACCAACTCTGATATTTACATTTTGTCTGATTCAGCTGCTTCCTGTTCACATAAAACAGCCAGCTTATATTTCCTACAAAATCCTTTAACATTCAGCTGAATAATGAAAACTCGAGAAACAAGAGCGCCAAAAAAACAAAACATTGCGGAAAAAATCAACCAACTAGTTATAAATTTGTCAACACAAAAACAGATATACAACTTTTCAGTAACCTAATTCTAACGAAGGAAATAATTAATCGGAAAAGCACTGAGGTCAGGAGATTTAGCACGCTTGTTGAAATTTATAGCCAGAGTGATCACCCATTCGGGTACTGAACTTGGCTTCCAGGAAAAAAATATATATTTTCACAATACTTCCAACAACTTAGATCCGACCGAAATTGAATCTAGAGCTTGGCTGTAAAATAAGGTACATATACAATTCTCACTAGGTATTTTGGAGATAACCCTCCACAGCCGAAGATATATCACTTAATTTAAAATGGCCGGAGTAACAGAGTTATTTTCATCTTCCGTTAACATAAACGATACAATACTGTGATAGATGTACTATGTTCTGGATTTAATTTTTGTGAAATATTTGCCTAGATCTTCAGGAAAGATTAGTTTGAAAAATACTTTAGCTAACTGATTTCTCTCTACCAAAACACTTCCTTGAAAGAAACCTAATAGTAGAGAAAATACAAATTTTGTTTTCAACCAATACAGATCCGATCAAACTGAAACTTGGTAACTACTTGTAGACAACCGACATAAAGACGTATGTAAAATTTTGTGAAGATCATATCACCAGAAAATTGAAAAAAACTTATTGAAAAAATTATTTATCTCACAATAACTTGAGAACGGAAAGAGATAGCTAGTTGCATTACAATGTATAGGGTGAGTTGCGCATCCGAATCGGCCGAACGGTTTTGGAGTTATACCTATCTGAAATTCTGTTGTTATTTCCTCAATAACTCAAAAATTGGTTCAAGCACTGACGTGAAGTCAGAAGCTTTTGCGCGTATGTTCTATTGTCCATACTTCTGTATTGGACACCCTTAATCGAATTTACCATGGTGAATTATGTTGTCCATTCTCCTGTAGTGGACACTCTCAATTCGAATTTACCTTGGTAAATTCGAATTAAGTGTCCAATACAGGAGAATGGACAACATAATTTACCATGGTAAATTCGATTAGGGGTGTCCAATACAGAAGAATGGACAATAGAACATACGCGCAAAAGCTTCTGACTTCACGTCAGTGCTTGAACCAATTTTTTTTGTCGTGATTTTTTTAAATTTTCTAATAGTACGGCTCTTAAAATTTTTTTTTTCGTAATTTTTTTCAAATTTTCTAGGGGTATGGTTCCTACAAAATTTTTAACACGTCTTTATGTTGATTTTCTACTACTAGTTACCAAGCTTCAATTCGATCGAATATTTATTTTTTGAGTTATCAAGGAAATAATAATCCAGGTGGGTATAACTCGGAAACCGTTAGACCGATTATGCCCAAAAACGAACTCAACTGTCCCTTCCGGATACGCAACCTACCCTGGAAACTGCAAGTCCATATCTGCTTTCGTTCGAAAGTTATCGAGGCAACGGTCACAAATCTACTGAACTCACACAAGAATGCTCGAATCTCCAACAATATGTAACCGATCATATTAAAACTAGAAACTTGGCAGTAGAGTTAGGTTATGAAGGCTCTTGCAAAATTTCAGCAATTTCAAACGAATAGTTACTGATATATAGAATTTTTTTTTTTATTTTCAATGATTTATTAAAAATTTTCTACAAATGCTATCCTCACCAAATTTTGCAAACATTTCCGCGTTGGCACTTTACAACTATTAACCATGTTTGAATTCAATCGGTTAAGTATTTTTCGAGTTAATGAGGAACAAAAAACCACCAAATTTCAGAAAATTTCAGATGGCTATAACTCTAAAACCGTTTGGCCGATTATGCTCATAAACAAACTGAAATGTCGCGTTCTGGTGCACATCCTAACCTGAAAACTTCAAGCCGCTATCTCTTTCAGTTCACAAGTTATCGTGACAACAAAAATATTTTTTAATAATTTTTTTTTAATTTTATAGCCATACGATTCGCATAAAATTTCACGAACGTGCTTAGGTTCATATTCTACAACTACTCACCAAGTTTCAATTCGATCGGATTTATATTGGTTGAAAACAAAATTATTACTCGGAAACCACTGGGCCGATTATGCCCATTAACGAACTTGTCCGTCGTATTGGGATGCGCCACCCACCCTGAAAATTTCAAGTCGCTAGCTCTTTTCTTTCTCAAGTTATCGTGGCAACGGCTGGCCGGACGGCCGGACGGACAGAATCAAATTTGACCTCGAATTCTTCATTGGGGAGTCGAACTAAATCGTTTGAGACCATTTTCGTCAAAATATTCGAAAGTTACAGACATTTGGGCAAAACTATAACGCGATGTTCCCCAGAACATACGCGCAAAAATACGAAACCGATCTAACTCAAATATGGTAATTAGGTGTAGAATGCCGACGCGCAAATTCTTGGAAATTTCGTGAGGATCTAATCACTAAAAACTTAAAAAAAATTGGCTCAAGAACTGACGTGAAGTCAGGAGCTTTTGCGCGTATGTTCTATTGTCCATTCTCCTGTATTGGACACTTTTAATCGAATTTACCATGGTGAATTCTATTGTCTATTCTCCTGTATTGGACAGCCTTCATCGAATTCACCATGGTAAATTCGATTAAGAGTGTCTAATATAGGAGAACAGACAATAGAATTCACCATGGTAAATTCGCGAAAAAGCTCCTGACTTCACGTCAGTGCTTGAACCAATTTTTTTTTTGTGAAGTCAGGATAGAAAGCAATGATGAAAAAATTAACACATTATTGTCTACCTTCAATTCTTCTTTAGGAGAAGAATACATAATTATTCTTGAAAAATATTACTGGAATTAATGTCATATTTAATTATTAAAGTAAAGAAAATTATAAGTTTAGTTACTAACATATTGAATGAAATTCAATTGAATTCCAGTAATATTCAATTACTTATTCTTAACCAATAAATGTCCATTAATAGATCTAAAGGTGATGAGGTGAAACATAAAGATATATTCTCATTAGTGATAGAAAAATTGGCCTAAAATTCCACTCTACCCATCACGAGATTTAATATCCAAAAATGAGCCTTACAAGATCAGAAGCCTTCAGCAAAATTTCAGCGATATCATATTAAAAATAATACATAACCTTTCAAAAGTCCCCAATCGCAATTATACTCCTCTGAAGGCACATGGATCTCTTGAAGAAGAATCGCCTTCTCTATTTCTCAAAGATATTCACTCTTGTTCATAGAAATCCCTTCAATATTTAGTTGCCTCCTCCTAAGGAGGATCTCTTTCAAAACCAGGTCTGACCGCTAATATAGGGCTATCATCTCCCATAGGTTTGTGATGAAATAACACGATTTTCCTATAACATACGCGCAAGAACATGTCATCGTGACATTCATATTTTTGAAGGTTCTCGTAAAAATACGACCATAGACAACATATCATACGACGATTCGCATCCAGCTACCGAACTCACAAAAATCCGCTCGGTTCTCCAACAATATAGATCCGATTGTGTCAAACTTGGAACTATGCAGTAGAGTTAGGTTCTGAAGGCTCTTCCAAAATTTCAGCCATGCCGGACGAATAGTTTATTATTATTATTATTATTATTATTTATTTGATAAGAGTTAAGAAATCTATAAATGAATAACAAAATGAAAGTTAATGCACATGGCTCAAGAAAAAAAAAATAGTTTGTTCACAATGATTAGGAATTGACAAATTTAATGAAAGGAAAAAAAAAACAAATTGACCATTGTCACGTCCGCCCCCGATTCCACCTGTCATATCGATTCTTGAATGTATTGACGTTGGAGGCCTCCACAATGGCAGATGGTAAACGATTCCAAGACGAAAACACTCAAATTGGATAGAAAGTACTCCCTCTGTGTTGTTCGGAAGTTTTCCCTCCGTAGTTTGAACCTGTGGCCACGCAATCGTTCGTTAGTGTTTAAGGTGAAAATTCCTCCCAGGTCTGTGCTGAAAAATCCATTCAGAGCTCTGTATGTGATTATAAGGTCACCTCGAATCCTTCTATCAGAAAATAGGGGAAGATTCATAATGGATAGCCGTTCAGGATAACTGGGTCGAAGCACACCATAAGGGATCCTGGTCGCACGACGCTGGACACTCTCGAGTAGTTGTGCATCACGAACCAGAGACGGAGACCAAACTGGTCCAGCATATTCCAGTATAGGGCGCACATATGTAGTGTATAGGATTCTGCAGGTGGTCGGATCGCAACGGGAAAATGATCTACTTAGGAGATAAAGAATTCTCTTCGCCTTGTTGACAGCATGTAGGGTGTGATTAGACCAAGAAAGGTCGTCGGAAACCACTACTCCAAGGTCACAGTGGGAGCTCTCCGAAGAAAGAATATGATATATAGAGTTTTTTTCAATTATTTTTTTTTTTAATTTTCTAGTTATACCATCCTCACGAAATTCTGCAAGAATTTTCGCGTTGGTATTCTACAACTAATAACCATGTAGAATTCAATCGGTTTTGTATTCTTCGAGTTAATGAGGAACAAAAAACAACCAAATTTCAGAAAATTTCAGATGGCTATAACTCTGAAACCATTTGGACGATTTTGCTCATAAACAAACTCAAATGTCGCATTCAGATGCACAACCTAACCTGAAATTTTCAAGCCGCTATCTCGTTCCGTTCTCAGGTTATCGTGACAACAAAAATATTTTTTAATAATTTTTTAATAATTTTCTAGCGTTACGATTCTCACAAAATTTCACAAACGTGCTTAGGTTTATATTCTACAACTATTCACCAAGTTTAAATTTGATCGGATTTATTTTGGTTGAAAACAAAATTATTACTCGGAAACCATTGGGCCGATTATACTCATTAACGAACTTGTCCGTCGTATTGGGATGCGCCACCTACCCTGAAAATTTCAAGTCGCTAGCTCTTACCGTTCTCAAGTTATCGTGGCAACGGCCGGACGGCACCACAGAATTAAATTTCACATTTGGCAAAACTATAACGCGATGTTCCCCAGAACATACGCGCAAAAAACCATTGAAAATCAGTGAAAATAATTATATATATATCAAAAACTATTCGGCCAGACGATTTCGGAGTTATATCCATCAGCAATATTATTTTCCCAACTCAACAAATATATATCCGATCGAATTGAAACTTGATAACCAATTGTAGAATACCAACATAAAGACGTATGGGAAATTTTGTGAAGATCGTATTACTGCAAAATTTTAAAAAAATTACGAAAAATATTATGTATCTCACGATAATTCGAGAACGGAAAGAGATAGCGACTTGCAATTTTCAGGGTAGGTTGCACATCTGAATGCGACATTAAAGTTCGTTAATAGGCATAATTGGCCAAAAGATTTTGGAGTTAGACACATATGAAATATAAACTCAAAATATACAAACCCAAACCAATTGAAATTCGGTAATTACTTGTAGAATGCCAACGCGCTCATTTTCACGGAATTCCGTGAATATATCGTACCTTAAATTAATTGAGACGTAAGTGTTTCGTATATTAATAGATATTTAATGAATTTCAATTAGGATAGAATACATAATATGTTTCTTAGACGATTCTCTGATTACTCAAGTCTGTCATTAATTGGTACCAAATAGATTAATATCCTATAAAAGCTGAGAAAACGGTCTATATCGATAGAAAAATTCTCTTAAGGGTGTCCACTAGAGGTGAATAAATTATCAACAACAATTTTGTCGGTTTAAGGTTAAATTTTCATTGTTTTCAGAATCAGCTGAAATTCCGCACATAACTTCGAGCCATCATTTTACATTAGAGTACCCAATTTCTGCTTTCGATCGACTCCGTATGAGGCGTGGATAGACAATGGAACATGCGCGCATAAGCTACTGACTTCACGTCAGTGCTTTCCCAAATTTTTGAATGTGTTTATTTTCGGCTAATATAAAACATAGATCTTTCTGTAACTGAAGCAGAGAGAGCTGGCAGGATGGCCAGAATATTATGTTTCGAGATGCATAGTTCCAAGAGCTGTATATTATTCGTAAAACGAACGATGTTCTGTAATCTCTGCATACGATACTCCATTTGAGTCAGATGATCCCGATCAGCATCAGCCAAAATGGTATGCAGCTCTTCAGTTATGTCTGCTTTTACTACTCCTGCCTTCGATACAGACCATGCTTGTTCAGTGGGATTGAACATATGACTATATGGACTTAGTCGATGATGGTCAAATTCACCCTCAGCAAAGCTCTCTTCAATACCGGGTGACATGGAGCATTATCAACAACTAACGGAACTGGAATATCGTAAATATTTTGCGCTCTTCTTATGCACTTTCACATAAATACTTCCGGCCTCATGTATAAACCCCTTGGGGTATGAATTAGCCCCAATTTCCAATGAATCCTATTAGGTGAATATTCACTCCTCTGCAACCTGCAGATATACTACTTGTACAACGGCCCTGGCTCTAGGATATGAATAAATTATAGTTCGTATCGCCCATGTATATAATAGGTGTGTTTTATGCTTGAATATCTAGCAATTTTCCAGCTCAATTCCGCCTGGCTGTTTTTACTTAAGAACTATTTGCTCTTCAGAGTTCTCTACCAATGGCCTTCAGAGTACACTAGTCCATCTTGATGCCGTCGTTCGAATTCCTTCGAAACATTGAGTGCAAAAACTTCAATGAATTGACGGTGTTCAGCGGTTATTTATCCCTACGTTCACCTCCTCGCATTTTCTCTGCTAGTTTTTTATTGCTTGCCCTTCGATACGCTGTTCTTTCAGGTACCCCCACTATAATATATGTTTACAAGATTAGGCCAGTCACCATTGATATCAATTAATGCACAAATCGGCCACTTTAAATTTGCTGCACCATCATTCTTCAATGCATTTTGCAATAGTGGTGTATCTTCGAGATGATAATTAACTAAATTTAGTGTTTTAAGATTCTTTTTGCGCGTATGTTCTGGGGAACATCGCGTTATAGTTTTGCCCAAATGTGAAATTCTGTGGTGCCGTCCGGCCGTTGCCACGATAACTTGAGAACGGAGAGAGCTAGCGACTTGAAATTTTCAGAGTAGGTGGCGCATCCAAATACGACGGACAAGTTCGTTAATGGGTATAATCGGCACAATGGTTTCCGAGTAATAATTTTGTTTTCAACCAAAATGAATCCGATCGAATTTAAACTTGGTGAATAGTTGTAGAATATAGACCTAAGCACGTTTGTGAAATTTTGTGAGAATCGTATCGCTAGAAAATTATTAAAAAATTATTGAAAAATATTTTTGTTGTCACGATAACCTGAGAACGGAAAGAGATAGCGGCTTGAAAATTTGAGGTTTGGTTGTGCATCAGAATGCGACATTTGAGTTCGTTTATGAGCATAATCGTCCAAAAGGTTTTAGAGTTATAGCCATCTGAAATTTTCTGAAATTTGGTTGTTTTTTGTTCCTCATTAACTCGAAGAATAGAAAACCGATTGAATTCAGACATGGTTTTTAGTTGTAGAATGCCAACGCGAAAATTCTTGCAGAATTTCGTGAGGATGGTATAACTAGAAAATTAAAAAAAAAATAATTAAAAATATTTGAAAAAAATTCTATATATCATAAACCATTCGTCCGGCATGGCTGAAATTTTGGAAGAGCCTTCAGAACCTAACTCTACTGCAGAGTTCCAAGTTTGAACACGATCGGATCTATATTGTTGGAGAACCGAGCAGCCTTTTGTGAATTCGGTAGCTGGATGCGAATCGTCGTATGATATGTTGTCTATGGTCGTATTTTTGCGAGAACTTTCAAAAATAAAAATATGAATGTCATGATGACATATCTTTTACGCGTATGTTATGGGAAAATCGTGTTATTTCTTATTTCATCACAAATCTATGGGAGATGATAGCCCTACATCGCATGCGCCCCGTTTTAACCTCAACATCGAATCTGAATCTGATCAAAATACAAAACGTAAACAAAATATTCTCAATCCACGAAGTACGAACGAGTATTCCTTCCGTTGAAAATAATCGAGATTACCTTGTATTTGAAGATTGGAGGAATCTAGAAATATTGTTTACGTATGTGAAAGAAATTCCAAATTATGGAGAACTGTGGAAAAGTTGTTCAGAAAGAAGATATCTGGTATATGTCCTTCAGGATTTCTGGCTAAAAATCAGCAGTAAGTAATAGAAGTGAATTGAATGAATTACTTTACTCAGAGAAATCCAAGTCCTAATATTTCCTTTCAGGTTGGAATGAATTAAGGTCCAGTTGACGTAGAGCAAAAAAGTAATGCTTTTCGACAAATAGAATGCATGAGTTACTCTTGGAGTTACTGCAGATAGAATTCTTAAAAACAAGGTATATGGAACTTAGTCGATTGAATATTTGTGAAGATTAAGTATATCTCATGAGAAAATTTAATATTGATAAGAGGCAACCAAGATGACATGAACACTAAAATTTTTAAAGTTCAAAAGTGGAATAGCCAAGAAGAAAATCTAGTGTTTCTATTCAAACAAATTGGTGGTGGTTCTCATATCGTTGAAATGACAAAGGGACGTATCTGCAATGAGCAAGTTTCAAGATATTCTCGTTTTGAAATTCGAGAGTGAACGATAAATCAGGGAGTGAACGAAATAAACCATAAATGCTCGATTCAAGGTGCATTTAAATATGTTCCGCAATCTACTAAGGAAGTGGTTGTTATGCATAGGCTATGACTATAAAAAATAAAGCCAACTCAAAATTTTACATTTTACACTTAATTCTGTTTTGTCATTTTGCCGAAGCTATATATATTATGGGATAAGTATTCTATTCATCATGTACTTAGGTGAAAACCACCCAGTGCCTTGACTAAGCTGACGTAAGAATACATTAATAAAATATACACAGAACAAAACTGACTCTCCTAGAAGCTTCTGTGGGATTTCCTTAGAGAAGACCTAGAATGGTTAGTATAATCATAAACATGTCATTAGCAAGCAAAACTGCATGAATTACATTTCAAATGACTTCTGCACCTACCCTATTATTCAGATTTGGCCCTTAGCCACTTTTACCTGTTTACACATAACATTTGCATAATACTATTGCACAAAAAAAACAGTTGAATTACGCTTAGACCAGTGAATTTTGAACACTTTTCTGTTTTCCTGATATCATGGGTCTCTTACGATTCATCATCAGGGTGTTTGGATGCCAGCGTGTACCTATATAATAGGCATTTTTAACGAAACATTTTAATTTTTCTAATTGCAGAATATTTTAAAATATAGGAGTAGAAGGTGATGCAAAATAACATGTGTGTAGGTATATATTATGTATATAGTTTTCCCGTGGAACTTCAGGTATATGTTTCTTAAATGCTTGTTGCTTAGCATGCTTAACAATGAATACCTCTGAAGAACAGATTTTACTAATATTATAATAGAATGGCTTGATAATTCAACGCTAACTTTGAAAATGATGTATCCTAGTGTTGCGGAGGAAAATCCAAGTATATTTTACAACGAGAAGTAGTATATAAGGAAATGGAGAAAGTCAGTTATCATATTTTAATAATAATCTATATACAAGTATTTATCCTCCCTGCAGTGTTTCACGAATCCTCCATGATTATGCGGGCAGCAGTGGTCCAAACTCGAAAAAATGTATTGCAAGCTGCTTGATGTAGTATTGAATTTTCAAAATGAATGTTATTCTTGATCTCTCTTGAAGTAAATAATCGAATATGTTAATAGAGTTTTATTCGAAATTATTTCCTTTGTTTGTATTACGGCTTCAGTGAGGTATACAATTTTTTTGTTCACTGAGGGCTGATATATTTTACGACCTGTAAACTGTCAAGTAGCCTTACCGAAAGGAAAGTAATCTGTAAATGTTCACTTTAAAGGGGATCAGTAAATTCAACGAGCACATAGTTGACGAATACTTTACGGAGAGGTTGAATAAATCGGCCCTTAGTAGATAGTATAAAACAATATATAGATTGGTATCTAAATAAATGAATCTTATTTTCACAACAACTCTTTTCCCCTAACCCATGAAAACAAATTTTCACAGACAATTTACATGAATCATTAGCTTCAAACGTTCATTATCTTGAAATACAAATGAATAAGTGTAAATTTAATTTTAATATTTCAATATTGAATGGAATATTTAGAGTTTATCTATAATTTCAGATATCTCATCTCATCAACGAGTGACAAAAGTATTGAAATTGATTATGCATTAAACGATGTGTTCAAATGTCAAATTATTACCATATTCCATATCGACAGACATTCTTGTAATGATTATGAAGAATTAAAAAGGTTTGATGGCTAATATAAAAATTTGTTCAAGCACTGACGTGAAGTCAGGAGCTTTTGTCCATTCTGGACAATAGAATTCATCTTGGTAAATTCGATTAAGAAGAGTCTCCAATACAGGAGAATGGACAATAGAATTCATCATGGTGAATTCGATTGAGAAGAGTGTCCAATACAGGAGAATAGACAATAGAATTCATCATGGTAAATTCGATTAAGAAGAGTGTTCATTACAGGAGTATGGACAATAGAACATACGCGCAAAAGCTCCTGACTTCACGTCAGTGCTTGAACCAATTTTTTTGGAATAATCTTGAGTATCGATTGATTGTGAATAGCTGAATAATCTGCAGGGTTTTTGTGAATGGAAGACTTCCAGCTTAAATACACTGTACTACACTCGCACATGACTTGAGAGGATTCATTTTTGGCGCTCTTGTTCCTCGGAACACAGTGCTTATCAATTTGCCCAAGTGTCTGTAATTTTCGAATTTTTGGCTGAAAATGGTCTCAAACGTTTTGGTTCGACTCACTGATCAAGAATCCGTAGTCAAAATCGATTATGTCCGGCCGGCCGTCCTTCCGTTGACACGATAACTCTCGAACGGAATGAACTATACAATTAAGATTTCCAGAGTAGGTTTGGGAGATAAATATCTCGGTTAAGTTCGTGATTGGGCAAAATCGGCGTAATGGTTTCAGAGTAACGAAATAAAAATCATTTTTAAATAGCACTTTTCAAATTCAATTCCTATTAAGATGCAGTTTCATCATAAGAATGATGATGATTTTCCAAATTTTCAATAATTAATCGTAATTTTATGATTTCATAGAATGCTTTAATTACAATTTGCTGATGTATGAAAATCCGACATATGAGGTGAGTCATAGACATACATTTTGAATTTAATTTGGGAGCTCTTGTTCCTCTGAACAGAATGCTTATCAATCTGTTTTCACAAGATATAAATAATCCATATTCCTCGATTGATTACTATACCAATGCCTGGGACACAGTTTGACAATGCGGCATGAGAATAGCGAACGGAGACAGATATAAAGTCTATGATCCCATGAACTTTCTGTGAACGTTACCTACCGATAATTATTGTGATTATTATGTCAGTTGGAATCACATCTGAACTATTAGATTCGAGATATTCTTGGAAATGAATGAATTAATGGATATATGTCAATTGTTATTATTAAACAAACACACCATGTTTAGTAAATTGAGATTCATCACTGAAGATTGTCCTGTACAAAGTAATTCTGTGATTTGCGATCCAATATGAGAAATTCGATCTTAAAATATTATCGCCAGGTTTTACCGGTTGTACCGAGTGGGCATAATTGGTGATGCCTGAACAACAACTTCTTAACTCTAATTTATGATGCACTTCTATCATAAGAACCCATTGATATCATTCCCAACTCTTAGACCCGGTTCATACTGGCGCGATATCGCATTTAAGATATCGCATACGCGACAGGAGCAAAAAGATACTTGTATTCTGAAGGGATGCGATAAAAAAAATTGGTTCAAGCACTGACGTGAGGTCAGGAGCTTTTGCGCGTTTGTTCTATTGTCCATTCTTCTGTATTGGACACCCTTAATCGAATTCACCATGGTAAATTATGTTGTCCATTCTCCTGTATTGGACACTTTTAATTCGAATTTACCATAGTAAATTCGAATTAACTGTCCAATACAGGAAAATGGACAACATAATTTACCGTGGTAAATTCGAATAAGGGTGTCCAATACAGGAGAATGGACAATAGAACATACGCGCAAAAGCTCCTGACTTCACGTCAGTGCTAGAACCAATTTTTTTTTTCCCAATTTTTTTGAAATTTTCTAGGGGTACCTACGGTTCTTAAAAAAAAAATTTTTCAAATTTTCTAGGGGTATGGTTCTCACAAAATTTTAAACACGTCTTTATGTTGATTTTCCATTACTAGTTAGCAAGCTTCAATTCGATCGAATCTTTATGTGACCGTTGCCTCGATAACTTTCGAACGAAGGGAGATAGGAACTTGTAATTTTCAGGGTAGGTTGCGTATCCGAATGGGAGAGTTAAGTTCGTTTTTGGGCATAATCGGTTTAATGGTTTCCGAGTTATACCCACGTGTAATATTATTTCCTCGATAACTACTCAATCGAGGAAATAATATTACAGCAAAATTTCAGCAATTTCAGACGAATAGTTACTGATATATAGAATTTTTTTTTTTAATTTTCAATGATATCTCAAATATTTTTCACAAATACTAACCTCACGAAATTTTGTAAGAATTTTTGCGTAGGCATTCTACAACTAATAACCATGTTTCAATTCAATCGGTTTAGTATTTTTCGAGTTAAAAGGAGAAAAAAACAACCAAATTTCAGATGGCTATAACTTTAAAACCATTCGGCTGATTGTGCTTATAAACAAACTCAAATGTCTCGTACAGATGCACAACCTAACCTGAAAACTTCAAGCCGCTATCTCATTCCGTTCTCAAGTTATCGTGACAACAAAAATATTTTTTAATAATTTTTTAATAATTTTCTAGCGATACGATTCTCACAAAATTTTACAAACGTGCTTAGGCTCATATTCTACAACTACTCACCAAGTTTCAGTTCGATCAGATTTATATTGGTTGAAAACAAAATCATTACTCGGAAACCATTAGGCCGATTGTGCCCATTAACGAAATTGTCCGTCGTATTGGGATGCGCCACCTACCCTGAAAATTTCAAGTCGCTAGATCTTCCCGTTCTCAAGTTATCGTGGCAACGGCCGGACGGCACCACAGAATTAAATTTCACATTTGGGCAAAATGATAACGCGATGTTCCCCAGAACATACGCGCAAAAATATTGTATTTTTTTATAATACATACTACTGCTCTAAAATGCTTATTTCCCGAGATATTCGATCAGTAAAGCAGTAGCATGTATTATAAAAATACACAATTTCTTAAGGTAGATTCCAGCCGGCCAATTAAACAAATGGTCGCTATCTCTTTCCGTTCTCAAGTTATCGTGGCAACGGCCGGCCGGACAGAATCAAATTTTACCTCGAATTCTTCATTGGGGAGTCGAACCGAATCGTTTTCGTAAAAAACTTCGAAAGTTACAGACATTTGTGCAAAATGATAACGCGATGTTCCCCAGAACATACATACGCTCAAAAATGGTTTACACTGGCGCGAAATTATATCAAAGAGTTTTCTTTGCATGCAATATTATATATTATAGCCGATATCGCGTCAGTATGATCCGTACCTCACGTACGGAGGGTTTCACAAAGCTTTGACAGCGCTTAATTGCAAAATCAGTGTAACCAATACCTTTGGAGATATGATTTGTCAAAGTCCGAATAATTACGCGCTGGTTTAGTTCAGATACAATTCAGCCAATATGGTTACGAATTCTGTAGTTGTACGATGTGGACATAGGTCAAATAGAGATTAAATTTCGACTTCCTACCACTAATGCCGATTTAAATGGAGATAGAGTAAATGATCCCAACGAAGTTTGCAAAAGCACGGATCAGCCATACCAGGATCCTTACTGACAGATTTGGATCTGAAATGCTGGGAAGAGGATCAATGGAATTTAAATTTCATAGACTCACAATGATCAGCTCTGTTTCTATTAATCATTAAAGGATACTGTGGGAGGTATACTCATTATTGAAAGGTTTTTTTCTGGGTTTTCTCTCCCAAACTCTGAAAAATATCTATAAAATAAAAATTAATTATTTTGTGATTTGCTTCTGCGTAAGAAACACAAGATATTTGTCAGAAGCAATCAATTGAACAATGTTGCCTAACAAACAACAACGAAACAACATCAACGAAGAACTATATCGTAACGTTTCGGAGTCTATATCAGACTCCTTCGTCAGACGCTTAATGAAAATCTTTAGAATTATTTTGTTGATAGTTCATTTGTGAAATTCAAGAATTGTCACATTGACAGTATTTAAAAATTATAGCTAACATAGTTGTACTCCGCATAGAAATTTCTAAGTTCCAACTCCTTTTTCAATACATTTAGCCAAATATGGTCAATACCATTTGAGCAATTTGCAAAATTGCATTCTCTGTTCAATAAAATACAAGTTGACTACTTAAGTTTCCTTTTAATATAATCAGGTTCTGTCATTAGAATCTTTGTATTACTCCAATCCATCATGTGATCTCCTTGGATTGTACATACATGTTCTGCTATTTTTGATTTCTGTATGTCTCTATTTCTCAAGTTATTCTTATGCTCTGACTTTCTTACTTCTAGTGGTCTTGATGTTTCTCCTGTGTATGATTTACCACGAATACAAGAAATATTATATACACATTTTTTTGATTTTTGTTTTTCAATTATGGGTTTTGTTTTCGTTAATAAAGACCTAAGATCATTTTGTGTTTTGAAGACGGTTCTTATATTGAACTTAGAACCGATTCTTCTAATTTTTTCAGAAAGGCCACGAACATAAGGGATCACATTCAACAGATTGAGTTGCTGTTCTTGTTGATTATTCTGTTGTACTTGTTGATTATTTTGTTGTTCTTGATTATTTGCTCTTCTATCTAAATTCATGATACATGTATTTATGAATTGCCTCGGATATCCATTTTCTTCAAGAAATTTTTTGATCAAATCAATTTCATTATTTCGAATTTCAAGAGTAGAACAAATTAGGTTCGGTCTATCATAAAGTGTTTTAATAACACCTCTTTTCACACTAAGCTGATGGTTTGAATAGAAATTTAAATATCTATTTGTATGTGTCTGCTTCCTGAAGACACTCGTTTCGAAATGGTTCGGATACTTAATTATCGAAACATCCAGAAAAGGAAGCTGCTTTTTTTTTATATTTTTCAGAGTTTGGGAGAGAAAACCCAGAAAGAAACCTTTCAATAATCTGTTTCTATTGTCTCAGATGATAAAATTTTTCTTTCACATTACAATTATAATAATAAATCTTGTTTTCAGTGACAGATCATACAAAAATAATTCACAAAGAAATAATTAGTATATAATCCAAGAGTACCTATTGGTATATACAGAGTGAGTCAAAATTGTGTACCGAGCTTTCTGAGGGTGATAGCACATTGAAAAATAAGCATGGTTTGATGAATAAACGTATGGCCCAAAATGCATAGTAAGGAAGATATATCCTTCCAAAGTTGATGAAATTAAAAAAACTCCACCAGGCCACCAGATTGAATTTCGTACATAAATTTATGTTGTTAAAATCAATTTTTTTATTACACTTCTATATTTCTGATATTGTTATTAAGGGTGTTTTTAGAGGGTAAGTCATGATTTTTTCGGGATGCCTTCTTTCGTTGTATTCGTTTTGGTGAAAAAATAGAAGCATTCGATGGAACGAAGGAAATTACATGAAAAAGGTACTCTTATCTAAATACCAAAAATTGAACCGTTTTAGAGATATTTGAGTTTTTGTACTCACATGATGTCAGCAAATTAATTCATCGCGAGATTCATCGGTAACGATATTTTAGCAGGCCATGAACAATTCTTAATTTTGTCGATGTTATAACCTTCCTGTGTCTTTGATAAACAATAAGTACATAACAATAAGTCTGACAACATACATTTATGTGCGAAATTTTAATCACCGTTTAGAAGTCATGCGGAGAAGTTTTTTATAAATTTATTTGTTTTTTGGAAGGATTTATCTTCCTTAATATGCATTTCGGGCCATAAGCTTATTGATCAAACTATACTTATTTTTCAAAGTGCTATCACCACCAGAAAGCTATGTACACATTTTTGACTCACCCTGTATATTGTATATTGTTGTAGGGGATAACGTTGTACTGCGACCTTGAGGCCTATTGTGTCAGAGCTGTCCATTTCATCACCATCTACAGCTCGCCTTTCAGTTCCAGAGTTCTGATGAACTCCAGTATCTGGGATGGCTTCAAGTAGGTTAGGTCTTTGCTCCTGCAGATTTCTTACCCAAAGCATTCCTTGCGTTGGTTTGGGATGACGAGGCATTCCGTAATCAGGTGATCAGAAGTTTCATCCTCCTCCCAACAGAATCTGCACTCGTGAGTTTCTGCTAGCCATAATCTCTAATCTCATCATATGCTTCCTAAGACAGCAGTGTCCTGTGAGGAAATCAGTGAGGAGGTGCAGCGTGTTCTTACTGAGGTCAATATATTTCTTAGATCTGACAGTGTCAAAGTTGATACATTCCGGGGAGAGATCTCCAGAAAATAACTCTTTCAGTTTCTTCCTTCATACGAAATTCACTTTTGTAGTAACAACCCCACAGTAGGGTTCCGGGCCAATAAAGGGGGTTTGTGCTCCTTTCTTGGCAAGTGTGTTGGCCTCCTCATTTCCTTTAACACCCGCGTGACCGAGAACCCAGACCAAGGAGACCCTGTTGTTCTTGCCTACTTCATTGAGTTTTCTTCGGTACTCCCATATTAGCTTGGACTACCTATAGACCACATTAGTGAGGTTAGGTGGGAAATTTGAATTACGATCCATCCGTGGATCCGAGCACTCAATTCCCCATGCATTTCTTATGGACCTAAAATTTACGCGAATTTCTCGCCTGTTTTTAGATACTTTGGCTAATTTCTTAAGGTTTATTTTGGTTGAAATAGATTCTGTGAACCTTTCTGAACCATCTAGAATCAAGTTTTCATAACAAAATTGTATATTTCCAAAATAATTCATAAAAATAAAAGTGTTCACCAAATTCGATTGACGTATGTCTTATCTCACTCGAAATCAGTCAAAAATAATAACATAACCCTAAATCGGCCTTGTAATGACGCACAATAGAAGTCGTCTACGACATACGGAAATCTATCGAACTAGAATGGTTTCAATTTTGATTTAAGAATAAATAGAAGTAGATTTTAATGTGGAAATAACATGAAAACATGCACTAATGATGAAGGTACCCAATACTTGTTGTCTCTGCACTAACATTCTCTTTTAAATAGGGTGGTTTCATCTCAAAGTTGAAATTCCTTGTTAAAAAATATTTGAATATGGATCTCCCGCCAAGCGAATGATTGTAACCTAACTAATGTGGTCTATAGGTACCCCAATATATCCAATAGCAGAGCTTTCTTTCACTCTACCTAAAAAAATGGTGAAAGTACTAACGTGAAGTCAGAAGCTTTTGTGCGCATGTTCTATTGTCTATTCACCTATATTGGATACTCTCGACCGAATTTACCATCGATATGGACTCAGCACTTATCAAGATATGAATACATGTCGTACCATTTTAATGACAGACTTGAGTAACGAGAAAATCGTCTAAGATCACAGAATTTTTGATTCTGACATACGTATTAAATCGGCATTTAAATTCATTAAATATCCATATATATATAACATAAGAAAAAACTTACGTCTCAATTAATTTCAGGATACGGTAATCACTGAATTCCGCGAAAATTAGCGCGTCGGCATTCTTCAAGTCATTACCGAGTTTTAATTGGAGGATTTTTATATTTTGAGTTATAGAGAAAATAACATCAGATATGTGTAACTGCAAAACCATTTGGTAGATTATGCGCAACCTAAGTTGAAAATTCCAAGTCGTTAACTTTTTCCGTTCTCAAATTATCATGAGATAGGTACCTAAAATTTGTACATTATTTTTTTGAAATTTTTTAGGTATAGGATGTTCACAGAATTTGACATACGTCTTTATGTCGGTATTCCACAATTAGTTAAAAATCTTTGATCCTATTTGGAAAATAGGACCAAAGAACACCAGAATTCATTTGTCAAGAACAATCAGAATTCTACCTATGCCAACCATCTGTTAGAAACAGGACATGACTTCGACCATAATTTCGAAGTTCTCCATTCCGAGAAGAAATCCAACAAATTGAACCTTCTAGAAGCCCTTGAAATAAATAGGCACAATAAAAAACACATTTTGCTAAATGACCAAACAGACCTGACCGATCTCCCTCACTTAACTTTTTTCAATAAAAATCTGGAATTCCTACAAAAATGGTCCAAATATCACGAACCTTTTTCACGTATATTTTGTATTTACGGAAAACGATGTTGTAGAATTAGTTAGTTACCATACTCACCTGAAGAAGTCGAAATGTAATGGACGAAACAATTGTAGTGAAAATAAACAAATTTAAGCGGGAATAAAGTGTTTACTTTCATCGTTCACCAAATCCTATAGCAGATGATTTCGTTTGCCCCCCAACCGACTTTGACAGCCATGTTGTGACGTCATTTGACAGTGTTTTATTTGCATTTGACTCATGCCAATATGATTTTGATTATAGTCAATTTGCTTTTGAAATAACAGTTTGCAAGTTTGATTTTGACTATTGTGATTTTGATTCCGATTATCGCCAACTCGAACCTAAAAAGGTTTACAAGATATACACGTTATATGTAACAACAACCTCCACCTCCCCTATATTGTGATCAATCAATCAATGTTATTTCGCAACCCCTACTTGGCGTCACGTGATTAATGAACGGCCCCTTTACAATTAGAATTGAAGTGAATTGGAGTGGTAATGTAACAGAACTCGACCTACGACATCCTTCCTATGGCAATCCGAAGTATCCTGTAGGAACTATCCCAAAGTTCTCCGAATCCGCAATTCCCTCAATACCGAGTTCATAACATAAACATATTAATATCCGATTAAATATGAGCCCATCGATACAGTCAGTTCCCTCTCGAGAGACTAGGACTTGAAGTCAGTATTAGTTCCCTATAATTCCAAACCAAGATTTAACTCCATTTCTGAACAAGCTCAAAACTTATCCCGCCGGAGAAGATCTTCTCGAACTTTTAGACCGTCCAGAACTTCGATATTACAACTCCAGTTTAATTCAATGTTCTCTTTGTGATCTGTCTTTTGTTAAAATGTCACTGGAGTAGTTCTTATTCTGTTGATTCTTAAGATCAGCCATATCAAATGAATTATTATTATTTTCGAGACTTTGTCTTTGTGAAACCGAATATTCATCGTGGGAGAGATGAAATGGTATACCCCCCAACAAGGGTGCTTGACAGAAAGGAAATGACTCTTTGCTACAGTGATCGCAGAAAATTATGCATAATTATTATTTGCATTATTTGTATTTATTCGTATAACAACAGGGTTACTGGGAACGTGACGTATTCCGGTCAGTATGTGACAGGGGGGCTTAAATGCAACAATTTTGACTCCCTATATGTAGGGCCGAAAATTAAAAGTGTGAGTTTTTTGAACGTATAGGTTCTTTCCGTTTAACACCAATAAATTTACAGTTTGGTTAATTTGTTTTAAAAGTACGTAATGGACAGTGTATTTTCGTATCTGATACTTTAGTGAGACTGAGCTAATGCAGTCATATACATTATTTTTTTACGTTTTGCGCGTATGTTCTGGGGAACATCGCGTTATCATTTGGCCCAAATGTCTGTAATTTTCGAATTTTTTGCCGAAAATTGGTTCAAGCACTGACGTGAAGTCAGGAGCTTTTGCGCGTATTTTCTATTGTCCATTCTCCTGTATTGGACACTCTAAATCGAATTCACCATGGTAAATCCTAAGAGTGTCATGTCCGGACAATATTTGGGGCTTGAAATTGGTTCATTTGGCAGAAGAGTTTGTATTTTTCGTGTGACGCACATTAGATACATTCAAACAGCGTAATACTGACTAAACTTAAAATTTATAATGAATATCGAAGTGAGCTATCCAGGTCTCTGAGATCTGGAAAGTTTCGAAGTTCTAATATTTGGCTCAGTGCATCCGCCATGTGGTATTAAAAACAAAACAAATATAACCTGAAAACAGCGCCTCCTACTTGGTCTGATTGTAAATCTATACTATCCAGGGACGCGTTCAAACACACACACAAAATTTCATCAAAATCGGTCACGTAGTTTATCAGGAGTTCAGTGGCATACACACCCATATACCTATTATGAGATAATCGGTCCAATGTGTTCAATTGATAACATTTTTGGATAAAAATTGTAAAATACAGGACACATGGACGAAATGATAGCGCAACGATAAGGAGGCGCAAATACACATTGATATTGCAAAATAAAAGCACAAGCACAAGTTCATTGGTTCAACCCCATTATAAAATAAATTTCCGAATAGAACCCAAAGCATATAACGAAAATAAAAAAATTATTCAAGCACTGACGTGAAGTCAGGAGCTTTTGCGCGCATGTTCTATTGTCTACTCACCTCTATTAGTCACTCTACTACGAATTTTAGCAACCATATATGGGTGATACCGTTCTAACTGTGATATTCAATGTCCTGTATTGTTTGTTCTCATAGGTCATTACAATAATCAATTTATGAAATTTTTGTGCTTATTGGAAAGTTATGAACATATTTCAACATTATTTTCATATAATATATCTTGCCACTTACAGAAAACTTACAATATATCACTTAAATGTGCGTACCATATCCATTTCTAGAATTTATTTATTAAATGTCAGTACCGTGTCATGTCCATTTCTAGAATTTATTTATAAAATGTTAGTTTTTTTTGTCGTAATAAATGATTTAAACTAATTATCTCATAAATTCTAATGTTTATGATCAAACTGAACAAAATTGACACATTTTTTATTTAATGTATTAAGTAAAGCTTTAAAGACAAAAGTTATTGAACTGGAATTCGATGTTAACTTAATACAATAAACAAAAAATGTGTCAATTTTGTTCACTTTGATCATAACATTAGAATTTATGGGGTAATTAGTTTAAATCATTTATTACGACAAAAAAAACTAACAATTTATAAATAAATTCTAGAAATGGACATGACACGGTACTGACATTTAATGAATAAATTCTAGAAATGGACATGGTACTGACATTTAAGTGATAAATTCAAAGTTTTCTGTAAGTGGCAAGTTATATTATATGAAAAGAATGTTGAAATACACTGATCAACAATTGCTAGGGATCACTTATGAACTTCTCTTCATTTGTATTTTTTTCAAGTTATCTCGTGAATATCTGTACATTATATGTTCTCTAAGGAAAAATTAAGATGTTTTGAGTTGATTATATCAAATCTTTCCTCACTTCATCGGCTCTTGTTCACAAAATCGATTATTATCTGTAGGCTGTTACATGTGGAGTGAAAAGCAATGTGGTATTTGTTATTAAATCTGTTTTTTTCTCTCGTTCAAACACATAAGGTGACAATAATTGAAGAAATGAGAACAATATTAGCTTATCAGTCATGCCGATAAGACGTTTGGCTCCTGTGCAACTGGACCAAATCATACGGTGGATACAGGAAGGTTTGTCCCAGCGAGAAGTGTCCCGGCGGTTGAATGTTTCGCAAAGTGTCGTGAGTCGGGCTTGGAATAGGTTCATCCAAAACGACTCAGTAGCTTATGTTCATGGGGGAGGTCGGCAGCGCAGTACAACAGCTGCCCAAGATCGTCTTTTGGTCCTCAATGCTAGGAGAAATCCCACTTACCCGGCGTCGCGGCTCAATAGATCACTGAGAGTTGCAACAGGAGTTCTAATTTCGAACCAGACTGTAAGACGACGACTACATGTTCGTGGTTTGAGAGCACGTAGGAGGGTACAACATCCCCGTTTGAATAGGGAACACCGGGTTCATCGACGGCAATGGGCTGAGGAGCACCGCAATTGGACAGTTGAAGATTGGAGCCGATGTTTATTTACGGATGAGTCTAGATTCCGTTTGGTCAACTCCGATGATCGTATTCTTGCTTGGAGGGAAAGAGGTCGAAGGTATGCAGAACAGTTTATGGTACCCACAACAGCTTTTGGCGGAGGTTCTATATGTGTATGGGGAGGCATTTGTTTGAACCAACGCATAGAGTTGGTTGTTCTGCAGAACACCACAATGACCAGCCAGAGATATCACGATATGATTATTGAACCCATAATTGTTCCGTTTGCGGCTGCCTTGGGCGAGAATTTCATTTTAATTGACGATAATGCCCGTCCACACCGTAGTCGTCTGGTTAATGAAGCGCTAGAAACTCATGCTATTGATAGGATGGACTGGCCTGCTCGCTCTCCAGACATGAATTGCATCGAACATGTCTGGTCTGAGATGTCTAGACAATTGTCAACCTTAGAACAACCGATCAATAACCTGGAGGACCTTTCTAACGCTTTACGGGATATTTGGACGAATTTGCCCCAAAATTTTATAAATCGTTTGATTGAAAGTATGCCTCGTAGGGTAGAATGCTTGAGACGAGCTCGTGGGGGGCCAACTAGGTACTAGCTTAACCGAAACTTCAGCCTTCTTGTGGTGTCATCATAAAATTTTTATGTTATTCAAACACAGAATTTTGAGTGTTCCTAATAAAGTCTTTTTTTCTCTCCAACTTTCCATTTTTTCATTCTTTTCTCAAGTGAACCATATTATCAACTGAAAATACTCTGATATCTGACTAAATTTATAATCTTGGAGCGAATAATTCAGAAATAAATTTAGAAAAAGTAAGTGATCCCTATCAATTGTTGAGCAGTGTATGTTCATAATTTTCCAATAAGCAAATTTCATAAATTGATTATTAATTAATGACCAATGAGAACAAACAATACAGGACATTGAATATCACAGTTAGAACGGAATCACCCATATACCGTTTTCTCAGCTTTTATAGTATATGTATACATTCTATACCATTTTAATGACAGACTTCAGTAGTGAATCATCTATGATCACATAATTTTTAATTCTGTCATATGTATTCTATTGGAACTGAAATACGAAAAAGTGCCTCTAGTAACTCCAAAATATGATATTCACGAAATTCCGCGAAAATAAGTGAGTCGGCATTCTATAAGTAATCACCGAGTTTTAATTGGATCAGATTTGTATATTGTGAGTTATAGAGGAAATAACAACATAATTTTAGATGAGCATAACACCAAAACAATTTGGCTAATTATGTCAAGTAACGAACTTTAATGCCTCATTCGGATGCGCAACCTACCCTGAAAATTGCAAGTCGCTATCTCTTTTCGTCCTCAAATTATCGTGGGATACATAACATATATTCTCGTATTTCTTTTAAATTTTCTACTGATACGGTCCTCACAAAATTTCTCACACGTCTCTATGTTGACATTCTACAACTAGTTACCAAGCTTATTCAATTCGATCGGGTCCGTATCATTTGAGTTATCAAGAAAAGAATATTCCAGGTGGGTATAACTCCGAATCCGTTGAGCCGATTATGCCCAACAACGAAATCAACTGTCCCATTCGGATACGCAACCTACCCTGAAAACTGCAAGTCCCCATCTCTTTTCTTTCGAAAGTTTTCGAGGCAACGGTCACCCATCCAGTTACTGAATTCTCCGAAGGCTGCTCGGATCTCCAACAATATAGATCCGATCGTGTTAAAATTTTGAACTTGCCCAATAGAGTTAGGTTTTGAAGATTCTCGCAAAATTTCAGCGATGTTGGGCGAATAGTTTCTGATTATAGAATTTTTTCAATGATTTTCAATGAACATTCGCGGAAAATCCACAGAATTCATTGAATGAACAATAGCAAGTGTAATATATACATCAGGAAGAAATTACAGGCGATAGAAGACATACCTTGATACAACTAATGACCATATCACCTATAGAGACCAGACAGAGAAATAACTTCAAGGCTTTAAGCAATTTATGTAAATAAGTAATTGTCGGGAACAATGGATTCAACTTCATAAGATATGAAAGCTATCCTTCACTGATTCTGGTATAAAAACCCCTATGTTGTGAGCTATACAACCTCGACAATATATTTACGCGCATGTTCTGGGGAACAGTGTGCCCAAATGTCTGTAATATTCGATTTTTAGATCGAAAATGGTCTCAAACGATGAGGTTCGACTCACTGATGAAGAATTCGAGGTCAAATTTGATTCTGTCTTTTCAGGGTAGGTTGCGCGTCCACATGGAACGCGTTAATTGGCATAATCGGCTCATCGGTTTCCGAGTACTAATATTGTTTTCAACCAATACAGATCCGATCAAATTGAAACTCAGTAACTAGTTATAGAATACCGACATAAAGATGCATGTGAAATTTTGTGAGTTTGATGATATCACCTGAGAATTAAAAAATGGGTTCAAGCCCTGTGGACAGGAGCTTTCTGGCGCTCTAGTTCAAACAGACAAATTATATCTCCGAAAGTATCGGTTTCTCAGAGTTGGGAATTATATCAATGTATTCATATGATAGAACTGCATCCTAAAGGAAATTCAATTCAAATAATAGTTTATTTATCAAGATTAAATGAGCAATCATGAGAATGAGAAAAGCACCATGGAAGAAATCAAATTAAATCTGGCCAATTTTGCCCAATAACGAACTTAACCGAGATATTCATCTCCCTAAACTACTCTGAAAATTTCAACTACCTACCTCATTCCGTTCGAGAGTTATATCTATGTCTATGGATGAAAAGCAGTCTCACTACTCTCAGATCTCTTACTTCATGTTCAGTTCCGAAATGTAAGAATTTTCTGAGAAAAACTAATTTCGGAGCAAACAACTGAGATTTTTCTCACTTCGCTCACAATTCTTCGATCGATTAGATAATCTGTCAGGAACATCATTTGACATTATGACAATTCATATTCATACATAGAATAATATCATTCTGTGAACGTTGAAATACGATTTATTATTGAAATTTTGAAAAATCATATCTCCGAAAGTCAAACCTCTTATTAAAAAAAATTTAATTTGGAATTTGTTTCGTATAAAAAAAAATTTTTTTTTGTTACTCCGAAACCATCTGTCCGATTTTGCCCAATAACGAACTTAGCCGAGATATTTATCCCCCAAACCTACTCTGAAAATTTCAACTCTCTAGCTCATTCCGTTCGAGAGTTATCGTGCCTACGGCCGGACGGCCGGCCGGCCGGACCGGCCGGACAGAATGAATTTCGACCACGGATTCTTGATCAGTGAGTCGAACCAAATCGTTTAAGACCATTTTCATCGAAATATTCGAAAATTACAGACATTTGGGCAAATTGATAAGCACTCAGTTCCGAGGAACTAGAGCGCCAAAAATATTATTGATCTCACGATAACTTGAGAACGGAACAAGATAGCGTGTTGCAATTTTTAGGGTATAGTTTGCGCATCCGAAAGCGACATTTGAGTTTGGTAATAGGCATAATCGGCCATATCGGAGTTACACCTATCTGAAATTTTGATGTTATTTTCTCAATAACTCAAAAACTACGAATCCGATCCCTTCAGGATCGTATTACTAGAAAATTAAAAAAAATATATTAAAAATCATTGACCAAAATTTTATATCTCAATCTGTCCGAAACCGCTGAATTTTGGGAGAGCCTTCAAAATCTAACTTCACTATCAATTTCCAAGTTTGAACACGACTGTATTCCTATTGTTAGAGAAATGAGCAGATTTGTGTGAGTTCAGTAAGCTGAGAAAACGGTCTGTATCGATGGTAAATTCAATTAAGAGGGTCCAATAGAGGTGAATATACAATAGAATATGCGCGCAAATGTCAGTGCTTGAACCAATTCTTTCAATTCAATTCTCGATTATATTCTGATAAATATGAGGGAATAGTAGGAAAATACTTATCATTTCACAAAAAATTGGTTCAAGCACTGACGTGAAGTCAGGAGCTTTTGCGCGTATGTTCTATTGTCCATTCTCCTGTATTAAACACTCTTAATCGAATTTACCATGGTGAATTCTATTGTCTGTTCTCCTGTATTGGACACCCTTAATCGAATTTACCATGGTGAATTCGATTAAGGCTGTCCAATACAGGAGAATAGACAATAGAATTCACCATGGTAAATTCGATTAAAAGTGTCCAATACAAGAGAATGGACAATAGAACATACGCGCAAAAGCTCCTGACTTCACGTCAGTGCTTGAACCAATTTTTTTTTGTGAAGTCAGGATAGAAAGCAATGATGAATAAATTAACACATTATTGTCTACCTTCAATTCTTCTTTAGGAGAAGAATACATAATTATTCTTGAAAAATATTACTGGAATTAATGTCATATTTAAATAATCAAAGTAAAGAAAATTATAAGTTTAGTTACTAACATATTGAATGAAATTCAATTGAATTCCAGTAATATTCAATTACTTATTCTTAACCAATAAATGTCCATTGATAGATCTAAAGGTGATGAGGTGAAACATGAAGATATATTCTCATTAGAAAAACTGGCCTAAAATTACTCTCTACCCATCACGATATTTGATATCCACAAATGAGCCTTTCACCTTACAAGATCAGAAAGTGTGGTTAATTTAAAGTTAAGTTTTGAAGCCATCAACAAAATTTCAGCGATATCATATTAAAAATAATACATATCCTTTCAAAAGTCCCCTCTCACAAATATAATCCTCTGAAGGCACATGGATCTCTTGAAGAAGAATCGCCTTCTCTATTTCTCAAAGATATTTACTCTTGTTCATAGAAATCCCTTCAATATTTAGTTGCCTCCTCCTAAGGAGGATCTCTTTCAAAACCAGGTCTGACCGCTAATGTAGGGCTATCATCTCCATTAGATTTTGATGAAATAACACGATTTTCCCAAGAACATACGCGCAAAAATATGTCATCATGACATTCATATTTTTGAAGGTTCTCGCAAAAATACGACCATAGACATCATATCATACGACGATTCGCATCCAGCTACCGAACTCACAAAAGGCTGCTCGGTTCTCCGGGAGAACCGAGCAGCCTTTTGTGAGTTCGGTAGCTGGATGCGAATCGTCGTATGATATGATGTCTATGGTCGTATTTTTGCGAGAACCTTCAAAAATATGAATGTCATGATGACATATTTTTGCGCGTATGTTCTTGGGAAAATCGTGTTATTTCATCAAAATCTAATGGAGATGATAGCCCTACATTAGCGGTCAGACCTGGTTTTGAAAGAGATCCTCCTTAGGAGGAGGCAACTAAATATTGAAGGGATTTCTATGAACAAGAGTTAATATCTTTGAGAAATAGAGAAGGCGATTCTTCTTCAAGAGATCCATGTGCCTTCAGAGGATTATATTTGTGAGAGGGGACTTTTGAAAGGATATGTATTATTTTTAGAACCGTTCTCCAACAATATGGATCCGATCGTGTTCAAACTTGAAACTCTGCAGTAGAGTTAGGTTCTGAAGGCTCTTCCAAAATTTCAGCCATGCCGGACGAATAGTTTATGATATAAAGAATTTTTTTTCAATTATTTTCAATAATTTGTTTGAAATTTTCTAGTTAATCCATCCTCACGAAATTCTGCAAGAATTTTCGCGTTGGCATTCTACAACTAATAACCATGTTTGAATTCAATCGGTTTTGTATTTTTCGAGTTAATGAGGAACAAAAAACAACCAGATTTCAGATGGTTACAACTCTAAAAGCGTTTGGCCGATTATGCTTATAAATTAACTCAAATCGCATTCAGATGCACAACCTAACCTGAAAATTTCAAGCTGCTATCTCCTTCCGTTCTCAGGTTATCGTGTCATAAATAATATTTTTTAATAATGTTTTTAAAATTTTCTAGTAACACGATTCTCACAAAATTTCACAAACGTGCTTAGGTTTATATTCTACAAATATTCACCAAGCTTAAATTCGATCGGATTTATTTTGGTTGATAACAAAATTATTACTCGGAAACCATTGGGCCGATTATACCCATTAACGAACTTGTCCGTCGTATTGGGATGCGCCTCCTACCCTGAAAATTTCAAGTCGCTAGCTCATTCCGTTCTCAAGTTATCGTGGCAACGGACGGACGGCACCACAGAATTAAATTTCACATTTGGGCAAAATGATAACGCGATGTTCCCCAGAACATACGCGCAAAAATGCATTTCGATGGTACAACTTAACAAAAGTTTGTCGCATAATCGTATGTATTCAGAATTATACCAACCAGCGTGAATCAATTTTTCTAGCTATTTATTATCAAGACGACTACCCTCACTCGATAATGATGCGGATTAAATCAACGAAATCCTTCAATTGGAATAGAAAGAAAAATCTATTTTTCACGGTATTATTAAACCGTGGAACTTTTAACTTTGGGCATATGCCCAAGATCCACAAGATATCTGTGAAAAGTAAAAATTCAATTGTTGAGAAACATTGAATCAGCGGAATAGGAAAAGGCGAAAAAATCTTGCAATAACTCAAGAGAAAGTGCGATGGTAGAGAAAAACGAGACCGGGATATGGTGTGGAAACGTCAAATCGACTGGAAAAAATGGATAAGGAGGTGATAATAAAGTAATATGTGGGAAGCTTTCCATATTACACTTTCAGAGGCCAAAAGTTGAGTTGAACTTATTCTGAAGAGAGTTTCAAAGCTAATATTTTCAGACTTTCTCCATGATACTTGGCGTCTTTTCACTTGTTGTACTGAAGGAAAATATCCCCGTTCACATGTAAGATATTTCCGATTTTAGTTGAGTAAATTTTTGAAATGGTAAAAAATAGGATTTTTCAAATATCACAAGATATGCTGCCAGACACAATATCAAAACCTGGGATTTCATAATAATGTTGCGTTGCAAAAATGAAATTTTAGATCTGCGTTGAATTGAATATAAACAAACATTTTTTTTCAAACTGACGTGAAGTTAGGAACTTTCGCGCCCATGTTCTATTGTCTGTTCACGCCTCACACACCCTCACGAAATATTGCATGAAGTTGAGTATGAATAAAAGAAGCGTTAATACGTGAAAAGATTGGAAAGCTTTTTCGCGCATGTTCTATTGTCTACTCATCTCTATTGGACACTCCTTATCGAATGTAGTATCGATATATACCGTTTTATCAGCTTTTATAATACATGAATTCATTTAATACCATTTTAATGTCATACTTTTCAGTAACGAGGTAATCTATGATCACAGAATTTTTTTAATTCTTTCATATGTACCATTCCATTGAAATTGAAATCCGAAAAAACTTACGCCTTAAGTAACTCCAGGATACGAAATTCACGAAATCCCTAGAAAATTAGAGGGTTGGCATTCTACAAGTAATCACCTAGTTTTAGTTGGGTCAGATTTGTATATTTTGAGTTATAGAGGAAATAACAAAAAATTTTCAGATGAGTATAACTCTAAAATCATTTCGCCGATTATTCCAATGAACGAACTTAAATGTCTCATTCGGATGCGCAACCTCCTCTGAAACCTGCAAGTCGCTATCTTTTTCCGTTCTCAAGTTATCGTGAAATACGCTCAAAAAAATATTAGCGTGTATTTGACCAAAGTACTCATTGTCCTAATGATATATATCGTGAGATTATCGTGAGATATACATACAAATTTTTTTGTAATTTTTTTTTAATTTTCTAGAAGTTCAATTCTCACACAATTTCACACACGTCTTTATGTCTATATTCTACGATTAGATACCCAGTTAATTTATTTTTTGAGTTATCGAGAAAATAATATTCCAGATGGGTATAACTACGAAACCGTTTGGCCGATTATTCCCAACAACGAACTCAAGTCTCCCATTTAGATGCGCAACCTACCCTGATAGTTTCAATTCCCTATCTCTTTTCGTTCGAAAGTTATCGAGGCAACGGTCACCCATCCAGCTACTGAACTCACCCAAGGCTGCTCGGATCCCCAATATTATAGATCCGATCGTGTTAAAACTTGGAAGTTGGCAGATGAGTTTTGAAGGCTCTCGCAAAATCATATTGGACACTCTTACAGACACTCCAATACAGGAGAAGGGACAATAGATTTCACCATGGTATGGACAATAGAACATACGCGCAAAAGCTCCTGACTTCACGTCAGTGCTTGAACCAATTTTTTTTCGTAATTTATTAAAAATTTTCTAGGGTTACGGTTCTCACAAAATTTCACACACGCCTTTATGTTGATATTCTAAAACAGTTACCAAGTTTTGAATGGATCGAGTCTATATTTTTTAAGTTATCGAGGAAATAATACTCCTGGTGGGTATAACTCCAAAACCGATGGACCGATTATGTCCAAAAACGGACTTAACTCTCCAATTGGGCTGTGAAACCTACGCTGAAAATCGATGACCACCAGGTTCATTAGCAATTTCATCTCCAATTTCAACAAACAAGCAACGAACATCTACCAGGTGATAATTCAGAACTTCAGATGTTCGAAGACCGCTACAGGACCCTAATGTAGGGCTATCATCTCCCATAGATACATGCTTCACTATCTATTATGAATCGACCCAAAAATGTATATATTTTGATATGTCATCATGACATTCATGATTTTGAAGGTCTCGCAAAATTTCAGCGATGCGATGTAGGACTATTGCTTCCTATATTATAAATTTGTTTTCAAAAATTTTTTTTGATTTTCTAGTAATACGATCTTCACGAAATTTTGTAAACATTTTTGTGTCGGCATTGAAGAACTAATTCCCATGTTTGAATTGAATCGGCATCGTATTTTTTGGGTTATTGAAGAAATAATAACCAAATTTCAGATTGATATAACTCCAAAACTATTTGGCCGATTATGCTAATTGACGAACTCAAATGTCGCATTCAGATACGCAATCTATCTTTAAAACCTGCAAGACGCTATTTCTTTCCGTTCTCAAGGTATCGTCAGATACATAATATTTTTTCGTAATTCTTTTAAAATTTGCTAGTGGTACGGTCTTCACAAAATTCTACACACGTCTTCATGTCGATAATCTACAAGTAATAAGCAAGCTTCAATTTGATCGAGTCTATGTTTTTTGAGTTATCGAGGAAATAATATTCTAGATATATAACTCCGAAACCGTTGGGCCGATTATAGCCAACAGAGAACTTAACTCTCCCATTCAGATGCTCAATCTACATGAAAATTGCAAGTACCTAACTCCTTTCGTTGAAGAGTTATCGAGGCAACGGTCGCCCATCCAGTTACTGAATTCACACAAGGCTCCTCAGATCTCCAACAATATAGATCTGATCGTGTTCAAACTTAGAACTTGGTAGTAGAGTTAGGTTTTGAAGGCTCTCGCAAAATTTCAGCCATGTCGGATGAATAGTTTCTGATATATAGAATTTTTTTCTATGATTTTTTTACAATTTTCTAGAGATACGATCATCACGAAATTTCGCAAAAATTTTCAGTCTGGTATTTTACAACTAATAACCATGTGTGTAACTCCAAAACCGTTTGGCCAATTATGCTCATAAATGAGCTCAAATGTCACATTCAGATGCACAACCAAACCTGAAAATTTCGCTATCTCTTTCCGTTCTCAGGTTATCGTGACATGAAAAATATTTTTTTATATATTTTTTTTAATTTTCTAGTTATACGATTCTCACCACGAAATTTCACAAACGTGCTCAGGTTTATATTCTACAAGTGTCAATTCGATCGGAGAAATATTGGTTGAAAACAAAATTATTACTCGGAAACCATTGGGCCGATTATGCCCATTAACGAACCTGTCCGTCGTATTGGGATGCGCCACCTATCCTGAAAATTTCAAGTCGCTAGCTTTTTCCGTTCTCAAGTTATGAGAATGAATGAAGTTTCATTATTATTTTCGATTAATTGCACATTATGTTGCTTACTTACAAAACAGAGTTTTCCTGAAATACTGTCTATTTTCAATTCGTTTTTGACAGACACACAGTTATGATACAGTATCTTAATCAATTTAAAGCTTTCTGATAAACTATATTTTTTGTTTTGTTTTGTGGTGCGCAAATAAACAAAGATGAAGGTTTTCCGACGCGCGAACATGCGACGCATAATTGTCTATCGCCATGTCCATACATCAAAGGACGAACAAAATTGTTACACTAAAAAAAAAGCACTGACGTGAAGTCAGTACTCTTTGGCGCGCGTGTTCACGGTGGCTAATTTGAATTGAGTGATGAGTACTTCAAGCTCAGTGAATTGAGCGAGCCGTAGATCTACCCAAGGGATAGTGGACACCATTCAGTGTCGGTTCAAAAATGAACAGTGCTGTATCTAAGCTTCCGTAAGGATAGATTAACACTGTTGTTAAAGAACACAACTGACTGTCCTTGGTCGCACAAGCTTCTAGAAGATTCTGAGGGATCTTCTTGGGAAAGACTTGGCAGGGTCAGTGTAATCATAATCATGTATAAAGCACGCGCGCCAAAGCAGATTGACCCCACGTCAATGCTTCTTTACACATTTCCTTTCATTGTTAAGTCAATATGCATTTGGCGCGCGTGCTATATACATGATTATGATTATACTGACCCTGCCAAGTCTTTCCCAAGAATATCCCTCAGAATCTTCTAGAAGCTTGTGCGACTAAGGAGAGTCAGTTGTGTTCTTTTTCAACAGTGTTACTCTATCCTTACGGAAGCTTAGATACAGCACTGTTAATTTTTGAACCGACAGTGAATGGTGTCCACTATCCCTTGGGTAGATCTCCGGCTCGCTCAATTCACTGAGCTTGAAGTACTCATAACTCAATTCAAATTAGCCACCGTGAACACGCGCGCCAAAGAGTACTGACTTCACGTCAGTGCTTTTTTTTTTCAAGTTCCTTTAACATATATGGCTATCAATACAGTTTGGCTGTTAGCTATACCGTAGTTCGAAAAAAATTTCGGTTATGGGACCTCCTTTAGGAACGCAATTGCCTCTTCTCCAAATCCGAACGTATTTTAATATAGACCTACCAAATATAGTTAGTTATAAATTCGCCTCATGGCCACCATACAGACATTTCAACTCGGTAACAACGCTATTTCCCCCAAACTGACTTGTGCCCATGCCCTGAATTGACATTATTATTATTATTATTATTAATTCCATGATAAGAGTCAAGGCATACGCCTATGGGACTCATACAAATAAAAATCAAATATGATGCACGTATTGACTAATGTAAACAAAAAAAAAGAAAAGAACAAAACTCCAACAAGAGAAAGAGGTAAAAATAAACTAATTAAAAATAAACTAATTATGAACTAATTATGAATGAGTCACCTTCACTAGCACTAACGCTCAGAATTAAACCACACATCAAAAGAATTCTTGAAACCGTTGACTGTGTTGGATCTTATTACAGTCTCCGGTAACCTATTCCAAGTGTCGAACACCCTGTTACTGAAATAATGCTGTCTCTGAGTAGTCTTAAAATTTTCCCTGTACAACTTCAATGAGAGTCCACGCAGATTCAGATTGTGGCTCAGTTGGAATAGGTGGGACATATTACAGCCAAGGATATTTTTCAATATTCGAAAAGCCATGAATATTCTTTTAAAACCTCACAATATCGGCTCATTACTCCCAACATAACCCATACAACCCAAAAACAGTCAATTCTCGTTTGGGCATGCGCAATATACTTGTGGCTGCAAGTCCTCCCAAAATTACACACCTCACAAAAAACTCCGATTCTCCAACACTAGTGGTCCAGGAGATATCGCTTCTTGAATCCACGCACGCGTAGACCCTCACCAGGGGATTCTATTGAGGAATAGCATCTGCCTCCCCAAAACCCCAATCCTCTTTGACAAAAACACCAGTAGTTAAATCACTGATGGTCTGCTCATGCGCATAACGAAAAATGCCCGTTAGGGGCAACATCGATTTCAAAATCAGCCCCAGGGCCACGGTATGGACACTTTAACTCGGAAAAAACGCTGCATCCCCCAAACTGATTTATCCGTAGACTAAATTGCCATGAATATCCTTTTAAACCCTCACAATATTGGCTCAGCACTCCCGACATAACCCATACAACCCAAAAACAGTCACTTCTCTTCTGCGCATGTGCAATCTACTTGCGGCTGAAAGTCCTTCCATTATCACACACGTGACAAAAAACTCCCATTCTCCAACACTAGTGGTTCAGGAGATATCGTATCTTGAATCCACGCATGCGCAGACCCTCACCCGGGGATTATATAGAGGAATAGCATCCGCCACCCCAAAACCTCAATCCTCTCTGACAAAAACACCAGCAGTTAAATCACTGATGGTCTGCTCATGCGCATAACGAGAAATGCCCGTAAGGGGTAACATCAATTTCAAAATTAGCCCCAGGGCCACGGAATGCACACTTCAACTCGGAAACCAGGCTATTTCCCCCAAACTGACTTGTGTCCGTGCATTGAATTGACATGAATATTCTTTTAAAACCTCACAATATTGGCCCAGCACTCCCGACATAACCCGTATAACCCAAAAACAGACACTTCTCTTCTGCGCATGTGCTATCTACTCGCGGCTGAAATTCCTCTCAAAATCACACACCTAACAAAAAACTCCGATTATCCAACATCAGGGCTTCAGGAGATATCGCATCTTTAATCCACGCATGCGTAGACAATTACCAGGGGAGTCTATGGAGGAATAGCATCCGCCACCCAAAAACCCCAATCCTCTCTGACGAAAACACCAGTAGTTGAATCACTGATGGTCTGCTCATGCGCATAACGAAAAATGCCTGCAGGGGGTAACATAAATTTCAAAATTAGCCCTAGGGCCACGGTATGGACACTTCAACTCGGAAACAACGCTACATCCCCAAACTGACTTGTCCTTGCACTGAATTGCCATGAATATTCTTTTAAAACCTCACAATATCGGCTCAGCACCCCCAACATAACCCATACATCCCAAAAACAGTCACTTCTCTTCTGCGCATGCGCAATCTACTCGCGGCTAAAAGTCCTCTCAAAATCACACTCCGATTCTCCAACACTAGTGGTTCAGGAGATATCGCATCTTTAATCCACGCATGCGCAGACCCCCACCAGGGGATTCTATGGAGGAATAGCATTCGCCAACTCAAAACCCCAATCCTCTCTGACGAAAACACCAGCAGTTAAATCACTGATGGTCTGCTCATGCGCATAACGAAAAATGCCTGTAAAGGGTAACATCAATTTCAAAATTAGCCCCAGGGCCACGGTTCGGAAACTTCAACTCGAAAACAACGCTGCATCCGCCAAACTGACTTGTCCTTGCACTGAATTGCCATGAATATTCTTTTAAAACCTCACAATATCGACTCAGCATTCCCAACATAACCCATCCACCCCAAAAACATTTACTACTCTTCTGCGCATGCGCAATCAACTCGCGGCTGAAAGTCCTCTCAAAATCACAAACCTCACAAAAAACGTCGGCGTTTTTTGTAAGGTTTGGTTTGGTTTGGGAGATATCGCATCTTCAATTCACGCATGCGCAGACCCTCATCAAGGATCTGGATTCTATGGAGGAATAGCATCCGCCACCCCAAAACCCCAATCCTCTCTGACGAAAAGTACAGCAGTTAAATGACTTCGCATCTGCGCATGCGCATAACGAAAAATGCCCGAAAAGGGCAACATGAACCTCAAAAACATAGGTTTCGACATTAAAAGCAAAGTATTCCGCAAAATAGTTGTAATTTTTTGATTTTTTTCATGTCACATGATCTTCACGAAATTTTGCAAAAGTGTTTGCTTTGGCCTTTTGCATCGAAGTACTGAGTTTCAATTTAATCAGAGCAGTATTTTTCGAGTTATCGTGAAAACAAAATTTTAAAATTTTTTAAATTTTTTTTTGCCACTTTAGGGCCGTCCGTTCAACACAAAACTTCGCAGGCATATAAAGGTCATGATTCTACAATTTGACTCCAAATTTCAGAAAGATCGAGTGATCGGTTCCGGAAATATTCATGAGAAACCTTTTTACTAAAAACGGCTTCAACTCCGAAACCGCTTGGTCGATTTCGCCCGTTAACGAACTTGTCCGAGATATTTACGCTACGAAACTACCCTGCAAATTTCAACGCTCTAAGTCGTTCCGTTCGAGAGTTATCGTGTTAACGGCCGGCCGGACCTGACGGACAGAATTGAATTTGACCTCGAATTCTTCATTAAGGAGTCGAACCCAAACGTTTGAGACCATTGTCGAAAAAAAATTCGAAAAATACAGACATTGTGACGAAATGATAGCACGCTGTTCCTTTCGGAACACGCGCGCAAAAACGGTGAAATGGGTCCAGCCGTTCACGCGTGATTGCGTGACCAAGGGGATATAGGGATTCATTTTTGGCGCTCTTGTTCCTCGGAACAGAATGCTTATCAATTTGCCCAAATGTATGTAATTTTGGAATTTTTGGATGAAAATGGTCTTAAACGATTTTGTTCGACTCACTGGATCAAGATTCCATGGTCAAAATCGATTCTGTTCGGCCGTCCGTCCGGCCGTTAACACGATAACTCTCGAACGGAATTAGCTAGACAGTTAAAATTTTCAGAGTAGGTTTGGGAAATAAATATCTTAGTTCAGTTCGTTATTGGGCAAAATCAACCGGATAATTTCGGAGTAACGAAAAAAAAAATCTAGGTTTACATCACAAATTTGGAATGAAATTTTTTTTTGAGATGCAGTGTCATCATAAGAATCCACTGATGTCATTTTCAACTCTAAGAACCTAATACTTTCGGAGATATGATTTTTCAACATTTCAATGTTACATCGTAATTCTATGTTTTCACAGACTATCTGTCTATGTTCTATCTGTGTTCACTGTTCATGCATGTAATCTTATTTACCTATACTAGATATGTCAAATGTATCTCTCAATAATCTATAATAATCTAACAAACAAAGTATGATTGAATGCAAAATGACCAACTATAGGATATAATAATTACCCCTACCCTATATGCCCTTGGATAATCCATTTGATGATGGAAATATATAATTTGGTAAGATCGGATCATCATCAGTCGAAACAAAAAAACGGGAAGTTTCAATTGATATAATATAATTTTCAGAGTAGATTCGAGGAATGAATATCTCGCATAAGTTCTTAATTTAATTTTAAATTAGTTTCTTTTATGAATCAGTTATATTATACCAATCCATTGATATCATTCCCAACTCTGAGAAACCAATCATTTCGGAGATGAATTGTCAAGGTTTGAACAAGAGCGCCAAAGCTCCTGTCCACAGGTCTTGAACCAATCTATATATATATAAAAGAAAGTCGTGTTAGTTACTCCACTTATAACTCAAGAACGGCTATACCGATTTGGCTCAAAATTGGTGGGGAGGTAGCTTAGAACCAGGAGACGGACATAGGATACTTTTTTGTGTTATACAGGGTGTTTTTCTTTTAACGTCAATTAAAACTTTTTTTCCTGTCATAATCGTACAATTTTAGTCATGTGTGTTTAAAAATAAACTTTCGAGGCATAGACCATTGAAAATAAAGCATTACTATACAGGGTGTCCTTTTTCTCATGGCACAATTGTACGTGATTGAAGTGATTTGTGTCACAAACAAAGCATTAACTAAATAGGTACCTTGGATGGATTCTCATAATGTATTCGTCCGAAATCTCCATACAGGGTGTTCTTCTTTTAACGTCAATTGCAACTTGCTGTTTTCCATGCCACAATCGTACAATTTCATTCATTTGTGTTAAAAAATAAACTTTAGAGGGATACATCATTAAAAATAAATCTTTACTGTACAGGGTGTTTTTTTTTCTAATTGCACAATTGTACGCGATTGAAGTGATTTGTACCACAAACAAAACATTAACTCAATAGGTACCATAGATAGATTCTCATAATGTATTTGAATAGGGACCTTATGCGACCGCAGAAGCGGCGTCGATTATCTTCGAATGTTGCAAATTGATATATGATTAATTGGACGCAGTTAAGCAGAAATATATATTATATATATAAACTATCTATATTTTATGACAAACGTGTATAATAAAATCTAACATCTGATTATTTATTGCCTCTAAGGCGGAACAGAGTTCGCTGGGTCAGCTAGTTTATATATAAAGATAACAAAATATTCACAATATTTCACGTTGATCGAGGAATGAAAACGACGCGATTGACATAGTGGCGCCGCCATGGAACATCTACAATGTTGGTCAATTTTGTCGAATTTTCATGTGTCAAACAACGAGGAGTTTATACACCATTGATTTAGACGTCTTAGCTGGCCAATGAAGATGGATATTGGTTTCATAGCAACACTATTCCCTCCAGCGGAGGAAAAAAGAAAAGTAAAACTGTCGTGGCGGAGGAATTGAATTTTCCTATCATCCTGTTAATCAAAATATGTATAATATTGTACTTTTGAAAAAAAAATATTTTTACCTGTTTTTCGTAAATTCCATCGCAAATATGAATTTTGATACCTAATTCAATTACGGTTTTGTTTCAGATGCCTCCTAAAGGATGCTGTGCAACGAGTATCCTCCTTCTCCTTTATCTCCTAGTTGCCCTTAGTCTCTGTGAAGTAGAAGTTTTGTGTCCCCCAGAATGCATCTGTTTATCTCAGACACAGGTATGAAATGTTCACATCTAACTATGTGTACAGGTAATTATATTTTCCGGGTAGCAAAATCGGGCTCAAATTTTCAATAATAGAACGGGCCACTCTAGTCAATATACAGGGTAACGCAGCGCGGATGACCACATTTATAATAAGGGACGGGGTTTGCACAAGGACGTATCAATTATCATCTTGTTGTCCAAGGTGATAATAAGTTAGTTTCCTGATATCTTGCACCATTCAACAACGTCGGTTTGTCGTTGAGACATTTTTAAGGAATAATAAGTGTTTTCAAGCCAAGCGTGAGCTCTTTCACATGCATTTCAATATTTCAGCACATGTATCTCTTCCCAACAATAGTACCTACTGTTGGTGGGTAAACGGGATTTTGGATCCATACGGCAATAGAGTGGGTCAGCTAACAACCGTCGGTCAACGGGAAATCACGCTCGAACTCTCGTAATTTCGCGGCGTAGACTTCAAGTGATTTCGAAAACTCATATGCACCCATCTCTACAAAATAATGAGTAGCTTCTTCCAACGGATTACATTCAACGGAAACGATTTTCTGAAGAATGTTGGAAATTTTTTCAGGTTCCCTATGCCATAATCATTATGTCGAAGGAGGCTCATTTTCGTTTGGACGGTTATGTGAACAAACAAAATTGCCGTTATTGGACACTTGAGAATCCCAGAGAGTTGCACAAACCGACGTGAAATTACTTGAAGAATGTGTAAATCGACAGGGATGGCATTTATCGAACATTATCTTCCATAATTGAAAATCCAATAAACTTTCAAGTTATTGCTACAAAATTTGCTTTGTTTCAATCTACTAACTCTAATATCGGGTACGTAGTAAACATTTAAATTATTGCCGTACGCCCTGCGCTTCCCTGTATAGGCACGTTATCTCTGTAGATCTCATCCTGGGTTGTGTTCGAAAATTAACTCCACGGAGTAGAGTAGAGTTTTTGAAGGTTTGACAGATTTACTCTGGAATTAACTCTGACACTGACACTGACAGTGACAGAAGGTGCCAATATCGGAAAATAGGTTATGTTGGTTTAAGAAAGATCCTATTATTATTGTTTTCTTCACATATATGTAACTCTAATCATAAATATATATTGTGAGCAGTATTAAAACTATTAAATTACCTCACAAAACATTCATGAAACAGTGAGACAAAGATGCTAGATTTTCCGTCCCATGAGTTATGTCAATTTTGACAGGAGTAAAATGAATTCGAGTCGAATAATCCAACTTTTCGGATGACAGTCACAGAGTAAAATTTACTCAACCTTTCAGTTTTCGAACGCAATGGAGTAAATATTACTCTACGGAGGTAGTATTCGAACACAACCCAGGAATGTATCACTCCAAAAAGTTCCTCATTAATTTTGACACTGTCAGATCCAAAAAGTATATAGATCTCAGTAAAAACACGCTGCACGTCCTAACTGGTTTCCTCAAAGGGCACTGCTGTCTTAGGAAGGATATGATGAGATTAGGACTAGCAGAAACTGACGAGGACAGATTCTGTGGGGAGGAGGAGGAAACTCCTGATCATCTGAGAACGGAATGCCTCGTCATCTCAAACCAACGCAAGGAATGCTTTGAGCAAGAAATCTGCAGGAGCGAAGACGTAGCCTCCTTGAAGCCATACCAGATAGTGCAGTTCATCAGAACTCTGGAACTGGAAGGGCGAGCTGTAGATGGTCGTGACATCGACAGCTCTGATGAGGGGGTACAATAGACTTCAATGTCGTACTGCAACGTTACCTCAAGTTCAAAAGAATATATATATATACCCCCTACAACAATATAAAAGATTAATGTAGGATTTTTATCGTTGTCCAGGGGTATACTGATTATTACCTTGGGTTAATAAACAGAAGAAATATAGTCGATTACTGAGGTTCCTAAAATCTTCATTCTTAAACTTCTACTTCGATCATATTACGACACTAGTACTTAATATCTCACGTCTATAACCATGCTTCATGCGTCTAAAAATGAACTATGTACAGAACATATACGTATTAGGTCTATTAGGTATATGGTACAGAATCCACATCTTGACAGCGTCTTAAGGATTCTGTCGACTGACTTCAACCTCACTCGACTCGAACAATTCGATGACTTATGCACTCCACGCAACACGGGGTACATTCCACCCCTTCTACCTGAGCTTTTCACCGCTCTCACAGGGTTGTACTCCCAAGGTGGTGTTCAACGCTATTTGGTGAATCCCCTGGCTGAGATACTTCGCTTATGCCAATGACGTTCCACGGAAAAGATTCGAGTGTCTAGGAAACATTCCGAGAACTTAGGTCTCCGACAAAGTGAGATAAGTGTTGCTCTAAAATTTATGAGACATGAAACATTATTTTTTCTCAGCAGTTCCTGTTCGTGGAAAAAGTATTAGGTGTCTCTAGACGGATTAAGTGGCATCGAGAAGCCTCCAAAGATATTCTTTACATGTTGTGGGGATAGTTTGAATTTTCTTCAGATAGGGATAGGCGCCAGAAATACGTCTGAATTATCGGTACTCGTCGTCTTTACTGTTAAAGATAATCTTAAGTTAACTATTTACAAGGGTGGAAATATAAGACCTACATTAATATGAAATTGAACGAAAACCATATGTCTTAAGCATAAGAAACTTTTTGAAAGTGGTTGGGGCTTAGATCGGTATTTCGTTCAATGTCATTGTTATACTAAATCGATGTCGTCACCACACCTACTTACACCGATGACGTAGTCACTTTAAAATTTTGCATAAAAAGCTGGCAAATAAAAATGATAAATTTTCACTAAATATAGTACCCAATCAAATTACTTAATTTTGAGTCATGTGTAAAATTTCATCCAATCACCTCTGGATTACAGCGATAATGCCCTACATGTGGTACTTTCAGATTGACAATCAATTATTGTATTGAAAATTATTAAACGTGAGATTGACAATCAATTTTTTGAAATCTACAAAGTAAAAATTATCTTATCAAATACCCCACGGGCCTTGAAAAATACTCAAAATTTTGTCATAGAGAATCCTTTAAGCGTTATGCTCAAGGATAATAGCCTTTCAGCATTCTCTATGACAAAATTATCTCGGTATTATCAAGGCCCTAGGGGTATTACTACTGATAATTCACCTGATTCAGGATTTTTCGCGAAATAAAATAGATTTAAAGAAAATACATATTTTCCAACCTTTCCGTGCTTACTTTATATCGAAATTATGTCAATTTTCTGTTCTTTTATTGTTGATCATTCAATCTTCTCAGGCGTGTTAGTTCCTCAACTTATCAAACCAAGGGATAGGATTCCCAGGAAATAATGACATCCGAAAAAAAAACGTTTCGATAATTCAACAGTATGAGGAATGCACCTGATATCTGTACTAGTTCGATGATCAGGAATCTCCGAACTTAAAGTATGCTTACAATACCTAGTCCAGAGATATAATATCAAGATGATATAATTCTGAGGAACGAAACTCATAAGAAAAATAAAAGTACATACTCAGGAATAAAATATATTCACGCAGTTGGAATTAAGTAACACGTTCTGGAATGGAGCCTGAAAGGGATTGCGCTATTAAGGTTCAAGAAATTTTCACGCGATGTGCAAAGCCTACAAACGAGTTGATTTTTTTCCCGTGCCAAGGTATATCACAGAATGACACATTCATTAGCTTGCGTCATGCGTTGGGTAAGGATTTGAAGTGTAAGATGCCAATGGCGTAGGTAAGATTGTCATAAAACCGTTACAGGCTCCTCCGAAGTAGATTCTTTCATTTACGTTTACTAATTCAAACTTAACTAAATCTACCATTGTACACGCTACGGATCGAAAAACTCTTTTCATTAAACATTGCCTCCCAAGCAACACAGAGAACTCTCAGAGATATTTCAGCGACGTCGCCAGGAAAATGTGGGGACTTTTGTTACCTGGGAGAAAGAAGAGAGCTCTTTTTCTCATCCAAATTCCTGTGCGCTCAGCGAAGTTTCTGCGATATCCAATGTATAAATTCTCAAATATCTCACATTGTGTACCTAATGGAGATATTCGCATTTACCTCTCATAGTGAGTCTCAGCGATCTGATATGAAGACATATTTGTGATGATCATTCTCATTTACTTCTGATAGTGAGCTCTCAAATATTCACATGAAGTGATATTTGAGTTCACTCCGGACTTGTTATAAACACTACAAAAGTAACTACACTCTTGTCCACTACAGTTTTTGTCGTCTAACATATCTTTCGGATACAATGCTTCCATCTTCAAAGACGAAGCGTTACTAAAGCATGCTATCAATTTCTAGACTCAAGGATGGGTTGACATTGTACCCTATTATACATACACCTATTAGTGAAAATAATGAGTTGTTAATAGGGGCTGTTCCTTGCGGAACACGCGTGCAAAAAGTGGTCAAGTATCGAATGAAACAAATTTAATGCTTGAGGATTTTACTTGATGCAAATCCATAATAAATCAATGAAAAATTATATACGATTCACACTGATTTGTTTCATATTGTGACGTGTTTCGTCGACACACCGACTTCATTAGATAACATCATACTGTAGGCTGTATCGTATAAAAATCCAATTTCTTGGCAGTATTTCTCAAAGAAATGGAAAAAAAATCTAAAATATTTGACTAAAGTATATTTTTTATTGGGAAGTATGGACTCGAAGATTTAAATCAATTGAAAACATGAATCAATTGTGAAGTATTTTTAAAGATATCTCATTAATGTAGCAAACCACACTAATAGATATACTATAGGAAAAATTTATCTTTTCAGTTAATTGAACTGGTCATTAAGTCATCTTCGCTACTCGGACTTGCCTGAATTATATTGTTATTCTCCTTCTCCGATCTTATTGTTGCTCTCCGGCCTTCCTACGAACATGTTATTCCCAAGCTGTTCGATATTGTTTTCAAAATGTGAGACCATGATGGTCTAGATCTACCAGTAGTGGTCACGTACATTTTCAGAAAAATATTTAACATGACTCAAATTATAAAATCAGACTATAATATCATCATTAATGATATGATATTATTATTATTATTATTTTTCTTCAGTATCACATAGGTTGCAGTTTGTGTTTGGTTACTCTCACATATTCCTTGTAGTAGCTCCTCATCCTGCCCTTATAGTGTCTCTTCAAAAAAAGAAATAGAAGTCCAGAATAATCTTCAATTCTGTCTAGTAGTTCTCTCTCTTTCCGCCTAGACATCCTATGATTAGTACGACCATCCTAACTCTATTCCTTGAATATAGAGCCCCCAGTTCGAACATTAATAGTTAAGTAGTGCGGTTGGCTCAGTGGGAGAGCATTTGACTTGGGAGCGGAAGCCTCAAGTTCAATTCCGAGGCTAGGAAAGAAATGTTCTAGTCACGGTAATCGCCACCATTCACTGTTGGGTAAAAAATTAACAGTGCTGTGCTGGAGGTGGCGCAAGGGCACAGTAACACTGTCTACACAGAACACAACTGGTTCTCCTTACTCGCTCAGCTTCGAGAGCTTATGAGGGGTCTCCTTGGGGAAGACCTAGGAGGATCCAGTATAATAATATACAATTCCTTGTATGTTTCCTTCTTTTGTTCTTCTTTCATCACCACATTATTTTCGGCAGGGGGGTGGGGGATTATACAACAACAGATCCTTAAGCTCTTTTTCCAGCAGGACTATATTTGGCTTGATTGCGAGGATCTGCGCGCCGAATTGTTGGATTAGCATAGTATACAGGGTGTCCCGCAAATAGTCAGCCATAGTTCATTGACGTGACGGATATATCTATCTCGTGAACTTAAAAACTGAAAATATTTCAAGTCTGCGAAGTCAACTGTTTTAGAGATAGGGGTGATCAAACTGTTTCTGCTAAGAATAAATTTGTCGATAACTTCTGATTGGGTTACTATTTTTCAATCAAATTTTGTACAGGTGTTCAACACTAGGATCTCACACGAACGTGGGTAGACAGGGTAGATGGGAAAAAATCCAGGCACATATTAAGAAAAATTGGATTTTCTTATTGAGTTGAAGATGTTCAACCTGTATACGCATGTCTCGATGAAAACGCTGAACATATCGAACATTTGTACTTAAAAACTAATCATTATACAATTTTGTTTTTTCACCCTTAAGGAAAGGAAACAGAGAGTTCCTGAAAAGAAAATTAAACTTTACCGAATATCTCGGGAACTATAAGCATTTTAGAGCAGTAGTATATTACACTTATACACTATTTTTTTTGCGTAGATTCCAGCTGAGCAATAAAAAAAAATAGTTTTGAGGTTTTTGTCGTGACTGACTTTGCCATTGAAATAGAAACCCCCTGTATGTTCAATGGAATTTTTAATTAACGAAGGAGAAGCATTGGTATGTTTTCTGATAAAAGCTAGAAAATTAGGAATTTTTATGCAAAAATCTACAAGTTATTAACATAGAAATGAAGCCCTATTTGAGAGAATTTAAAGGGTTTTTTTCAGATTTCACACGAATTTTCTGAGAATAATATGTAAGTGGCACTTTAAAACAATGTAGAATTCAATGGTTATTCTGATTATCAATGAAAAACTGGGTATTACGCTTGAAAATCGAAAGTTGATATCATTTCCGGTGAAACCGGAAGTCGAATGAATCTGAAAATTTTTCCAAGAATTCATCTCTCCTAAAAAAGCTCAACTATAAAATATCAAGTGTTTATCTCGAGTCTTTCTTTGACGCCTAATTCTAACGAACGGTCTTCGTGAATCACCCTCTATGCAAGCTCTATCATTTTCAACATCCTCTCAAATCTCTACTGGTACATATGGCAGCACTCTGGTTCTTTGTCTATACCATAAACTCCTCTGAGATGGAAGTAGAGAATTAACCTTGATGCAGCATTGACTCTGCAAATAGACAGGATGTTCATAACCGTTTCCTACTGGCTATGGCATGTTCTGAAAGTTGTTGGGGTGTCCGCTTTCATTATGTTCTTTTTGTACCATCTTGTATTTATCACTCCATCTTGACAAGCCATAACAAATCCCTCCATTTCCGACTTGAGCCCAGCCGAGCTCTATACTAAAAGGCAAGGGAATCTTCCGCCAGGCTCCTTCAAACTCCTGATATACGAGTATATATGAATGCAGATTTTTACTCATGTGATATTGAGTAGTGTCTTCAGTTGTGCCTTACTTATCTATTTGCCTACTCTTCTTTGATATGATGGCGCGATCGATTGATATGCTGGTTAAACTGAGCTTCTATAACACTCTCCGTCCAGTCCTAAATAGAAAGGATAGGATTTTCACATCTTATTTTTATATTCTTATATTTTTTCATTTTTTCCATTCACCTTAAATTTATGGTTTTTGTACAGTACTGTAATATCTTCTAAATCGAAAAACCGATGAAAAGCGATTTACAAATACATAGATAGTCGCCGGTATTTCGGTTGAACTGAAATATACATGCTAAACTAAAAATTACAAAGGAACATTTTTGATTTTCGCCGTCCAACCATTAAGACGAACGGAATGAGCTAGACAGTTGTAGTTTTCAGAGTAGGTTTGGGAGATAAATTTCTCGGTCAAGTTCGTTTGTGGGCAAAATCGGAGTAACAAAAAAATATGTTTTTATTTAGAAATTTCAAATTCATTTTTTTAAGATACAGTTTCATCAAATGAATCCATTGATATCATTCTCAACTCTAACGGATGAATACTTTCGGAGATATGATTTTTCATAATTTCAATAATTAATCGTAATTTTATGATTTCATAGAATTCTCTATGACGGAGGTTACATGGTCAATCTGGTTCAGTTTCACATCAATCATGGATTGATATTCGATAGAAGGGAAACTGATGGTATACGCGTAGACTGATGGACTGATATGGTCCGTATTGATGGCAAGATTGATGCCAGATTGGCCATGTAATGTCCGCCTAATTATAATTTGCTGATGTATGTGAATTCAACATTGAGGTGAGTCAAAGACCAACGTTTTGAATATAATTTTACATGATGCAGTTCTCTATCATAAGAATATATTGATATCATTCCCAACTCTGAGAAACCAATACTTTCGAAAATATGATTTGTCAAACTTTGAGTAATTACTCGCTAGTAGTTTGACAAGAGTGCCAAATCCCCTGTCCAGTGTCCACAGAGCTTTCCCACTTTTTGCGCGTATGTTCTGGGGAACATCGCGTTATCATTTTGCCCAAATGTGAAATTTAATTCTGTGGTGCCGTCCGGCCGTTGCCACGATAACTTGAGAACGGAAAGAGCTAGCGACTTGAAATTTTCAGGGTAGGTGGCGCATCCCAATATGACGGGTTCGTTAATGGGTATAATCGGCCCAATGGTTTCCGAGTATAATGATTTTGTTTCCAACCAAAATAAATCCGATCGAATTTAAACTTGGTGAATAGTTGTAGAATATAAACCTAAGCACGTTTGTGGAATTTTGTGAGAATCGTGTCACTAGAAAATTTTATAAAAATTATTAAAAAATATTATTTATGACTCGATAACCTGAGAAACGGAAGGAGATAGCGGTTTTTCAGGTTAAGTTGCGCATCTGAATGCGACATTTGAGTTCGTTTATAAGCATAATCGGCCAAACGGTTTTAGAGTTATAGCCATCTGAAATTTGGTTGTTTTTTGTTCCTCATTAACTCGAAAAATACAAAACTGATTGAATTCAAACCTGGTTATTAGTTGTACTTTGATTATTTAAATATGACATTAATTCCAGTAATATTTTTCAAGAATAATTATGTATTCTTCTCCTAAAATAGAATTGAAGGTAGACAATAATGTGTTAATTTTTTTGTCATTGCTTTCTATCCTGACTTCACGAAAAAAAAATTGGTTCAAGCACTGACGTGAAGTCAGGAGATTTTGCGCGTATGTTCTATTGTCCATTCTCCTGGTATTGAACACTCTTAATCGAATTTGCCATGGTGAATTCTATTGTCTGTTCTCCTATATTGGACACTCTTAATCGAATTTACCATGGTGAATTCGATTAAGGCTGTCCAATACAGGAGAATAGACAACAGAATTCACCATGGTAAATTCGATTGAAAGTGTCCAATACAGGAGAATGGACAATAGAACATACGCGCAAAAGCTCCTAACTTCAAGTCAGTGCTTGAACCAATTTTTTGTAGCTTTTTTTGACGAAAAAAAGACAAATTTAATCGATGTTTGACTAATTTTTGAACTGTCTAAAGTCTAAACAGTTCAAATTGCACTTGATATGAATCATATGAAGGAATTACTTATTGATGAATGATGAGTGTTTGATTTCTTTGTTGATCGACATTTAAACTGAAAAAAATCCAAAAATACAATGCTGATCCAGCTGAAATCCTGTAATCTATTGTAAAATGGTTGCTTGAAGGTCTGTGCGGAATTTAAGCGGAATTTGAAGGAAAGGGTCTGAGATAAAATTTTTGAAGAAAAATTTCAATTTCTAGTTATCAGATCAACTCGAAATTTTCACTTATTTCCGCGTCAGCATACTACAACTAAAAACCAAGATTCAATTTGAACGGATATGTATTTTTTGACGTATTTATGAAATAACAACAAACTACAAATGGGTATAACTCCGAAACCATTTGGCTGTTTATGCCCATTAACGAAATTAATCGTCGCATTCAGAGGCGGAACCCTCGGCGGAACCTACCTAGAAAATTGCAAGTTGCTATCTCTTTCCGTTTAAAAGTTATCGTGGCAATCGTGACAGACGGCCGGCCGAAATTTGACCTCAAATTCTTCTTCAGTGAGTCGAACCTAATCGATTGAGACCATTTTCGGCAAAAAGTTTGAAATTTGCAGACATTTTGGCCAAATGATAGCACGCTGTTCCTAAGAACATGCGCGCAAAAATAGAGAAATTTTAAGGTATAAAATATCGAATAAATTTTATTTCGAATAATTGGTGGAAATGAAACTTGATGATTTTCTGTTTGTTTGGATACAGACACAGGAATCATAGCCGAAGCTATGATCTTTGAGACTTCTTTTAGAATATCTATCAGTTTCGTCGCATTTCGCCCGCTGGAGGCTCACATCAATAGGAGATCCCTTAAATGCCCAATTGCGACGTCTCAGAACCTTCCAAGGGAAGTCTGGGTTGCCTGGGCTACTCTTTGTTTCAATATTCTGTCTATTTTTGATTAAGTTTTATAACAGCATTTTTTCGTTATAGGTTCTCTGCAATTCTGGAGGTCTTCAAAGTATTCCACTCAAGCTATTGCCGGATACCATTGAACATCTATCGCTCACAAGGAACAACTTTTCAATAATAAAAAGTGATGCTTTTGCTGGTTTGAAACATCTAAAGAAGCTTCATCTCGATGGCAACAACATATCTACCATTAAACCATTTGCCTTTCGTGGTATACCTAAGCTGAAAGAACTGTCAATTCAACAAACCCCATTAACAACAGTACCGAGGTTCTCATTTTCTGGACTGCAAAACATATCGTCAATTAACTTGAGCCATAACAGGATTACACAAGTGGAGTCATACGCATTCGCCGGTACAACGAATCTTAAAACTTTAGTTTTAACGAACAACCCTATCGTTAAGTTGGAAAGTAACGCGTTCAGTGGTTTGATAAGTGTTGAACGATTGTGTTTTCCGTCTGGAATTCGCGTGATAGAACCAGATGCTTTCAGTGGTTTGGACACAGTTGAACATTTGAAATTGTCCTTCATGGATTTACCAGGTGTTGAGCCAAGTACATTCAGAGGTTTAACAAATATAGGTGTGTTCTCAATACAGGAATCAGACTTAGGTATAATAGACAGTGAAGTGTTCGACGGTGTTACGAATGTCAAAGTTTTAAATTTTATAAACAATAAAATCGATTCGATACTTGGTATGAACATATCCCAAGATCATAATATAGGTACTTTAAAATTTCATGGGAACCATATATTGGAGATCCCAAGAAGTGAAACTCTGAATATTGAGGTGCATAAACTAATAATGAAATCAAACCATTTTCCTTGCAACTGTCACATGAAAAGTCTTCTGGAAGGGCCATTAGTCAACGGAAGTATTTCGGAATTTATATCTGAAAATTATTGCATATCGCCCCTTGACATGAACGGTAGATTAATGAGTTACCTAGATTTTGACAGTATACGAAAATGCCAGGAAGATGTTACACGGGAAAGCTTTGAGGCATCAAGGGATTCATCAAGTGGGCATAGTAATAGAAACATTGAAGTTTTAAATTTTATTTGTGTTGCATATTTACTTAAATCATTATTATGACTGATTGTTCAAAGATGAAAATATATTTTATAAATATCAAGAGCTTATCTAATCGCATTCTCAACTCAATTTCTTCCTATTCAAAATCCAAAAATTTGGTTTCTCTCCAAAAAATAGCGAGGTCGGATTTATTGGGAGGGGTCCATGATGTCTACACTTATTCCATTTGTCACACAATTTTCACACATTTTCAACAATAAAATGAATCTTAGCTGAATATTTATCGAATTTCACGAACGAAAGCAAAGATTTATTATTGTCATATAGGTGTAATGTAATTACTTTTCATTTATCTTTACTAAGGTAGAGCAGATAGAGGAAAACTAGCCGCCCAGAAAGGACAAGAAAGAATGGAGCTCGAGTTTTTGTAATTGTATATTTAAATGTTTCATAAAATGAGTTTAACATTTTGAATCTTTTTCTTAAAGGAAAATTATTAACAGAAAACTAACTAAGTATCTACACATTTCAACATCAAGGTAAGAAAATAATCAAAAAAACGCTGATAATATTATGTTTTTATAATGCTATATTTCAAATATTATTCTTCAAAATCACTGAGATTATCTTGGCAAGGTAGGTTCAATAAGAAAAATGGCGAACTCATAATATAATGATGAATTTTCTCATTACCATGTAAATTTCAACTTTACCTACATTCCTTACTGAAGGAAAATCTTCATATTTGAATTCCATAATTAATCACTTAGCTGAATTAATTATGGAATTCAAATATGAAGGTCAAGATAAATCGCTTCAAAATTGATTGATGATAACCCACAATGGTTCCCAATATCATATAAACATACTTATTACAAAAAAGTTTAATGAAATGACAAATTATTTCAGTGAAGATTAAGGTTACTAAACTAATAAATAAACCTTGATCCTTCACAATATTTATGGTTAATCACATGATTTTGGAAAAATTCAATGTAGATGAATTCAATCACAGAGGAATATGAAATTAATCAGGTCATTTCAAGTTAAATGAATCAGCTATGAAATATAAAACGATTTCAGATATTAATAGAACTAATAATATAACATATTTACAAAAAATGTTCTAGAAACCTCAAGTTTCAAATTTAGTGCGTTCCCAAATTTTCAATCTTTATATAATGCATATAATATTTAATTTAGGTAATTTTTACTACAAACGACAAGGCACATAATTATTGTAAAAAAATTTTCAACGAGATGGGACCCACAAACTATCAAAAAGTTTATAGCGGCAAACAAGTTCAATTATATAGGCGAATCCATAATTTTTTTCAGTAAACGTTATCATATCAAAAGACTAGATATCAAGAATTATGTGAATTACATTCATTCTCCTAAACCATGCAGTTGAAACTGTTAACTTTGTCTTAGTTCAAATGTTATGGACCATCAAATCCTGGAAAATATTTCATCTTCAACTCACATTTTTCTTCATGCTGACAATCCCCTTCTTTATAAAGTAAAAAACATGTATTCGCCGAAAAAACATCAATATTTAATTGTAAAAATCGAAGTAATTTTACTGGACAACCAGTAATTTGGTTCTCTTAGTATCAAAATATTGGTTACATTTGAGGGAAATTAGCACTATTTAATTGTCTGAAGGTTCAGAGATATTTATTAACGCTATAGAAGAGTTGAATATGAATCGACAATTTTTTTTCATTTAAAGGCTAATAACTTCAAAAGTAAGACCTAACGCAGAATTTCGACTTCAGATTAGTGTTCAGTCCAGATTGAGCAAATTTACATCACTACATAATTCATGGTATCTATAGACGGTTGTTATGATAATGTTTACTTTTTTTCAAATAGGTATTGTATTTATAAACTGTACAATCTACATATTAAAAATAAATATTTCCCGATCAAAATAAATAGTCAGTCTTAAGTGTGTCAACAGTGACATGTCGATATAGCTACTTATTCATATTAATTTGTTAGGTAAGAACTCCTATTATTAAAAATCAGAAATAGTATTCTACCGACGTTCAGTTTGATATACATATAAACATCATCATGATCACGGTCCTAGAAAAAATCAGTAAATCTATTCAAATCCAACATTACCATCATAACTAATCCTCTTAAAAAAATGCAACTGTACTAAGCTATAAATGTCACATACAATAGAATTTTGATCACTAAGGGCCGGTTTCTGAGAAATATAACATGTGGTTTATCTTCCGTTTATCTGTTCAATTCAATAGAATTCAGTACATAAACGGAAGATAAACTCCATTCAAATGCGTCAGAAATCGGCCCTAAGTAATTAAACATCGAATTGAAAAATCTACATCTGAAACCTATCAAAAATAAAATGAGGAAAGTTATGCAAACATAGATTAAATAAATTCAAAATGTTTTTAAAAATGTACTCACACTACTGGACATGGTCTTGAGAAAACCACCCAAACAACATGAGACTGGCATCAACTATGGTATAACTATGGATTGCATTCATTTTGCATTTTTGTACGAGTGAATAGTATGGTATTTATTTTATACTTTGATATATGTTCTTCTATTAGCTGCGTTATTGTCTTTTTTAATTTCAGTTATTTCATATAACAACTTTCTATTCAATTTTTGTTGTTTTCAATTATTTCAGTTTCATCAAAGTCAAAAGTACCTATACAAGGAATTTTCACTATGTCCTGCTAAAGGAGTATTATGGATTTCAACATAAATCGGACAAACAGGACGTAACCTAAAAACTAGAATTTCCGAACACACAAGAGTCATGAAAACTAGTTACAACCTGTTTAAAACCAAGGAAGATATCAATACTTTAGCAGAACAAAGTAAAGATTCATCAAATATTTTACCTTTGATAAAACTGAAATCATTGGAAACAACTGAAAAATGGTTGTCTTTGGAATGATTGAAATTGAAAATAACACAGTTAATAGAACAAATATTGATAGTTTGAACACCACATATTATTTTCACTTTATTTACAGTGTATGTTACACCCTATGCCCTTTGTTGTTTGGGTAGTTTCTTAAGACCATGAAAACTTTTCAGTGTGAGTACATTTTTTAGATTACTTTAACGTATGTGAATTTATCTATTGTGCATATCTTCACTGATTTTAATTTTGATAGGGTGTAGATTTTGAATTTCCAATTCGATGTTTGATGAATTGATTATCATTATTCTTTTGTGTTTGCAATATATTTCTTGCTTACTACAATAATTTTTCAAAGAGGATAACTGTGTATGTATTAGTTATGATATTAATGTTAAATTTTAATAGATTTACTGTTCTTTTCTAATGACCTTCGATGTTTATATATTAAACGAAACGTCAACAGAGTACAATAGCTCATTTTCTATAATAAGACCTCTTACCTATCAAATCAATAAGATCAATTGTATAAAGGTCGTAATTCAACTTCATAGCTACTTATGTATGATAATGCCTAGGCGAAATAACCGGAGAAGGTGGTGGGGGCAGAGGGCTGAAATAGGTTGAAGATCTGGAACTAGGCGAAGGGGGGCAACTTTCACTCTGACAATGAGACCGAGGGGTGGGTGGCGGTGGAAATGGACCTGAATCATATTTGCCGCACCTCGAGGGGTAGTTATAGTCACTTTCGTCACATACATCAGTCGAACAAGGGGTAGGAGGGGGAGGTTGATTAATCGAACGGTAATGACGATACGGACGATACCTCGATGATGGACTACTCCCTCGAGTCGAAGCATGGGTTGTCGCTCGACTCGGAGGAGGGTTCAATGTTTCCCTGGGGTAACAAGTACTAGAACCATTAATTGAACTCGAAGCACCAGTAATGTGGCCTCTATCACAACTGGAGCTGTTACTTCCGTTAAGCATAGACATTCTAACGACATCAGGTATTCCTTTTCGAGCATTCTGCATCTTCATCAACTGTGATCCAGATTGCAAGGGGTTCAATGCATCATCGGAGTAATCTCCAATTTTATCAACAGAGGTAAATTTCTTTTTTAAATAAAATATCAATGAACAACTCACAATAACAATAAGAATACCTAGAATTATAGTGATGACAGTGAAGGAGTTTGAATGATCACAATTCAACTCGTCTGCTCCATCCGGACAATTGTCGATACCATCACAGACCGACGAGAAAGCTATACAGCTTTCTGTTTCGGGACACTGGAAGCTATTTTGGCAGCACTTCGCTTCGTCTGAATTATCCCTACATTGCGCGATACCGTCGCACAGAATAACGTTGTCGATACATTGACCATCGTTGCATCTGTGCTGATTCTGACTGCATGTTGTACAGTCCAGTTCATCGGAACCGTCTTTACAGTCTTTCTGCATATCACATCTCCACGCTCTGGGAATACAATCTCTCTTATTGGATTGGGACACGGAACAGGTGAAGTAGTCGTTACCACAATTTGGAAGCAAAATACAAGTCCGTCTGTCGTCCTGCAAAACTTTATCTTGAGGACACGCACATTCGGCACTAGTACTATTCATAATACAGAAATGAGAACATTTTTTTTGATTATGCCAGCACGGATGGGTGCGATCGGGATTCTTAACAGATATGAGATCGGTTATACGAGATGCTTGAATAGGTAGGGTGGATCTTGATTTCCCGGAAATCAATTCCAACCTCTGCAGTTGATGCAACTCTTTATCGATCCAGTACAGCCAACCTAAGTGTACTGTTAGCTGTGATATTTTGGCATTGCTTTCGTTTAGCAGGACATGTCTGAAAATTAAAATTGTATATTAGTTATTGTCATTTATGTGTAGGGTTTTTATGGTTGATTCTTGCCTACGCTCTTGGGTAAACAAATAGAACGCTGAATGATCATATATACAGAGTTTATCTACAGGGCTATAAATTCGTTAAACATCGCCGTCGTAATTGAGGATACATAGTCAATGAGGTATTCACCTCGGTTGCTTTGCTGGAGGAGTTGAAACTAAGTCAAAAGGGACGGGGTCATGCTGCGCTTGGTTCAAGGAGCGGAGTTACTTAAGCCGTATGTCTACGTACCATACATTCCTGGTCTATATGGTGCTCGCAGGGCTTAGAAGGTCCAATTAGGGTTCAACCCAGAGTAGGAATGTGGTCAAACAAGAAGTGTCGAGACGGGACAAACATGAGTTTATTCTATGGATGACCTGTTTATTACGGTCTTGGGGCACTTGAAATGAGAACCTTCTTCGGATTCCGTAGTGTAATCTTCCGGAAACGTACCTCGTGCGGTCTCGGCTCCGTCTGAGGGTGAGGCTGATGGCGGCAGTGGGATCACAAAGTCTGCCTCCGGCCGAGATCGGGAGTAGGGGAGACCCTACCTGGGAACTCCTCGGTGGCCCTTGACCCGTCTGGGTCCGGGGGGAGACAATGACCTCCTCACCCAGCGCCGACTAAGCCAAGGGCAAAAAACGCTGGCAAGAGTAAACGACCTGGCAGCGGAAGACCGGCAAAAAGGATTCACAGGGGAAAGCTCTTCTCCCCCTAAGACATCGAAATGATGCTCTCAGGGGTGACGTGCATTCAAGCAAATATTCGACACTCCAAGGCAGGATCATACCTCCTTGGGAAGAGTATCCACAGCGCCTTAAGGAATGGACATTGCCTTCATACAGGAGCCATGGCTGGCAGGTACATACAAGCACAGTTTGTGGCCTTGGGTACCTGCCAGGCAAGATAATTTACAACTGCCCTGGGGACGAACCCAGAGCGTGAATCTTTATCAATAATAAGATTGATAAATTGACAACCACCCTTCTGAACGTTCCGGTTCACTGTGGCACACTAGTGGCATGTGATACAAATGCGCACCATACGGTGAGGAGGGGACGTATACAGGACTTCCTCATGGCGGAAGCACTCCTAGTGATTAACAAGGGAGCTGAACCGACCTTTGTCGGTTGACTAAAAGTCCATCAGGAGTACTGGACATATGTCGTGTTCTAACTCTCTGCCTCCAATCCCGGATTGGATGGGTTCTCGTGAACCTCAGACTCTGACCACAGACATATTCAATTTTCAATTAACTCTGGTCCAAGAGCAACGGTGAAATATAGAATCCCTATAAGCACCGACTATGGCGCTTTCAAACACTCCTTGGATCTGGAGCATATTTCTTCCACCACTAATTCATGCAAGGACGTCGAGAGACTAGCTAAAGACTTAGTCTTCGCTATTAATTCCGCGTATGAAGAAACTACCCACTAAGGAGTAAACCTGAACAGGAAAACAGTTTGGTAGAACTCCGCCCTTAGAAAACGAAGGAAAGAAGTTCGCAGTCTATTCAACCTAGCTAAGGTATCCGCAACTGGGATATTTATACAAATACTCTAACAAACTACGACAAAGAGATATTTCTGAAGGAGGTTCTGCGGGGAAGTAAGTCTACCCCAGAGAATGCCAGACTTCACATAATCCTCTCTAGAGAACCGTCAAGAGGGCTGGGATCTATTCTTCTTACGGACACTGGAAAACAGACGCTAGACATCTTTGCCAGGACCCAGATTGTCGCCTACTTGAATAGTCGGCTGGCGGTTTTCGCTATGTTTCCCAGGAGTGCCGCTGTAGGCCGTGCGGGGAAGACTGGAGAACCGATAAACTGATCATCAACCCTGGTCTCTTGAGATGGGCGATTTGCTTGCACAAGCCTTTCAAGGCACCCTGGGAGGGTGGAATCTTTACTGCTCTGCTTAAGTGCGGGAAAGATAACCTCCTTCCGTTCCTAATTAGGCTTTTCCAAGCCAGTGTTGCCTGGAATTTTGTCCCCACAAGCTGGCGTAAGGTTTGGGTTGTTTACATCCCTAAAGTGGGCAAGGTCTGCTCACAACCTAACTCATATAGACCGATAAGTCTCACGTCTTTCGATCTGAAAAAAAAAGATACTGGATCGCTTCATCACGGGCAGTGTTCTATCACTGAATCCTCTGAGTGTGTACCAGTACTCCTCCCAGAGTAGTAATCAACTAACATGGCCCTGAACAAATTGAAGGGAAGACTGAAGAATTCTCGTGAACACAAGGAGACTGCTCTGGTGGCTTTCCTGGACATTTGACCGCTCACAAATTTGCTCTGTGGAGCGGTTCTGGCCAGGGAAGTATCAGACTCATTGTGGAAAGGATAAGATCCATGTTTAATAAAGGACCCATCTCCACCTGCCTGTGTGGTGATGTAGTAAGATTAGTCACCAGAAGGGGTTGTAGTAAGATTAGGCGCTCTGAATGGATTTCTTGCGATTTATTCAACAAAGATTTAATTTTTGATCATTCAAATAGAGTTCCTGGGTTTGATCTTCCAAAGAAAATATGGTCTATTCTGAATCGTTTAAGAACCGGTACTGGTCTTTGCAACAGCATACTTTTCAGATGGAACTCAGTTGAGAGCCCTATTTGGGAATGCGGAGAAGCAGAGGAAACCATAGATCATTTAGTTAATAATTGTCCCATATATAGATTCCAGGATGGTTTTAGGGCTAATCATAATGTTTCTGAATCTTTTTTGGAATGGGTAGCGAATTTCAAATCTATTTAACAAAACATAAAATATTCCATTTTTAATTTGTTTGTTTTCTGCATTTGTTTTTTCCTTTTCCAGATTGAGTTTCGGGTACCTTGGAGAAACTTCTTTGCTTGTTGAAGGAAGAAGTGATAGTAAAGAAAAAGATGCCCTTCAATATTTAAGCATATTTTGTTAACAATTTCAATTTTAATAAATCACAACACTAACGGGGAGATGATGTTTTTTTTTTGCTGAGGTTTTTTCCCTATGCTCTAGTATCATATATCGAATTCTATGGTACCCCGTTACACCAACCTCTGCAAACGCTTTTTTCATATGCATGCTTTATTGTTAGACAAAAAAAGATATATACATTGAAACCTCTATTGGGCGGACACCATTGGAACCGTGAAAAAGTGTCCGCCTAACGGAGGTGCCCGTACAAGGGAGAGCTTTACCACAAATTATTGAAAGGTGAATTGAATAAAACAGTAAATACAAACATACCTATATTATGAAACCACAAATATTAGAAACAAAAAAATATATATATACAGTGTGTTTCAAAAAGTACGCACCACGAGGAAATTTTCTCGCCTGTATAGTTTATCGAAATTTGGGGTTTCGGGAAAGTTGGTGCTCAAGAAACGATGATTTTTGACATATATTTCATTTTTCATTGATCGTGTTACTGTGCAAACCTGTCAAAATTGACATTTTTTTAGAAAAATTACCAAAAGACATAGAAATCAGAACAATATCAAAAAGTTTCTGAAATAAATGTTGCTCAGAATTTAATTTTATACCAAACTGCCAAATTTCATAGTGAAAATTCAGAAAATTTTTGATATTGATATTTTGATGACGGCACGTAAGTGACAGCTGTGAGCTTTGCGGAAATTTCAAAGATAATTCGGAATATAATTCCAAAGCAAGAGACATTATCACAATTCAAATAAAGTCAATATTAATTTAATGTTCCTTATAAATTATGATTTCTATAGTGAAAGCCTCACAATCTTGGTGCAAACCGAATTATACTTGAGGAAGTTAATGCGCAAAGAGCTAATATCTTGCTAATTATTCTTGGAACATCATAAGAAATTAAATTCTTCGATTTTATATCTGAAGAATAATTCACCAAAATCTGTAAAAACGCTTTTGAATATATTTTCTCAAATACTCGCTCAAATACCACTAAAAAAGCAATACAGACCTCATTTAAAACAAAGATACCTGTGAAAATGAAATCGAGTTGACAGGCGGATAATTTCTTATGATGTTCCAAAAATAATTAGGGAGATATTAGCTCTTTGCGCATTTAATTTCTCAAGAATAAATCGGTTTGCACCTAGACTGTGGGGTTTTCACTATAGAAAACATAATTTATGAGGAACATTAAATTAACATAAACTTTATTTGAATTATGATAATGTCTCTTTCATTGGAATTACATTCTGAATTATTTTTCAAATTTCCGCAAAGCCCACAGCTCCCTCTAACGTGCTGTCATCAGAAGATGAATATCAAAAAATTTCGGAATTTCACTATGAAATTTGGCAGTTTGGTATAAAATGAAATTCTGAGCAACATTTATTTCAGAAACTTTTTGATATTGCTCTGATTTCTACGTCTTTTGGTAATTTTTCTAAAAAAATGTCAATTTTGACAGGTTCGCAGAGTAAAGGCGAAAATTCATGTGGCGATTTTGTCGCCGAAAACCAGCGATTTTGTCGCCCAAAATTTCGACGATTTTTTCGTTCAAAACCAGCGACTGTCGCTCGAAATTTCCCTTCCCCTATATTTCATGGAGCGACAAAATCGCCACGACAGATTATTTTGAACTGACAGAAACATAACCTAATTGAATTTAAATATTACAACTAAATACATATTTAGGTACAAAATGAGTTCCGGAAGTACTACAGTTATCTCTAATAATTATATAAATGTATTAAATCGCAAAAGAAAAACAAATGGGAACTTCCAAGACGATGCAATTTCTGGAGTACATATAGGACCTTCAACTCCTAATTCTAGAATCCTTGTAGAAGGAGAAGACTAAGAGGTTCTAAATGTAGATCATGTAGGACAAAACAAATTGTGGTCCCATATTTTCATAGACATTTGTTCGTTATATTTACAAAGTAGTGCCCTTAATTCAGAATCACATAAAATTGATGGCCCATATTAATGTGGAGAACGGTAAACTTAAAAAAAAAGTATGGTATATTCTTGTAAAGTCGCAGCATGGAGCAGGTGTAAACATATTACTGATGTTTTAATTCAAGTTCAGGTGCATGCTGTTCTAATTCATTTATGAGGATACATACAATTGATCCAGATAAAGCTGTGGTATAACAGTTATCCATAATTAAAATGATTTTTTCAAGATATGATACATATTTATTATGTGAAAATAATTATTAACAATAAGTGTAATGTTTGAGGTATAATAAAATTGCTTTTTTTTTGTTTTGTTTCCAAGAGTTTTGATGACCATCTCTTCTATTCAATTGAAAATATCAAAATTGTTTATGCCTGTGAAACTTTTCAAAGCACTGTCACTGTTCAAGATATCACTCTTTGTAGATAACCCGAATATATCAATGGCACAAGTGTTAGGTGGTCTGTTAACAATGTACACAACCAAGTATACTACTAAAATTATTATTGCTGTTCAACTAACTCAAGGGTGCTTGGGTGATACTTATTTCTTCTTCTGAATGAGGTTTTTCAACACAGCAAGTCATCGATACATCCTTCCTCAGTTCTCTTTCGAGGTACCTCCTTGTACTCTGTTTGAAGATGATGTAGTTCCAAGTTGAGTACTCTTCGGTCTATTAGTTATCTTCCTAACCCAGTTTCAATAATTATATTTATATTTGGTTTTCCGGAGGTAAGAATTGAATACACAAACCTATACTAGTAAATTTCACAGGAAGTTGGACAGAATAAAACCAGTACAGAATAAAACCCATACATTTTGGCATTTTTTTCGCCCATGAATTGCATTTGGGCACACAACAATGGTAATTTCTGGTCGAAGACATATTAGATAGGATAATATTATCTACTTTCATTTGAATTTGTCCAATAGAGATGAATGGACAATAGAATATGAGCGCAAAAGCTCCTTACTTCACGTCAGTGCTTGAACCAATTTTAATTTTTGCGGCTGTCACTGCTGTCAGAGGTATGTCATCAGTTGTCGTTGGAATGCATAGACATTGGAATGCTGGATTAATCCAGCGACACGGACGACGTCGCCCAAAACGGTCCAAATGACAGTATACTCATTTGGGCGACAAAATCGCTGGTTTTCGGCGACAAAATCGCCACATGAATTTTCGCCTTAACACGATCAATGACATAATAATGTAGAAAATCATCGTTTCTTGAGTACCAACATTCCCGAAAATTAAAATTTCAAAAAATTATACAGGTGAGAAAATTTCCTCTTGGTGCGTACTTTTTGAAACACACTGTATAAATGAAACGAAAATATGCAGATTTTTCAAGTGGCTGAGAAAAAATGTAATAATGATGTATATCGTGTATTTGTTCGCGTAACTTGATTTGGAAATGAAGTTTTAACTTAGGCGGAATCTCTACTGTCTCCTTTATTCTTAAGGTGGGTACAGACATGCAACAAAACCACGTAACGTAACACCGTCGCGCAACTAGTGTGGACGGCATCGCGTAACAACGTAACATCGCCACAGCGTAACATCGAAGCGTTCCATCGGTTGTCGGTATTTCCGCGTCACATCAAAGGAACGATACGGAGTGATGTTGCTCCACTAGTTTTCATGTTTGTACTGATCTGCGTAACATGATAGCGATTTCTTTTCGGTTGCATTTTTATTCGATTGACAAAGTGTTTAATTATGTAGTGGACGGAAGAATCTACCTTAGAGTTCATTAAAAATTATCAAAATGAAGAGATTGCATCAAATGAACAAGTTGGAAAAGCAATGTGGCCAGGAGCTTTCACGCGCATAGCCAAATTGGTTGCACATCCAGGTACTAAACTCGCCCAAAGCTGCTTCGCTCCAGGAAAAAAATTTTCATTCCAAGAATATGTCTCCGACAGAAAACAAAATCAGATGGCTATAACTTTGAAACCACTCGGTGGATTCTGCCCTTTAACGAACTTATCCGGCCCATTTGGACTCCAAACCTATCTGAAAATTTCAACTCTCTAACTCATTGCGTTTGAGCGTAATCGTTTCTTCGGTCAATAATGCATACATATATAGGCTGCTGCAAAAACCTCCATATTTTTGACGAACTTCACAAAACTGAACAAAATTTTATGGAACGATAGAATGTTCTGCTCATATGTTACGCAACGATGTGCTGTTACGCTGAAAATCTCTTAACATCGTATCTCCAACGCGTAACCACGATTGTTGCGCGACGGTGTTACGGTACGAAGTTCTGTTGCATGTCTGTACCCACCTTTAGCGAGCCCTTTCAATGTCTTCAAAATGCCCTTGACTTGGAGATAATTTTTTGGAATATCCTTATTTTCGACTGGTCTTCGTCCAATTTGCCGAAAGACTGTTCTGCATCGACTGCATAATATACTGAAATGTTTGCATCAACATCTGCTATCGTCAAATCAATATTGATGAAATAATAATTGTATTTATTTCGTACAAGGTACAAGACAAATCTTCGACTTGATCATTTCTATGACCCATCATTCGGGCGTTCTTCCATACTTCTTGTAGAACAGATAAAGCAATGTCATCTTCAGCTGAAAAACTTTAATTTTCCATTTTCTTTTTGACTGATTCCTGTCTAAATCCAGCTTTGTGAAAACAATTTCACAGTTTCTTCTGTAACTATCTGCCAAGCAGTTTTAATATAATAAATTGCATCGAATACCTACGTTCATATTCTTTGTAAAAGAATTGCCTTCCAACTGTGTCAACTTCATACAACAATTTTTTCACAATTGTTAGTTGCTCGATAACAAGTTTTGAAATTTCTAATGATGCTTTGTCGACGGATGTACAATTTGGTGAGATAAAATTTTTAGCTGAAGTTTGTTAAACATATCTTTCGGATGGGAACAAGCGTTGTATAAAAATAACAACATTTCTCTCCTATCCATAACCATTTTTCTATTAAAACATTCCAACCACTCCTCCATTATGGTAAATGTCATCCAAGGCTTTTTATTACTCCTCTAGAAAACTGGTAAATCATTCACATTAATGTTCTTGAAAGTTCTTTGTTTTTTAGTCTTGCCAATCTCCAACAGTTTTTACTTTTCTCCAGCCAAAGTTGCGCAGTTAACTATTTGGTAAGGCGCGGTAAAATAGCCCCGTCCTCGTTGCATATGTTTCGGTTGTCCGCTCAAAGGATTATACGAAAAATAGGTGTCCTCGTCCGAAGTCTGCCTGAAGGATCCGGACTATGAAAATGTGTCCGTTCAATAGAGCTGTCCGTTAGCAGAAGTTTCACTGTATATATCTCCCTTATCAAAAGGCTTCAGCTCGTGGGTGAAATATAGATTCAGGTGTACCACAATAGACCACATTAGTAAGGTTAGAATCATTCTCTTGGCGGGAGATCCATATTCAAATTTTTTAACATGGAAATTCAACTTTGAGATGAAACCATCCTATTAAAAGAGAATGTTAGTACAGAGACATCAATTATTGGGTACTTTCATCATTAGTGCATGTTTTCATGTTCTTTCCACATCAAAATCTACTTCTATTTATCCTTAAATAAAAATTGAAACCAGTGTACTTCGAAAGATTTCCTTATGTCGAAGATGATTTCTGTTGTGCGTCATTACAAGGCCGATTTAGGGTTATGTTATTATTTTCGACTGATTTCGATTGAGCTTCAATCGAATTTGGTGAACACTTTTATATTTATTAATTATTTGGGAAATATACAATTTTGTTATTTATTTATTTATTTGTAACCAGGAATCCCAACAGAAAAAATCCAATTACAGGGATTCACAATATTTACAGTGAATGCATAATTAAAATCAAGTGTGACACTGCCAGTCCATAAAATACACAATTTTACAAAGCAATATATGTGAAACATAAGCGGAAAAGATGAACAGAGAAAAAGAAAAACATTCAATAATTAAAAAAAAAAAAATTCCTCAATTACCACTAGATTCTAAAAGGTATAAAATGACATCCTTCCGGTAGACGAAGAAAGTGGTGTTAAATATGTCTGTGTTGTTAAAATGCCAGTTGAACAAACGCATGAGTCTCAGAAAAACAGAATGATAATGTAGAAGTGTTCTAGCTCTGGGAACACAAAAGAGTGCTCCCCGACGGGTTGGATAGTAAGGAATATTAAAATTAATGTAGTTAATCAGTGGAAAATCAAAGAAACTATTCACCATTCTATATAAGAAAACCGCGTCGAAGAGAACCCTCCCGTGCTCCAAGCTTAACATTTTATGCTTGCGCAAAAAACTCGTATACTCGCATTTCGGGATCCTACAACGGTAACTTAAGTTCTTGACGAACTTCCTTTGAACCTTTTCAATCCTGTCAACATACTTGTGGTAATATGGGGTCCATACAGGCGTGAGATATTCAAGGTGGACTCTGACCAGCGGATAATATAAAACCTTCAGGGAATTCACATTTTTGAAATCCTTCGTGATGCGTAGTATGAATCCTAGCATCTTGAATGCCTTGGAAACAATTTGGTCAATATGAATTTGAAATGATAATTTATAGTCTAACAATACACCGAGATCCCTTATCTGGTCCACCCTTGAAATCACAAGCCCACCAACAGAAAGATCAGAAACAAGAATTCCAACGTTTTTGGTGAAAGTGATATGTTGGCATTTATCAACATTTAATTTGAAGTGACGTTCGGTACAAAACCTATATAATCGATCTAAGTCCTCTTGGAACATCTGAAAATCATGAACAGTTCGAATAGCGCTATAAATTTTGAGGTCATCCGCGTATAATTCGTGTTTTGTGTACTGAAAACATTCATAAATATCATTGCTGTATATAGAGAACAACAAAGGACCAAGATGTGACCCCTGAGGTACTCCAGAAGTCACGATAACACATTCCGAAGACGCTCCACCCACAGCCACGTACTGTAAGCGATCTGATAAATAGGATTCCAGCCATCGCAGTAATCCACCCACACCGAAATCAGCCAACACTCTTATCAGAGTTGAATGATGTACCTTATCGAACGCCTTAGCCATATCTGTGTACACTGCATCTACTTGTATACCTTCGTCAAAATTCTCACTAATGAAATTCAAATAAGGAGTTAAATTCGTCAACGCCGAGCGTTCCTTAAAAAAACCATGTTGATGCAGATTTAATCCTGACTTGGAGAGATGAAAGAAAATATCCGTTATTATAGATTCAAACAATTTACCAAAATGACATAGAATGGACACAGGCCTGTAATTCTCAACTTTATTCTTTTGTTTAATTTTATGAACTGGTACAATTTTTGCTAACTTCCATTTTTCAGGAAAAATTCCTTGCTTAAGGGACTTGCTAAAAATGATATGAAGAGGTACAGATAATGACGAAACGCATGACTTAATAAAAATAGGTGGAAAAAGATCAGGACCTGGGCCCTTAGCAATATTCAGTGCTTTAATCTTTGCTTCAATTTCTGTTATGCTGATATCATCAATAGATATAGATCGCGAGGTTTTGATTACTGTTCTTTGCAGTACTGGTTTATGTGGATCTTCATATGAAAACTTGATTCTAGATTGTTGAGAAAGGTTCACTGAATCTATTTCAATCGAAATATATTTTAAGAAATTACCCAAAGTATCTAAAAACAGGCGAGAAATTCGCGAAAATTTAAGGTCCATAAGAAATGCCTGGGGAATTGAGTGCTCGGATCTACGGATGGATCGCAATTCAAATTTCCCGCCTAACCTAACTAATGTGGTCTATAGAACCACTAGTCGCAGAGGCGAGGCGGGGTCCGTCCGCTCGACACAACACATGTCATTCATTATTACATGTTCCATTCCATGATAATAATTTTAAAACATAATGTATATAAATGAATACTTACTGATTTTCTCCATCAATATTACTTATATATATGCTATGCCCTTGAGCCCAAACCAACAAATCATTGTCCACATCAACAGCAATCGCAGTCACATCAGCGACTTTAGCAATTACTAAATGGTGACTTCCGTCCAACCTAATTCTCACTATTTTAGGGTCAGACCCAACATCGGTATAGAATAACAGCCTAAAATCAAGAATAATTAAATCATAAAGTATTTAAATACGATCGCTTCGATTACCGTTTGGTATAGTGTATAGCTAGCAATCTGGGTTTTTCATTTTCCTTCTGAATGACACCAAATGAAATATTGTTATCCAGTCTTGTAACATTTATCAAATCTTGGGCAGTACAAGTCCAGAACAAAATTCTGCCGATGGGATCTAGAGCCAAATCAAATGGATGTACATCTCCTCCTGATACAACTATGGATGTCAGGGATCCTGTAACTTCTGCCCTTCTTAGGGCATGCCACTTTCCTTCCACCTGAAATAACATGAAGCATCCTTAAGTTACAGTTATTATTTCAGATCCAATTCGGTGTAAATGTAAACTTTAATATTCCTATTTTGGTGAATAACTCAACTTTCAGGACGCAATTTTGAACTCTCTAACTCATTGCTTTCGAGAGTGATCGTGCCTACGGCCGCCCGGACATAATTGGGTTTGACCCCTGATTATTATTCATGAGTGAGTAGAGCCCAATCGTTGGAGACCGTTTTCGGCCAAAAATTGCAACGTTTGGACAAAACGATAGGTGATCGTTCCGAGGAAAAACGGATATATTGTTGAGTTTTGAACACAATTCATATGAATATAAATTTAAACGCTTCTCAACTTTAATGTCATCGACATCTTGTAATTTGATTAGTTGAAGTTTGTGCTGACGTGAACAAACCCGAAGAAGACTTAAAGCGGCCCATATACGCTCAACATTATTGTGCAATGTGGGTTGCACAATATATTGACAGTGACGGTCAATATTATTGTACAATATGTTGGTTGATCAAACATTACTATCGTATGGAGGCGATATTGATGGTTGTGCAATATATTGCGCAATCTTTCAATATCGCCCACACATAATCAATTATATTACACAAATATATAATATTGAACGTATATGGGCTGCATAAGGTGGAGACTATTCCCACGTACACAACGCATCATGATATCTGAACCCTTGAATTTACATGCCTAGAAACACACTTATCACACGCTATCATACGCTATCCGACGCAAAGTAGGATCTGCCGATCCAGATCGACGTGGGAAGGTGGAGGGGGTAAACGTCATTCCACAGTGTGTTCCTACAGAAACATTCATTCTATAGAACTTTTTTTCTCGTGGCATGGACATATTGAAGTAAAAATAAATAACAAACATAATATATCGTCCTCAAATTAACTCTCAGAATCAGAAATCATACTCATACTACACTATAATGCACCTGAGAAATTACCACAACGTATGATGTCAATATGCGTTACATACGACGGACATATTCATGTAAAAACTTATTTATTTATTTATTTAATTCCACTGTATTTGCAGGTATAACGGGAAACCCCCAATAGAACTTAAAAACATTTACAAAAAATATATGGTTACTCCTACTTCAAATAACAATAGTAATATAGAAAATAAACAGGAACATAAAATAACAAAACAGTTGAGCATTAAATGAACAAATGAACAATCAAACACAATAGTAATTTAATGACATATCAAAATAACAACATTGTCACGATGGTAACACACGGAAGATCTCTCTCAACTTACGGAGAGTCTGAGACTTGAACAAGCGAAAAGAAATCGAAAAATAATCAAAATTGGTGATTCCTGATAGATCTACGTAGTACACAAAAATCAATACGCTGCAGTAAATTCGGGCGGTCCACAGAAACATTCAACAACTTGAATAGATAGCAAAAATCTGCTAGCCACCTCCGTACCTCAAGATTATCGAGTCCCAAGTGAACCCTGATGCTTTTCACATCATTGCCAAGGTAACCGACTCTATAACTCAAAAAATAGAGGAACTTCCTCTGAATTCTTTCAATGCTATGCTTGTGGCAAGCATAGAGCGGCGACCAGATACAAGACGCATATTCCAATGTTGGCCTGACTAACGAGATAAATAACATCTTCAATGTATCAGGGGAAAAATCATAGGAATTGCGCAAAATAAAGCCCAGAGTACGATATGCCTTCTTGGTGATATTCAAAATGTGGTCTCTAAAGTCCAGTCTTACATCCAACCTAACACCCAAGTCATCTACCACCTCAACCCTCCTCAATGTACTGCCATTAATATTATAAACATAATTATGGACAACCCTGCCACGGTGGAAGCTAATCAATTAGCACTTATCGATGTTTAAAAATAAACAGTTTCTAACAGTCCACTCAAAAAATAGATCAAGCTGATATTGCAACTCTCGCGCCTGCGTCTGTTGCTAACGGCCGCGAAAAATTTTAAATCGTCTGCAAATAATAAAACTTTGGCATCGAGGACACTACTGAGATCGTTAATGAACAACACAGGTCCCAGATGGGAGCCCTGTGGCACTCCAGACGATACAACAAACTCTCTCGACGTAAAATTCCTAAGTTTCAAGACCTGGGTACGACCACACAAAAAAGACTGAAACCACCGCAGGAGGGAGCCAGCATCACCCAAGGCATCCAACTTAGCAATCAATAAATTATGATTCACTTTGTCAAACGCCTTGGAGAAAACTGTATACACAGCATCAACCTGCAGACCCGACTCAAAGCACTCGACTATATCATTAACGTAAAGAATTAAATTCGACATCGTTGATCTGCCCTTCCTGAATCCGTGCTGCTCATCGATCAGTACATCAGAACAATGCCAAGAAACAAAACAACAAACTTAATATATAGTCATCAAATTCACTCTTATAATCAGAAAACATAGTACTTACACTGACAAATGACAACATCTGATGTCAATATGCATTGCATACGTGGGACACACAAGCTCTTCCACGTTGCATCGCATACGTTGCGTACGTGGGATCAGTCTGTTTGTACCCTTAAGGTGCATTTTCATGTTGGCGCTCGACGCTAGCGGTCACGTGGTACGTTTTAAAATAGAACCACAGATTCTGTGATGAACGCCATCTGAAAGAGAGCGTCAAAAGTCAACAACTAGCGTAGCCTCAAAGTAAATATTGTTTAGCTTTATCGCTCGACGGTCGTTGTTGACGCTAGCTGCTTTATTTCAGATGGCGTTTCATCACAGAATCTGTGGTTCCATTCTAAAACGTACCACATGACCGCATTTGACGCTCGAGATATTTAAACTCACTAAGGAAGTTCAGAGTCTGGTCATTTAGAACCGGAGCTCTGGTGGTCAAATTTGAATGTTTGTGCAAAATTAATTTCGTTATGACCATAGCATTAGAGGCAAAGAAAGGCTAATTTTGAAAAATTTTCAAGAAATCTAGAACCATTTAGCTATCTTGTATACCTATACATATCTACCTATTATAAATTAATAATCGTACTATGCCTATTTGCCTATAAACTCCGCACATATACAAGCAATAAGTTGACAAAGTGTTCAGATGGACAATATGGCAGAGCATGAAATACGAACAAACAAACAAACATTGATTACTATACAGGTTGTTCCTTAAAGACATGCTAATATTTAAGGGGCTGATTCTTTGATTCATTTTAGGAAAAAACTTACTATGAAAATATGTCGTAAAAGTCTCAACTTTTGAGATACAGGGTGATAAACTTTTGGTACTGCGATATGAAGAACTTTTAATTTAATTATTTTGATCAAGAACAGAGCATCTGACAAGAAAACATATCTTTTGGATCCTCATTCATTTTAGAACAAATCTGATCTCTTAATTTGCTTTCAGTCGATGCACAAACATTTCCACACCGCATCAGATTTTTGAGGAATTGATCCTCCGTGCGTTGGTCGAAGAAAACCCATGAAATAAAATTTGCTCAAAAATGAATGGGGATCTCGAAAGTGATTTTTATTTCAAAAAAAGCAGTGGCGTAGTATTTTTTTCTCCACAAATATTCAATGCAAAACACCTTATGGACGCCACTGGTAGACAAAATGGAAATTTTTTTACATCATAAAATGCACCTTGATGCATAGAATACATGTACCAAATTTTATACAGATGTCTACAATATTACCTCAGTCATTAATAAAAAACTGATCATCTGTTTCATGCCCTAAATTATCGGAAAAGCTGTAAAACATGAACCGGTGGTCATTGAGGTTGTTGTTTGGAGTTCTAGTTGTGTTTTGTGGTAGAAAACGAGTGTAGTTCGGAATCAAGCCACAGCTGCTGTTGTTGTCGTCTGGATATTTGCTAGTTTAGAAGTTTACAGTTGGTATTACTGTTATTTGACATTTACCTTCATGAATTTTTTTGGCCGTGTAAAACCACATACTTCATGGAGAAATTCGTGAATAAATTCAAGTTCAACTTCACGAAGAAATTCATGAATTTCTTCACTGTGTAAAACTAGCCTAAAGGGCATATCCAGTAGTACTGAATTCCATGTATCTCCTCGCCTCCTGTGGGCGGAGGAGGAGACTTTGAAATCTCAAATAGCTACCACCATTTTTTTATGGTAAAATCAAATTCTATGTCAAAAATACGTATATGTATTTTTTTTTCATTTGCGATAGATGGCGGTGTACGCGCAAGGGAACAAGAGGAAAAGCAGAAAAACACCAAACAAACATGTATTTAGCCATTCTTAACAGGTTGCCAGTTAATGATGGTACGTGAAATTCTCCCCAGCTCCATTTGGATAACCCGTAAAACGAACCCTTGCCTCATGTTCCCTTAGTTGCAAGTATAGCGCCATCTATCGCTAAGGAACAAAATTGTCATGGACATATACGCATTTCTTGACATAGAATTAGATATTGCCATAAAAAATAGGGGTTGCAAAATAAGTATTCAAAGTTACTCCCTACGCCGCCTACATGGAATGAGGGCTGGGCGGAGTTCAGTAATACCGTATGCACCCTCTAGAAATATCCAGCTTTTGTCTCTACAATTTTCTATCTGTTATGCCTAATTTTCTAGTAAAAAGAAAATTCAAGGTTAAATGGATTTTCCATCTGTTGTGATTTTGACAGCAATGGCATTAAATTATTCACATTTTCATTTCGAATACAAAATCGTACTGCTGATACAATAGCTTCCCAGAAACATTTTCAATAACCAGATATGTCTTTTTGAGTTATCTGTAATCAAATAGATTTACAAGTGGTGTAACGAAGTTCGTTAATTTCCGTGCGGGCCCTGTATTCACGAATCTCATAATTTACCTTCATATTTAATTCCATCTGAAAAACGTCGAATTCGAATTAAAGTCATCCGTTATTTTCAGCGAGCTCCTACGTGGAAAAACAATCGCATTTGTTTTTGTCCGTCAGATAAGAACATCTTATCTTCCGTCCGTGCATCGTTTTTGCGCCCGTAAACAGGATTTCCTTCCAGAAGGACATGATGTCAGGTACCACCAATCAGAAGGCGAATTTGGTCCCCTACCGCCCGTAAGTGCGAGATTTTGACCACGTGGTTGCTCAACTGTTACCGAGATTATAAAAGGCCCCCGGCGAGACAATTCAATTAACTTTCTGTCGATTCTTGAGTTGATTCAGTGCCTAATTATTGGTTCTTGAGCTACTTCTGCGATTATCATTCCTCAATCAGTAATTTTTTACATTTCGTGATTAATAGCAGTTTTCGAGTTTTCCGAGTTCCGTAACGAACCAGACGTGCAAAAGTTAAACTCGAAAAGCGCTATTCTCCGAATTAGATCGCATCACCGCAAGATTTCGACGGTTTTAGTGTGTGATAAAAAGTGAGACAGGACTCGTGAATACAGTGAGAATAAAGTGCCCGGAATTGGTAAGGCCCATTTTTATAACGTTTCTACCGCTTATTTTTCCGTCAGGGTGTCGTCCTATTGCATACACGTTCGCCTAATCTACGTCCGTCAGGGGTTATCCTACTGCGACGCCGATACCTGTCAATTCTCTTTGGCATTGTGGTGAACACTCGGCGGTTGAGGTCACAACGCCCTCACGGGGGCTCTCCTTGCCAGTTTGTTTGCCCGCTGTCATCGGATTTGTTAAGGTTACTTGCCGGTCTTGATAGTCCCTTTTAGGGTCACTCGACCGGGAACCAGTGGCGTCCCAGCTTGGGGTATCCTAGTTTACGTCCGTCAGGGTTTATCCTGCTGCGGCGCCGATACCTGTCAATTCTCTTTGGCATTGTGGTGAACACTCGGCGGTTGAGGTCACAACGCCCTCACGGGGGCGCTCCTTGCCAGTTTGTTTGCCCGCTGTCATCGGATTTGTTAAGGTTACTTGCCGGTCTTGATAGTCCCTTTTAGGGTCACTCGACCGGGAACCAGTGGCGTCCCAGCTTGGGGTTTCCTAGTTTACGTCGTCAGGGTTTATCCTACTGCGGCGCCGATACCTGTCAATTCTCTTTGGCATTCTGGTGAACACTCGGAGGTTGAGGTCACAACGCCCTCACGGGGGCGCTCCTTGCCAGTTTGTTTGCCCGCTGTCATCGGATTTGTTAAGGTTACTTGCCGGTCTTGATAGTCCCTTTGAGGGTCACTCGACCGGGAACCGTTGGCGTCCCAGCTTGGGGTTCCCAAATTTACATCTGTCAGGGGTATCCTACTGCGGCGCCGATCCCTGTCAATTCTCGTTGGCATTGTGGTGAACACTCGGCGGTTGAGGTCACAACGCCCTCACGGGGGCGCTCCTTGCCAGTTTGTTTGCCCACTGTCATCGGATTTGTTAAGGTCACTTGCCGGTCTTGGTAGTCCCTATTAGGGCCACTCGACCGGGAACCGTTGGCGTCCCAGCTTGGGGTTACTGACAAGCACTGTGCGTCGATTGATCGAGCCACAGTCGCTGCCAGACCTAGGTTTAATACCGACGAAGAAACACATAAGCGCATCCACCACTTAGGACGACACTCTGCCGTGGCCTACCAATTGGTGCACCTGCGCATCCGCCATTATTCACCCTCCCCGCTTCCAAGCATTTTCGACAGCTCACCTCGTCTTGCTACCCTGACCTCATATTGCACCGTTTTTATATAACTTGTGAGTGCACGAATATAATTTTAATTAACCACGACTTTTGTCTTTCCCATCCGACTAATCCTGCTGTGAAAGAAGCCAAATCACACAATCGCTACTACCTTAGATTGTAACCGAACCCTTCTTCACTGTGTAAAGGCGACCCCGGCCATAAGTGAGGAACCGTCAAGGCGTTACAACCTTGTAAAACCCATTGTAACTGGCGCCCGAGTGTTGTATAACCCGATTGGCAATCGCCTAGTGCGATCCGTGTTTTCTCCCCGAGGAAACAGCCTCACAGTGGAAATTTGAATTATTTATTTATCAAATGAATAGTATTACTCTGTATAAACCTAATCACTCACCCAATACAAGAAGTTGTGAACTGGATCATATTCAATAGCCTTAACCATTTTCAAAGAAATTGGCAACACTGCTTCAGGACAATCGGTGGTATCTAATATTAATCGAACAGTTAGATTCTTTTGGCTGTATACCATGAATTCTTTTGGAGCTGCAAGAGATTCACCAATATGGTTTAATTAATTTCAATAATTCATGAAACCCAAAAGTTTAGAAGTAGATACTGATGTGGTGTAAAGAACTTTAGCGACCTCGTACTGATAAAGTGCCGGTAGAACCAAAAAATCAGGTTCATTGATGTATAAGCTTTTAAAACATATCGGCCAGAGTGTTGACAATTTCACGCCCGATATTGTTTTCGAACTCCTCTATAGCTTAACATAACATATGGTTCATGAAAAATTTCATGAATATCTAGAACAGTATCTTGGAATATTCAGAATTCGCTGAAATTTTGTATGTACAGTGCCGGAAACCGAAAAGTGAACGACTCTACAGAGCATATTTTGCTATTTTTAGTTGATTAGATGTGGCTTTGACACAGAATAGCTCTATTTTGTGGTTTTGCATTGCTAGTACATATAAGTGTCAAACCCAAACGCTTCGCAGGTTCATTTAAACCAGGGGTCGGCAAGTAATTTGAAGTGGAGCCCGGATACTTTGGGTTTATTGCTGCGACGTCCAGGATTACAATAATAATAACAATTACGTGTCTAGACTAAGTTTCGATCGCTTTATTTCTTGTAAAATACTAGAAACATTGACTAACATAGCACTGGCATATATTTATCTGTTTAATATTGATTTCACATTATTTTATGAATAGGTATAAGTTCAAATTTGTGGAGGAACAGGTTTCGATTTCTTGAGGTCCGAATACGGACCGTGGTCCACCAGTTGCCGATCCTTGATTTAAACTCTGAATGAAAACGAGTCAACGAGATTGAATATTTCATATCTATTGATGCAACAACATAATCAATATTTTATAGCAGCACCATTCGCTGCTATAACAGCTTCCAGGCGACTCCTCATTGATAAAACTAATGATCTTGTATCATACGTATCAGATATATGTTCCTAAACATTTTCTATGGATTCCCATAATTCTTGGGCATTTGCTGGTCCGAAATTTCGAGTATACATTAATTTTACCATATGCTCACAAATATTTTCCATAGGGTTCATGTCCGGACTTCTTGCAGGCCAAGGTAAAACGATTATATTTTTTTCCTGCATCCATTGTCTTACTATATTCGAAATGTGGATAGGAGAATTATCATCTGACATAAAGTTTTCAGGGAACACCTGTGTAACCGAAGGTATCATTACATTTTCTAATATTTCTTGATAATGTTCGCCTGTTAAGCTCCCATCTATTTTCCATCAGACACCTGTTCCATAGATGCGGGTTCGGGTCTATAAACTCGAAGTTGTCCACTGCTGCACGATTGAAAAGTTTTTTCATCAGAAAACACTACGGTGCTCCAAAAATTGTCATCCATATTTAAATAATCATTTGCGAACCACAATCTCTTCATTTTATGGTCTTCTGTTAAGAATGCCTTCTTTGCTGCAGAATAGTTTTTTTAAGTTACCTTCCTTGATTCTATTTCGCGCTGTTCTTACGGATCCAGGGAAATCAGTGAACTGACACGCTTCAACAGCAGTTGCGAATGGATGCTCCTTAATATAATTGGTAAGCGCATTGTCTTCATTTCGATCCGATATTCTTCTAATTCCAACTCTAATCGGACGTTGAATGCTCCCTTCCTGACAGCGTCGCTTCAAGTTGAAAATACAAGTTTTACTGACATTTAGGGCTTCTGCTGTCGCATTTAGCGACCAATTCTCCTCCAGTTTAGCAATTGCCCACATTTTCTCACCATAGTTCAAATGTCGGGGCATTTTATAATTATTTCCGTTTATTTGAAATTACCTCAATAAATTCTGACGTTTTTGCTGTCAACGACGGCGCGATATAGCCATAGATATACATGGATGGAGCCATATTTACAATAGGAAAAAAAATCGTTCACATTTCGGTTTCCGCCACTGTACATGAAGGACCATGATAATCGAGTTATCTGAAATATCAGTCTTATAGCCATGTTAGGTGAAAATAAATATAGAAGATTTGATTCTATATTGAATTCAAAACTTTTTTGATTTAGGAAAAATATTAAGGCTGGTCCAAACGCTACATTTTGCACATCCTTTTGTCAGCAGAGTTCAATATGTTGCAGGTAAAACGTTGCGTAAAGATAGGAAAATTGCGCAGTTTTGAAAACTGAGCTAGAGAGCATAGATATCCGTGAACTGCGCGGATTTGTCGCTGCATGTAGACGGTTATGGTAACAGCATGCCAAAACTGACAAGAGCAGTACCTTCTCCATGACGACATCACTAGAACTGTGCGAAATATACAGATATCTCTGTATCATGTAGACGCTCTAAAAATTGCTACGTTTTCATTCAGTCTTAAGACTGCGCAGACAGAAGGTTGTGCAAAACGTAGCGTTTTGGAGTCCATAGGGAACATACATACACATATCGATTTACATATGCAGGGTGATTCACGAAGACCGTTCGTTAAAATATTTCAAAGAAAGAATCGAGATAAACATTCGAAATTTTATTAAAAGCTTTGTTAGGAGAGACGGATTCTTGGAAAAAATTTCAGATTTGTTCGACTTCCGGTTTCATCGGAAATGATACCAACTTGCGTTTTTTAAATGTAATAACCAGTTTCTTCGTTGATAATCAGATTACCCATTGAATTCTACATTGTCTTAATGTGTCACTTACATATTATTCTCAGAAAATTCGTGTGAAATTTGAAAAAAAAACCCTTTCAATTTTCATCATGGGTTTCATTCCAACGTTAATAACTTTTAGACTTTTGCATGAAAATTCCTAATTTTCAAGCTTCTATCAGAAGATATACCAATGCTTCTCCTTCATAGATTAAAAATTCAATTGAACATACAGGGTGTTTCTATTTCAATTTCAAATTCAGTCATTCAAAAACCTCAAAACTAATTTTTTTCAAATGAGACCCCATATTGGTAAGCTGGAATCTACGTTAAAAAATAGTGTATTTTTGGCGCTCTAGTTCCTCGGAACTGAGTGCTTATCAATTTGCCCAAATGTCTGTAATTTTCGAATATTTCGATGAAAATGGTCTTAAACGATTTGGTTCGACTCACTGATCAAGAATCCGTGGTCGAAATTCATTCTGTCCGGCCGGTCCGGCCGGCCGGCCGGCCGGCCGTAGGCACGATAACTCTCGAACGGAATGAGCTAGAGAGTTGAAATTTTCAGAGTAGGTTTGGGGGATAAATATCTCGGCTAAGTTCGTTATTGGGCAAAATCGGACAAATGGTTTCGGAGTAACAAAAAAAAAATTTTTTTTTTACGAAACAAATTCCAAATTAAATTTTTTTCAATAAAAAGTTTTTTCATGAGAATCCAATCATATCATTTTTAACTCTAACAAGCTAATACTTTCGGAGATATGATTTTTCAAAATTTCAATAATAAAAGGTATTTCAACGTTGTCACAGAATAATATTATTCTATGTATGAATATGAATTGTCATAATGTCAAATGATGTTCCTGAGACTAATCAATCATAGTATATCTTGTCTATGCTAATCAATCGAAGAATTGTGAGCGAAGTGAGAAAAATCTCAGATATGATTTTTCAAAATTTCAATAATAAATCGTATTTCAACGTTGTCACAGAATGATATTATTCTATGTATGAATATGAATTGTCATAATGTCAAATGATGTTCCATGTTCCTGAGACTAATCAATCGAAGAATTGTGAGCGAAGTGAGTTAAATCTCAGTTGTTTGCTCCGATATTAGTTTTTCTCAGAAAATTCGTACATTTCGGAACTGAACATGAAGTAAGAGATCTGAGAGTAGTGAGACTGCTTTTCATCCATAGACATAGATATAACTCTCGAACGGAATGAGGTAGGTAGTTGAAATTTTCAGAGTAGTTTAGGGAGATGAATATCTCGGTTAAGTTCGTTATTGGGCAAAATTGGCCAGATTTAATTTGATTTCTTCCATGGTGCTTTTCTCATTCTCATGATTGCTCATTTAATCTTGATAAATAAACTATTATTTGAATTGAATTTCCTTTAGGATGCAGTTCTATTATATGAATACATTGATATAATTCCCAACTCTGAGAAACCAATACTTTCGGAGATATAATTTGTCTGTTTGAACTAGAGCGCCAGAAAGCTCCTGTCCACAGGGCTTGAACCCATTTTTTTATAATACATACTACTGCTCTAAATGCTTATTTCCCGAGATATTCGATAAGTAAAGCAGTAGTATGTATTATAAAAATACACAATTTTTTAAGGTAGATTCCAGCCGGCCAAAAAAAAAATGGATTCTCATTTGAAAAAAATGAGTTTTGAGGTTTCTGTCATGACTAACTTTGACATTGAAATAGAAACACCATGTATGTTCAATTGAATTTTTAAGCAACGAAGGAGAAGCATTGGTATGTCTTCTGATAGAAGCTAGAAAATTTGGAATTTTCATGCAAAACTATAAGTTATTAACATTGGAATGAAGCCCTATATGAGAAAATTTAAAGGTTTTTTCAGATTTTATACGAAATTTCTGAGAATAATATGTAACTGACATATTAAAACAATGTAGAATTCAAAGGGGCAATCTGTTTATCAATGAAAAAACTGGGTATTACATTTAAAAAACGAAAGTTGGTATCATTTCCGGTGAAACCGGAAGTAGAACGGATCCGGAATTTTTAAATTAAAAACCGCAGTTAGCATACTGCGCAAAAACAAATACATATTGATGTAATCTGGTGAACATATCAATTTTTATAATTCGATGGTGCAAATTTATTGTTCATCTTCCAGTGGATCGATTTGGGTTATTTCGAAGTCTGATAAATAACGGCTTTGTGGAGAAAGACCAGATCTTCTGGCTCGCGGAATTGTAAATATCAGTGGAAAATTAATCACCCAAATAAAATTACATAATGAAGCAATTATGCGACCACAATCACAAAAGTGATACCTCAGAAAGAGATCTTCAAAGGCAACATTTGAAAATCACTATCAAGAATATAATTCCACAGATTTACGAAGTAATCCGCCTAGAAAATTAAACACACTGTCATAAATCAACGACTGGATGCGCGCATAAGAGCCACAAGGTGCGCTCCGCTTTGGGACAATTTATGGGAGTCGTGACACGTTTTATATTCAAGTATTACATATTCCAGATGGAGATATTCGGTTTGGACTGGATTGCTACAGATATCTTAATTCGTTTCGACGGCCTAAGAGACCAGAAAACGTCTGAAATGTCGCTATGAACTTCAGTATGGGTCGTTTGCTCCTTTAAATCTAATACTAACTCTAACTAACTTTGAATAGTCGTTGAAATTGAATTCCTACATTAATTTCTTTGAAGTTCTTAATGCTAAATAAAATTGACCAAAAATATGTAATTTCATTCGAAAGTAAACGATTTTTTTTCCATAACCCGATTGCATGGCCACCTACCAGATGCACATCTCACTTAAACATACTTACAAAATTTCATCAAAATCGGTCAACTCATTTAGGAGCAGTTCAGTCACATTCACACTTACAGTAGAATTTTATAAAGATACATGAACAAGCGCACTAAAGCTCCTGATTCCACGTCAGTGTTTTCACAATTTTATACTCGATATTTTACTTACGTAAACATTTATTCTCCTGAAGGGTATAGTGATTTGGACAGACACAAGTGAAACTTGCTGGATCTTCAGGATTTTTTCCAGGTAAAGGCAAACACAAATGAGAACATCCTCCATTGCTGACGAAGCACTGATTACTTCCCTTGTGCTTTTCAGGATCATAAACTACCAAATTGTTTGTAACATCAGACAGCTTGCTTATTTCTTCTACTATATTTTCATCTGTTTTGCTTGAACCGAATATGTTTCCTGACAGATCAAGTTTTACTTCTGCTTTATTTATTTTGAAGATCTTTTCTGAAAATCGAATTGATTCATGGTAAATTTTCAAAAGTTAAAATAATTTTGTAATCAATTAGAACCCGTTTCTGATTTGATTGTAATCATACAGGTTTGATTAGACTATGCAAGTAAGATTAAACTTTAGAAAAAATTGAGTATCTTGAAAATCTGTTATTATGATCAACCAGTTATAGCAACCCACAAAAGTGGAAACAAATTTTAATCGCGAACTTTTTTTATAACAAGCGTTAAAAGGAAAAATGTCAAGAAATGTAGCTATGCATGGCACTTTTACTTACTACTCGCAGAATCACTCCAAAATATATAATTTCCATTTAGAGCCACAGCAGTGGGTTTATTAGAACCACCCCGTAACACAAATTTCTTGTCGTTTCCATCCAGATCAGATGACAATATTGCAGGTGAAGAAATTCCTAATTCTACCCAATACAATCTCCTAGATTGATAGTCGAGAGCTAAGCTAGAAGCCGAACCAGTGGTAGGTAGGAGTTTTCTCTGATTTGATCCATCCATGGCTGCCTTTCTGATTGAATTTGATGTACCCCATTCGGACCAGTACATATATCTGAATCAATAATAGCATTAAATTATACTTATCTGCTATGACACTAAACATACAGTGTGGGAAAGCCAAATGGAATACATTCATTATTTTGGTTTTATTATGGATTTATGGAAAATGCCGAAACGCGTCAAATTCTTACTATTCTTTTGAAGCTCACGCCAGACTTGACTTGCGTAACTTCTTAACATCATTACGAATAGCTTTGGTAGGTATTCTAGCCTTTTCACAGAATATAATACACTCCCGAAGAATTGCACTGTCATTAACAGTCAACTTAACTACGCGTATATTAAAAAATAAATACATAAGAATTTCAGGAATAGACGGTAATTATGCACCTGTTATTTGGCGACATACTTCACAAAAAAAAAACGTTTTTTATTGCTTCTTAATTCCACTGACATCCTCAAAAATCAAAATGATACCGAATCGTTACTCGACAAGCCGAAATAAACTGAAAATAACAGAAGGCATGCGCCGCTTCTGTGACTGAACTTGTATAAACTTCTTTACGCGCAAGTTGGTTCTCTTCCAAATGAGGTAAAAAATGGTTTTCGATTGTTTTGGGTCCAAATGAACAAAACAAGAGCCTATGCGTTGTGAAATTAAAACTTTGAAAAATAAGGGACACCCTAATATATTGTCCCTTATTTTTCAAAGTTTTAATCCTATTTTCTTATTATATATATAGAGAGAATTAACTTTATTAGCATACGACCGAAGTCTTCCAGCCTATTACACTCAGGTTTAAAATATAATCACTACAATAATTGATGATTAGTTCTCCGAGTCATTTTTATACATTATTAATGTGTTAATCATTCTACTTTTCTGATAAATAGTTATTTAAAATTATATATATATATATATATAATAAGAAAATAGGATAACGCGGATAAGTTTATTAAAATGGAGAATGATTTTCTCTGCTCCTTCTGCGGAATTACCCGTTATACTTCTCCATTTTTATATATATATATATATATATATATATAGATATATATATATATATATATATATATATATATATATATATGGAAAGGTTTAACGGGTAATTCCGCAAAAGGAGCAGATTAAAAATAATTCTGCTGGTACCTGCCGACACGTGTTTCTGCTAGTTGGCTTCTTCAGGACAGGGCAACCAAGAAACCAAGGAAAAGATGGAAATCAAAGTGAAAATAGGTGACACCACACCAGGAGCGAGCATGATCCATATTTCTATATATATATATATATATATATATATATATATATATATATATGTTTGTAATCCGTCAAGTTTGGGGTCATTTTCAAACTTCGATTTTTCCTGCATACATAGGTATACATTAGCAAATAAAAGTGAAAAAACCCCGAAAATTCTAAAAAACTCACATCGATCAAGTTTGGGGACATTTTCATTTTCTATTTTTCTCGTTCAATCTTCCGTTCTTCGGTATACATTCGTATAAAGAATCCTAAGAATCACGAATTTTTCATCTTCATCAATTTATTCCCTAAATTTCGTGATTAACTTTGCATTTGAAACTCCCGAGCCGGTGAACTATGCGATGCGATGCTATATGCTAAGCGAGATGCTACGCTATGCGCTCTGCTATGAAAGTGAACGTTGGTTAACTATATCATTGAAAAAAATAAGTAATATACTAGCGGATTGATAATAAATATTTCTGTCGAAACACACAATATTTATTTTCTTGGAATATTTCAAAGGAATATTGAGACTACTTTAATGTCATGGTTATAATAACAAGAGCGCCAGAAACATGCCGGTAATTTCAAAATTAGAGAAATTCGATCAATAGGACAATAATCAAGTAAAAATATCATTCGTCAAAACATTGGATAGTATATTCCACAAGAAACTTCCCCATAACATATAAATACTACCACTAATATTTCTTTGGAAAATAGATTATTATACAAATATCCTGCAGATTATTCACAGGAATTCTAATAACATTAGTCCTATGTAATGATTTGATTCCACACCGCTGCCCTTTATAACACACCGTGCATGTCCTAGACTAGAAGTTATCTATGTTCTTTTTTCTGACGGAGTCTTTTCTGGGGATTCTATGCTGCCCAGATATTAAAAAAATCAGAACAACCGTGAAATACAAAAGTTATTCATTCATTCGTTTTGTCTAATTTCGTTTTCGATCAAGTTCCTACAATTATTATAATCTGGAATCTAGACAATGCCATGTATAGAAAGAGAGATTTCTCTCAGTGGAATAGGAATACATAGTATTGCTATTGTTTTTGGGCATTGTTTACATACCCGTATTCAGAATTTGGACATCAATTTTAGTGAATACGTTAGTTAACTATATCATTACCAATATATATGTAGTATACTAGCGGTCTCAACAGATACTGAACTCGTCCAACGCTGCTCAGTTTCCAATAATTTTTCAATATCTCCAACCCTATATCTCCGATCGTGTTCTTGAAACCTGGCTGCAAAACGGATAGTTTCTGAGATACAGAATAATATTCAATAATTTTTTGCACGTGGGGACAGCGTGCTATCATTGTGCCAAATGTCTGCAATTTTCGAAATTTTTGCCAAAAATGGTCTCCAACCATGATGAATTCGAGGTCTAATTTGATTCTCTCTGGCCGTTCGACCGGCCGTTGCCACAATAACTTTCGAGCAGAAAGATATAGCGACTTGAAATGTTCAGGATAGGTTTCGCATTCGAATGCAAAGGACAAGTTCGTTAATGGGCATAATTGGCCAAATGGTTTCCGAGTAGGTACTAGTTTTGTTACAAACAGATCAGATCCGATCGGATAGAAACTACGTAATTAGGTGCAGAATGCCGACACAAACACAAAATTTTGTGAGGATCGTATCACTAAAAAATTAAAGAAAAATATTATGTATCTCACGATAACTTGAGAACGAAAGGTGATAGCGATTTACAATTTTCAGCGCGTTGCGCATCCAAGTGATGTTAGTTCGACAATAGGCAAAGTAGGCCTATCGCTTCCGGAGTTACACCCATCTTGAATTTTGTTATTTCCTCTATAACCCAAAATATGTATATATATCCAATTCATTTAAAACTTAGTAATTAATTGTTTAATGCCGGCGCGCTCATTTTCTGCAAATATCGTGAATATCGGGCCTCTAGAAAAATATAAAAAAATGTTTTCTTCAACAATTTCATATTTCTTATGAGTCAGAATCAGCTGAAATTCCTTCGAGTCACCATTTTACAATCGAGTACCGAATTTTAGCTCGATCGACTTCTTATGAGGATGAATAGACAACGGGACAAGTTCGCAAAAGCTCCTGACTTCACGTCAGGGGTTTTTAAGAATTTTTTCAAAAGTTTCTAGTGATACGAACCTTGGCAGTGTGTTGTCATTTCACTAATAGCTATACCAAGTTTCAATTCGGTCGGATCTATATTGTTTGAGTTATTTTAACTCCGCAACGGTTTGGCCGATTATGCCCTTTAACGAACTTAACCGTCGCATTCGGATAAGCAACCTACCCTGAAAATTTTGTTTTCACTCTTTCCGTTCGAAAGCTAACGTGGTAACAGCCGGCCGGAGATAATTGAATTTGACCTCGAATTCTTCATCAGTGAGTCGACCCTACTCATTTTCGGTACTAAATTCGAGAATTTCAGTCATTCGGGCAAAATGCTGTTTCCTAGAACATAAACAGAAATACACAGATCAATTATTCTTTCGGTGAAAGTTGAAATCAACCTACGTATATTTAATCGATACTTTGCACGTGAACTTAAATTTTCAACTGAATTTAGTTGATTGTTCTTGAGATACTAATATACTTATGTACATAATGTTATTCAGATTTATAATTTTCAGAAATTGAATTCGTTATTTCACATTAACTACTCAAATATTGCTTATAATTTTTTTTTCTCGATATATTTCGATTGCGATATTTCAGGCAAATAATATTTTCTTAAGATTCTTACGATACGACCCTCGTGAATTTTCCTATTAATATTCGAAATTTCATTTCACACAATCCTCTTTTGGAGATATCGGGGAATCATAATGCCTCGAAAAAATTTGTCTGCTACTACTACTGCCTGCGAGGATTTCTAATCTAATTACATATTATATCAGAAATTATTATATTGGAAATGTGCTCCCGTACTACACAATATTTGGCATCGTCCTGTTGAGATATAATTCCCGCACTTTATAACTTATATCATAGTTGTGAATGTGGGTTAAAAAGCGGGGAATCACCGATGTCAGGTGGCATACTGGCATGCGTTAGTCGAAATAAGTTATGGGGCGGCACCTTTAATATCTTCATTTAAAGGATTAAATCGCACATGTGGGATCAATTTGAACTCTCTCGTATTCTGTATTGCCTACGCATATTGGGTCATTTCATAATTGCCCTTATTACTACGGTGTTCTAGTATATATTTTCATATTAAACATTACCTGAAAATCTAATATTACTCCTAAACAATCATTGGATTACGTAGCTTCTAGGAAAATCTTATTTTTTGCGATAATGGAAACATTATGAATCTGATATATCGTATACTTAACTCATCTTATCGTTGCCCTTTAGTTATATAAGAAATTTTAGCAAACTCTAGCGATAATCTTACGAGAGATCAAAATTTTTTTCGCTTCTGTCTTCGGAACTTGGAGTCGTTATTTTTAGAGATATTAAATTTCAACGTCCGATGTCTAGATTTCGAAATATTGGTAAAACAAAATCTCCGAAATAATTAGGCGGATTTTGCTCATTCATCATAAACTCGATAGGCCTATTTTGACCTCTAAACTACTTTTCAAATCACGCTAAAGCCTCAAGTTCCTTTAAACTATAAAAGGCCTCAATACGTTGTCCTTTGAGACTAGATCGATTCTTTGTACAATATTTTCAGATTTTGTATCTTATATGCTAATAAAGTTAAGTAAATCCTGATCAATCCTGTAGAAACGTCATCATTTTGCCCAAATGTCTGTAATTTTCAAATTTTTTGCCCAAAATGATCTCGAACGTTTGGACTCGACTCCCCGATGAAGAATTCGAGGTGAAATTTTGATTCTGTCCAGCGAGCCAGCCGGCCGTTGCCACGATAACTTGACAACGGAAAGAGCTGGCGAATTCAAATTTTCTGGGTTGGTGCCACATCCCAATTAATACGACGGACCAGTTCGTTAATGGGCATAATCGGCCGAACGGTTTCCGAGTGATAATTTTGTTTTCAACCAATACAAATCCGATCGAATTGACACTTGGAGAGTTGCAGAATGCAAACCCAAGGACGGTTGTGAAATTTCGAGCGAAACGTATCACTAGAAAATTAAAAAAAACGATAACCTGAAAAATGAAAAAGACAGCTACTTGAAATTTACAGGTTAAGTTGGGCATCTGAATGCGACAGTTGAGGTTGTTTATAAGCATAATCGGCCAAACGGTTTTGGAGTTATACCCATCTGAAATTTGGTTGTTATTTCTTCAATAACTCGAAAAATACAGGACAGATACAATTCAATCATTGTTATTAGTTGTAGAATACCAATGCCAAAATTCTTGCGAAATGTAGTGAGGATCGTATCACTAGAAAATTTTTGAAAAATCAATGAAGCAAATTCTATATATGAGAAACTATTCGTCCGACATCGCTGACATTTTGCGAGAGCCTTCAGAACCTAACTGTACTACCGAGTTTCAAGTTTGAACACGATCGGATCTATATTGTTGGATATCCGATCAGCCTTGTGTGAGTTCAGTAGCTGGATGGGTGACCGTGGCCTTGATAACTTTTGAACGAAAGGAGATAGGGACTTGCAATTTTCTGAGTAGGCTGCACATCCGAATGGGGAGGTTAAGTTTGTTTTTGAGTCGAGTCTAGTTATACCCCCTGGAATATTATATATTTCACTGTTGAATGATAAATCTTATAAAATCCTTATGAGATCTGAAAAAGAGAAATTTGGGCTTCAAGCACCTTCACCTTCAAAGAAGATATTCCGTTTTCTCAGAAATGGATCGCTAATATGAAACGGTTCAAGCACTGACGTGAAGTCAGGACCTTTTGCGCGTATGTTCTATTGTCCATTCTCCTGTATTGATATTACGTATTCAGAGGGGTAACATAGAAACTCACAATTATATAATTGAGGGGAAGGGGTGGTCTAAAAATGTGAGCTAATAACCTCGTGAATAATAGACGCCCCCAAATCCAATTGTTTCAAATAATTCACAGTTGAATGATCAATCTCATAAAATCTTTATGAGGTTGGAAAAGAGAATATTGGGCTTCAAACAGCTTCACTTTCCAAGAAAGTATTCCGTTTCCTCAGAATTGGATCGCAAATGTGTAACATTTGCGTAGAATTCTGTAGAAATTAATTTGGTAGAAATGTGTGTGAACTCATACTAAAGTCCATAAATTACGTATACAAATAATGACACTTTGAAGTATCAATTGCCATTTCATGATGAAAATTGTTGATTTTACTTTAGAATATAGGAATTTTTTTAAAAAGGTTCTCAAACTATTCATTAAGCCAACTCCAGAAAAAGTTTGAGGACGGACCCCAAAGTTGAAAAGTGTCTCCAAACTTGACATTAAGTGACTGAAAACGTCCCTAAACATTACGGATTACATAATTTTCTTCTGGAAAATATAGAGAAACGTGGAATTTCATCTAGAATTCGAAGAATCGCCGAGTTCTTCTGATATTTCACGAACCCTATCAGAAAATATTCAATTGATAGTTATCGGAACAAAGTATATACAGACAAACCTCAGGAAATGGATAGGTAGTCATTTTGCATATTTAAACAAAGATTTTGCTAACGAATGTCCAGAAACTCTATGTATCATTGTTAATCTAAGATAATTTTTCTGTTTCATCTCACATTCTTTTCGAACATGGTACATATTAAACATAAAAGTGGATGGTACTCAAATAATCAATGGCTCTTGAAGATTGTTTTCTTGATTTAACGAATCTGTTGCAACCGGAAATTTCAGTAGTTTATGGTGTTCTATATAGGTGAAATATATTGGTCATCACGAGTGTCATCAAGCTGCTTACTCAGCGTCAGTGCTTTCATAATATTATCAAATTGTATTTTACATGGAAATTATACCGAAAATGATTAAGTATTTTTTATCCTAAAAGACACGCGTGATGTTACGTACGGCAGAGGGGTAACTTTGAACCTCTCCATTATATCATTGAGGGGAAGGGGAGGTCTGCAAATGTGAGATAATAACCTCGTGAATAAAAACGCCTGCAAAGTTGAAAGTTTCAAATAATTCACTGTTGAATCATAAATCTTATGAAATCTTCATAAGATCTGAATAAGAGAATATTGGGCTTCAAGCACCTTCACTTTTTGAGAAGATATTTCGTTTTCTCAGAAAGTGATCGCAAATGTGAAACATTTGCGTAGAATTTTGTAGAAATTAAGTTGGTTGAAATGTGTGTATGTATACTCATACTAAAAGTCCATAAATTGCGTATACAAATAATGACACTTTGAAGTAACAATTGTCATTTCATGATGAAAATTGTTGATTTTACTTTAGAATATAGGAATTTTTTTAAAAAGGTCCTCAAACTATTCATTAAGCCAACTCCAGAAAAAGTTTGAGGACGGACCCCAAAGTTGAAAAGTGTCTCCAAACTTGACATTAAGTGACTGAAAACGTCCCTAAACATTACGGATTACATAATTTTCTTCTGGAAAATATAGAGAAACGTGGAATTTTATCTAGAATTCGATGAATCGCAGAATACATCTGACATTTCACGAACCCTATCAGAAAATTTTCAATTGATAGTTATCGGGACATATTATATGCAGACAAACCACAGGAAATTTATATGTAGTCATTATGCTTATTTCAGGAAAGATTTTGCTCAGCATGAGGTTACAATGAAGTTAGTAACAAATGTTAGGTCTAGAAAACGTATGTATCATGCTTAATCTAATGGCGATTTCCATTGACACGCTCGGATCACTCGGAGTCATATTTGACAGATATTTTCAGTTCAATTTGACAGATGCATGACATATGAGATCGATTTCGAGTGCTCCGAGCCATAATAGAATTTTTCTGATTCATTTTGCATTCATTTCAAATATGTTACAAGTTAACCATAAAAATTGGTCGGGCACTGACGTGAAGTCTAGGGCTTTTTACACGTTTGTTATATTGTCCATTGTCCTGTATTGGCCACTCTTAATTGAGTTCACCATGGTAAATTCCATTAAGAGTGTCCAATACAGGAGAATGGACAACAGAACAAGCTGCTGACTTCACGTCAGTGCTTGAACCAATTTTGTTTTTCGTAATTTTTTAAGAATTTTTTACGTGCAGGGTGCTCACAAAATTTTACACTTGTCTTCATGTCGATATTCTTCGACTAGTTACCAAGCATCAATTCGATCGAGTTTATATTTTTTGAGTTATAGTGGAAATAATTAAACATTAGGCATACTTCAAGAAAGAATTTGCTTAGAATGGGGTTATAATAAAGTTAATAACGTATGTTAAGAGAATCATTTTATTTGAGATTTATTAGGACATAATATCCGGAACTTGTATGTATCATGCTTAATTTAAGAGAATTTTTCTGTTTCATTTTACATTCTTGTCAACTATGGTACAAATTAAACATAAGTAAAAATGGACGGTACTCGAATAATCAATGGCTCTTGAAGATTGTTTCCTTGATGTAACGAATCTCTTATAACCAGAAATTTCAGTAGTTTATGGTGTTCTATATAGGTGAAATATATTGATAATAACTAGTGCCATTAAGCTGCTTTCTCGACGTCAGTGCTTTCATAACATTGAATTATTTTTGCGCGTATGTTCTGGGGAACATCGCGATATCATTTTGCCCAAATGTCTGTCATTTTTGAATTTTTTGCCGAGGATTGTCTCAAACGACTAGGTTCAACTTACTGATGAAGAATTTGAGATAAAATTCTATTCTGTCCGGCCGTCCGTTGCCAGGATAACTTGAGAAAGGAAAAAGATAGCGACTTGAAATTTTCAGCGTTAATGGGCATAATCGGCCCAACGGATTCCGAGTAATAATTTTGTGTTCAACCATTACTGATCTGATCGAATTGAAACTTGGTGAGTAATTGTAGAATACAAACCTATGGACTTTTGTGAGAATCGTATCGCTAGAAAATCTTAAAAAAATTGTTAAAGAATTATTATTTATATCACGATAACCTGAGAACAGAAAGAGATTGTGACTTCAAATTTTCAGGTTAGGTTGTGCATTTGAATGTGACATTTGAGTTTGTTTATAGGGATAACTGGCCATACAGTTCTGGAGTTATACCCATCTGAAATTTGGTTGTTTTTTCCTCAATAACCCGAAAAATTCAAAACCGATCCAATTCAAACAAGGTTATCAGTCGTAGAATGCCAATGCGAAAATTCTTTTTTGCGTATTATATCCTCGATAACTCAAAGAAAAATAGACTCGATAGAATTGAAGCATGGTAACTAGTAGAAGAAGATCGAAAGGAAAACGTGTGTAAAATTTTGTGAGGACCGTACCACTGGAAAATTTTTAAAAAATTACGAAAAAAAAACGGTTCAAGCACTGACGTGAAGTCAGGAGTTTTTGCGCATATGTTCTATTGTCCATTCTCCTGTATTGATATTACGTAGTGCAGAGGGGTAACATAGAACCTCACAATTATATCATTGAGGGGAAGATGTGGTCTGAAAATGTGAGCTAATAGCCTCGTGAATAATAGACGCCCCCAAATCCAATTATTATTATTATTATTAAACCAAGTTACAGAGTTGAGATACCTATCACATATAAACTCTAACTTAAAAATTATCCATAAACAACGGTAAAAATTTAACTGTAAATCAATTGTATACATCATCATAGAGCAAATTAAAAGGCGAAGCATAAATGAAATAAACAATAAATTCACCAAGAATAGATGAATAAACAGTACGATATGCACAAGGAAGCGAACTACATAAAATTCACACAGGTCTATTCATTCTCCAGTAGTCTAGTCTATTCTTGAAAATGTTCACTGATTCACAGTTGAATGATCAATCTCATAAAATCTTTATGAGGTTCGAAAAAGAGAATATTGGGCTTCAAACACCTTCACTTTCCAAGAAAGTATTCCGTTTCCTCAGAATTGGATTGAATTTTGTAGAAATTAATTTGGTAGAAATGTGTGTGAATTCATACTGGAGTCCATAAATTTGCGTATAAAAATGATGACACAGAAGTAATAATCGTTATTGCAGGATGAAAATTGTTGAATTTACCAGAATATAGAAAATTTTTGAAAAATGTCCTCAAACTATTCAATGAGCCAATTCCTGAAAAAGTTTGGGGTCACGACCCTAAACTAACCATTTGTCAAAAGAAAAGATTGAGGACGGACCTCAAACTTGACAAGTGTCTCCAAACTTGACAGAAAGCCACCGAATTCGACCTCAAACTTTACGCATTCCATACATATATATATATAAGTAATTTTTCAGTGATATGAATTTTTTCGCACTCGTACCAAAGCCCTATCAATTTGCCTAAATGTTAGTAATTTTCGAATTTTGAACCTAGGATGGTCTCAAACGATTCCATTTGACTTGCTCATTAAAAATCCATAGTCAAAATCGATAATTTCGAAAGAAGAATCAGAGACTTGAAATTTGCAGGAAATGATTCATGTCGAAATGCGTCGGTCACAATATTTGCAACTATAGATCCGATCGGGTTTAAAAAGTTGATTGTAAGGTTCTGGAGAATCGTAACACAAGGGAGGATTTTTTTTTAAAAAAACTTCAATATCTTGGAAACTTATCTTCAGAATTCGCTGAAATTTATTATGTACATAAAGAATAAGTTGAGAAGAAATGGAGGTTTTCCAAAAATATATTTATAAATATAATTTTTTCCGAGAATTTTTTGTTTGAAGAAGTTTCACTTGAAGAATTTGTTTTTCAATGGTTTTGAATTTTTTAAATATATATTTGAAAAAAAAAGGTTTTTGAAATTGAATTTTCCAAAAATGAAATTTGGAAAAAAAATTTGGACAATTAAGACAAGCGCCCTTGTTAAAAATGGTGTTAATGTTAATAAATATTTCAAGGCAATCGCATATTTTAAAACGGAGAAGTTAAGGATATCGTCCCAAAAAAATAAAAATTCTCACACATGAACAAGTTTAAAAGTTTATAAACGAGGCACCAGAGGAGAAATACTGGATGGTTAAGGTTGCAATTATTTTCGAATTATTTGGAGCCTGTCGGCGTGAAGAATTGTATAATTTATCAGTAGAAGATATCGAAATAACAAATAAATCATTGGTCATACACTTTCCAAACACAAAAACGAAAGACAGCCGTTCTTTCTGTATTATTGGGAAGTATATTGACTATTTCCGTAAGTACATCGCACTGCGCCCTTCTGTTATCAAACATCGACGTTTTTTCCTGAAATACATGAAAAATAAATTGTATAAATTGTATATTATTATTATACTGATCCTCCTAGGTCTCCCCCAAGTAGACCCCTCATAAGCTCTCGAAGAGTTTGAGCGAGTAAGGAGAACCAGTTGTGTGCTGTGTCCAGTCTTTGTTACTGTGTCCTTACGCCACCTTAGGCACAGCACTGTTAATTTTAAACCCAGCACTGCCAATCCAGTTGGTATAAGTACATTTGGGAAAATGCCCTCTATTGTTGCCGAATTTCTAAAACTGCCAGAACCAAAACATATACAAGCCACTGTTTTCGTAGATCCACCGTTTCTTTGCTAGCAGAATCAGGAGCAAATATTACGGAGATACAAACCATGGTGGATGGAACTCTACGACGGTAGCCGAGGGCTATATTGATCATTCCATTGCTTTAGAGAAATGCCATTGCGGTAAAAATTCTCCCAATCTCTAACTCAGCAGATTTTGGAACGTCTTCATTCAATATTGTACTTCCGGTTTCTACTAGTTATGATGGTACTGGGCATTCTAGTATTGTGTTGCGAAGCTCCTTAAGGTCGCAAGGCATGTTAGCAATTGTTTTAGTTGTATGATTAAAGGCGAAAATTCATGAAACGATGAAATCGCAACGACAAGGGTTCTCGTCGTTAACGTTAATTAAAATTGGTTCAAGCAATGACGTGATTTCAGGAGCTTTTGCGCGCATATTCTATTTTCCATTCATCTCTATTGGACACTCTTAAGACCGATTCAAATTATAAGTCCCGCTCAGCTCAGCTCAGCAAAATGATAATGCGATGTGTCCCCTGGAACATAGGCGCAGAAAGTAGGATGTGCATAGCATGTAGGTTGTTTTCAAGCAACCCAAAATTTTCTTTTTATTATATTTTCTTTTTTTGTTAGCAATCATAATTGGAGCTGCTTTGATTGTTTCTCTTTTGCGATTCAATGCATTTTTATAAATATTAGAGATAACTGTAGTACTTTGCATGTATTACTGATAATATTTTAAATAAGAGTTTCTATAGCACAAATTGAAATAATGATTATAATCACTCATTTTGTTTATATTTAGTTGTAATATTAACACTCAATTATGTTGTTTTTAAATCAGTTCAAAAGCTATCGTCCGATTTCGTCGTTCCATGAAAAGGATAGGAAGGGAAATTTTGAACGACAGCGTTGCTTTTTAACGACAGAATAGTCTCATTAATTTTCACCTTAATATTAATATTCATAAGTAACGATTGTTACATATTGATAAAAAAAATTTGCAATTCCTAAAATTATTGTTATAATTTTATATGATTTCATCATAAGAAAATGAAGTGTTAAAAATATTCCTAATACTGTGTGAAAAAATATTTTTTCTACAAACGTCAAAAAATGACAAGGTTCGCGCATTGAAAACAATATGCGAAGTGACCCTTTTTTTCATTTTCCTTCGTTACCATGACACCGTGCGCGAAGTAGTGTGCGAAGTACTTACTTCGCACACTGCATGTAAACTATATGGAGTTTTTATATTTTAACCTTTATGTTCCTCAATCAAACAAACAAATGCCATTTTATTTTCATAGTTACAGTATTTACTTGATTTAGAAAAACATTTTAAGCCAGTTCAATACTATTTTTCATATTAAGCTATGCATGTTACTTATTTTAGAACAATATTTTTGGCGTTTGTAGAAAAAATTTAGTTTGCATCTCATGCGCGAAATACTTTGGTGATCTCCACTATTTTTTTAACTCGGCTGCGCCTCGTTAAAAAAATCAGTTCTCGATCACCAAAGTAGCATTTCGCGCACTAGATACAAAAATAACTATTTAACACGCTTCCACGGAAACATTCACTTTTAACACTGTTGGCTGTCATTAAAAGTGTCACTTTTAATGGCAGTTGAACAAAAAGAAGTTTTCCTTTCAAACGATATTTCGAAATTTTATTTTGAGAATTGGTTCAAGCACTGACGTGAAGCCAGAAGCTTTTGAGCGTATGTTCTATTGTCCATTCTACTGTATTGTACAGTCTTAATCGAAATGTCCAATACAGGAGAACGGATAATAGAATTCACCATGGTAAATTCGATTAAGATTGTCCAATACAGGAGAATGGACAATAGAACATACGCGCAAAAGCCCCTGACATCACGTCAGTGCTTGAACCAATTTTTTTTTCGTAACTTTGAAAAATTTTCTATGGGTACGGTTCTCTCAAAATTTTACACACTCCTTTATGTCGATATTCTACAACTAGTTACCAAGTTTCAATTCGATCGAGTCTCTATTTTTTGAGTTATCGAGGAAATAATATTCTAGGTGGGAATAACTCCGAAACCGATGGACCGATTATGCTCAAAAACGAACGTATCTCCCCCATTGGGATTTACAACCTACCCTGGAAATTGCAAGTCCCTATCTCTTTTCGTTCGAAAGTTATCGAGGCAACGGTCACCCATCCAGCTACTGAACTCACACAAGGCTGCTCGGATCTCCAACAATATAGATCCGATCATGTTCAAACTTAGAACTTAGCAGTAGAGTTAGGTTTTGAAGACTCTCGCAAAATTTCAGCGGTGTCGGACGAATAGTTTCTGATAAGAATTTTTTTCAATGTGTTTCATTTGTTGATTGGATAGGCCGGACGGCCGGACAGAATGAAATTTGACCTTGAATTATTGATCAGGAAGTCGAACCCAACCGTTTAAGACCATTTTCGGCGAAAAATTCGAAAATTACAGACATTTGGGCAAAATGATAACGCGATGTTTCCCAGAACATCCGCGAAAAAATATCTTCGGATGTTCTTTGTTTCAGAAATATTTGATTGGAAATTTGTTTTCCAAAATTCTTTCTTTTAAAATTTCAGTAATAAACTTATGAGTAGTTTATGGATTAACTTACCCTGCCAGTGGATCGAGAACGATGCTATGTGGTTCATAGATTTCGCCACATAGAAGCGTTCGCCTACTGGATCCCATCAAGCGTGAAACCTCAATTTTATGGGATTCCGAATCTGTCCAGTAGATGTTTAAACTCAACCAATCGACGGCTATGCCATTGGGAGAACTCAGGCCAGATTCGATAACTTTATGAGGATAAGATCCATTCACGAACGCCCTCATGATACTGCGTGATTTACTATCGCTCCAATAGATTCTCATCGCATTTCCATCGAAATCTAGACCACTGAAACAGATAAAAGAAATTTATTTCTCATCTACATGAAGATATATTGAAAAGTTTGTTTATCATCTCCAATAATAAAACTATATTGAACAAGGAAAGGAATTGTCATAGACAATTGGGAAGAACTTCTTCAAGGATATTGAGTTCTTGCTAATATCACTTGGCGAAACATTTTGAAAAATTAGATCAGTATACAAATCAACTTAGCTTAAGTTTCACAATATCTTTATACAGGGTGATTTCTGGCCAATGATCCATAGGGCAGCAGGTAATAGAGGACAATATGAGTAGTCAGAAATGGGCATTCAAACACCTCTTATGTCTACTAGTTTCTGAGACAAATTGTATTTTCTGAAAATCATAGAATTTTCAAACCTTTATAAGTTCAGAAATGTTGAATCATTTTGATACTAATTGGCGAGCTTATTGTATTTCGAGACACTTAAAAGAATCCGAAAGCAAAAATGAAAAAGGACTGTACTAGAACATTAATCTTTTACGTCCGGGTACCAAAACATCTCTGTACATGAAAAAAAAGAATTCGAACGGCACAAATTTTTTCAACGGAGAAGAGCTATCTGAAATACAAAAATTCCCTATAATTCTCAAAATAATCGACTGATTTCAATGAGAACCGATTACGCATAAGGTGCTAAAAAAGAATTTCAATGTAAAAGACAGGCCCTTGTTTTGTTGATCAGGTATTAAAAACATCACTCTGTATATGATTCACATTTTTCTCATTAACATACATATTCGTGACAAGGAGAAACAAGCACTGACGTGAAGTCAGGAGCTTTTGCGCGCATGTTCTATTGTTCATTCTCCTTCACTGGACACTCTAATTAGAATTTACCATGGTATATTCGATTCGATTAAGAGTGACGAATAACGCAGAATGAAATATAGAACATGCGTGCAAAAGCTCCTGACTTCACTTCAGTGCTTGAATTTTTTTTTCCGTAATTTTTTTAGAATTTTCTAGGTACGGTTCTCACAAAATTTTACAGACGTCTTTATGTCAATATTCTAAAACTAGTTACCAAGCTTCAATTCGATCGAGTCTATATTTTTTGAGTTATCGAGAATATAATATTCCAGGTGGGTATAACTCCGAAACCGTTGGACCGATTATGCCCAAAAACGAACTTAACTCTACCATGCGGCTGCGCAATCTACCCTGAAAATTGCAAGTCCCTATCTCCTTTCATTCGAAAGTTATCGAGGTCAAGACTGCTCGTATCTCCAACAATATGGATCCGATCATGTTCAAACTTGGAACTTGGCAGTAGAGTTAGGTTTTGAAGGCTCTCGCAAAATTTCAGCGATGTCGGACAAATGGTTTCTTATATATAGATATTTTTTCAATGATTTTAAATAATTTTTTTAAAATTCTCTAGTGATCCTCAGGAAATTTCGCAAGAATTTTCACGTGGGCATTCTACAACTAATAATCATGTTCGAATTTAATCGTTTCTGTATTTTTTGAGTTATTGGGGAAATAACAACCAAATTTCAGATGGGTATAACTCCAAAACCTTTTAGCCGATTATACCTACAAACAAACTCAAATATCGCATTCACATGCACAACCTAAGCTGAAAATTTCAAGTGACTATTTATTTCCGTTCTCAGGTTATCGTGACATAAATAATATTTTTTAATAATTTTTTTTTAAATTTTCTAGTGATCGATTCTCACAAAATTTCACAAACATCCTTAGGTTTGTATTCTACTCACCAAGTTTTCAATTCAATCGGATTTGTTGGAAACAAAATTATCAGTCGGAAACCGTTGGGCCGATTATGCCCATAAAAGAACTTGTCCGTCGTATTGGACGCGCTACCTACCCTGAAATTTTCAAGTAGCTATCTCTTTCCGTTCTCAAGTTATCGTAGCAACGGCCGGACATGAACATACAGGGTGTTTTTATTTCAATGCCAAAGACAGTCATGACAAAAATCTCTGAATGAATTTTTTTCCGAGTGAGAACCCATTTTTTTAATTGGTCAGCTGGAATCTATGTTAAAAAATAGGGTATTTAGTGCTACCCTTGTGGAATGGACGATGCGCTGACCTAGTTCAGACTGGTTTGAGAATGCCAGATTCAGCAAATGACAATATAAAAATAAAATTTTATTCAAATGAGTTTGGAAAATAGGATGAAACCAAAAACATATGTCATCAACAAACATAAATTATTCTGTAAAACTTAAGCTAGTTTGCTAAGCAGCTATCTACCAGAACAACTACAAGAATCATTGTCAAATGACTTGATAAATACAAAAAAATCAATTCAGTCACCTTGCATGTTTCTTTCCACTTATAGGTAAACTCATCTCATTTCCCTGGTTTTCTGTACCGATCCTACAGATTTTATTGCCAAGTGTGTACAAAAGAAACGTCTTCAGCTTCACACACTCTGTTCCTCCAGCATCAAGTTCGTAATCAATTTGGCAAGCACAAACTCTGCTGCCCTTTTTTGGTAGGCAAATTTGTGAGCAATTTCCATTATTGACTTTGCAGAAGTTGAAACCTATCTTTGTTTTCAAATTAACGACTTTCAATCCCATTACATTTGGCAATTGATCCACTATTACTTCTCTGTGACCTGTAAGAAGAAGACATTGTATAAAATAAAGGAATAATTTCCAAAACACTGTAATTATGAGGGTGAATTTGGGAATAAATCTTTATTTCTTTATATTGTCTCCTGTTAGGAAAACTATACTCCATTCACTTTTAAAAAGTCTCCCAGTTGGCCATGAAATTTTGACACATTTCACCGTGTATATTTTGAAAATGTTAGGTTATGCTCATTTTCCTGTCAGATAACTACGCAACGTTGTCCTCTCTACATAGAAGTCGTAGTAATTACGTATTTTTCACAATGTGAATTTTCTTGGGGAAAATAATGAGTTTGAGAAGATATTATATGAATTCAACAATTGCAAAGACCTGGCGACTGTTCAAGAAAATCTTCATTTGTTGTTACTATGGAAAATATTTCACGAATATAAACTGGTTGGAAGATTCAGTTATGCTATTTTCTTGCACTGAAATCAAGAATCAAGTGTTGAAATTTTAATGAAAAATAATGGATACAGTAGTCCGTTACTTTGTGATAGAGAGAGAGAATTAACTTTATTAGCATACGACCGAAGTCTTCCAGCCTATTACACTCAGGTTTAAAATGTAATCACTACAATAATTGATAATTAGTTATCCGAGTCATTTTTATACATTATTAATGTGTTAACCATTCTACTTTTCTGATAAATAGTTATTTTGTGATAGTTCATTTGAAAAAATAATATAAGTACCTGAAAAACCTGGCAGGAAAACTTCTAAACAAACAGATATACCTATGGAAATCCCCACTTTTCGAAATAAGCCCACGGAAGACATTTAAATACCTTGTTGCACAACTTGAAATACACCAGTTTCAAAATGTAGTGGTCACTGTTAATTCCATTTTGAGTTCACTGTGGACTTATTATGAACACAACAAAAGTAACTACACTCTTGTCCACTACAGTTTTTGTCGTCTGACATATGTTTTGGAAACAAAGTTTCCATCTTCAAAGACGAAGCGTTACTGTAACGCTAAGAGGGACTAAATTGCTTCCCTTAGGTGCACCGCCAATAGAAATAAAAATGTATAATTTATGACCACGCTACTTGACGTTTTGAAACCGATTACTGTGATAAGATTGGAAGAAATCGAGCAGGTTAATGTCGAAGCCTAGATTATTTAATTCAGATAGCAACCTGGTTGGTTGAACGCCAGGGTTGTGTTCGAATATTAACTCCGTAGAGTAATATTTCCTCAATTGCGTTCGAAAACGGGAAGGTTGGGTAAATTTCACTCCATGACTGTCGTTCGAGATGTCAGAGTAGTCGACTCCAAGTTCATTTTACTCCTGTCAAAATTGACACAACTCATGGGACGGAAAATCTGGTATCTTTGCCTCAATGTTTTATGAATGTTCTGTGTGGTAATTTAATAGTTTTAATACTGCTCACAATATATATTTATAATTAGAGTTACATATATGTGAAGAAAACTAATTATAATAGGTTCTTTCTTAAACCAACATAACCTATATTCCAATATTGGCAACTTCTGTCACTGTCAGAGTAAACTCCAGAGTAAATCTGTCAAACGTTCAAAAACTCTACTCTACTCCGTGGAGTTAATATTTGAACACAACCCGGGTGTCACTTCTGTTTACTCAGTACTCGAAAATGGTTGCAGTATTCTTATAAAGAAAAATATTCTGATGACATAAAAGGGAAACTTACGGACTCGACCTGTATTTTGTTGATCCGAGAATACAATTTTGCAAATTGCTCAATTGGAATTGACCATATTTGGTTGAATTTAATGGAGAAGGAGTTGCTACTAGGAAACGTGTAAAGTGAAACCCTATTGTTATGTTTTTTTCGAAGACTGTCCCTGTGACAAATTTCGAATTTCAGAATAACTGTCAACAAAATTAATTCTGAAGATTTTCGCTTGGTGTCTGGAAACTGATTTAGTCTCCAAAGCGTCATAAAATAGTTGTTTTATTGTTGATGTTGTTTACTTACTGTTTATTAGGCAACATTATTCTATATATTGCTTCTGAAAAATACTTGTACTTATTGCTATTATTGTAGGGGAGGCTCAGTGAACACATCAGCACAATCTTTTACAATAAAGCTAGGGATGTTATCATACATATCGACATGTATGTCTGGATTTAAGTTTTTTTTGGACAGTTTGAATTTTGCCACCACTTAATTTCTGAAGTGCGTGTTCGAGGGTACCGTAAGTTGAAGAAATTGATCAGGGGTCAACGAGAAGTACAAGGTGTTTTAATCCACACAAGCCTTTTTTAATCCATCAAAAATAATCCAAAATCGTTTAACCTTCCAGCAAGTGATTGGATATTCCTTGAGCGGGCGCATGTCGTAAATTTTACGTCATCAAGCCCTCTACATGTACATGATGTGCTTTTATTTATTTATTATTTTATTTTTTAACAACAAACAATTTTTTATCAACTAATTGGTCAGATTCATCATTCTAATCCTTACAAGTATTGCAAAGCTGTTTTTCTTAATAGAACAGATCTCAATTTTAGTAGTACAGAGTTACAAATCAGTGAAATATATAAATCATTATATGTACGAGCGCGTTAAAGCTCCCGACCCCAGTAGTTTTATAATTTTTTGTATTTCGGTTTCTGAACCGAATATCGAGTTTACCCATCTCATGTGGGTCACAATGTCCAAACATGTTTTTCATCCTGTCAGTCAATCTTCGAATGCATATCTCTAACTCAAAAGAAGCAGTTTCTCTCGTAGTTTGCTCATGAACAAATGAATAAATGAATAAAATTCCCTCAGCTCTTCAATTAAATCAAGAGCATCAATCTTACTATTAAGGCTGAATAGTTTGTGAACTTTTCTGTTTACAAACAGAATGGATTGTTAGTGTCAGAACAAAGTCTTAGAAATTTCCTTAAATTTTAAGTATTTTTAAGTACCTTCAACAAATATAAACGATTATGTATACCTATAGTTATTAAAGGACCTACCTATTTTCAATATTTTCGAATTTTTGGAAGGAAAATGTGCTTCTCTGCCATATTCCAAATCTTGTTATCCCCTTAGCAAGTACTATTATGAGGTTGCTGAGATAGCAATATGTTTATAAAAATGACAGATCATAGTGCTCAAAATGAATGATCAGAATAGCAATATTTCGTATCTTGCTGGGGAAGCAATATCCTATTCTTAGCAATATTGCTATGCGCGAACAGAATAGGTCTGAATACTGCGATTTTGAAAAAAAAAATTTTTTTCTAATGATACGAACCGCGCCAGATTCTGCGCGTCGGGGCATTCTAAATCTAATTACCACATTTCAATTCGATCGGGTATGTATTTTTTGAGTTATTGAGGAAACAATATTTCAGATAGGTATCACTCTGAAACCGTTTGGCCCATTAAGCCCAATTACGAAACTTAACCGTCGCATCCGGATACGCAACCTACCCTGAAACTTTTTAAGTCGCTAGCTCTTTCCGTGAGATAGTTATCGTGGCAACGGTTGACAGAATCGAATTTAACCTCAAATTCGTCATCAGTGGGTTGAACCTAAGCGTTTGATACCATTTTCGGCAAAAAATTCGAAAATTAAGATATTCGGCGCTGATCACTAGAATATGCGCGCAAAAATGTGGCATTTGATGAGAGGGATCTATGGTTGAAATTAATGTACAACTTAAACGCTCACCCCGTATATTATTTAGCAAAAAGTCTCCTTTACTTGAAATAACATACCCAAATCTTTATGAGCCCGGTCAATAGCTCTTCGTTCCCAATCAGTCCAATACAGATAATCCCCTAGCAAACTTAGTCCAAATACATGTGGTACGTCCGTATTTATCAGAACTCTTCTGTCTGTCCCATCCATATTAGCAAATTCTATTTTGTCTTCTTTGGCATCACACCAATATATCTTCCCTGCTTCAATGTCCAGAGTCACGCCATTGGGCCAAACAAGATCTTTGGAGACAATCATCATACGTTCAGTGCCATCTAGATTTGCTCTTTCAATTTTCGGTTTCCTATCGCTCCAATCAGACCAGAATAACCAACCTATTTCCGGAGCAACAGCTATAGCTCTTGGATTCTCCAAATCATCACTGATTAAAACTTTTCTGAAACCTAAAACAAGTACATATTTGACATACCTGTTGTCAAGGAAGAACAAGAAAGAATGCCTGCCTTAAGGGATTGTCAAAATATTAATTCGGAAGGGGTGTACTGCGAAGGCGATACAATAAATTTGAATGCTTATTTTGTGTTTCATTGACCGATTCCGGTTACTTTTTCGACACTATAGTACTGAAGTTAATCTCAAATGAAAAGGTAAAATTTTAATATGTTCAAGAACTATTAATCAACTAATGGAATCATACCCTTTTCTATAGTTGTAACTTCAATTCTATCTGCTCCAGTATCAATCCAATAAATATTTCTTGATATCCAATCTATTGCTATTCCATCTGGCGACACAACCTCAGCGTTAACAACATCCTGCTGCTCACTTCCGTCAAGTTTAGCTCTTTCGATCTTTTTCATTGAATCATCTGTCCAATATATAAATCCATCTTTTACATCATAATCAATTCCTACTGCAAACCTTGAGCTTGTTAGAGGTATGGTCTGGAAGAAATATCAGGTGAGTTGTTTTCTGTGCAGACTTTAATACTGTGTCCTCATGCCACCTTAGACACAGCACTTTTAATTTTTCACGCAACAGTGAATGGTGACCGATACCATTCGGCGATCCGGGTACAGGGTCTTTATAAATTATTGTAACATGGCAGTTGGCTATAGATTTTTGGCGCTCTAGTTCCTCGGAACTGAATTATGATTTTACAAAAAAAAGTTTAGTGGTCGACCAGAAAAGCGTTACTCTCAATATTTAAGTAATACATTTTTTAATCAAGTGGAAAATATTATGTTTAACGCGAAAAAAACGATAAATTAATTATTTTTGAATTTAACTTCAACTTCGAATAACTTTGGAAGGAGTGAAATTAATTAAAAATGTTAAGAAACTTTTTTTGTACAGTATTAAATTTCCTTTAAAATAAGTATTTTGGACCACAAAATATTGATATTTCTGGTAGTTACAAAAATACAAAATCAAAACGCAAAATTGAAAAAATAAATCAATGTTTCAGGCACGATAACAAGCAAACGGCTTGTTTTACATCAATTTACGACGAGAGGTTTTTTGTAGGGAATTTAATTTCCTTTTAGAATATGTATCGCTCAAATTTTTCAAATTGATAATTGACGAGTTTTGAGTGAAAAAATGCGATTACTGTTAAAAAATCAATAGTCGTAACGATACACCCCTTAATACTATTATTAAGGGCTCAAACTTTCACGAAAATTTTTTTTTTTTGGCCCAGTCTAATGAACACAGATCATATAATAATTCATAGATAGAATAATTAAAGCATTATGTGAAAACATAGAAGTACGATTAATTACTGAAATTTCGAAAAATCTTATATCCGAAAGTATTAGCTTGTTATAGTTTATATTGATATCAGTGGATTTTTATGGTGAAACTGCATCATAAAAAAAATTTAATTTGAAATTAGTAAGATGAAAAATTTTTTTTTTTTGTTACTCCGGAACCATCTGACCTATTTTGCCCAATAACGAAGTTAACCGAGATATTTATCTCCCAAACCTACTCTGAAAATTTCAACTGCCTAGCTCATTCTGTTGGAGAGTTATTGTAGAAACAAAATTTAAAAATTTCAAAAAAATTTACTTTACGGCAACCTGATCAATACAAAACATCGCACGCATATAAAGGTCATTATTCTACAATCTGATGCTGAATTTCAGACAGATCGAGCGATCGCTTTCGGAAATATCCATAAAAAATGTTTTTACTAAAAACGGCCATAACTCCGAAACCGCTTGGTGGATTTCGCCCGTTAACGAACTCGTCCGAGATATTTACGCTCCAAACCTACCCTACTCTATTCGTTCGAGAGTTATCGTGTTAACGGACCGACGGCCGGCCGGCCGGACAGAATATTTCGACCAGTTTCTTGATCAGTGAGTCAAACCAAATCGTTTGAGAACATTTTCAGCCAAAAATTCGACATTTGGGCAAATTGATAAGCACTCTGTTTCCGAGGAACAAGAGCGCAAAAAAATGAATTTGTATCCTTAACGATGGTACAGCAACTCCTAACAATAGATATTCCACGTCGCCTATAGTATATGTATATATGACCCAGTTTTCTTTCATAATACCATTAATGGTTAAACGTATAAAAGGATAATGCCATTCATAAATCAACTAGATGAAGAAGATATACAGTTGGGATACTTTCAACAACACGGGTCAACTGCCCACACTATTTCTGCAAATTTAAGCTATTTGCAGGAGTTCTATGACAACCGTATAATAAGTCAGGCACTCCAGCATTCCTTTAAAACGCTATACAGACTTAACTCCCCTAGACTTTAGCATCTTTGCATATCTGAAAGATGAGGTTTTCAAAAGACACTAGGAAAATACTGAGAACCTCCAATCATCAATAACAAAGTGCTGCCAAAATATTGGCCCACAAATGTTGAAAAATATATTAGACAATAAACGAAAAAGAATTTATAAAAGCCCTGAGAAAAATGGAGTACATTTTGAACATTGATATGAATTCATTGTTAGAATTCTCCCAAAACTGGGAGTTATCTTACAGTTATTCAATGTATTCTGTCCATTTGTATTGATTTATTACCTGCATTCGAACATTAAAATTAGTTCAACAGTATGCATTCAGTTGTCAGTACTTACATCACAAAAATTTTAAATAGGATTCTAAAAAATTTTCCATTCAAACACAAAGGAACTGATTATTCATATCATAGTTAGGAGAATAGAATCCCAACTCATGAATAATTCACTCTCGATTCCATCAGCTTGATATTTTCTGATCATTATTCTTTTAATCAAATTACCCTACTCTGCTCAGCAATTATACAATGTAACCAAAATTATGTGTGATAAAAACTTAAATCCAAAAATTAATTTATTTAAAAATCTAGATCAACTATTAAATCAATTCATTTTGTATAATAAACATTTTTGGGCCAAACTGGACAGGAGGAAAGGTAATCTCCCAGTGACAATCATTTTGGAACTCATCATTTATCATTGCCAATGTAAACAAAGGAGAAAGTGAGGTTATGGGTATATTATGAATTCTGTGGCTGCAATTGCATATGTGAACAGCATGCAAATGAAGCGGCCAAATGAGAGTTTCAGAACAAAGTACGATGTTACAATCATTTATAAAGACTCTGTACCTATCATAATATGAAGCTTGAGTTTGAAAAGTGTCATGTAATTTTTGGACACCCTATATTAGTAATTTTCCGAAAATACTCACTTTATAAGTGTATTCTGGAGAATCCAAATAAACTACACAAATGTCTGCCCTCCTGGCCAAAAGTAATATTTCTTCTGGCCCATCAGCGCATGTCTGGTTGTTGATATTCTTAATGCCAATAGGACAAGCACAAGTGTAACCTGGAGGATATGGGGCCAAGAGACATAAATGGGAACATCCTCCATTATTTCGATCACAGGGATTCTGGCATTTTTCTTGTGTTTCGGGATTCCATACATGAACATCTACTGGAACAACATTATGAAAATGTTCTATTTCTTTAACAGAGTGACGAAAGTTTTTATCAAAGCCATGAATAGACCTGGAATTAAACAAAATATAAATATAACTGGGATTAAATACAGGAATTTGCAAGGATTCCTAATAATATTAATCACTTACCATGTTTTCCAGTCAGTATAATAAAACCTGCTCTGGAAATGTGTCAAAGATTGTGGATATTCAAATTTTGCTTTCAATATCCTTTGTCTATTCTTGCCATCATAGTCCATTACATCGATAAAAAACAGTTTCGCATCAATCCAATAGATCTTTTCAGCCTTGTAGTCTATACTCAATCCGTTTGGCCAAAATATATCGTTGACTACGATTTTCTTTCTTGTATTAGGATCTCCATTCATTCCAGCTTTTTCTATTTTAGGTGTTTCCCCCCAATCCGTCCAAAGCATGATACTATAAGTGAAGAATTTATAAAATACAACGGTACTGAACTTATTCTATTCAAGTGTCAAAGCCGCCGACCACTGACGATGTAAATTTCAGGACGAGTATGAATCCAAAAAATGTTTCATACATACAAGCTAACTCATTTTGTATTTCCACCCGAGGTCTTTTTCTCTGGCCAAAATTCAAAGATTTTTGGCTATAGGAATGAGGTAATTGTCATGTTGTCATATTAAACTTGGTCACTTAGGGAAATTGTGAATATTAACAGCTAAACTGTTTGTAGTGGTGGTATATATTGTATATTGTTAACGTTGCACTGCGACCTTAAGGTCTATTGTGTCCTCACCATCTACAGCTCACCTTCCAGTTCCAGAGTCATGATGAACTCCAGTACCTAGGATGGTTTCAAGGAGGCTACGTCTTTGCTTCTGCAGATTTCTTGCCAAAAGCATTCCTTGCGTTGGTTTGATAGCGAAGCAATCCGTTATCATGTGATCAGGAGTTTCATCCTCCTCCCAACAGAATCTGCACTCGTCAGTTTCTGCTAGCCCTAATCTCATCATATGCTTCCTAAGGACGCAGTGCCCTGTGAGGACACCAGTGAGGAGGTGCAGCGTGTTCTTACTGAGGTCCATATATTTCTTGGATCTGACAGTGTCAAAGTTCCGGAGGAAGAAGTTGGAGTGATACATTCCGGAGAAAGATCTCCAGAAAATACTCTTTCATTCTAAATTCACTTTTGTAGGTGTATCTACCAACCCCCTCAGTAGGGTTCCGGGCCAATATAGGGGGTTTGTGCTCCTTTCTTGGCAAGTGTGTTGACTTCCTCTATTTATTTAATTCCCGCATGACTAGGAGACCCTGTTCTTCTTGCCTACTTCACTGAATTTTCTTCGGCACTCCCATATTAGCTTGGACTCAATAACATGGGAGCTCAGAGCTTTAATAGCAGCCTGTCAGAGTGGATTGCTATATCACATCTGTGATAGTTTCTTTCTAGGTTCATTTTCATGCATCTTTCGATTGCAAGTACTTCTGCCTGAAAGACCCTCGTATAGGAGCCTAGCAGTAGTGAGCATTTGGTGCCTCGCCAATATACTCCAGCGCCAGCTCCTGTAGTGATTTTTGAACCATCTGTGTATTAATGGCATTTCTTTTAAGAACTTGGGTGGTGGATTCCCTGTCCCAGTCTTTTTTCCTACCAAGCGTCGTAGTGATGCTCTTTTCGATGCTAGCTTGCCTAATCATTTCGTCACCAGGAAGATTGGCTGATGAAATGTACCTGGTACTATCGTTACCTCTTGCTTTCCTAGATATTCTGAGAATGGCTTCATGGGCCATTTTGTCTATCACTATACCAACTTGAAATATTTACATTATAATTGTGTTTTTTGTGTTTTCTCTAAAAAATATCAAATATTTAATTAGAAATCAACCACCTCTAGGGGCTGCAACCCTAAAATACTGCGATGGATGTACGTCATGATTGTGAGACCCATAATCACGTATGGGGCAGTAGTCTGGTACACAAAAACAAGCTAGAATAGCAGGAGGAAAACCCTTGACAAAGTACAAAGATTGGCCTGTGTGTGTATCACTGGAGCTATGGGAACCTGTCCTACCAGTTCACTTGAGATTATGACAAATCTCACACCACTTCATCTAGTGATAGACAAAATGGCCCATGAAGCCATTCCTAGAATATCTAAGAAAGGAACAGGTAAGGTGGGAGAGCATTAAAAAAGTGGGAAAGCCCTGTGGACAGGAGCTTTGGCGCCCTTGTTCAAACTTTGACAAATCATATCTCTGAAATATTGGTTTCTTAGAGTTGGGAATGATGTCAATGGATTCTAATGATAGAACTTCATCATAAAATAAATTAAATTCAATCATAAAAGAATTTAAATTGAACAAGAATGCCAAAAATTATTAATCCAAAACCAACAGACCAATTCTACCGAATAACGAACTTATCAAAGATATTCATTCCTCAAATCTACTATGAGAATTTATATATTATAACAATTGAAACTTCTGGTTTTCTTTTTTGCGCGTATATTCTGGGGAACATCGCGTTATCATTTTGCCCAAGTGTCTGTAATTTTCGAATTTTTCGCCGAAAATGGTCTCAAACGATTGGGTTAGACTTCCTGATCAAGAATTCGAGGTCAAATTTGATTCTGTCTGGCCGGCCGTCCGTTGCCAAGATAACTTGAGAACGGAAAGATGTAGCGACTTGAAATTTAAGGTTCGTTAATCAATCGTTGGCATAATCGGCCAAATGGTTTCCGAGTAATAATTTTGTCTACAACCAATACTAATCCGATCTAATTGAAACTTGGTGAGTAGTTGTAGAATATTAACCTAAGGACGTTTGTGAAATTTTGTGAGAATCGCATTGCTAGAGAATTTTTAAAAAATTATTAAAAAATATTATTTACGTCACGATAACCTTAGAACGGAAAGAGATAGCGACTTCAAATTTTCAGGTTAGGTTGATAATCTGAATGCGCCATTTGATATTGTTTATAGACATAATCGGCAAAACGGTTTTGGAGTTATACCCATCTGAAATTTGGTTGTTATTTCCTCAATAACTCGAAATATACGAAACCGATCCAATTCAAACATGGTTATTAGTTGTAGAATGGCAACGCGAAAATTCTTGCAAAATTTTGTGAGGATCGTATCACTAGAAAATTTTAAAAAAATCATAGAAAATTATTGAAAAAAAATCTATATATCAGAAACTATTCGTCCGACATCGCTGAAATTTTGCAAGAACCTAACTCTACTACCAAGTGCAAAGTTTGAACATGATCGGATCTATATTGTTGGAGGTCCGAGCAGCCTTGTGTGAGTTCAGTTGCTGGATGGGTGACCGTTGCCTGGACAACTCTCGAATGAAAGGAGATAGGGACTTGCAATTTTCAGGATAGGTTGCACATATGAATGGGAGAGTTAAGTTCGCTGTTGGCCATAATCGGCCCAACGGTTTCGGAGTTATACCCATCTGGAATATTATTTCTTCGATAACTCAAAAAACATGGACCCTATCAAATTGAAGCTTGGTAACTAGTTGTAGAATATCGACATGAAGACGTGTGTAGAATTTTGTGAGGAGCGTACCACTAGAAAATTTTTAAAAAATTACGAAAAAATATTATGTTTCTCATGATTCCTTAAGAACGGAAAGAAATAGCGACTTGCAGTTTTCAGGGTAGATTGCGCATCTGAATGCGACATTTAACTTCGTTAACTAGCATAATCGGCCAAATGGTTTTTTTGGAGTTATATGAATCTGATATTTGGTTGTTATTTCCTCAATAACTCAAAAAATACAAATCCAATCCAATTCAATCCTGGTTATTACTTGTAGAATGCCAACGCAAAAATTCGTGAGGATCGTAGCACTAGTATATTATTAAAAAATATTGAAAAAAAAATTGGTTTAAGCACTGACGTGAAGTCAGATGCTTTTGCGCGTATGTTCTCTTATGCATTCTTCATGGAATTCACCATGATAAATGGTGTCGAGGAGAATAGACATACGCAAAAAAGCATCTGACATCACGTCAGTGCTTGAACCAATTTTTTCTTTTGGCTGGAGATAATCTGAACCTAATTTGTTAAACTCAAGTTTAACAAGCCAAAGTATATATTTCATGATATCATCATCATGATCATATGGATTATACAAGAGCAATATACGATAGCTGATGTTATTCCGTTTCTCATTTTGCATTCAATCATACTTTCATAATACATAATACTTGGGGGATCTCTATTACTGGCTTATGGGCCACCTTAAGTGCTTTCATGGCCTTCCATAACTCCTTTCTATTCAAAAGAGCAGATCGATAGTTCAAATACCCCCTTTTCTCTACACGGACCGCACTTGTAACAGAATTCCGGAGGTCTTTATAATGACTAAAATCAATAACATTTTTAGATCTCCTGTATTGGGCCAAAGCAGCATCTCTAGTTTTCATCATATCCCGTATTGTGGGGGTGAGCCAAGGTGCATGAGGCTTTGTAATTCTAGACTCCACATATGGAGCATGTTTATCAAACAAAGAAATCAACATATCATTAAAGAGCTCAATTTTGTTGTTCATAAAATTTTCATAAAGTATGTTATCCCATGATATGTTTTTGAGATCTATATTAAATTTGTTAAGTGAGAAATACTTAAAGTCTATAGACTTTCAAAAATTGAGTCCTAAATTTAATGCTCAAATCAAACTCACAGTAAACTGCCCTATGGTCAGAAAATTCATGATCCAGAACACCCGAGCGCACAACAAGTTCACTCCCATTTATATATATCACATCAAGTAATGTTTGAGATGTATTAGTTATACGGGTAGGTTCCGTTATCAATTGCATAAAGTCGTAAGATTCAAAACAGACGCCTATGGGATTTCCCACAAGCTGATCCACGTTCACATCCCCAGTCACAACAATATGATCAAACAGCGGAACCATGTGAGAAAGAGTGTCGTCACAATACTCAACGAAATTGTGCATCGAGCAAGCCTCAGTTCTATAAATAACGCCAACTAAAAGCGTTATTTTTTTTATTTTCATAGATATCATAATATCTCTTATCTGTAGATAACAAAGATGAAATGTATGAACACAGATGACATTCATAGAAACGGACGTCAATTTTTAATACAGCAATCTGTGAAATCATAGAGTTACGATTTAATATTGAAATTTTGAAAAATCATATCTCCGAAAATATTAATTTGTTGGAGTTGAAAATGATATCAATAGATTCTCATAATGAAACTGCATCTTGAAAAAAATTGCCAAAAGTTGTAATTTTTTTTTCGTTACTCCGAAACCATCAGGTCGATTTTGCCCAATGACGAACTTAACCGAGATATTTATCCTCCAAACCTACTCGGAAAATTTCAACTGTCTAGCTCATTTCGTTCGAGAGTTATCGTGTCTACGGCCGGACAGAATCGATTCTGAACACGGTTTCTTGATGAGTGAGTCGAACCAAATCGTTTAAGACCATTTTCATCCAAAAATTCGAAAATTACAGACGTTTGGGCAAATTGATATGCACTCTGTTCCGAGGAACATGAGGAGGAGGAGGATGAAACTCCTGATCATCTGATAACGGAATGCCTCTCCATCTCAAACCAACGCAAGGAATGCTTTGGGCAAGAAATCTGCAGGAGTGAAGACGTAGCCTCATTGTTCTTATTGAAATTAATATTGCTTTTATAGCTATTTTCATTAATGAGCATGCAGGATTAATAAAAAAATAATAATAAAATGTTAGAAAGATTTGCATAATAACATTTTATGCTAAAACCATATCTTCAGTTAAGAGCATATTTCGTTGACAATTGCAGTGGGGAAACTTCATTCTGTCTCAGGACATGTTGACTGGTGTATTTCAAGTTGTGCAACAAGGTATTTAAATGTCTTCTGTAGGCCTATTACTGGAGAATTTCGAAAAGTGGGGAATTCCATAGGAACGTCTGTTCGTTGAGAGGTTTTTCTGCCTGGTTATTCAGGTACTTTTATTCCTTTTTCAAATGAACTATCACAAAGTCACAAACTACTCTAACCATTATTTTTCATTAAAATTTAAACAGTTGATTCTTGATTTGCATACAATAAAATAGCAACTGAATCTTCCAACCAGTTTATATACGTGAAATATTTCCAGTAACAATAGAGGAAAAATTTTCTTCAACAGTTGCCAGGTCTTTGGAATTGTTGAATTCACATAATATCTTCTCGAATTAATTATTTTTCAGAAGTAAATTCACATCGTGAAAAATAAGTAACAACTACTACCTCCATGTAGAGAGGACAACGTCGCGTAGTTATCTGACAGGAACATGACAATATACATGGTGAAATGTGTCAAACTTTCATGGCCAACCAGTAGACTTTATAAAAGTGAATGGAGTATACACCACATCATTCTTAAAATATATAGTATAGTATAGGTCATTATGGTAAGATTCTGTTTGGTGGTTACAAAATGAATTCGAAGGGGAGACTAATTTAGTTGCAATTTTATCAGAATGAGACATTTGACCAATACCAAATAATAAGCTTTCAAGTAACGTACCCTTTTTGTGGGATCAGTGCTATTGTGCGTGGTTGGTCTAAATCTGTCCAAAATAACACTTTTCTGAAATTCCCATCCATTGTGGCTACTTCTATTCGATTGGCTTCGCTGTCAGTCCAATATAATTTGTTTGTGAACCAATCGCATGCCAAACCATATACTGATAATACTCCAGCGATAACTGTTACTGTTTTATTCAGGTTTGCCTGAAATCATCGCCATTTTAAAATTTGTATACAAGAAATATATGTTGTTTTATAGAGATTCTGCTTTACATACAGATTTTTAACAATATACAAGGTTGTTAGAAACTATGAAACCAAAGATAATTATTATAGTATGAGAAATTGGGGGTACAACATGATCATGATATGCATATCACAGGTTCTGTAATATTACATAATATCTATATTGCAAACCTGGATCAATATTGAATTCTCATAACTTCATGATTGTATACCTTATTGGAATGATCTGAGCCCCCCAGATATGTTGTACATTGAATATTTTCGAGTGAATGGTCGCTCCAACAAATTTTCTGTTTATCATAATTATATGCTAGGGCTGCTGCTTGTGTCAAATTTCGTACAACATTTGTGGTCCTCATTCTTGTTCCTCCAACACGAGATGTATTCAAAATATTTATTTCCTTATCTGTTGAATAAAGGAGAATGTCCTGTCCTTGCCATATGTATCCTGTAAAAGAATATTCAGTTCACATATTTAGTTTTCACAAATGTTATGATGAATTAATTCTTACCACTAGTCTGCAGAATCGAACAGAATATTATGTGAAGTATATAAATTCCATGGCATTCTGAATAAACATACATTGTAACTGAATATGTAAACAACGTATGTATTCCTGATGGATAAGCAAGGAGATGCAGGGAGATGTATCTTCTTAAATCATACTTTATACATTATTGAGATAATAGGTTGAATTTCTCATATTCCTGGTAACTATTACAAAAAATTAGACTTTATTTATAAATAACATAGATTAGATTCCTCCAAAATACGATAAATAATAATTAGTAATAATACAAAATACAGGACGAAGAACTTCAACAAAACCACAGAATACAAAAAACATCTGGTTTTTATTTCTATGGTTAACCAGTAAATCATCGAAATTGTACTCTTTATTGTTATTAATTAATAGTCATATCAAAAACAAAAGTTTGAATTATTTTGCAGTAAATAACTGAATATATATATATATTTAGGCTTTTTTAACTTTACATAGAAATTTATTGAATTCTCCCATTCTTCATTGGCAGTTATTTTATTTAAATCTCTTGTTTTGATGGCGATGAATTAGAAGGATATTATCATAGATTAACCTGTGGTATTATGATATTATATAAAAAATTCAAGTAATTTTACTCAAGATTGAATATCTCATACTAATATAAAATTGTACATAACAGAAAAAATGTAATGTTGGAAGAAAATTTCGCATATTTCAGATTCGATTGATCTTGGACAACATGCACATTCGGTTATTCGACAAAATTCAATGGCGGGATACTAATCTAAAGTAACCAATTTATTTTACCTTCCTAGTGTCCAAAACACAAACGAAACGATGGCATCAAAATGAATGAAATCAAAAACATTTCCACTACACCATAGAATTGAAATGTATTCTCCGATTTCCACTTCAATGTTTGTCCTCCAAGAAATTTGAATACTCGGTAACTGACATTTCATTACACACCCCACAGACCACAGAAGTATTTATTTGTGGTTATATCTGTATGTCAAACACAGAACACAAATCAATGTCAAATGTCTGAAAAAATTCGAATCGAATCCAATTCATTTTCATAATTTGTACAATTTAGTTGACTTGACACCAAAACAAATTCTTGAAAACGCTATGTGATATGAATCATTCCCAAAGTTAATAGATCTTGTGTGAATGAGTCTAATTTGAAGAATTACTGGGAATGTACAAATATATGAGTTGATTAAAATTATCCTATTAATCAATTCAATTCATTCTGCGTCTAAACTGCTGTTTTCAGCTGTACATGAGTTTTAGTGGTTTTCCTTATAATTTTTCGGATATCTTAGAAAAGTTTTGTGATTGTGATAAATAGATAAATGTTAATCTGATATTGTAATGGCTACAAGAGTAGATCATAGTGCAGGAGAGAGTGTTACAGAAACTTTGAATTATGGAAACAACTCAAAAGAAAGACACTACCCCTTTAAAGCAATGCCTAACAGGGCCAATGGTTTTAAGGTAATTCTGTAATTAGTTGTTTCAAAATAGATATCATTTATGTATATAATGTTTCAAATATAGGGCAATGTATAAACTAGTTCAACTGTCGATTTTTTAATAGAAGTTTTGAGTTCATGGAATTTCATCCCATTGCTTTGAATGTAATTGTTTTGTTTAAAGAATTTTGCATTATATTGCAGAAGTATTCCAAGAATTTCAAAAATTCCAATGGATACGTCCTGGTAAGTTACTTTTTGTGAGAAATCAATAAGACTTGTAATGAATATCATTTTAACAGACCTCCTCTGAAGATGAGAACAGCAGAACACAAAGGGTGAGAAATTTTTAATTTTAAACAATTTTTGAGATATTAATTTTTTTGGCTTATAACATTATATATATTTTTATATGTATTTATATATATATATTTATATTTTATGCAATGGTTCAAATGGTATATCAAATTTTAAAGTTTTTCCTTATTCATTATTTATATGGCAACAAAGCTAGCTCCACACAATCGATAGATCATAGCTGTATATCTGTATTCATGTGAATTCATCAAATATAACCATATTCCGAGACCCTCTGATTCACAGCTATCAAAGAACAACACCACCAAAAGCAAATTTTAATTGGCAGGAAGACTAATGGTGGGTTTCACGAAGCTTCGATTAGCTTAATTGTCGATTTAATTCGATGGTTGTATCAAAAATGAACTGAAAATCGACATAGAATCGCACTAATTTGGCAATTAAGAGCTGTCAAAGCTTTGTGAAACCCACCGTTAGGTTGATAGCCATTTGATTGTAATTATGATCAATAAAGTTTATTTTTCTCTGTCTCTCTCTAACCATATTCAAAATATTTGTCAATTATGTATAATAATGAACTGTATATACAGGGTTATTCTTTTAAAGGGACCATTAGCCTTATATGGGAAAGATAGATATATAGATCTTTATTTAAATTAGGAACCCCAATACATATAAAAAATGGGTTCAAGCCCTGTGGACAGGAGCTTTCTGGCGCTCTAGTTCAAACAGACAAATTATATCTCCGAATGTATTTGTTTCTCAGAGTTGGGAATTATATCAATGTATTCTTATGATAGAACTGCATCATAAAGGAATTTCAATTCAAATAATAGTTTATTTATCAACATTAAATGAGCAATCTGAGAATGAGAACTGCACCATGGAAGAAATCAAATTAAAATAGCTGAACTGAATTTGACTCTCTTATAGAACAGGGTGAAATGTACGAGTATGAACACAGATCATATAATACAGCTTAGATAGAATAATTATAGCATTCAGTGAAAACATAGAAGTACGATTCATTATTGAAATTTAGAAAAATCATATCTCCGAAAGTATTAGCTTGTTGGAGTTGAAAATGATATCGATGGATCGATGGTGAAACTGCATCTTAAATAAAAATTGAATTTGAAATTTGTTGCTTAAAAAAATTTTTTTTTTCGTTTCTCCGAAACCATCTGGCCTATTTTGCCCAATATCGAACATAACCGAGATATTCATCTCCCTAACCTACTCTGAAAATTTCAACTGCCTAGCTCATTCCGTTCGAGAGTTATTGTAGAAAAATTTTTTGAAAATTTTGAAATTTTATTTTTGACACTTTGCGGTAACCTGGTCAATACAAAACTTCACATGCGTATAAAGGTCATGATTCTACAATTTGATGCTAAATTTTAGATAGATCGAGAGATCGGTTTCGGAAATATTCATAAAAAATGTGTTTTATGTGAGTCGAACCAAATCGTTTGAGTTGAGACCATTTTCAGCCAAAAATTCGAAAATTACAGACATTTGGGTAAATTGATAAGCACTCAGTTCCGAGGAACTAGAGCGCCAAAAAGCATATTGAAATATGCAAACAAATGTCAACAAAACACAGACTTATGAAAAAAAAATATCAATGAACAAATAATTACAAGTAACATATTAAAAATAAGTATAGTTTAAAAACAAAAAACAGTCTAACATCTAATATATTTACGTATCTTGGATGTATTCCTTCAATCCAGCTCAGAACAGAAACAGTGCAACAGACACCCTAACAGATTCTGGCAATTTACTGAACTCTAGGAAACCCTTAGAAAATAGCGAATTCATTGTACTACGATAAGAAGTGCCAGGAACATAGATTTAATTTTTGCCACGTGTGTTATAATTATGTATATTCTCATTATATGTTATGTAATTCTGAAAGTAATCTGGTGCCAAGTTGCTTACTATTTTATGCATAAGAACCATAGTGAAATAAAACAATCAACAAGTAGAAATGATACACTCATAAAAATTCACACACAGTGGGTCTGGACTATAAGCTACTTTTTTAAATATTGACAATTTTCTACCACTTCCTTCTTCGAAAATTAATGTCTGTTCATTTAACAATATCTATGGCCATCTATGATCTTTTTAGAGATATGTAGTTGCATTTTAAGAAAAATTTTGACAGCTAAGAGGGGTACTTTGATGCTGTGTATGTCAGTGAGACGTAAGACAATATAACTTTGGGAGTACCTATAAAAAAGGCTGCTTATTCAAGTACATAATCATAATCATTTTTCACAACAAAACACAGATTCTTCAAAAATGATTAATATACTTTTCCTTTTTATTTATTTTTTCAAATAAACTAGGCTTTTTCGAATGGAATGCCCCGTTTTTCATTTTAGATAGTAATTCTAGACAAAGTTTCCTTTCGATTGACATATCATGGAACTACACATTGTGAAAAATGTAAATTTGAAAACTATCAACAATAGGTATGGGTCAATGTCATGACAATCGAATGGAAATTTTGTCTAGAATTACTATCTGAAATGAAAAAAGGGGCATTACATTTGAAAAAACTAAAAAAAAAACTACATACAGTAGAATCTCACTAATCCGGCACTTCAATAGACCGACACGTCCAATAATCCGGCACACTCCGCTCGCGTCTCCCTCGCCCCTCGACCACTATTCCAATTCCAAATTCTTGCTTCGAAGGTACAGACCATATATATTATGGTTTTTTCTATACAATCCAGTAATCCGAACATTCCAATAATCCGGCACTCTCGGGTTTTTAATAGAGCCGGATTAGTGAGATTCTACTGTATATTCATAATTTCTGAAGATCCTGTGGATTGTTGTGAAAAAGGATGATGATTACTTGAGTAAACAGTATTTTTTATATTCCCAAAGTTTTATTGTTTTACGTCTAACAGTCACTGGGATACAAGGCGTCAAAGTACCACTCTTTGGTGTCAAAATTTTTCTTAAAATTCAAATATCTACAAAACAATCAGAGATGGCCATAGATAGAGTTGAATAAATAGACCTTATAATTCGAAGAGGAATCTAAATGTGGAATAAAAATAAGTTCAAGCGATGACGGGAAGTCAGGAGCTTTTGCGTTCATGTTCTATTGTCCATTCATCTCTATTGGCAGTGGTGGATCACCAATTTCCGGGTCCATACGCTTGAAAAGTTTGCCGACCCCTCCCTCTACTTTTTCGTTTTTTTCAATTCATTTCGAAACAAATTTTCAATGGTAACTCGGATTGTTCAAAACAAAACAAAAAAAAAATAATTTAATGGGAATCAATAACAAAGTGGAAAATATTTCAACAAAAGTAGGTAAATCAGGTAGAAAATACAAAGAAAAATATTTTCTACAAAAAAAAACAAACTCGATGAAAATAAAATAACATACATTTTTTGAAAAAACAAAATAGAATACAGAGAAATTGATTCACCAGAGTAAACATTTCTTTGTTATTTTCATGTCTGCAAATTCTTTTATTGCAGCATCATAATTAAGACTTTTCGTTATATCACTTTTGTTTGAAAGTATTCCTAAGAACTGCACAACAATATTATATCGGGTGCCTTATACAAATAATTAATTTGACCGCAGTCTGTCCTATCATTGCTCCAATTGTTTTCAATGGTAACTCGGATTGTTCAAAACAAAACAAAAAAAAATAATTTAATGGGAATCAATAACAAAGTGGAAAATATTTCAACAAAAGTAGGTAAATCAGGTAGAAAATACAAAGAAAAATATTTTCTACAAAAAAAAACAAACTCGATGAAAATAAAATAACATACATTTTTTGAAAAAACAAAATAGAATACAGAGAAATTGATTCACCAGAGTAAACATTTCTTTGTTATTTTCATGTCTGCAAATTCTTTTATTGCAGCATCATAATTAAGACTTTTCGTTATATCACTTTTGTTTGAAAGTATTCCTAAGAACTGCACAACAATATTATATCGGGTGCCTTATACAAATAATTAATTTGACCGCAGTCTGTCCTATCATTGCTCCAATTGTTTTCAATGGTAACTCGGATTGTTCAAAACAAAACAAAAAAAAATAATTTAATGGGAATCAATAACAAAGTGGAAAATATTTCAACAAAAGTAGGTAAATCAGGTAGAAAATACAAAGAAAAATATTTTCTACAAAAAAAAAACAAACTCGATGAAAATAAAATAACATACATTTTTTGAAAAAACAAAATAGAATACAGAGAAATTGATTCACCAGAGTAAACATTTCTTTGTTATTTTCATGTCTGCAAATTCTTTTATTGCAGCATCATAATTAAGACTTTTCGTTATATCACTTTTGTTTGAAAGTATTCCTAAGAACTGCACAACAATATTATATCGGGTGCCTTATACAAATAATTAATTTGACCGCAGTCTGTCCTATCATTGCTCCAATTGTTTTCAATGGTAACTCGGATTGTTCAAAACAAAACAAAAAAAAATAATTTAATGGGAATCAATAACAAAGTGGAAAATATTTCAACAAAAGTAGGTAAATCAGGTAGAAAATACAAAGAAAAATATTTTCTACAAAAAAAAACAAACTCGATGAAAATAAAATAACATACATTTTTTGAAAAAACAAAATAGAATACAGAGAAATTGATTCACCAGAGTAAACATTTCTTTGTTATTTTCATGTCTGCAAATTCTTTTATTGCAGCATCATAATTAAGACTTTTCGTTATATCACTTTTGTTTGAAAGTATTCCTAAGAACTGCACAACAATATTATATCGGGTGCCTTATACAAATAATTAATTTGACCGCAGTCTGTCCTATCATTGCTCCAATTGTTTTCAATGGTAACTCGGATTGTTCAAAACAAAACAAAAAAAAATAATTTAATGGGAATCAATAACAAAGTGGAAAATATTTCAACAAAAGTAGGTAAATCAGGTAGAAAATACAAAGAAAAATATTTTCTACAAAAAAAAAACAAACTCGATGAAAATAAAATAACATACATTTTTTGAAAAAACAAAATAGAATACAGAGAAATTGATTCACCAGAGTAAACATTTCTTTGTTATTTTCATGTCTGCAAATTCTTTTATTGCAGCATCATAATTAAGACTTTTCGTTATATCACTTTTGTTTGAAAGTATTCCTAAGAACTGCACAACAATATTATATCGGGTGCCTTATACAAATAATTAATTTGACCGCAGTCTGTCCTATCATTGCTCCAATTGTTTTCAATGGTAACTCGGATTGTTCAAAACAAAACAAAAAAAAATAATTTAATGGGAATCAATAACAAAGTGGAAAATATTTCAACAAAAGTAGGTAAATCAGGTAGAAAATACAAAGAAAAATATTTTCTACAAAAAAAAACAAACTCGATGAAAATAAAATAACATACATTTTTTGAAAAAACAAAATAGAATACAGAGAAATTGATTCACCAGAGTAAACATTTCTTTGTTATTTTCATGTCTGCAAATTCTTTTATTGCAGCATCATAATTAAGACTTTTCGTTATATCACTTTTGTTTGAAAGTATTCCTAAGAACTGCACAACAATATTATATCGGGTGCCTTATACAAATAATTAATTTGACCGCAGTCTGTCCTATCATTGCTCCAATTGTTTTCAATGGTAACTCGGATTGTTCAAAACAAAACAAAAAAAAATAATTTAATGGGAATCAATAACAAAGTGGAAAATATTTCAACAAAAGTAGGTAAATCAGGTAGAAAATACAAAGAAAAATATTTTCTACAAAAAAAAACAAACTCGATGAAAATAAAATAACATACATTTTTTGAAAAAACAAAATAGAATACAGAGAAATTGATTCACCAGAGTAAACATTTCTTTGTTATTTTCATGTCTGCAAATTCTTTTATTGCAGCATCATAATTAAGACTTTTCGTTATATCACTTTTGTTTGAAAGTATTCCTAAGAACTGCACAACAATATTATATCGGGTGCCTTATACAAATAATTAATTTGACCGCAGTCTGTCCTATCATTGCTCCAATTGTTTTCAATGGTAACTCGGATTGTTCAAAACAAAACAAAAAAAAATAATTTAATGGGAATCAATAACAAAGTGGAAAATATTTCAACAAAAGTAGGTAAATCAGGTAGAAAATACAAAGAAAAATATTTTCTACAAAAAAAAACAAACTCGATGAAAATAAAATAACATACATTTTTTGAAAAAACAAAATAGAATACAGAGAAATTGATTCACCAGAGTAAACATTTCTTTGTTATTTTCATGTCTGCAAATTCTTTTATTGCAGCATCATAATTAAGACTTTTCGTTATATCACTTTTGTTTGAAAGTATTCCTAAGAACTGCACAACAATATTATATCGGGTGCCTTATACAAATAATTAATTTGACCGCAGTCTGTCCTATCATTGCTCCAATTGTTTTCAATGGTAACTCGGATTGTTCAAAACAAAACAAAAAAAAATAATTTAATGGGAATCAATAACAAAGTGGAAAATATTTCAACAAAAGTAGGTAAATCAGGTAGAAAATACAAAGAAAAATATTTTCTACAAAAAAAAAACAAACTCGATGAAAATAAAATAACATACATTTCTTGAAAAAACAAAATAGAATACAGAGAAATTGATTCACCAGAGTAAACATTTCTTTGTTATTTTCATGTCTGCAAATTCTTTTATTGCAGCATCATAATTAAGACTTTTCGTTATATCACTTTTGTTTGTAAGTATTCCTAAGAACTGCATAACAATATTATATCGGGTGCCTTATACAAATAATTAATTTGACCGCAGTCTGTCCTATCATTGCTCCAATTGACTCGATGAGTCAATGCCGGAATGTTGAAAGAATGTTATTCCGAAAATAAGAAACTGAAACTGTAAAGCGTACCTTTTATGGTTCAATGAGAATATGTCGGATTATAAGTCAAATACCAACTAATAAATTCCTCCAACACTTTTGAGTTTTTGACAATATATTAAATGAAATGCACTAAAGGTCTATTCATATTATACGTTCCGCTCCGCTCAGCTCAGCCACGCCAAAATATCTTTCAATGGGGTTTTAGATAAGTTCGTAGACGGATGATGTGAATTAGTACATTTAAATCCCATTGAAAGATATTTTGGCGTGACTGAGCTGAGCCGAACGGGACGTATAATATGAATAGGCCTTTAGAAGTAAGAATGAACTGTACCTGTACGTTACTATCAACACTTGCAATCTTTCTTCGGGTTATTCAAATATGAATACGAAATATATGTAGAACAAATGTTTTCCTCTTCAACATCCATTCGTCTATACTAAACTTCAAAGGGAATCCCTACAGATTAATTGTATTATGACGAATTTGTAAACATTGGGAATCCCGAATCGGTACTCGGTCGCCAACGTTGCCGCAATTTATCTCAGACAACCCCTAATTAGGGTAAAAAATAGGATGAGGAGCCTCTGATGATATTTTTTTTACTAACAGTTGGATTTTGCCCTAGGGCTTTTGTTTTACGTTCAATTGCGTTAAGAGTAACTGCCACAATTTACATGTTATCGCTGCTGATAAAATATAGCAGTCTAAGTAAGCGAAGAGATTTTTATTTTCGCTTACAGGCCGAATTTTTAATATCAAAAATATTGACAAGATTGGATCGGGGCACTCGCTTATGCCTCGGAGGCCTCGGAGCTCTTCGCTTATGCGTACTAAGCGTAACGGTTAATCCGCCACTTTCTATTGAACACTCTTAATCGAATTTACCATCGATATAGACCGTTTTCTCAGCTTTTATAGGATATCAATATATTTTGTACCATTACTTGAGTAATGAGAGAATCGTCTAAGAACAAAGAATTTTCAATTCTGATATATGTATTCTATCGGAATTGAAATTAATTGAATACCTAATAATATACGGAAGAAATACTGCAAAAATCCTCTTGCCGTACCTATTTATTCAACTTAGTATTAGATTTAAATTGCTTTTAAAATATCGGAACTCAGCCAAGTCTGCTCGGATCTCCATCAATAGAGATCCGAGCAGACTAAGCTGACCCAATCGTTTGAGACCAAAAATCGAAAATTGCAGACATTTGGGCTAAACGATAACGCGATGTTCCCCAGGACATGCGCTCAAAAATGAGGGTTGCCATTTAAAATAAGGATGTTAATAGCTACTTCCATATAACCGGAAGTGGTAGAAAACTGCCAATATTTTTAAAGAGTAGTTCAATGTCGAGATCCTTTGTGAGTGAATTTATATGAGCTTATCATTTTACGTTCCCATATAAGGCTGATTTTGTCCCTTTAAAAGAATGACCATGTATAATAATTTTTCGAGTAAAGGAGGAAAATTCTTTATAATCAATATAATTTTTTTCGCAATTCTATTTTCAAAATTGAAATTTTCGAGCATATACATCTGCTTTTCTGCACATAATTATTTTGTGTTAAGTAATAATATTATTATTATTAGAACGGGATTGTGTGACTTGGTCTAGCCTTTCAGAACTGCGACTGATACGATATGTTGTTCTATTACCCTATTTATTCAATCCTAAGGACATTATCAATGGTGTTAACATACTATGTTAGCAACGAAACGTGCGTTTAATTTACTGTACGATTTCAAAGGTTTTCTATTTGAGAAAACAATAAACAAAATTTTCAGACGGATGCAAACATTTAGAGAAATGTGGGAAAGCCCTGTGCACAGGCGCCCTTGTTCAAACTTTGACAAATCATATCTCCGAAAGTATTGGTTTCTCAGAGTTGGAAATGATATCGATGGATTCTTAAGATAGAACTGCATCATAAAAGAAAATAAATTAAAAAATCATTAAATTACGATTGATTATTGAAATTTTGAAAAATCATATCTCCGAAAGTATTAGTTTGTTAGAGTTGAAAATGATATCAATGAATTCTTATGGTGAAACTGCATCTTAAAAAATATTGATTTTGGAATTTGTAATGTAAACAAAAATTTTTTTCGTTACCTACTCCGAAATCTCCTGGCCGATTTTGCCCAATAACGAAATTAACCGAGATATTTATCTCCCAAACCTACTCTGAAAATTTCAACTGTCTAGTTCATTCCGTTCGAGAGTTATCATGTTAACGCACGGCTGGACATAAGCAGCGATTTTGACCAAGGATTCTTTATCAGCGAGTCGAACCAAAACGTTTGAGACCATTTTCAGCCAAAAATTCGAAAATTACAGACATTTGGGCTAATAGATAAGCACTCTGTTCCGAGAAACAAGAGCGCCAAAACTTTCATTTTTACCCTGGGCCTGTATTCACGAAATGTTGATAGAGATCTCTCCTACGAGATTTATCTCGTGATCCACGTGTCAGTGACTCTGCGCAAACTCCGTATGCGAATTGTCGGTTGAAATGTGTTTCTCTACTACTAAATAGTGAGGGAGAAGTGAGATGAGATTTCTTGTAGGAGTTCTCGCATGAGAATACTCATCTCTACAAACGTCGAGTATACGGGGCCCGTAGTTACGAAACTAGGAGAGATATCAAATTTCTTTTTCCGGTATTATTCGTTTTATACAAAACTAGCATAGGACTGTCAAAACCACATCATCGTGTCTCTAAAGAATCTTTCGGAAAATAATTATACGATATTCTTTTGAATTCTAGAATAATCTTGTTTCACATTTTCGGATATGATAGGAACATTTTGCAATCTTGCATAAATAGAAATGCATCATAAATATAATTGCAAAGTTTGGCTACTCGTACACCAGCACGACGAGAACGCAACGCGACCGCGACGATACTTTTTAACGAGGGATTTGCGTCGCATCGCCGTATCTTTGGTTTGGGCGCTTCTATCACTAACCACGTACCGCGACTGCGAAGCGACACGAAGTCGCGGTCGCGTTGCGGTCTCGTAGTGTTGGTATAGTAGCAGCCTTAGGCTGCTCGTATACCAGCACGACGAGACCGCGACGATACTTTTTATCGAGTGATTTGCGTCGCATCGCCGTATCTTTGTAGTTGGCGCTTCTATCACTAACCTCGTACTGCGACTTCTAAGGCTGCTCGTATACCAGCACTACGAGACCGCAACGCGACCGCGATTTCGTGTCGCTTAGAAGTCGCGGTACGTGGTTAGTGATAGAAGCGCCCACACCAAAGATACGGCGATGCGACGCAAATCCCTCGTTGAAAAGTATCGTCGCGGTCGCGTTGCGTTCTCGTCGTGCTGGTGTAAGAGCAGCCTAAGCGACACGAAGTCGCGGTCTCGTATTGTTGGTATACGAGTGCCCTTAGAGGAAGAGATATTGTTCGCGGCCATACCACAGTGAACATGCTAGATATAATCCGAACGCTGAAGCCAAGCAGCGTCGGCTAGTATTTGGATGACCGAACACTGCGTGCTGTAACATTTTTTCAATTTGGCATCTGCGTGCGAAGTTTTGTATTGATCGGGCTTCCGTAAAGTTAAAAAAAAAATTTAAAATTTTTAAAATTTGTTTCTACAATAACTCTCGAACAGAATGAGCTAGGCAGTTGAAATTTTCAGAGTGGGTTTGGGAGATAAATATCTTGGTGAAGTTCGTTATTGGGCAAAACCAAAAAAGGTTTCAGAGTAACGAAAAAAAAATTTTTTTTACATTACAAATTTCAAATTCAATTTTTTTAAGATGCAGTTTCACCATAAAAATCCATTGATATCATTTTCAACTCTAACAAGCTAATACTTTCGGAGATATGATTTTTCGAAATTTTAATAATGAATCGTCCTTCTATGTTCACAGAATGCTGTACTTAATTTTTGTTCTTACAAGTCATCTTATTTTCCTATGAGATATAAATGTCAAAATTATTTCTGGTTCGTTATTCTTGATATGAAATACCCTTCCTGTTCTATAAAACAAAGTATGATTGAATGCAAAATGACCAATGAAATAACCTCAGCTATCGTACTTTTGAGGTGATAATATAATGCCCGTGGATAATCCATGAGATGATGGAAATATATTCTTTGGTAAGATACATAATCAAACTGGGTTCAGAATATCTCTAGTAAAAACAAAACTGCAATGTTGTCTAAGTTTTAATTGACATAATATAATTTTCAGAGTAGATTTGAGGAATGAATATCTCGGATAAGTTCGTTATTGGGGAGAGTCGGTCTGTTTGAATTTAATTTCTTTCATGATGCAGTTCTATCGTAAGAATCCATTTATATCATTCCCAGAGACCAATTATTTCAGAGATATGATTTGTCAAAGTTTGAACAAGAGCGCCAAAGCTCCTGTCCACAGGGCTTGAACCAATTTTTTATGATGAAGTTCTATCACATGAATCCATTGATATCATTCCCAACTCGGAGAAACCAATACTTTCGTAGATATGATTTGTCAAAATCAGAACAAGAGCGCCAAGGCTCCTGTCCACAGGACTTTACTACTTTTCATCAGAAAATTTGCTAACCTCCTATTACTGCTACAATGCAATCTATTTGAATGTTACATTTATTCATCTATAGCAGGAGGAATTGGACAGTTTCATTAAATTATATCACAGCACAATTAATCTGGTGATAACTTCAGATCTCTGTACCAACACTTAAATCCCATGTTAAATTGAAATACAAATATTTGGAATAATTTGGGGACATTTATTAATACGTAGAAGAACAGCAAAGATAGCACTGTTACAGCAATAATGAATTTCAAGCAAGAATATAAACTTTTTTATTGCTATAGATAGTGTTGATGCTATCAGATACTCTATTGTTATGAAAATATCTGCCTGAAAATATTTTATTTTATCAGTTCGGTGATCAGGTACTTCAACTGTGGTGTGTAGCTACTCAGTGTCAAAATTTGAGATTCAATGTTGTGCAAGCCTGTAAGTTTCGGGATATCAAAATCTTCCATATAAAAAAGAAAGGTTAAATTTTTGACGCTCTTGTTCCTCGGAACAGAGTGCTTATCAATTTGCACAAATGTCTGTAATTTTCGATTTTTTGGATGAAAATGGCCTTAAACGATTTGGTTCAACTCACTGGTCAAGAATCCGTGGTCAAAATCGATTATACCCGGCCGGCCGTTAACTCGATTACTCTCGAACGGAATGAGCTAGACAGGTGAAATTTTCAGAGTAGGTTAGGGAGATAAATATCTCGGTTAAGTTCGTTACTGGCCAAAATCGGACTGATGCTTTCGGAGTAACGAAAAAAATATTTTTTTACATTACAAATTTCAAATTCAATTTTTTTAAGAATCAGTTTCGCCATAAGAATCCATTGATATCATTCTCAACTTTGACAAGCTAATACTTATTTTTTAAAATTTCATTAATACATCGTACTTCTATGCTTTCAGCAGAATGCGCATCCTATCTGTCTGTGTTCTATCTGTGTTCACTGTTCATACATCTAATCTTATCTACCTATAACAGGCATGTCAAATGAATTTCTGTTCTAACAAACAAAGTATGATTTAACTGAGGTTGCGATTCAAATGTATCCTTAACTGAGGACCTCAGTTAGGACTTAACGGAGATTGAATGCTTTGTGAATACGGCATAGAACATGTAAATTATACCAATTTAACAATCGGGATCGATTGTAAAGTATTGGTGATTCAAATGGAATGCAATAATTATACAAATGAAGTTGATGGAATTGTTTATTCTTCACGATCAATGCGATAAAATTGAAGCAAGAATGCAGATTGTTTTATCCTGAATATAACTTCTGGTTAGGCCCAAATCTTATCTCTTTTGAAGTTATAAGTTTCGGCATTGTTCATCCAGCTTTAAGTTGTGATCCATAGAGGATGCAATTATTCTGCAATCGCACAAATTAGCTCTTGTTTATTGGCTCTAAGATACATCTCATTAAACATTCTGCATGTTCTTGCTAGAATTTGATCGCATTGACCGTGAAAAATAAACAACTTCATCAAAACTTAATAATAATTTGTATAATTATTGGTTGAATCGATGCAAATTGTCAAATTATGATAATTTACATGTTCTATGACATTTCATGGATACCTAATATTTCCATTGCCATGAAAACTTGCTTTTAATTCGAAAACCTTATAATTTTGGTATGGTGATGGAAACATGTTATATCGTTTGAAAGGTAATTCAATTCTCTTTCAATACATCTTATGATATACAGGTTATTTTTTTTTGAAAAATGCACTTTTCATCTTGTTATTATTTCTCGAAAAAGCCTCGGATTTTGAACAACCCTGTAGATTTAGGGACGTATTTCATTATCCGTAAATGATACACGTGATATTGGTACTCCATATCCGAAATTTCAGATTTCTAGGATTCAAAGTAACGAAGTAATGAATGTTTAATGGAAACTATGTTTTGCACAAAAAAGAATAAAATCGATGAATTACTCAAAAACTGCTAGGCATAGGGATGAGGAATTTGATACAGAAACAATCAGGAGGCTACGGCGAATCGAAAAAAGCAATAATATACAGGTATTCCATTTGTAATATCAAAGTAGTTAGTAATTTTTGAAATAAGCGGCAACACCACAGCGCTGAAAATATTCTAGATTGATATATCAGGGGTTCCTAGCTAAGAAACGAAATTTCCAATAAAATCGTACGTCCCGTTCTCCGTAAAAGTCGGTAACATCGACAGTGGCCCACCCTGTATATTCATGAAATTCGATGAAATAACCCGTTTGGTTAGAATTCAAATATAATTAAGAAATTTTCAGAACGTTGTTTCTAAGCAATGCTGATTCTTAGTCGAATCCGATTATTTAACATTAGTGACCGACCGAAAGTTCGGTTTCGGTTTCGGTTTCGGCCAGTTTCGGCCAAGAAATCTAGTTTCGGCCTTAGTTTCGGTTTCGGCCCAAAATGGCCGAAACTTTCGGCCGGGCCGAAACTTAAATGTTCGTGAATTATCCTGGTCGTTTGTCCAGGAGTTATAAGTAGGTATACATAATTGTCGTACGAGTTATTGTGATCTATCTTTGTTATCACTGAGAATTCATGAGAATTCACTTTAATGATTATTAATTAGATTACATAGGGTGATTCCAAATAAGACGTGAAACTTGGAGTATGACTCATTAGCTGTTGTTCAATCCATATTTATTAATAACCGAAAATCAACGGTTTTAGAGTTCGGGTGATTTTTAAAAGATTTCTGAACTTATAGTACATATTTCGTCAATTTTTTCTACGTTGACCAAATTTGGTGATTATTTTGGTTTATTTTCATCAGAAAAGAATACGATATATACGAAAAAAGCAAACCTATGCTATATAAGAAGTTGAAAAAGAATTAGTATGATTTGAAATGTGGTGTATGAATGAATGAAAAATCAATTTCTAATATCAATTTGTCTGCAACTTTCGAATTTCACAATTTTGTATGCCAAAATTATTTTAAAAATTTGCCAAATTCCTTCTTCATTCTCTAAAAGATTTCGTTAGATTGCCTAACTAGTTTCGTTTCAGCAGATTTTTTATAAGCAACCTTTTGAATGTCCGGCATTTAAAATAGTGAATGTGTATCAAAAGACAGCGTGTGTAAATTTCAGGCGGAAAATAACAACTGAAGACATCAGAAAGACGGCACGTGCTAGCCTATGGAATGGTGGAACATAATTTATGAATACATTTTCTAATGTATTTTCGAGCTTAGTTGCAACAAAAAAATATTGAATTCGTTATTTTTCTCTTTTTGCTTCTTATATCCCCTTTCAAATCATACAAATTCTTTTTAACATAACCAGTCCTCAAATATCTCGGAAACCGTTGATTTTTAGTCATCAATAAAAATGGCTCAAACCACACCAAATGATCCATACTAACACCTCCTCTAAGGTTCACGTCTGATTTGGAATCACCCTGTATACTGTATACGACTGATTATTTTGAAAACTTGGTAATACCCCAATAATAAATAAAGATCTCAAAAAAAATTTCTTTTTATTTTATTCAGCACTCCTTAACTATTTTTATGTATATGCGAATAAAATTGTAAAAATACAGTAGATTTCAGTATGAAATATAAAGTTTCGGTTTCGGTTTCGGCCGAAACTGAGAGCCTGGCCGAAAGTTCGGTTTCGGTTTCGGTTTCGGCTGAAATACCAGTTTCGGTCGGACACTATTTAACATAGAGTTTATTCGAATTTTGTGTCCAGTGTTAGATGTCTTAAGTCGCCCAAGAAATTCATTCAACGGTAAAATACACTGTATTAAAATGTTAGGCAATACTGTGCAGTATAAACACAGCGAAATATCCCTGTATACTTTATATGAAGAAATTACCCAATTTCAGTGCGAGGTTAACTACGAATTGCCTTTGGGACGCATATTGATCAAATTGTTTGGTTAGTCAACACATTGGAATTTGTGCAATAAATGGAAGTATTATTCATCGTCTGGAAAATTTCCACTTAACATTTAACTGTACCTAATCCACTGCGGTCTAGATCTGTATTGATAATATCCTAAATTACAGAGGTACATATTTGAATGATTCGGTTTTCACTTGATGGAAAATTTTCAATAAATGATGATTCAAATTTTTAATTTCCACAAACTTCTTTATTCACACAAGATCTTGAGAGAAGGTGTAGAAAATAACTACAAATGTTGAGGGAATACAAAGTTTTCTACTTGAAGATGTTCTTGGAAATATATGTATTGACAAAAGAGAAATTGGGTAATGTGGAAATCTAATTTAATGAAAAAGGATTATCGGGAAATCCCGCAAAGGAGAAGGAAAAAAAATTGTTGATATGAGGTCAACATCTCTGTGTTCATTGACAAAAGATGAATTAGATAATCAGGAGATGTAACAATGGAAAAGGATTATCGGGAAATTCCGCAAAAGGACGGGAAAAAAATGTCGATATGAGGTGTCATCTATGTTTTCAGTTTTCTTTCCATATTTTCCTTGGTTTCTTGGTTCCCTTGCCCTGAAGAAGCCAATATAAGCAGAAACACGTGTCAGCAAGTACATAACCAACAACATTTTTTCCTGCTCTTGCTAAATTTCAGCGGTATCTGACTGATATTCTGAGATACTTTGTGTCAAATTGAAATCTGCAAGTTCGTTAATGGACGAAATCCATCGTGTGATGTCGGAGTTATGGCCATTTTTAGGTAATTAATAATCAGAATTTCTTCTGAATATTTCCGAATCTGCTCACGCGATCTATCTGAAATTTAGCATCAAACAAACTGTAAAAAAAAATTAAAATTTGAAAATTTTGTTTCCCCCAATAACTCGAAAAATACTGATCTGATTGAATCGAAATTCGGCAGTTAGTTGTGAAAGACCGATGCAAAAGCGAGTTTATGAAAAAACTATTAGAATTATATAAAAATTTGATTTGTATCATAAATATATTAAATTTATGGAAGTAACACTAAATTGATTGAAAACGGATAACATTTGACTCGTTTTTTTACGTTTTGGTCGCAAAATAACCAAAGTGATTGTGTTCCCCTTCCACGACCAATTCTTTCCACGTGCAGTGTACAGTTTATGAGATATTTCGATTACTCAACTTACCCCTATGCTCAACTAGCCCGGCCCTACCCTATCTTGGGACTGTGAAAATTATCAACAGACAACATTACTTCGACAGATTCACTAAACTGGATTAATAATCTAAAGTTGTGTATCGCAAAGTGACGTTTTTCGAGGAATTTATCTAAATGCAAATTTTAAATAATTTTTGCGCGCATGTTCTGTCGAACATTGGTCGCATTCAGCGGACGAAACAGTTGCGCAACCGTTACCAAAACGTTCGGTGGCACATGCCCTACGAACTCAACACGTTGTGGAGCGGAGGCTATTTTATGGAGCACATTTGATTTGCGCTAGGTAGCGGTAGCGTAAGGTGGCTGAGCGCTTCGTCCGCTGAATGCGACCATTGCGTTATCATTTTGCACAAATGTCTGTAATTTTCGATATTTTGCCGAGGATGGTCTCAAACGATTAGGTTCAACTCACTGATGAAGAATTCGAGATCAAATTTGATTCTGTCCGGCTGGCCGTTGCCATGATATCTTGAGAACGGAAAAATATAGCGACTTGAAATTTTCAGGGTAGGTGGTTTCCGATTAATAATTTTGCCATCAACCAATACAGATCCGATCGCATATAAACTTGGTAGCTAGTTGTATAATACTGATACAAAGACGGTTGTGAAATTTGGTGAGAATGCCACTAGAAAATTAAAAAAAAAATTATAAAAAAATATTATTTATGTCAGGATAACCGGAGAACGGAAAAAGATAGCGACTTGCAATTTTTAGGGTAGGTTGTGCATATGAATGCGACATTTGAGTTTGTTAATAGCATCAGCCAAACGGTTTTGTCGCAAAATTTCGTGATGATCGTATCTCTAGAAAATTTTTAAAAAATCATTGAAAAATTCTATCAGAAACTATTCGCCTGACATCGCTGAAATTTTGCGAGAGCCTTCAAAACCTAACACTACTGCCAAGTTTCAACACGATCGGATCTATATTGTTAGAGATCCAAGCAGCCTTGGGTGAGTTCGGTAGCTGGAAGGGTGACCGTTGCCTTGATAAGTTTCGAACGAAATTACAATTTTCAGGGTAGATTGTGCATCCGAATGAAAGAGTTATGTTCGTTGTTGGGCATAATCGGACCGACGGTTTCGGAGTTATACCCATCTGGAATATTATTTTCCCGATAACTCAAAAAATACGGACCCGATCGAATTGAAGCTTGGTTGTAGAATATCGACATGAAGACGTGTATGCAACTTTGTGAGGACCATACCACTAGAAAATCACGAGAAAATATATATCTCACGATAACTTGAGAACGGAATGAGAATAAGTTCGTTAATTAGCATAATCGGCCAAATTGTTTAGCAGTTATCATCTGAAATTTTGTTGTTCTTTCCTGTTTAACTCAAAACATAAAAATCTGATCCAATTAAAACTCGGTGATTACTTATAGAATTTCCGCTGAATTTCGTGAATATCATATCCCGGAGTTACTTGCGGCGTAAGTTTTTTCGTATTTCAATTCCAATAGAATATATATTATGTGAGAATGAAAAATTATGTGATCATCGACGATTCTCTCATTATGCTGAAGTTTGTTATTAAAATAGTATGAAATGTATTCATATATTATAAAAGCTGAGAAAACGGTGTATACCGATGCTAATTTCAACTTTTGACAATAGAACATACAGCAAAAGTTCCTGATTTCACGTCAGTGCTTGAACCAGATTTTTGATATGCCCATTTTGTCTTCTTTATATGTCTCTGATCTCTGATAACCATAAATTTCAGTAGTGTATTCCCTTGTTACTAATCAGTGAATTATTTTGGTCATTCAATAAACGAGAGCTCAAGTTCCTGAGGCCAAGCATTTTATATTTTTTGCGCGTATGTTCTGGGGAACATCGCGTTATCATTTTGCCCAAATGTGAAATTTAATTCTGTGGTGCCGTCCGGCCGTTGCCACGATAACTTGAGAACGGAAAGAGCTAGCGACTTGAAATTTTCAGGGTAGGTGGCGCATCCCAATACGACGGACAAGTTCGCTAATGGGCAAAATCGGCCCAATGGTTTCCGAGTAATAATTTTGTTTTCAACCAATATAAATCCGATCAAATTGAAACTTGGTGAATAGTTGTAGAATATAAACCTAAGCACGTTCGTGACATTTTGTGAGAATCGTATCGCTAGAAAATTAAAAAAAAATGATAAAAAAATATTTTTGTTGTCACGATAACCTGAGAACGGAAAGAGATAGCGTCTTGAAATTTTCAGGTTAGGTTGTGCATCTGAATGCGACATTTGAGTTCGTTTATAAGCATACTCGGCCAAACGGTTTTAGAGTTATAGCTATCTGAAATTTGGTTGATTTTTGTTCCTCATTAACTCGAAAAATACAAAACCGATTGAATTCAAATATGGTTATTAGTTGTAGAATGCCAACGCGAAAATTCTTGCAGAATTTCGTGAGGATAGTATAACTAGAAAATTTTAAAAATATTATTGAAAATAATTGAAAAAATTTCTATATATCATAAACTATTCGTCCGGCATGGCTGAAATTTTGGAAGAACCTTCAGAACCTAACTCTACTGCAGAGTTCCAAGTTTGAACACGATCGGATCCATATTGTTGGAGAACCGAGCAGCCTTTTGTGAGTTCGGTAGCTGGATGCGAATCGTCGTATGATATGTTGTCTATGGTCGTATTTTTGCGAGAACCTTCAAAAGTATGAATGTCATGATGACATATTTTTGCGCGTATGTTCTTGGGGAAATCGTGTTATTTCATCACAAATCTATGGGAGATGATAGCCCTACATTAGCGGTTAGACCTGGATTTGAAAGAGATCCTCCTTAGGAGGAGGCAACTAAATATTGATGGATGTCTATGAACAAGAGTGAATATCTTTGAGAAATAGAGAAGGCGATTCTTCTTCAAGAGATCCATGTGCCTTCAGAGGAGTATATTTGTGAGAGGGGACTTTTGAAAGGTCATTTGTGGATATTAAATCCTCGTGATGGGTAGAATTTCAGGCCAGTTTTTCTATCACTAATGAGAATATATCTTTATGTTTCACCTCATCACCTTTTTTTTTATACCACATATCTATGGGTGGAGTCTGATATAGACTCCGAAACGTTACGATATAGTTGTTTATTCGTTGATGATGTTTCGTTGTTGTTTGTTAGGCAACATTGTTCAATTGATTGCTTCTGACAAATATCCTGTGTTTCTTACGCAGAAGCAAATCACAAAATAATTAATTTTTATTTTATAGATATAGATATTTTTCAGAGTTTGGGAGAGAAAACCCAGAAAAAAAACCTTTCAATAATGAGTATACATCCCACAGTATCCTTTAATGATTACTTAAGAATAAGTAATTGAATATTACTGGAATTCAATTGAATTTCATTCAATATGTTAGTAACTAAACTTATAATTTTCTTTACTTTGATTATTTAAATATGACATTAATTCCAGTAATATTTTTCAAGGATAATTGTGTATTCTTCTCCTAAAGAAGAATTGAAGGTAGACAATAATGTGTTAATTTTTTCATCATTGCTTTCTATTCTGACTTCACGAAAAAAAAATGGTTCAAGCACTGACGTGAAGTCAGGAGCTTTTGCGCGTATGTTCTATTGTCCATTCTTCTGTATTGGACACTTTTAATCGAATTTACCATGGTGAATTCTATTGTCTATTCTCCTGTATTGGACAGCCTTAATCAAATTCGCCATGGTAAATTCGATTAAGAGTGTCCAATACAGGAGAGCAGACAATATAATTCACCATGGTAAATTCGATTAAGAGTGTTCAATACAGGAGAATGGACAATAGAACATACGCGCAAAAGCTCCTGACTTCACGTCAGTGCTTGAACCAATTTATTATATATGAATGCCGTTTTGTCACCGAGATGGAATTTTCAAATATATAAAAGACACGAATAGCGTTTGTGAGATAAAATAGTCTGAGTACGTTAACAATGACAAACGGTACTGTGCAAATGTCAGATGTCGTCTAGCAACCCAGTGTGATCCACATGCGATCCTCACGAATTTTTGCATCGGTCTTTTGCGCCTAACTACCGATTTTCAATCCAATCAGATCAGTATTTTTCTAGTTATTGTGAAAACAAAATATTCAAATTTTTTAAATTTTTTATTTCCAGTTTGTAATTATCCGATCAATACAAAACTTTGCTTGCATATAAAGGTCATTATTCTAAAATTTGATACTACATTTCAGTTAGATGACGTGTTTATTTTCGGAAATATTCATAAAAAATGTTTTACTTAAAATTACCATAACTCTGAAACCACTCGGTGGATTTCGCCTATTACGAAGTTAACCGAGAAATTCACATCCAAATCTACCCTGCAAATTTCTAACCCATTTCGTTCGTGCTTACGGCCGGACAGACAGAATCGAATTTGACCTCGATTTTTTCCTCAGTGATTCGAACCCAATCGTTTGAGACCATTTTCGACAAAAACTTCCAAAAATACAGACATCTGGACAAAATTATAATACGCTGTTCTTGGTGGAACAAGCGCTTAAAAATCAGTCGAAATTGATAAATTTTTCATTTTAAAATTAAAGTAAAAACCGAAACAATCATTTCATTAACGGATATTTTTATAAGTTGGTCCGTTATCGTTTTGATATAGGTGTATTGTATTTGCAGCTCAAGTGCTTTTCTGTTTCAAATTAAGCTCATTATTCCATTTTATATTCGAAATAAATGTTTCTCCCATTTGAATCCAGAACTGCCTAGCCACTTTTGATTCAATTAATAGTTGTCCTAATATAATGGGAACGGAGTTAGCGGTAACAGTACCGGAAAAGGTGGTTAAGGATTACGAAAATTCGAGATAATGAATGATATTTTTTATATTGAAAAGATCCTCGCAAAACACAGAGTTCAATTATTAAATCAATAATTATTAGCACCATGCAAAAGTGAATAAATAATACTAAAATATATTCACCTTATTTGTTTACCGGTTGGGAACTCATTCAAACATGGTAATTAGTTGTACACAAAAAAAAGTTACTTGTAATTTGTTACTTGTAAGTAACAGTACAAACTTTTTATAGGATCTAAGTGAAAAAGTTATATGTAACTGACATGGGTTTCCACTAACTGCAGTAACAAAAATACTTGCGATATGAAAAAATTATGATAAGTGTACGTTCAAACGTTACTTATACCGAATGGCATTTTTAGTTCTAGTGTATAGCTGGATTTTCTATCAAGTAACACATGCTACTTGGATAAAGTCCTATTCTGAATAAATAAAAATTGGTTCAAGCATTGACGTGAACTCAGGAGCCTTTGCGCGTATATTCTCTTGTCCATTCTCATGTATTGGACACTCTTAATCGAATTTACCATGGTGAATTATATTGTCTGCTCTCCTGTATTGAACACTTTTAATAGAATTTACCATGGTGAATTCTATATTGTCTGTTCTCCTGTATTGGACACTTTTGATAGAATTTACCATGGTAAATTCGATTAAAAGTGTCCAATTCAGGAGAACAGACAATAGAATTCACCATGGTAAATTCGATTAAAAGTGTCCAATACAGAAGAATGGCCAAGAGAACATACGCGCAAAAGCTTCTGACTTCAAGTCAGTGCTTGAACCAATTTTTTTTTATGATTTTTTAAAAATTTTCTAGGGCTACGATCCTCACGAAATTTTGCAAGAATTTTTGCGTTGGCATTTCAACTAATAACCATATTTGAATTGGATCGGATTAGTAATTTTTTGAGTTATTGAGGCAATAACAACCAAATTTCAGATTAATATAACTCCAAAACCATTTGGCCGATTATGCTAGTTAACGCACTTAAATGTCGTATTCAGATGCGCAATCTACCCTGGAAACAGCAAGTCGCTATTTCTTTCCGTTCTCAAGGAATCATGAGATACATACTATTTTTTCGTAATTTTTTCAAAATTTTCTAGTGGTACGGTTCTCACAAAATTTTATGCACGTCTTCATGTTGATATTCTACAACTAGTTACCAAGCTTCAATTCGATCGAGTCTATATTTTTTGAGATATCGAGGAAAAAATATTCCAGATGGGTATAACTCCGAAACCGTTGGGCCGATTATAGCCAACAGCGAGCTTAACTCTCATTCAGATGTGCAACCTATCCTCAAAATTGTAAGTCCCTATCTCCTTTCGTTCAAGAGTTGTCGAGGCAAACGATCACCCATCCAGCTACTGAACTCACATAAGGCAGCTCGGATCTCCAACAATATAGATCCGATCAAATTGAAACCTGGAACTTGGTAGTATAGTTAGGTTCTGAAGGCTCTCGCAATTTCAGCGATGTCGGACGAATAGTTTCCGATATATAGAATTTTTTTCAATAATTTTCTATGATTTTTTTAAAAATTTCTAGTGATACGATTCTCACGAAATTTTGCAAGAATTTTCGGGTTGCCATTTTACAACTAATAACCATGTTTGAATTGGATCGGTTTCGTATTTTTCGAGTTATTGAGGAATTAAGAACCAAATTTCAGATGGGTATAACTCCAAAACCGTTTTGCCGATTATGCCTATAAACAAACTCAAATGTCGCGTTCAGATTATCAACCTAACCTGAAAATTTCAAGTCGCTATCTCGTTCCGGTCTTAGGTTATCGTGACGTAAATAATATTTTTCATTAATTTTTTTCAAATTTTCTAGCAATACGATTCTCACAAAATTGCACAAACGTCCTTAGGTTTATATTCTACAACTACTCACCAAGTTTCAATTTGATCCGATTAGTATTCGTTGTAGACAAAATTATTACTCGGAAACCATTGGGCCGATTATGCCCATTAACGAACTTGTCCGTCGTATTGGGATGCGCCACCTACCCTGAAAATTTCAAGTAGCTATCTTCTTCCTTCTCAAGTTATCGTGGCAACGGCCGGCTGGCCGGACAGAATCAAATTTGACCTCGAATTCTATATCTGGGAGTCGAACCCAATCGTTCGAGACCATTTTCGGCGAAAAATTCTAAATTTACAGACATTTGGGCAAAATGATAACGCGATGTTCCCCAGAACATACGCGCAAAAAGGGGGAAAGCCCTGTGGCAGGAGCTTTGGCGCTCTTGTTCAATCTTCGACAAATCATATCTCCGAAATATTCTCAGAGTTGGATTCTTATGATAGAACTGCATCATGAAAGAAATTAAATTAAAATATGATAAATCTGCATCATGAAAGAAATTACATTGAAATAAGAGCGAAAAAACCACGAACTTACCCGAGATATTCATTCCTCAAATTCACTCTGAAAATTATATTACATATATCAATTGAAACCTAGCCAATATTTGAGTTTTGTTTTTACTAGGGCTATTCTGAACAAATTCGGATAAACTTACCAAAGTATATACATATTTCCATCATCATATGGATTATCCAGGTGCATTAAAATACATATCACCAAAAAGTTATTATCCTCATAATTCTACGATAGCTAAAATGAATTGGACACTCTCTTATAGGAAAAAAAGACGACAACTTTCGAACAGAAAGAGACAGTGACTTGCAATTATCAGGGTAGGTTACGCATCCGAATGGGACAGTTAAGTTCCTTTTTGGGCATAATCGGCCTCACGGTTTCGGAGCTATACCCATCTGAATTTTGTTTTTATTACCTCAATAACTCAAAATATACAAATCCGATCCAATTCGAACTTGGTAATTACTTGTAGAATGCCGAGGTGCTAATTTTCGTGAATATTGTATCACTAGAAACAAAATAAAAAAATTGTTTTCTTCAAAAATTGTACATTTCAGAAACTATACCTCAGAATCCCCTGAATTCCGCACTTACCTTCGATCCACGATTTTATAATCGAGTATCGAATTTCAGCTCGATTGCCTTCTATGAGGCATAAATAGACAATGAAACATGCGTGCAAAAGCTCCTGACTTCAGGTCAGTGCCTTTTATGAATTTTTCTCATTTACAATTTTTCCGCACGGGAAGAAAGATACGCTGTTGAACATGGAAAAAAAAACAGTTTGTGTCACGCTGTTCACATGAACAGAGTGCCTATACAATCGTCCAAATGTCTGTGTTTTTTTAATTTTTGGCCGAGAATGGTCTCCAACGATTAGTTTCGACTCACTGATCAAGAATCCGAGGTAAAGCTAGGAGCTCATACCACGTAGGTACCGGCATCAGTTCCCGTAGCCGAAATCAATCTTTTTCATTCGTTTTCCAATTCAAGGAAATAATAACTTTGAGAAAAGGGTTATGGTCGGAATTAAGTCGATATTTTCATAAAATTGAATGAAACGTGAGTATTTTCGTATATTATTGGATATTAAAAATATTAATGCGATTTTGATAAAATGTCAATTCATAGTTCCTCATGGCACAACCGTACGATTCGACCTATTTGTGCCTTATGAATAGTTCTCGGAATAAACTATTCAAAGTAAACCACTGCGTTACAGGTGTTTTTTATCTGATGGCACAATTGTATGATTGAACTGATTTGGGTCCTTACGCCGCCACAAACACAGGTGTTTTTATTTTTGACCCAACAGTAAATGTATGTATTCGAATGAGTATTTACGCCACCACAAACACATCACTTTTTATTTTCGACCCAACAGTGAATATATTTATTATACCCTTATTACAATATGCCTATTTCGTGCCTATTTGTCAGCCTGACTGACTGTGCCTGAAATTTTGAAGAATTACGCATGCGCCCGGGACCATTTTGTAGACTGTTTCAGGCTTGAAAATAAATAGAACTGGTTCTATTGGTTCCCCCTGTATCGTGGGGATTTCAAGCCTTTTTGTCGAAATGTCATGTCTACCAACACAATATTCATCTGCCTGACATGACGTCTTAACATAACCTAGTTTATTCTATCCTTTGAATCACAGCCTTCGTAAATTCAATAGCTAATAAATTTATGTTTATTACTCTGAGGACGTAAACCAACTAAACTTACGAAGGCCAGATAATCTGTGATGGCTATCTCCGAGTGATATGAAGTTTTCACCAGAACCTATTGAATGGTTTCTTTCTGGGTTTTCTCTCCCAAACTCTGAAAAATATCTATAAAATAAAAAATTAATTATTTTGTGATTTGCTTCTGCGTAAGAAACACAAGATATTTGTCAGAAGCAATCAATCGAACAATGTTGGCTAAAAAATAACAACGAAACAACATCAACGAAGAAACAACTACATCGTAACGACTCCTTCTTCAGAGGCTTAACGAAAACATTTTCAGAATTATTTTGTTGATTGTTATTCTGAGATTCGAGAATTGTCCTTTAATGATTACTTTTTCACCAGTAGCCTAGCATCGCAAAGTAATTATTAATTTCGTTTTTGGAGAAATGCTTTTTGGAATTACAGTGTCTTTTTTCTGTATGTGAATTTGCACTCTATATAGTAGCATATTAAACGTTTCTTCAGACATTCTTAAAACACTATGGTATTGTTTAAAAAATATACGAACAAAACAAGAACTTTAGGTAAATATGTCAATTTCTTCAATGTTTGCAGCTCTGAAATTACTGCCTGAAAGTGCGGTGTAATAGTGCCACTCATTTGGGGGTAAATTGAACCAACAAATAGCTATGAAAATAGGCGCAAATATAGACATGAAAAAGATATAGTGTAATAAGGGTATTAGTCCATACGCGACCACAAACACAGCTCTGTTCATTTGAATGTATGTATTCCTTACGCCACCGCAGACACAGCACTGTTCATTTGAATGTATGTATTCCTCACGCCACCGCAGACATAACCCTGTTTATGTTCGACCCTACAGTGAATGTATGTAATTGAGTCAAAACTAATCGTTTAAGACCATTCTCGGCCAAAAAGTGGACCAGTTTTTTTTGTCTTTTTGGCTTGTTTTTACAATCGGATTCATATTCTTGGAAATATTATTTTTATCCCTAGAGCTAAGCAGCCTTGGTCGAGTTCAGTAACTGAATGGCTGCTCTGGCTATAATTTAGGGCAAGCGAGCCAAAGCTCCTGGTCACAGTGGATTTCCAGCTTATTTTTTTCTAGCTTTTATATGGTTTATCCGTGAATATTATTTGAATGATATTAGGAACAAGCCCGCAAAAGCTGCCGACTTTACATTAGAGCCTTTCTCGAATTTTTATAACTGTTATGTTTCATGACGGTACTTCGAACTAGCTGTCTTACATTTTCCTGCAGATAATTTATTTTTTTCATCATTTAGGAACTGAAGGAAATCACGGCCCGCAAACATGACACAAGCACGACGGCCAAAAACGTGAATGAATCATTCGAAAATCCAAGTCCGATATCAGCGTTTTTGACGCAACTCAGTTTTTACTTCCTGATGTTATTGGGTTTTTTGAGTCAAACCCTGTTTCCTCCAAAAGTAGTCAAGGAAAAAAATAGAGAAAGATACCCACCGCTTTTAGACAAGTTCTCAGCGTTTTACTCACGATATGTGTACCGGAGGATCAGGGATTGTTGGAATTATCCTATTTGCAGTGTTCCCGGAAAGGAGGTGGTCCTGAAGGAGAGGATCACTTCGGATAATGGTTGGACGTTCAAGTAAGTACATTTCAATTGAAAAATAGTGAGCAAAATCTTCATTTCGTCATAATTATACTACACAATTTCTTATTCCACATAATCGCAAGAAGAACAGTTGAATATAGTCACAGCCTTTGTAAATACAAGCCATGCAATAGAAATTTGGCAACAATGTCATACGTGTACTCAACATTTCGAAAAGAAAGAGAACATCAAGAATTTTAAAGTTTAGTATTTTCGTCCGATTTTCATGTGTCTACGGTTGATTGTGTAAAATATTGTGTTAAACGAATGCAAAAAGTGATCAGTGTTTACGTGTTATTTATTAACTCCGTGCAAATTCGGCGAATATGTGTGTCTAGCAATCATTCCCAATGAGTCGTCGATGTTGAATTCCGACTCACCAAATTTTTAAATTTCCGAAAGAAACTTATTTAGAAATAAAACGGTTTGTCGCAAAAACAGACTCCTCCCCAAAATTCAGCTGTTTATTAAATTCATTTGCAAGAGATATGATTTATTGCGGAGAACCTTTTAAGATTTCCAAAATTGAAAAAAATGCAGATTCATCAAATTTTTCAAATTTGCCTAGATATTTTTCGAAACCATATGTTTCTCTGCCGATGGAACATTAAATATCACAAAAGTCTACCGTAAAATTAAATTACAGGAGATAGCCTATACTCTAAATACAGGGTGTTTGGTAATTAGGCGTGATCCTTCAAAGGGGGGATATACTGCACGTCATTTGCAACGAATTGAGTCGAGTGAACCATGGTCCGAAAATCTATGGTTACGAAGATATGGCGATTTTTCAACTTTTTGGAAAAGTTTCTGCTTTGTTATCGAAAATAATTAATTTTGTAAAAACTTCTTCACGTGCTTATTCGTTCCGAATATTAGCGATCATCCTGGATATAAGAACTTTGTTCACGGCTGCTCTGAATAGTCCGGTGGTCGATTTTGAGAACCATCCCAACTAGCAATTTCATATTTTATAATAGTTGTGGAAAAGTTTTCAACCAAAATCATATAAAACATTCTTAGTCGCTGAATTGTTTTCAATACGTTTATACAACAGGTATAAACCCAGAATTGGCACATTCTATAAAATAATTTTGTCATTCGAAACATTTTATAGAGCTCTTCATAAACATTACAAGACTATTTCATGAACATTCTGGCACCATCTAAAAAACTGTTTTGTAATAGCTTTATAAGGTTTTTCATATAAACGTTCTGAAATAAAAATGATACATAGAATGATATCTATAAAATTAATTGATTTCAAGTTGGAAATTGCAATCCCGAAATATAACAACATAGAGAAAATATAGATGTCATCTGTCATTATTGTTTACACGAAGCCATTTTATTTATATATATTTCTGCACTTACAGAAATATTTTTGGATACACCCAACGAAATTCTCAATGCAACTGAAATTTCTTCGTGAAATGTAGCACTAAAATGACATATTTTAAACGCGCCCCCTTGTTTCGAATATTTTACATAAAAAAATTGAACAAAACAAAAATGTGGCTTGTCAGTCTGATAATCATTTGTACGAAAATGTATTCCAATTTGTTCTACAGATTATTTATGATTCATTTCATGCTCTTGGATGGTTGAAATATCTACACACTGGTGATTTTTAGTGTATTTAAATACTCCCCACTCTGAGTAATCACAAATGCCGCCATGTTGAAAGGCGTTCTCTTATAAAATGATTTTGCATCAGTTTCAAGCATTTCGTGGTAATTTACCTACTTTACAACTACTATAAAACATGTTATTATGTTCTACCGCGTGAATGTCAACATAACCTGCAAAATCAGTGAAACAGTTAACGTTTTCCTGTGGAATATCTGATAAATACATATTTTTGCAAGGAAATTCAAAAGAAGAAATAACAGGTAACCTGATGAACGTGTCTCATTAATAAGTCGATATCTTAAACACAATCATGATTTTGGTGATAATTTTGTACCTACAGAAAATTCTCTTCAGCAGTAGCATAATACTTCCTGAACCTGTATATATAATTCCAAATTGAAAAACAACGATATGTTATTATTGTACCTTCAATTCTTGATTAACTGCTAAGTAATAAAGTTATGCATAGGTAAGACATTTGTTCTGGAAGCAAAATTGTAACTTAAAGCACTCCTATATAACTGTTTTATGAGGTTATACAGAACATCTTTGAGATAGTTTTTTAGTATATTTAAAGTAAAATTATAAATATCCCCAGAATTAATAAAGAAACCATCAAAAAGCAATTCAGTTTTATAAGCAGAATTGTTTTATAAGTTAGTTATAAAACTTTTAACAAATGGTTAAGTAACAGTTTTATAACATATTTCATAATTCTGTTGTATAGACGTTTTCACGATAAATTTATAAAGTATTTCGATTATCTACAACAGAATGGAATTTATGTAGCTTTACTATAATGAATTGATATTTTGGAAGCACTAATATGATACTTATGAAATATATTAGTCGCGAATCATTGGAGTTATAAGACAACTTTGCTGGTTGGGATGTTCTCAAGTATTTAAGCCATGATATCCTTCTTCTTCCTGGCCCTCTCTTACCATATACCTTCCCTTGGAGAAAGGATTTCAGGAGAAGATATTTGTTTTCGTTTCTCATAATATGTCCAAGGTATTCAAGTTTTCTTGTCTTGATAGTGTTTATAACTTCCAAGTCCTTCCCTACTCGCTCCATCACTGCTATGTTGGTCACTCTGTCTACCCATGAGATCCTCAACACTCTCCTATATAGCCACATTTCGAAGGCTTCGAGTCTTTTTTGTGTTGCCTCGGTTAATGTCCACGTTTCCATCCCATAGAAAAGTATCGAGAAAATATAGCACCGGAGAAGTCTGATTTTGATATCGATGTTGAGGTTGTGACTTTTGAAAAGTTTAGCCATTTGATTGAAGGCGGCCCTTGCTTTCTCTATTCTGCATCGTATCTCTTGTGAATGGTCCCAAGTTTCATTTATCATGGTTCCCAGGTAGGCGAACTGTGATACCCTCTCTATTGTTGTGTTGTTGACCATTAAATCGTATCTTCCAACCGTTTCTTTGCTAATTACCATGTACTTGGTCTTATCAATGTTATTTTCCAGGCCATATTGACTGCTGACGTCTCTTATTTTGTTCATTAGTACTTGTAAATCATTCATGTTGTCGGCGAATATTACAGTATCATCCGCGTATCGGATGTTGTTCAAGCGTTCCCCGTTCAGCAGGATTCCTATGTCGGTATTTCCAAGGGCTTCCTTAAAGACCTCTTCTGAATAGAGATTGAATATAAGTGGTGAGAGGATGCAGCCTTGTCGAACTCCTCGAAGAATGTTGATTGCGCTGGTTTGCTCCTCCATACTGGTCTTAATAGTAGCGTATTGACTCCAGAATAGGTTCCGGATGATTCTGAGATCTTTGTCATCCATCCCTGTGTTCTTCAATACCTTCATCATTTTTTCATGTTGTACTTTGTCGAACGCCTTCTGATAGTCGATGAAACAAGTGAAAATATCACAGCTCATATCTCTACAGCGCTGGAACAACACTTGCAGACAGAACAGAGCATCCCTCGTACCTACTCCTTTCAAATCCAAACTGTGTGTCTGTTACTGTTTCTTCGCACAGCTTGTAAATTCTCCGGTGAATGATTTTGAGAAACAGCTTTAGCATGTGACTCATGGGGCTGATGGTTCTGTATTCGCTACATGTTTTGGCTCCCTGTTTCTTTGGTAGCATTACGAATTCTGAGATGAGCCATTCATCCGGGATGATTCCGGTGTTGTAGATGTTATTAAATATGTTAGTCAAGAATCTGATGGCCCCATCGTCAAGGAGTTTGAAAAATTCCGAATGCATCCCGTCTGGTCCGGGAGCCTTTCCTTCTCTTAGATTGTTAATGGCGGCTTTAAATTCATCTGTCATAATACTCGGTCCTGACATAGTTTGAGTGGGGGGTGGAACTCGCCTCTCATCGAAAAATAGTTGTTGTATGTACTTCTTCCAAGTTTCCTTAATGTCTTCTTTATCTACAATCAGTTCTCCTGCATCATTTATAAGTTTTCCCACAGTTTTCCTCTTGAATTTTCCTGTAATTTCTTTCACTTTTCTGTGCACATTGAACTCGTCAAATCTGCTTTGTAAAGCTTCAATTTCTTGACATTTTTCGTCTAGCTCTTTCTGCTTGGCTTCTCGAATTTTTCTTTGTATGTCTTTCTGTATGTTTTTGTATGAAGAGGGATTGTTCTTTTGTTTTCTTCGTTCTTCCATGAGTATCAAAATTTCTTTTGTCATCCATGATTTGTGTTTCGTTTCATCATCCTTGAGGTACTTGTTCTTGATATTTATTGCTGCTTCGGTAAGTGCCTTTATTTGTTCTTCTGTGTTATTAACTTCTTCTTCAATCTGTCTGTACTTGTCATTGATCTCCTTCTTCACTTGGTTCTTTAGTGTGTCATTCTTAAGTTTCCTGAGATTATACTTTGGTCGTTTTGTTCTTTTTATGGTCTTGAGTTTCGTCCTGTATTCTCCTACGAGTGGGTTGTGATCCGACTGCATATCAGCTCCCGGGTACGTTTTCACACTAGTGAAGCTGTTTCTATATCTTTGATTGACTAAGGTATAATCTATCTGATTTCGAATGATAGAGACTTCACCGTCGTCTCTGGGAGACGTCCAGGTGTAGAGTCGTCTATCTGGCAGTTTGAAGAACGTGTTCATTATGACCAGGTCCTGTTCAGATGCAAACACACTGAGAGTTTTACCTCTTGCGTTTCTAACACCAAGTCCGTAAGGTCCAATATGTTTTCCTTCTCTTCCTTTGCCTACCTTGGCCTTGAAATCACCCATCAAGATGAGGAGTTCATGTCTAGGCAGTTTCTTTATAACATCTTCAATCTGGGAGTAAAACTCTTTTACTTCCTCGTCACTGTGGTCACTGGTAGCTGCATACACCTGAATTATGTTGGTGTTTACTGGTGTCGCATTCAACTGCAAGAGCATGATTCTCTCGTTCACAGGGACGAAGTTGGTGACGTGTCTAGCAACATCTTTATTGACAATTACTCCCACTCCATGCATATACTTTCCATTTGTTGATCCGGAATAGTATACTCTGTAGTCTTCTATGTCGCAATAGTTGGAGTTGGGCCATCTCATTTCACTCACCCCCAAGATTTATATACCTAGTCTTTTCATTTCAACAAAGCGTTCTGAATTTTCCCGGCTTGGGCCATTGTTCTAACATTCCAGGTACATATTTTTTGAGTTTGTTTCCTTAATGTTCTTCTATTAGTCGTACAGGGGTTTCGCTTGATGACGACTTGGGAGGCCCTGTAGTTCATATGAGATTGTCCTCCCCCGCCGGCTCTTGGGTTCCGATGCCCATGAGCAGTAAGATCCTGACCATTATGTCCTAACACCATGATAATTATACTAGAGATATTCAATTGAATCTTTAATACAGTGGTTTCTCCTTGCCTTCTGTATCCTAATGCCGTTGATCCAGTTATTGATTCTTCCGCCTTTGGGGTGAATTTCTCAACCCCAGGACAATAGGGTGCCCTAACTCTCAACAGCTCATCCACCCTAAGCTGTTGGCTGTTGTAAAAACTACTCAACTTTAAATATTAAATGAATATTTTTTGTAAAGCTAAAGAGATGGTTATCATTTCATGCGAAAAACTATTTACTAAAAGATTAGATCACCTTAGATATGAGAGGTCATCATGAATGGCATCAACTGTTTTCCTCATAAAATCTTTATGAAACAATTGAGAATTACTCCTTAAAAGTATTGTGACTTGGTGTACAAATTCAGGAAAAAACTTCCTTGTTTCATTAGCTTTTCAAAAAGGTACATATGTCAATAATTCCTTCACGAAATCCAAAAATATGGCCGGAAAACCGCTCTAATGAGGCGTATTTTATTCCTTGTCACAACCTATAACACAATGAAATATCAGCCTTTTTTCTTTTTGAAACTAATCATCCTCAAATTGAAATTCTTTGGAGTTACTCTCAGTTAATTTAGGATTATTTTCATTTTCGAGAAATACTGTGAATTTTTTTTATTCGTAGTAGTCCTACTCGTAACGAGCAACTAATAATAATCACATTAATCACAAGTAAAGGAAAATATTAGAGGGCTTTATTTTGTATGAACATTTTTCTATGAGAAAGCTGGTTTCGAATTTGGTGGGGTTTGTGCATTCACCAAGACAATGCACCATGTAATAAGTTTTTGGATACGATGGCAAAGTGTTATGAATTACACTTTGAATTACTTCCGCACATACCTATTCTCCAGATTTGGCTCCCAGCATTCAATTTGACCAAAAAAGTTGGATTGGAACCGGCAACTTATCAGCCAATGTGTTGATAATTTCAGAATAATTCCACATTTCATTTTCCTAGAAGAGGATGAAATATCTATATTTGGCGCGCTTCTTTTTGCGCGCATATTCTGGGGAACAGCGTGTATCTTTTTCCCCAAATGTCTGTAATTTTCGAATTGTTTGCCGAAAATGGCCTCAAACGATTAGGTTCGACTCACTGATGAAAAATTCGAGGTCTAATTCTGTCCGCCCGGCCGGCTGTTGTGACGATAATTTTCGAACGGAAAGAGACAGCGGCTTGAAATTTTCATGGCAGTTTGCGCATCTTAATGCGACGGATAAGTTCGTTAATGGGTGTAATCGGCCAAACGATTTCCGAGTACTAATTTTGTTTTCAAACAATATAGATCCGATCGAATTTAAACTTGGTAACTAGTTGTACAATACCGACACAAAGATATGTGAAATTTCGTGAGGATCGTATCTCTCAAAGTTTAAACAAAAGATATTAAAAAATATTATGTATTTAACGATAACTTGAGAATGGAAAGAGAAATTTTCTGGGTAGGTTGTACATCCGAATGCGACATTTAAGTTCGTTAATAGGCATAATCGGACAAACGGTTTCGGAGTTATACCCATCTTAAATTTTATGAACGTCCCCTTGAGATTTCCGCTTCGTTGTAATATTGATTTTTTTTTAAATTTTACCCTTTGAATGTACATGACTGTGGAAATAATGGCATTATTATTTTATTTCATGTTTTTTTGCCCGAGAGGAAAAACCTTTTATAGGCCCGCCCTGAGAGGGCCCGCTTCTCTCAGAAGTGTGAGACTCCAGTTGTTTATTGTTTACTCACTAAAAAGCTCTCGCAAGTTCCTTGGAGTAGTTCTTCGTCCTGCACTTACAGCGTCCCCTAACAATTGAGAGGAGCTGCAAGCGACCTTCATAGTTTATGGGACCTGATGATTCGAAGTGATCCGAGCAACACCGCTTTCTGCATTCTGTACGCTAGATCCTCGGCCAGGGAATTTCAGGCCGGAATAATCTTCAGTTCGGTCATGTAGTTTGCTCTCATTCCGCCTAGGCATCCTATGATTAAGTACGACCATACTAACTTTATGCCTTCGATACGGGATCCCCAGTTCGAACTTTAAATCCTTGTATTTTTCTCTCTTCTGTTCTTCTTTCATCACCACATTATTTTCTGCGGGAGAGGAAAATTCGACGACAAACAATTCCTTGAGTTATTTGTCCAGGAGTATATCTGGCTTTATGGCGTAGATCTGCCGAGTTGTTGGAATAAAAAAATCAGCCGAAATTCCGCAAATTACTTCGATTCACTATTTTATAATCGATTACCGAATTTCAGCTCGATCGACTTCGTATGAGGTGTTAATAGACAACATACGTGCGCGCAAAAGCTTCTGACTTCGCCATCAGTGCTTTATAAGATTTTTTTATATAATTGATGTACTTCTTCGTAAGAAATTGATATCAAAGTTTAAGATCTGTTTGCCGCATTTATTTGGATATTAATTTTACTTCTGTAATCCCTCTACTAATATGACTTGGTTATCGTACCCGTGCATTCTTACAATGTTTATTCTATGATAACGTTCAAACTCTGAGAATTATATCTGTGAAATTACCCTGTGTTTGTTTCGAAATGCGTAGTGCTTGAGTTTATAATATTGTTACGAATTTGACAGATTGCTGAATTTGAATCGTACGTGGCATGGATATCAGATTTAAAACAGTTTCCTTATAGCATGAATGATTCAAAATTAGCAAGAAGGAATTCTCTAGTACTTTATTTTTTAATGAAAATAAAACTTTTCCTCTCAACCATTATTTCACTATATACAGATTATATTATATTGAATATTTCACTCATATCAAAATCTGACCAACCACAGGCCAAATACAGCTCGTATTATCGCGAAAACACCAACTGTTTTTGAATTATAATTGGTCTTAGACGGAGGTTACACGGTCAGTCTGGTATCATTCTTGCGTCAGTCTAACATCAGTATTACCATCAATCCGGATCATCAATCCATCAGTCTACGCATATAGAACCAATTTTCGCCAATCTGAAATCAATCCATGATTGATGTGATGCGAGACTGATACCAGATTGACCGTGTAACCTCCGTCTAACAACTTTGGTGTTTTCAACGACTCAACCATGGAGAACGGACGGTTTGACAAATGATAAATATAAATTACAGACGTCAACATGAGTCATTTTGAAATCGTGGAATAGTCTAATGAAATATCACTCGTGACTGAATTTATCTCATAAGTCTGTCTTTTAGTTCTTAACTCATCTGAGTTGCTTGCAACTCAGGTTCGTTAAGAAATAAGTCGGCAGACTTATCGCGAAAATTCAATCACTTGTGATATTAGTAGTGACAATAATTGTTGACGTGTGTTGAAATTTGATAGGATCGAATGTTAGTGCTGACTACCACAAAACGAAAAATATAACTAGAGACAATGCGGGAATGAGATCCTTACAGCCCTGTTTTTAGTGCTGTAATGAACTAATTACGATACTGAAATAGAGAATAGTATATTCTAAAACAAGTTGCAGAATGGGCTCCTATTAAAACACGAATGCGAAATTCGAAAACGAGCGACGAAGGAGCGAGTTTTCGAACGCATGAGTGTTGGAATTGCCTTCTGCAACGAGTATTAGACGATATTTTCTCTATTTCAGACAAGTTTTGCAAAATAATGTTGAAATTTAATGAAAAATTCGGATTATACATCCTAGTGACTTTTGTATTGTATCTTGGCAGTTGGTGTGACTGTTACGAAAGTTGACAGATTACGGAATTTGAATTTGAATCATACGTAGGACATGGAGATCAGATTTAAAACAGTTTCCTAATAGCATGAATGATTCAAAATTAGCAAGAAGGAATTCTCTAGTACCATATTTTTCAATGAAAATAAAGCTTTTCCTCAACAATTATTTCACTATATCCAGATTATATTGTATTGTCAATTGACGTGTGTTGAAATTTGATAGGATCGAATGTCAGTGCTGACTACCACAAAACGAAAAATATAACTAGAAACAATGCGGGAATGAGTTCATTCTACCACTGTTTTCAGTGCTGGATGGACTAATTACGATACTGAAATAGAGAAAGTATATTTCGCTATTAATTGCGGAAAATACAGAATAATAAATAAATACTGATCAAACTACTTGAAATACATCTTTGTTGTCATAAAATTTGATGTGTTACATGTTATGAAGATTTATAAATTAATTAAATTTGAAAACTCGTGAAAAAAATATCAATAAATATTAATAACGCAATTTGGACAATTAGTGATATTGACCCCAGCAGACAACATAGTTATTCTCCGATTGCTAGCAAATATTAATTTTGCAGACACATATCAATCAGCAAACTATTACTCTTCCTGCCTAGGCAGCAAAGTAAGAACTTTCCTGCCTAGGCAGCAAAAATGATTACTCTCAATGGTAATAAAACATTTGATATTTTTTCACATATACATTTCCATAGCCACCAACAATTGCGATTTCTATCAAATTTTGTTTTAATTTATCACTACAGGACAAAAAAAATGGGTTCAAGCCCTGTGGACAGGAGCTTTCTGGCGCTCTAGTTCAAACAGACAAATTATATCTCCGAAAGTATTGGTTTCTCAGAGTTGGGAATTATATCAATGTATTCTTATGATAGAACTGCATCATAAAGGAAATTCAATTCAAATAATAGTTTATTTATCAAGATTAAATGAGCAATCTGAGAATGAGAACTGCACCATGGAAGAAATCAAATTAAAATAGCTGAACTGAATTTGACTCTCTCTTATAGAACAGGATGAAATGTACGAGTATGAACACAGATCATATAATAAAGCTTAGATAGAATAACTATAGCATTCTGTGAAAACATACGATTCATTATTGAATTATAGAAAAATCATATCTCCGAAAGTATTAGCTTGTTGGAGTTGAAACTGATATCGATGGATTTTAATGGTGAAACTGCATCTTAAATAAAAATTGAATTTGAAATTTGTTGCTTAAAATTTTTTTTTTTCGTTACTCCGAAACCATCTTGTCTATTTTGCCCAATAACGAACTTAACCGAGATATTCATCTCCCTAACCTACTCTGAAAATTTCTACTGCCTAGCTCATTTCGTTCGAGAGTTATCGTAGGATTTTTTTTTTAATTTTGAAAATTTTTTGACACTTTGCGGTTACCTGGTCAATACAAAACTTCACATGCTTATTAAGGTCATGATTCTTCAATTTGATGCTAAATTTCAGATAGATCGAGTGATCGGTTTCGGAAATATTTATAAAAAATGTGTTTTACTAAAATCGGCCATAACTCCGAAACCGCTTGATGGATTTCGCCCATTAATGAACTTGTCCGAGATATTTACGCTCCAAACCCACCTTGCAAATTTCAATCCTCTAACTCCTTTCGTTCGAGAGTTATCGTGCCTACGGCCGGCCGGCCGGACAGAATCGATTTCGACCTCGGATTCTTGATCAGTGAGTCGAACCAAATCGTTTGAGACCATTTTCAGCCAAAAATTCGAAAATTACAGACATTTGGGCAAATTGATAAGCACTCAGTTCCGAGGAACTAGAGCGCCAAAAAGTGTAATTCCCTTTCCAGGATTTGAGCCCGCCTTCTCTCGTTCCGAAACCGAAAACTCGACGGATTAGACCCCCGGGCTATCGGGCTCCTCGTACGATCTTGTCGATCTCCGGTATTATAATAAAACGTCGGTACTTACCTGGGATATATATTCTTAATTTCCACTTTTCGACATAAAATCGCCACATGGGGGTTTATTTGACGGTTTTTTACCCTTATCTTCGCTTTTCGTCAACTTTCAGGCCCGAAAACTGCCTAGAACGGCCGTTTTCAGACCCCGTCTGTCTAAGTCGATTTTGACGTTTCTCGAACCAAGGAGCAAGGAATTAGACAATGTCATGTCTCAGGAAAATAAGTTGACATCATGACAATTCATACATAGAATAATTATATAATTCTGTGAAAACGTAGAAATACGATTTATTATTGAAATTTTGAAAAATCATATCTCCGAAAGTATTAGCTTGTTAGAGTTAAAAATGATATCCTTGGATTCTTATGGTAAAACTGCTTATTGAAAAAAATTTAATTTGGAATTTGTTATGTAAAAAAAAATTATTTTTGTTACTCCGAAACCATCTGTCCGATCCTGCCCAATAACGAACTTAGCCGAGATATTTATCTCCCAAACCTACTCTGAAAATTTCAACTGTCTAGCTCATTCCGTTCGAGAGTTATCGTGCCTACGGCCGGCCGGACAGAATGAATTTCGACCACGGGTTCTTGATCAGTGAATCGAACCAAATCGTTTAAGACCATTTTCATCGAAAAATTCGAAAATTACAGACATTTGGGCAAATTGATAAGCACTCAGTTTCGAGGAACTAGAGCTCCAATAAAAAGATTGTGGGGCTCGCGGTAGTCAATCTACAGGCTTGTTTTGGTTCGCAATTGAGACGGTCCTAGAACCTTTCAAAGTAGTCACACAGTCGTTTATTGCAATTGGACCTGGGCGAAATCTTTCACTCGCTACGTTTGTCCCACTCTTTATAATCGATTCGGAACTGTCTCAACTTCGAACCAAAACAGGCCTTACTACTTTGCCTAGTAAAACAAATAACCATGAAATAACTATTTCTATCTAGCATCTAGCAAATCAGCTCCAAATCCGGATTTGGCAACTCTAAAAACTCGGCGGTCATTTTCGGCGAATTAAAATGTGTGACGTCGGGAAACACTATTTTTCGTAACTCGCGTTCTTTTGCGCAACGGGCAAAGCGAGAAATACGCTACTTACGAAAAATAGTGATTTTCCCAACTGGTTGCACAAATAACTATTGTCTGGATATGACAGAACACCTTTCCGAAAGCAATTATTGGAACTAAAGTCACCTTATCATTTTAATAATCTATCGTAATTATTACTGATTTTTTTATCGAGCACCCACACTCAAATGAATCACTTTGTAAGTACCTCAATGAGGTAATTAAATAATTGAAAGATAATGAAGAGCGATTTGCTCGACGATTTGTCATTGAATCATACCATTGAATATCAATAATTGTCCAATCGTTTTTCCTGCAGAACGAGAGTCTAACTTTTTCGTTACATAATATAGGGTTTTCCAATAAGAGGTGTTATTTTGATATTCAAAGAAAAATGCCATTATTCAATATAAATGATCGGATGTTTATTTCATTATAAAGAAGAAGCTTTGCCGTTAATAGTGGAAAATAACATCAGGCAAATAACCACCACGACCACGCTTACAGGACCATATACTTTTAATGAAATTTTCCACAACTAAATGGCAAAGTGGCTGCCCTATGTCCTCGATAGCCTCACGAATTCCATATTTGAGGTCTTGTATCGACGCTGGGCTATTAGCGTAGACCTTCTCTTTCACGTGGCCCCAAAGGAAGAAGTCGCAAGGTGTTAAATCACAAGATCTCGGTGGCCAATTGTGATCACCTCTTCGAGAGATAACACGGTCCGGAAACTTCTCCCGCAAAAGATCAATGGTTTCGTTGCTTGTGTGGCACGTAGCGCCGTCTTGTTGAAAGTAAACGTTGCCCAGATCAATACCATCCAATTCCGGCCATAAAAAATCATTAATCATCTCTCGATAGCGCAATCCATTCACCGTAACTGTTGCTCCAGTGACTCCAATGACTCCGCCGGACCCTAAACTGCACCAAACAGTCACAAGTTGAGGATAGAGAGGCTTTTCAACAAGAACTCTTGGGTTTTCCGAGCCCCGGATGCGACAATTTTGCTCGTTGTCGAAGCCATCGAGGTGGAAATGGGCCTCATCACTCAAGATGATTTTTCGATGGAATTCCGGATCATTTTCATGCATTTCAACACCCAATCAGCAAAGACTCGACGTTGTTGATGATCGGCTGGCTTGAGTTCTTGTGTTAACTGAACTTTATAAGCCTTAAGACCCAAATCTTTATGCAAAATACGGTGTAATGACGTTTGTGGAATGCCTACTTCCAAAGAACGACGAGAAAAGGACAAACCTGGTTTTTCTTCAACACTTTCGGCTACAGCAGCAATATTCTTGGCTGTTCTTGAGCGACGTGTAAGGGTTTTATTCTTCACATAACTAACTTGTCCCAACAGCTCGAATTTTTCCACCAATTTCTTTATTGCGGTCCGACAAGGTGCTTCGCGACGACCCAAACATGTTCGAGTTTTACGAACCGTCTCTGCTAAATTTTCACCATTCTTATAGTGATTTTTAATCATTTCAATGCGTTCTTGAAGCGTGTATCGTTCCATTTTTATTAATGGCGTAGTTTCTACTTGTCAAATGTCAAAAAATTACAGCTTCAAAAGTGACATCTACCGAAATAGCGGGCTATTCAAAATAACACCTCTTATTGGAAAACCCTTTAGTTTAGTCAACAAGTGCATTTTAGGTCAAAACTTTTTAGAGTTCTCCGAAAATTATGATTGAGGTATGAGGTGTCATTCGATTCGGAATGACATGTAGATATTTTTTGAGAAATTTCAATGTCCGCTCACAAAAATTGCAAAAGTTATAAACAATTGAGTAAAAAAAATTGGTTCAAGCACTGACGTGCTGTCAGGAGCTTTTGCGCGTATGTTCGATTGTCCATTCTCCTGTATTGGACATCCTTAATCGAATTTATCATGGTAAATTATCTTGTCCATTATCCTGTATTGGACACTTAATTCGAATTTACCATGGTAAAGTGTCCAATACAGGAGAATGGACAACATAATTTACCATGGTAAATTCTATTAAGGATGTCCAATACAGGAGAATGGACAATCGAACATACGCGCAAAAGCTCTTGACTTCACGCCAGTGCTTGAACCAATTTTTTTCTCGTTATTTTTTTTTTAATTTTCTAGTGGTCCGGTTCATACAAAATTTTTTTTCGTCATTTTTTTCATATTTTCTATAGGTATGGTCTTGAAAAATTTCGAACACGTCTTTATGTTGATTTTCTACAAATAGTTACCAAGCTTCAATTCGATCGAATCTTTATTTTTTGAGTTATCGAGAAAATAATATTCCAGGTGGGTATAACTCGGAAGCCGTTAAACCGATTATGCCCAAAAACGAACTCAACTCTCCCATTCGGATACGCAACCTACCCTGAAAATTGCAAGTCCCTATCTCCTTTGGTGAGAAAGTTATCGAGGCAACGGTCACCCATCTACTGCTCGAATCTCTAACAATATTTAACCGATCGTGTTAAAACTTAAAACTTGGCAGTAGAGTTGGGTTCTGAAAGCTCTTGCAAAATTTCAGCAGTTTCAGACGAATAGTTACTGATATATATAATTTTTTTTTTAATTTTAAATGATTTCTTAAAAATTTTCTACAAATACAATCCTCACGAAATTTTGCAAGAATTTTCGGGTTGGCATTCTAAATCTAATAACCATATTTGAATTCAATCGGTTTTGTATTTTTCGAGTTAATGAGGAGAAAAAAACAACCAAATTTCAGATGGCTATAACTCTAAAACCGTTTGGCCGATTATGCTTATAAACTCAAATGTCGTGTTCAGATGCCCATCGTAACCTGAAAACTTCAAGCCGCTATCTCTTTCCGTTCTCAAGTTATCGTGACAACATAAATATTTTTTAATAATTTTTTAATAATCTTCTAGCCATACGATTCGCACAAAATTTCACAAACGTACTTAGGATCATATTCTACAACTACTCACCAAGTTTCAATTCGATCGGATTCATATTGGTTGAAAACAAAATTATTACTCGGAAACCATTGGGCCGATTATGCCCATTAACGAACTTGTCCGTCGTATTGGGATGCGCCACCTACCCTGAATATTTCAAGTCGCTAGCTCTTTCCGTTTTCAAGTTATCGTGGCAACGGCCGGCCGGACAGAATCAAATTTGACCTCGAATTCTTCACTGGGGAGTCGAACCAAATCGTTTGAGACCATTTTCGTCAAAAAATTCGAAAGTTACAGACATTTGGACAAAATGATAACGCGATGTTCCCCAGAACATACCCGCAAAAAGGGGGGTTGGTTTTTTGCATATATCTCAAAAACTATTGTTCAAATTTGAAAAAAGATTCAAAAAGAAAAGGAACTGTAGGACCAATATTTATAATTTTCCCAGAGGGTTGAAAATACGCCCGAAAACGGGTACTCCCACCTCGGACCTTTAAGGAATAAATATTATTTAAACTTATTAAATATGAAAATTAAGAATTGAAAAAATTCGGGCGCCTACAGGATAGATCAGGATCAGGATAGAATAATAATCCGTGGCCAAAAATTTTTATCGCGATTTTTCAAATAGTTATCCATTAGTTAATTAACAATTTTTTGTAGCACGAACATTAACATTGCAAGTGTGATAATTGTTAAACTATTAATCTGAGAATTCTTTTCTTTAGTGGAGCTATTTTTCAAAGGCCCTAGAATAGATTCCCGTAGGAAAAATTAAAAAAAATTAATTTTCGCTTTGTTATTAACAATTTACTCAGGCTATCAATTATAAAGCATAATTAAACATTGGAAAAAACATTTATTTTATAATATTACTACTGATCCGTTTTCTCATGATCAGAAGCTGGTTAAAAATGATTTTTAATAATTTTTATCTCTTGTTTTTAAAAAAATTGTTATAAACAAATGCGTTTTTTATAAGATAAGTCAAATTTTTTTTTGAAAACATAATATTTGATGAAAATTATGATTTGAAAAAAAAACCGCTATTGATGTGATAATGATAATTCTGTAACTCCTAGGTGTTTCCCTCAAACTCTTCAAGGTATATTACTGAAAATGAAACATTTGAAAAGATAAGAATTTTAATAAAAATTCAAACACTTACTTAGCGGTTCCAGTTTAAAACGAGGCATTATTTCAGATTTACCGGTAGGGAGCTAAAGTGTTTAAATCTGGGTTCATACAATTATCTTGGTTTCGCCGAAGCTTCCGGTCCTTGTGCAGAATTTGCCATCAGCTCTATCTATAAGTATGGTGTGTCAACAGGTGCAACGAGACAAAAGTATGGTACAAGTGATATACATGTGGAGCTTGAATCGTTGGTATCGGAGTTTTTGGGTACAGAAGATGCCATAACTTTCGGAATGGGCTATGCAACAAATGCACTAAATATACCCAAATTGATTGGACCTGGATGTTTGGTTATAAGTGATGAAAAAAATCATGCTTCCCTTATTGTAGGTTTGAGACTTCCTGGAGCTATCATCAAAGTCTTTAGGCATAATGGTTAGTGGATATTTATATCGATTTTTGAGTGTTTTCCTCCTATGTTGAATGGTACAAAAGTGTCTTTCTTAGTCTCATTTTATCCACGAATTATTGACATGTAACCTATTGTATATTATTTACAGAATTGTGAGGGTGGGAGTTACTCCATCTAATTTCATATGTAAGGCGGAGGATACACGGTCAATCTGGCAATCAATCTGACAGGAAACTGATTTCATACGCGTAGACTGATGGACTGATGATCCGGATTGATGGCAAGATTACTGTCAGATTGACTGTGTAACCTCTGTCTAAAATTATGCAAAAGAGAGATATAACGGGTGGGCCATCTGTTGGTACGTTTTTGAATTTCGTCGTATGACAACGGCAAACGAGCTACAGACCCGACATTTTTACAGTTCATTAGCCATACCGTCCGAGGCACGAAACAACATGTTTTCTCTTGAAGAGCGTTTTGGAATTTTAAAAACTTATTTTCAAAGTCAGTGCTGTGTCGCCGAAACTGTGAGAATTTTGAAAAGAAATATGGTTCGCGATAAAGCACCCAACGAAGGCGCTATATGCAAATTGGTGAAGAAAGTTCGTGAGAAAGGGATGTTAGTGGATGACAGAAGTGGTCCCAGAGCTCGGACAGTGCGCACACCCGAGAATATTGACGCTGTGGCCCAAAGTGTGAGACAGAATCCGACGACCTCAACTCGACGCCGATCGCAGCAACTGAGCATTAGTCGCACCAGCCTGAGGAGGATACTGCACAAAGACCTCGGATTATTCGCCTACAAGATCCAGATCTCTCAGGAGTGTAAAGCAAATGACCATCCGCTTCGATATCTGTTCGCTGTGTGGGCCATAGACCAGCTGAATAATGACGTCGATTTTGGTCGAAAAATCATCTTTTCGGACGAAGCGCATTTCCATCTCGGCGGATATGTGAACAAGCAAAACTGCTGGATTTGGGGTTCGGAACAGCCACACGCAATCGTAGAGAGACCAATGCATCCTCCAAGGGTCACAGTTTGGTGTGGATTTTGGAGTGGTGGCATAATTGGCAAATTTTTCTTCGAAAATGATGCTGGCAACGCCGTTACTGTCAATGGCGAACGCTACAGAGCCATGTTGACCAACTTTTTATGGCCTAAAATCGACGCTATGAATGTGGACGACCTTTGGTTTCAACAAGATGGCGCCACATGCCATACAAGCCGACTTACGATCGACCTTCTGCGCACTAAGTTTAACAACCGCATGATCAGCCGTTCAGGAGATGTCAATTAGCCTGCGCGTAGCTGCGATTTGACACCGCTGGCCTTCATCCTGTGGGGTGCCGTTGTTGAAGACCGATGGTATGCGGATAATCCAGAGACACTTCCAGCTTTTGAAAAACAACATTACGACTGTTTTGAGTGAAATTGGCGCCGAGGTAGTTCAAAATGTCATCACTAATTGGGGTGACCGAATCGCATACTGTAAGGCCAGTAGAGAGAGCCATATGAACGAAATCGTTATTCATTCTTGACGGGGATACTTTTTGCTCTACAACAACAACAAAAAATTAATAAAAAATATCAATGCATACTCTTTTGATCGCATTTTTAAAAACGTACCAATAGATGGCCCACCCTGTACAATTTCAGTTAAAATATAATGAGTAGGTAATTACAATGTTTAAGGGGTTTTTGGTGCGTAATTAATTATTAGTTATATATAAAAGCAGTCTAATCTGAATTCATGTCATTTGGCACGACACTCTTAGCTCGCCTTATACTCTGTAGACTATTTACACCATCAAGTCTGCTCCAAGTCGCTGTGGTCACTGGTGCTATACGAATGCAATATATCAGCTGTGACATCCACCAGTAGGTTATAGGCACGGTATATATATATATATATTCTTTTGACTGAGAGTTGTATGTGTTAGCAGAGGTTGGTGTAACGGGGTACCATACAATTCTGCGTATGATACAAGAGCTTAGGGAAAAACCTCAGCAAAAAACCCTGTCTCCCCGTGAGTGTTGTGATTTGTAACTATTGTTCACAAAATTTGCTGCAATTTAGAAATATTGATAGGCATTTATTTCTTCAATATGGACTCCTTCGTCCAAAAACGGAGAGGTTTCTCCAAGGTACCCAAAAATCAACCTGAAAAATGAAAAGACAAGAGGAGAAGAACGAACAAACTAAAAATAATACATAACCTTTCAAAAGTCTCCTCTCACAAATATACTCTTCTGTTGACGCATGGGATCTCTTGGAGAAGAATCGCCTCCGCTAGTTCTCAAAGATATTGATCTTAGAAATCCCTTCAATATTGAATTCAAAAAGGAAATTGTTGCTCGTAAGGCCAGGAGGGTCTCTTTCAAAACCAGATCTGGCCAGTCAAAGTGATGATTATTCAGAACTTCAGATGTTCGAAGACCGCTACAGGGCCCATATGTAGGGCTATCATCTCCCATAGATGCATGTTTTTACTTTGTATTGTGTAAAATAATGAAAAAATGAGCAGGAAAAATTTACGACATAATTTAATATGTATGTAATAACCGATACACGAAATACTTTTTGGCTACCTGAAACCTATCATATCGCTCCAGTGTGCATTGCTACTGAAAGTACTTTCTTCAACATTGATGACATTCCTCGCCATGTTCATTGTGTATTATTACGATTTTTTTATGTAATATCTTCAGAAATTATTCCTTTTTAGATGTCAAACACTTGGAAGAAATCCTTCAAGAAAGCATTATTAAGGGTCAACCTAACCAGCCAACAGGTCAATATAAACCGTGGAGGAAGATCCTCATCGTAGTAGAAGGTGTTTATAGTATGGAGGGTAGCATTGTGAGACTACCGGAAATTATAGCTCTGAAAAAAAAGTACAAAGCATATCTGTATTTAGATGAAGCTCACAGCATTGGTGCCATGGGACGCCATGGAAAAGGCGTTGTTGATTACTTCGACTGTGACCCGAAAGATATAGACATTCAAATGGGTACATTTACCAAAAGCTTTGGCTCTGCTGGAGGTTACATAGCGGGCTCCAAGGTAATGTTAGATCTCAAATTATGCACTTACATTTGCAGTTATTTCACACTTTTGAACCGCTTTCCTTTATCATTTCGGAAATTAAGAAAATTAGGACCGCATACTTTGGAAATTTCCTATATTTGTTAATATTAGTTGACCCTGTATGTGAACACTGAAAATTTCTTCCACCTTTATGAGCGTGAAAAAAAACCCAAACATATTGCTTGGCCGTATCATACAGCCTACCTAATAAATAGACTTTATTGTTAAATAGGGTTTTTGAATCAAATTCTTCAATTTGCTTGATTGATATTTCACCCTGTATGGTAATTATATGCCAATTCTAATATCCTGTAACTATTCAGACAAGGAATGACACAACTTTCAGCAATTCTTCAACTGAAAATTAGTTTGATTTCTCACATTAATTTTGATCGTGTAAATTTTTCGTTCATTTTATTCAACTTAGGCTTTTCAGAACCAACCTGGAATTTTGTCCTGAAAAGCTGGTGTAAGGTTAGGATTGTCTACATTCCTGAATAGGGCTAAGTTAGCTCATAACCTAACTCATACACACCGATAAGTCTTATCATCTTTCGTTCTGAAAAACCTCGAGAAGCTGCTGGATCGCTACTTCAAGTGTAGTGTTCTTACACTGAATCCACTGAGTGTGCACCAGTATGCCTTCGAAAGTGGGAAATCAACTAACCTGGCCATGAACAACTTGGTCGGAAGGTTAAATCGGTCTCTGGACCACAAGGAGACTACTGGTGGCCTTCCTACACATAGTGCATTCAATGCAGCCCTCACGAACTCGAAATGTGGAGCGGCACAGGCAAGTGGGGTACCAGACCTCATTGTGGAATGGATAAGATCCATGTTGGATAACGGTCTCATCACCACAACCATAAGTGGTAATATAGAGAGATTTTTTTCAAGAACAGAAACCTCGCCTAAAATTCTAACAGATTAAAAAACTGAAAAAACAATATGCAAAAGAAACTATAAAATATAAATATATATACACATATTATATCGTCGTAGTGCTGAAATCTGTCATATTGTTTTCTATGAAAAGCTCTTCAATCCAGATTATAGAACACATTGTTCGATTGGTTACAAGGTTTTCATAGAACACGCCAAGACAGATTTTTGATCGAACTAATACCTAAACCTAATTTAGACATGCATGTCGCTTGGAAATATTCGAGCAATATTTTACAGAGTCCAATAGAACAAACATATTCAACAAACAATAACTTAATATCACAATATATTACAGTGTGTAAAAGCACTATTGCGTTCTCTTTGGTTCCACTCAACATCAAGTACAAAATATACTATGAAAAGGTTGTGAAAAAGGGAAATATTCATTCGTATTTGCACCATATGTACAAAAAACAAAACGAAAATCATTCAAGCAGTAACAAAAAATTGTATGTAATGCACTTGAATCCAAATATCCAGATGCATGGAAGGTTTCTGCAGCTGCTACCACAGAATGTCTGAGCTGTCGGGCTGACACATAGAGAACTTGGAGGTTGTTTCAGATTTGTCAATTAGAGAGGCGTGCTTCATATGGCCGAAGCATGCAAACTTTTCGCTCCCATAGTCCAATTGGCCATCAACAATTTAATTTCAGGTAATCGATGAGGGACATCCAAAATGGTGAAAACTCGATAACCTTTAATTGAGAAGTGATAGGGAGAAGAAATATCATATGTACAGTCTGAAACTAATGAGTTCAGAGCAGTTCTATTAAAAATGCTCTGATCACCCACTTTCATACCAACCACTTGAACATGATCAGCTGGGTTTGGTGTTCGACCCAATGAACCTAAATCTTCGAATCCAAGTATCGAATATTAGTGCGCAGTAAGAATCGAGCTCATCCATATTGTTTGTATGAATTTTCAAAAATTTCCAGAACAGATTTTAAAATTTCACATTCAAAAGATATAATATTAGAGAGAATGGTTTGTTGGGTTCTGGGTGCAGGCAATTTTTATACTGATTTCGAATACTTCATAATAAATATAAAATGAAAATAATAATAAAGTCTCAGGCTTCTCTTATACATGACAAAGCAAAAGTTTTGTCATTAATACCCCATACAACCCGTGGATGATTCAGCAGAGTTTCTCAACTGAGAATTGATGGAATCTTTACTAACTGAATTTATAATATTTTATCCAAAAAAATTTACCATGCATAAATGTATGCTCACCTTGATTCCTTTCAATCGCCATTACGTCAAAATCCTTCCTGATTTTCGATAGGGGGATCTTGAGACCTGAAATATATTTTTTTTCAATAATGTGTTCGTCGTATGAATCAGAAATTGCTTACTTCGTAAAATCATATCAAAGTCCTTTCCAATGTACTTCTTCGAATATTTTGCAAAACAATTACTAACGAACACACCAAAAACAGAAAACTAAAACACTCGCAAATGACAGATGATAACAGATTGCTGAAGATCGACAATACAAGCTCTGCGCCTGCTTGGTGGCCATATAAGGTGCCTTAACGTTTCTAAAGTTTGAGTCGAAGTTTCATCCCTCTCGTTGCTAATGAGCACTCACTGTTCTCACTCTCACAGTAGGGCGTGGGTAGCGGGTGGAAGAAGAAATGCAGCAAAATCGTGATTTTATCTCGGCTTTGCTATAGTAGTGACGTCTATGTTTATTGCATTGATGTGTGGAACCCAAGACCTTGGATTGCCCCCGTGGATAAATTTGTGTTAATTCGAGTTCGTTTGATTTACAGGATTTAATAAGTTACCTTAGGGAACACAGCTATGCCTCCTGCCATGCTTGGGCGATGCCACCTCCCGTTGCAGCTCAAATAGTGGAAGTCTTGAAAATTTTGATGGGACAGGACGGTACAAATGAAGGTCAAAAGAGGATTGAGGCATTAGCACGAAATACACGATATTTCAGGATGAGACTAGAACAAATTGGGGTGATTATTCATGGTAATGACGACTCTCCAGTCGTCCCGATTCTGGTGTACCTGTTCTCAAAAATTGTGTAAGTACTCACGGGTAATATGTTCTTGAAGAAAATGGTTCTAATTTAGCAAATTCAATCATTTGGTAAAAAATTGTACCTGTTAATTTCATACATTTTTTTTTAGTATTATGGTGAGGACTTTATATAAACATCAGATAGCAACTGTAGGAGTAGGTTATCCTGCAACTCCTTTGTACGAGGGAAGAATTCGAGTCTGTTTGTCGGCAGCTCATACCAAAGAACAGTTAGATTATGCTCTAGAAATAATTGAAAAGGTTGCCGAAGAAGCAGGCTTGAAACATTCAAGAAAATTCAGAAATCCAAATGCTGTTGATTACGATAAGATCAAAGTATACCAAAACTGATCATTGAGTGGTTTCTTATTAACCCAGTAACCATTGCCTTTTTTTTATTACAAAATATTTAGTAGACAAAATTGTATATCTACACAACAAAAGTTTCAACAACCTTGGGCTAATATTTCTTTCATTCAGTATTTATATATTTTCCAAAAATTTATTTTAATTTGATATCCACTAAGTATTGTAAGACATTTTAAGTTTTGTACTTCTATGTAATTCTATATATTTTTTCTAATAGTGGTGTGGATTGTCTTATTCCCCAGTTAAATGAATGAAGATAATTCTGATTTAGACACAATGCTGGAAAAACTTTTCAATTTCAGTTTTTTGCTTAATCTATTAGTTCTGTGATTTTACTGTATTAATAATATTATTAATAAGTGCACCAAAAATAATCTGTTCCGAAGCTTCATCCCCTTCTGTTTCTGATTATACTGGGCTAATATTTTGGTAATACATACTAGAATATCTTCAAAAAACACTTTTTCCTAAATCCTATAGCTTTTAAGTACTGTTTCAGCTTAACTTTAACACTAGTGATCTATTTATGCGCTAGCTATAATGTGTCACGAATATTTTTTCCAATTGATACAGTCTTTATGATATTCCATCCAATATCCATTCAGATTTACTTGAGATGAAAAGTTGGTTCAAGAATCATACTTGGTAAAAGTTACAAAAATGACCGCCTGCAGATATTAGGAATTATGTGATTTGTATTTACTTAATTTGATCTCATGAAGATAAAGCTGAAATCTTAACACCTGTCTTCTATTTCAGTTTGAAAATGGCCCCCAGAGTTCGAAACATGTTTCTCCTTCAACTCATACTTTTTCCATTCTCAAAAAAACACTCAGCACTTTTGTATGGTTTATAAATCATCATTTAATCTTCGAACTACGATTTCAAGTGTTTCCTTGCGAAAATATCCAACTTAACCTAACCTGACTTACGCAATCTTATCTAGACGAGGTCTATATGCCGACTCCTCTGCTTCTTATGCCATTCTGTCACGTTTCCATATTTACTTATCAGATACTCAGTGAAATCCAGTAGTTTAACAGCACAAATGGTAGAACGGAAATTTAGAATATTTTGAATTGATTATTGTATGAACGTTCAGAAATGATTTATGGATTATTGTAGTATTAAGTCATTGTTTCTATGGTGAAAAAATTTTAATTGAATCATTATATCTACAGGCTGTCATTTTAGTAACATAGTGATTGCTTGGTATTTAAAACAATTGAAATTCAACTTCAATTTACTACATTCCTCAACACCAAAGTTTTTTAAGTCTGCTTTGTTTTGAAACTTATGTTTTGATCTGTTGACAGTATTAAAATTACAAGTACCTTTTTGTTTTAAGTATTTAAATAAAAGTTTTCTCAAAGATTTTATATCTATTCATTACAATATATTAATTTATATACTTATGATTATCTGTTTTTATTATTGTATATTTCAATCGTGTTTTAAGGAAAATTGAACAAAAGTTCTAATTATATTAAAGACTATGCTTAAGAGAACAGTTACATAGCACCCGCCTACTTTAAAATTTTGAATACAGTGCCATCAAATTTATAAAAAGCATTATTTAAATTTGAGATATACATCAATTAACATAATAATGACTTTATACTTTAAGAATTCGAATTGTATTATACTCACAATATATTTTGCTCAATATTAAACGCATTTTAAACTTGGCGACACTGTAAATGTTACTACCATTGTAGAATATTTGAACTTGTGATAATTAATAACATTAGAGATATCTTACTGGTCATATCTACAGTTAGCTAGGTAGTCGAAATAATATTTCAAATTTTTCAAAGGGGAGGTTTCTTTATCATATGTAAGTAAGAAGTATAACTCATTCAAAAGCTCACCTATAATAGACATTGCAGAAATATTTTCACTGGAAAGAGGTTCCTCATATAGCATGAGGTTTCTCTTCCAGATTTCACCCACTTGTTGGTTCATTCCTGAGCATTTCAAAAATTTCCTGATGAATCACAGCCATTTTTGCTGTTATAATCTGTCCCAAATCCTTCTTTGTACATCTTGGAACTTTTGGCACAGTATTCACACTTGTACACTTAGCAATATTTGGCAAATTCACACAAATCCTTATGAAAAACCATAAACAATTAAAAATTCAGTATTATTCTGCTGAGTAATCAATAACGATCACATCTGAACTTGATGCAGATCTTAATTTAAAAATTATTCAATTTTATATATTTCTGTTATCCTTTTCATATGGGCAGTTCTTGAAGAAATAGTCAATTCCGATGTGTCTTGATTCCTGTAAAAGGAGCCTCACCTTACTATAATAGTCTATTTTGATGTCCTGATTCATTTAAAAGGAGCCTCCCTCACCTTATAACACAATTAAGTTTTATTTCCTAGCAATTTGTCATCGACCGGGGATTTTCTAAATATTTGTTTCAAAATTTCAAAACAAGGTAGCGCCATATCAAAGTAATATTTCAAAACTCTCAAAAAAAATGTATGCAAAACTCTTTCTTGTCAAGTTTATTTTGCTGCTTTTGCTGTCATATTTTATATCTAGATTGGAATCCTTTCTGATTAATATAATGTTTCAAGGAAATACAACTGAAAATTGAATGGATGATTATTAGTTTATGCTTATCACCTTGTTCTAGTTATTTGACAGAGGATTTACAGGCTAATTGTGGAAATACTACCTTTTATTTAAGCATATTATGGCCTTTTGAGTGTGTTACACCACACTCACAATATTACTCGGGAAATTATTGAGTAATAATTGTATTAATATTTTTATGAATACATTTTGAGATCTGTTTATGGTTATGAAAATTAATTTATCCTCCCTATATCTTGAATTTGCAATACTTAACTAATAATTAGTGGGTACACATAAAATGTCTTCAAAAATTCGAAAAGAGATAATAGAGTGACTGATACTTCGACTAGCATACAGGACCCTTCTCTTTGTCTGTCAAAGATAGAGTTTGCTTTTCTGGAGGTTGTACTTATCGATTATTCATTTGATTCGTCATTGAAGTTCTATGATGTATGTTGTAATATTTTGATAACATGTACTGAAAAATTTTTCGGTTTCTTGCGCAGAATTATTCACTAGATTCATCTTGATATTTAATTGTGTACATATAAGGTACCCTTCAATAACATGAGGAATCAAGAATTTCGGCTACCTGTTTCAGAGAAAAAAAAAATTCTGAAAACCCCATGACTTGATGGTATTCAACCGGGTTAATAAGAGAGACATACTGCGAAACTTAATCCCATAACTCAGGAAACTCAATCCCTAAAATCTTACAGACGCCACCTAGGAAAATCCTTACAAACTCGAACCCTCTGTGATGCGGAAACTGAGCGATCTTCGCTGACGTTAATTCTTCTTTCGCAAGAGAGAGTCTAAGGACTAAATAACGATATTTATTTATTTATTTATTTATTTATTAACGGGATAAACCCAATTACACAAAGAAAATATAATATGAAAACCAAACTAAATTAAACATTCGTTTACATTTCTAATAATTGCAGAATATGATGCATGAAAGAAATCTATGCCAGCCCGACCGGCCACATTCACATTTCCCGAGATTCTGAGATTCGGTGATGCTCTTGTATAATTCAATCGGTAAGTCGGAATGCTGAGCAGGATAGACTCTCTAGTTGCTCTGGGTGGGACATGCAAAGCAAGGAGTGACAAAAGCTCTGTTGTCGATAATATCCCCTTAAGAACACGAGTGAACAGCAATACAGCGCTCCTCATCCTACGAGTTCTCAGGGTTGGCAAGTGTAGTACACTTCTCGCATGAGTTGCCAAAAACTTGATTCGAGGGATGTCGAACCTACCGGAAATACAAAGAAGGAACTTATTTTGAACACCCTCGATCCTGCCACTTTCAAGCGAAGTGTATGGACACCACACACACGATGCAAACTCTAACTGAGGTCTAACCAAACTAATATATAGGTACTTTATGGTGTTAACGAACTCATATGAATGCCTCAAAATGAAGCCAAGCATTCTCAAACTTTTAGAGACGATGCTCTCAATGTGCCCACTGAAACTCATCCTAGAGTCGTACACAACACCCAAATCTCTCACGATATCCACCACACCCAAGGTTTCCCCATTCAAAATATACTGTGATCGGAAATAACTCGCCTTCCTGAATATGGACATGTGTTTACACTTACTGACATTTATAAACACTCCCTGGACATGCGCCATTGTTCGAGCCCCTCCAGATCTGATTGGAGACTCAACATCTCTTCCAAGCTGTTGACTATAAAAAAAACCTTCAAGTCATCGGCAAATAACAGGAACTTCGCATATCTAAAACAAGTTGTGATGTCATTAATATGTATAAGGAACAAGATAGGTCCAAGATGACTACCCTGTGGCACACCCGACTGAACCACATATGAAGAGGAGAAAGAAGCACGAACTTTGACCCTTTGAGAACGTAGATGTAAATATGACATGAACCAATCAAGCAAACGGCCAGCAATTCCGAATGATAATAGCTTCCTCCTCAAAATTTTGTGATCGACTTTATCGAACGCCTTTGAGAAGTCTGTATATATAACATCCACCTGCCCACCCTTCTCCAAAGAATCCATAACGTACCTACTGAACAAGTATAAGGAGATTGGAATCAACGCCCCTTCCACCAATAAAACCATGCTGCTGTTCAGATAAATTGGAGGATATATCTCTCTGCAACTTCTCCAATATTAAGGACTCAAAAACCTTCGGTATGGTGCTAGTGATACTAATAGGTCTATAATTACCTATGTTTGATCTTTGACCAGATTTGAACAAGGGTTTAACTAAACTGCATTTCCAATACGAAGGAAAAATACCTGAAGACAATGATTTATTGAACAAAATCAGAAGTGGGAGAGCAAGGGATGAAGAACAGCCTCTGAGAAAGAGGGCGGATATATCATGTCAGGTCCAGGACCTTTACTTATATCGATAGACTCCAACCGCCCCGAAACCTCAGTAACAGAAAGAGAAATCATATTGTCACACAAGTACAAGTAATCGGATATCGGCGATAAATGATCATATGAGGGATCTGAACAAGTGACATAAGTGGATTTGAAATGTTCAGCAAAGAGTGCAGCAATATGAGGATCAGCTTCAGCTGTACGACCACCCAAGTGCATAAAAGTCGGCAAGTCATCGTTATTTCTTTTGGAATTAGTAAAATTCCAGAATGTTTTAATATTCTCCTTCATTGAACTATCGATGTCGGCGATATATTCCGCATAACATGTGACCGCCATAGATGCACACTCCGCAGCTAGCGATACCGCTATCAACCAAAACGCTCAAAAAACGCCTGTGTGTGTGTATCCGCTGCCACGCTGGCGATTCACCGAGCAGCACGCAACGCCGGACGCCAACATCAGACGTATTTGATTTTAGCGTCAGGATAGTCGGCAAAACGTTCGAAAATCGCTTGTGTGTGTGTGCGAACGTCGACAATTGGCTGAAAATCGACGCTTTGCATAGTCAGAAGAGTTTATTTCATCTTTCATCTAACTACTTAAAAGAAAAAGTGTTTGTGCATGGATGATTAAAGCCAAAGAATATTCCAACAGAATTTTAAAGAATAAAACTTACGATGAATTATTAGCTTTATGTAAAGAACACATTAATGAATGCGATATTGATTTCGTGAAGAAAAAAATAAAAAGCCTCCGAGATTCATTCAGAAAAGAATATAAAAAGGTTCGAACGTAGCGTAACTACGACGCCGTATTACGGCCAATGTATAATTAGTATAATTGATAGATTAAATGTGTCAGTTATACTAATTGACAGATTTAATCTGTCAATTAGTATAATTGACAGATTTAGTCTGTCAATTAGTGTAATTGTCAGATTTAATTTGTCAATTAGTATAATCGACAGATTTAATCTGTCAATAAGTATAATTGACAGATTTAATCTGTCAATTAGTGTAATTGACAGATTAAATCTGTCAATTAGTATAATTGGCAGATTAAATCTGTCAATTAGTATAATTGACAGATTTAATCTGTCAATTAGTATAATTGACAGATTTAGTCTGTCAATTAGTGTAATTGTCAGATTTAATTTGTCAATTAGTATAATCGACAGATTTAATCTGTCAATTAGTATAATTGACAGATTTAATCTGTCAATTAGTGTAATTGACAGATTAAATCTGTCAATTAGTATAATTGACAGATTTAATCTGTCAATTATACTAATTGACAGATTTAATCTGTCAATTAGTATAATTGACAGATTTAGTCTGTCAATTAGTGTAATTGTCAGATTTAATTTGTCAATTAGTTTAATCGACAGATTTAATCTGTCAATTAGTATAATTGACAGATTTAATCTGTCAATTAGTGTAATTGACAGATTAAATCTGTCAATTAGTATAATTAGCAGATTAAATCTGTCAATTAGTATAATTGACAGATTTAATCTGTCAATTACACTAATTGACAGATTAAATTAGTCAATTACAATAATTGATGTAAATTGACAATAGAACATGCGCGCAAAAGCTTCTGAGTTAACGTCAGTGGTTGAACTAATAAGTATAAGTATGTATATGGACTCACTCTATTTCATGGAACGCTAATTGACTGATTTAATCTCTCAATTAGTGTAATTGACAGATTAAATCTGTCAATTAGTATAATTGACGCATGTTCTATTGTAAATTTACATCTATTGGACACTCTTATTTGTATTTCCCATCGATATACACCGTTTTCTCGGCTTTTATAAGACATGAATACATTTTGTACCATTTTAAGGGCTTGAGTAATGAGAGAATCGTGTTAGATCAAATAATTTTAAATTCAGACATAATGTATTCTCTCGGAATTGAAATTCATTAAATATCTAATAATATACGAAAAGAAAATAATCAAGTCTGCTCGGATCTTTAACAGTAGAGATACGATCGTGTTCAAATTTGCAACTAGGTTTTAGAGTTAGGTTTTGAAGGTTCTCGGCGAAGTCGAACGAATACTTTCCGATATATAGATTTCTTCTCAATCATTCTTGGCGCTCTTGTTCTTTGGAACAGAGTGATTATTAATTCGCCCAAATGTCTGTAATTTTCGAATTTTTGGCTGAAAATGGTCTTAAACGATTTGGTTCGGCTCACTGATCAAGAATACGTGGTCGAAATCGATTCTGTCCGGCCGTCCGGCTGGTCGTTAACACGATAACTCTCGAACGGAATGAGCTGGTTTTCAGAATAGGTTGGAGATAAATATCTCGGCCAAGTTTGTTATGGACAAAATCGGTCAGATGGTTTCGGAGTAACAAAAAAAACAATTTTTTTTTTACATTACAAAATTTCAAAATAAGTTTTTCTCAAGATGCAGTTTCAGCATAGGAATTCATTGATGTCATTTTTAACTCTGACAAGCTAATACTTTCGGAGATATGATTTTTCAAAATTTCAATAATAAATCGTACTTCTGTGTTTTCACAGAATGCGATAATTATTCTATCTATGAATTATTATAATATGATTCTCGAAATGACTAAAACAAAACTATATCTGCTTTCTTAATGTTAATTTAGTTTAGTTTTATGAATCCACGAGTCTGTAACTAGAAAACCAGTTGAAGTATGAAAAAACGAATATTTGAAAAATATGAATCATAGTTATAGGAAACTTCACACCAACATTAATTTCATTCGGAAAAAGCATGTTAAAGCTAAAAAATAAAAACTAATTTTTTTTTCAAAATTTCAACTGCCTATTTCTTTCTACCTGAGCCGAATTTGGAAAAATGGTAAATGAAAAAGGTGTTCCATTTGATGATAAGAATCTACGGTTAAAATTAATGTAAAACTTAAAGACTCACCCTGTGTATTTTCGGGATTTGTTGCTGTCTCAGTATTCATCAGAAAATTATGGTTTTAAAATGTGGATCAATTGATTTCTGCAGTAGGTACATCTAAACCAGTGCTGTGTGACAAAACTTCAGAAAAAAAATTTGTTCAAGCACTGACGTGAAGTCAGGAGCTTTTGCGCGTATGTTCTATTGTCCATTCTCCTGTATTGGACACTCTTAATCGAATTTACCATGGTGAATTCGATTAAGGCTGTCCAATACAGGAGAATGGGTTACGTGCAGTTCTGACAGTTGACACGACATTGGAGGACCAACAAAACAGGAATTAGCACTGTTATTGGTTGTTTTGCTCATATTTCTCCTAATTTTTGAATGTTATATCAAGTTATATGCTGTTTACGAATTTTATGTAGTGTAATGAATATCTCATAAACGTTATTTGATCCATAAAAGGGTTATATATTGCGAAAAAAATAGTATTTCATATCTAAGAATGCTAATATCTTCCTTATCTGCAGTGGGACTCTGTAACAACAAAGCAAAAGCATAAGCGGATGTAGCCGATTGCTATATACAGTTTTGTACTCCCTATCACGATTCGGATTAGATCGGTAGCACCGAACATGTATTCGGAAGCAAAGCAAAAGCGTCAGGGTTTCGGCGCTATGCTTTCGCTTTGGATTGGAATGCAAGAGTCCCACTGCTGAACAGTTTGCTCATTTCCATGTTTTCAGGTACCTTGTAATCCAATTTATATTTGTAAATAATCATGATGGATTATAGTGATTACTCTGAAAAACATTCTGAGAGTGACAAAAAGCTCTATATCGATCAATTTTCCATCATTGGTGGTTCGTTTAGATCCTTATACTATCAGGAAGCAGAAGTGTTCAACAAAAGTTGATGACTTTACGAAAATACTGTACCCGGACATTTTTATGCACCTTGTGGTTACCAAGGACAAATATACTTCAGATGATATGAGTTCTAATAAAAGTTTGGAGGCTTATAATCAGACAGCATGTGGATGGGTGTGGAAATCTCCATAATAAAGACTGGCAATCATAGTTTGATAATTGAAAAGGTATAGGTTCAACAATCATCTTCAAATTAATATATTTGTATATATAGTATTTGAATATATCATCGAAGGAATTGCAGGATATCGGTAAGCCCCAATCTATCAAACTTTTAGTTCTTAAAATTTGATACTTGTTGGTGATTTTTATCTTACGTGTGCTGTTGAATTTATTAGTGGCAGTAATGAATGATTCTTCAAGGAGAATGCAGCTTCTATCAACGTTAGTAAAATGATTTATTTAACAATATTTATCAGGCAGAAGCATCAATTTGACAGTGGTTGAATCTAAATCTATTGAAATAGAAAGCAGGGAGCAGTTGAATATCAAGAGTTGGTTTTAATCATGTGTAGGATTAAGAAGTATTTCACAGTGACAATGGGTTATTCATGCTCGTCATTACAATGATTTTTGGTAATAGTTTAAACTGAAGCAAGCATATTTAAAACAATTTACACTAATATTAAAAGAGTAAAAAACACATTGTATACTTTATAATTTATTTAAAACATTCATCATGTCTAAGCTGTTCTGTTTAAATAAATTAATCTACAATATACATTTTGCATTGTAACAGCCTTATTCTCGTTTTTGTTCGCTTGGTGACCTGGTATCAGAGTTGGGAAAATTAAATTTATTCATCACGAATTAACTACATTAGATTATAAAAAATAACAGATAAATTACATACACAATCAAATTCTATAATGGAATCCAATCAGGATGATTTTTATCGGACGAATCTGCTGGCTTACCTAGTGAAAACATGGTGTACAATTTTCTATATTCTAACATGAGAAACAAATCAAAATTTTATTTCCTTTCATATTTGAATGAAAACGTGTTAAATACATCATACCAAATTTGAGTTTCGAAGCTGTTAAGTCGAATCACTTCAGCGGACGAATCCATAAATCTCTGGTTTTTGCTGAGGTAACAAATTTTGCGAACTTTATCAAAAACTGTTGAAATCCTTTCAATAAAGGAATCAAATTAATTGAGAAATTCATAAAATTTATAATGAAATATTATAGATTCATACATTACTATTCATGCAGCTAACTAAGTGAAACATTTTTATATGTACCTATAATTATACAGAATTGACAAGCTGGAAAGTGTTATTATGTCTTCTAAATTTTCCACAGTTTCCAATCGTAGTGACATACTAATGCAATAGAATTCTTGCCTTTGAAAACAATATACCTATAGTTCTTTCTTATAATCTCTGAAGGTGATCGGTTAAGTTCAGCTCTACATCATAGAATTTTAAATTAGGTCTATGCTCTACATTCATACAAGATTCAAATTGAAACCAAGATATTAAAATAGATCTATACTTTACTCACTTACTTACGCACTTTCTGCATATAAATTTACGTGAAAAATGTGATATTTGTACGTTTTTCAGTTCGCCCTTGCTACTGCAGCTCATGAACTTGCAAAAATTTGGCATTTTATTACTAAAAATTAATGTTTATGGAACAAATAAAGATAGCAAAATATTCACTTCACTTCATAAACAGCAATTCAATTGATATAACACTCACAAATATCGAAAAATCCAGGAAAATAAGAGCAAAACAAACAATAACAGTACTAATTCCCGCTTTGTTGGTCCTCCAATGTCGGTCAACTGTCAGAACTGCACGTAACCCATAGACAACAGAATTCACCATGGTAAATTCGATTAAAAGTGTCCAATACAGGAGAATGGACAATAGAACATACGCGCAAAAGCTCCTGACTTCACGTCAGTGCTTGAACCAATTTTTTTTTCGTGAAATCAGGATAGAAAGCAATGATGAAAAAAATAACACATTATTGTCTACCTTCATTTCTTCTTTAGGAGAAGAATACATAATTATTCTTGAAAAATATTACTGGAATTAATGTCATATTTAAATAATCAAAGTAAAGAAATTATAAGTTTAGTTATTGAATGAAATTCAATTGAATTCCAGTAATATTCAATTACTTATTCTTAACCAATAAATGTCCATTGATAGATCTAAAGGCGATGAGGTGAAACATAAAGATATATTCTCATTAGTGATAGAAAAACTGGCCTTAATATCTCTCTACCCATCACGAGATTTAATATCCACAAATGAGCCTCTCACCATACAAGATCAGAAAGTGTGGTTAATTTAAAGTTAAGTTTTGAAGCCTTCAGCCAAATTTCAGCGATATCATATTAAAAATAATACATAACCTTTCAAAAGTCCCCTCTCTCAAATATACTCCTCTGAAGGCACATGGATCTCTTGAAGAAGAATCGCCTTCTCTATTTCTCAAAGATATTCACTCTTGTTCATAGAAATCCCTTAAATATTTAGTTGCCTCCTCCTAAGGAGGATCTCTTTCAAAACGAGGTCTGACCGCTAATGTAGGGCTATCATCTCCCATAGATTTGTGATGAAATAACACGATTTTCCCAAGAACATACGCGCAAAAATATGTCATCATGACATTCATGTCTTTGAAGGTTCTCGCAAAATTACGACCATACACAGCATATCATACGACGATTCGCATCCAGCTACCGAACTCACAAAAGGCTGCTCGGTTCTCCAACAATATGGATCCGATCGTGTTCAAACTTGTACTCTGCAGTAGAGTTAGGTTCTGAAGGCTCTTCCAAAATTTCAGCCATGCCGGACGAATAGTTTACGATATATAGAATTTTTTTCTATTATTTTCAATAATTTTTTTGAAATTTTCTAGTTATACCATCCTCACGAAATTCCGCAAGAAATTTTCGCGTTGGCATTCTACAACTAATAACCATGTTTGAATTCAATCGGTTTTGTATTTTTCGAGTTAATGAGGAACAAAAAACAACCAAATTTCAGATGGCTATAACTCTAAAACCGTTTGGCCGATTATGCTGATAAACTAACTCAAATGTCGCATTCAGATGCACAACCTAACCTGAAAATTTCAAGCCGCTATCTCCTTTCGTTCTCAGGTTATTGTGTCATAAATAATATTTTTTAATAATTTTTTTAAAATTTTCTAGTGGTACGATTCTCACAAAATTTCAGAAATGTGCTGAGGTCTATATTCTACAACTATTCACCAAGTTTAAATTCGTACGGATTTATTTTGGTTGATAACAAAATTATTACTCGGAAACCATTGGGCCGATTATACCCATTAACGAACTTGTCCGTCGTATTGGGATGCGCCACCTACCCTGAAAATTTCAAGTTGCTAGTTCTTTCCGTTCTCAAGTTATCGTGGCAACGGCCTGACGGCCGGACGGCACCACAGAATTAAATTTCACATTTGGGCAAAATGATAACGCGATGTTCCCCAGAACATACGCGCAATATACAGATAAATTAAAGACGCAGGAAGCATGTTTTCTGATTCTTAATGACTTTGATGAATCTGAAGTCGCGACAAAATTGGAATTCTGATTGAGCCTGTGCTTCGGAAAGAAACCAAAAATCGTGTGATAAACGTGTATATGTGAAAGAGTTTCATTCGTTTTCGGTTAAAACCGATATTGGTCATTTGAGAATAAAATTATGAGGTCAATCTGTAAAAATGAATGCCGTTATAAGTCAAATTTGTATGCCATGAGGTGGTTAATTAAAACAGACAAATTATATCTCCGAAAGTATTGGTTTCTCAGAGTTGGGAATTATATCAATGTATTCTTATGATAGAACTGCATCATAAAGGAAATTCAATTCAAATAATAGTTTATTTATCGAGATTAAATGAGCAATCTGAGAATGAGAACTGCACCATGGAAGAAATCAAATTAAAATAGCTGAACTGAATTTGACTCTCTCTTATAGAACACGATGAAATGTACGAGTATGAACACAGATCATATAATAAAGCTTAGATAGAATAATTATAGCATTCTGTGAAAACATAGAAGTACGATTCATTATTGAAATTTAGAAAAATCATATCTTCGTAAGTATAAGCTTGTTGGAGTTCAAAATGACATCGATGGATTTTAATGGTGAAGCTGCATCTTGAATAAAAATTGAATTTGAAATTTGTTGCTTAAAAAAAAATTTTATTTTTCGTTACTCCGAAACCATCTGGCCTATTTTGCCCAATAACCAACTTAGCCGAGATATTCATCTCCCTAACCTACTCTGAAAATTTCAACTGCCTAGCTCATTCCGTTCGAGAGTAATTGTAGAAATTTTTTTTAAAAATTTTGAAAATTTTTATTTGACACTTTGCGGTATTCTGGTCAATACAAACCTTCACATGCGTATAAAGGTCATGATTCTACAATTTGATGCTAAATTTCAGATAGTTCGAGTGATCGTTTTCGGAAATATTCATAAAAAATGTGTTTTACCAAAATCGGCCATAACTCCGAAACCGCTTGATGGATTTCGCCCATTAACGAACTTGTCCGAGATATTTACGCTCCTATCCAAACCCACCTTGCAAATTTCAATCCTCCACCTCCTTTCGTTCGAGAGTTATCGTGCCTACGGACCGGCCGGACACAATCGATTTCGACCTCGGATTCTTGATCAGTGAGTCGAACCATATCGTTTGAGACCATTTTTAGCCAAAAATTCGAAAATTACAGACATTTGGGCACATTGATAAGCACTCAGTTCCGAGGAACTAGAGCGCCAAAAACTAAAATTGACCTGTCCGAGCGTTTAGCTTGAAAACATTCAATAACGCAGTTATGAATTTTGTTCCTTACTTTATCCACACTCTGTATAATGTGTAAATCAACATAACAAGATTTCCTTAATAAGATATGTATCTAGTAAAAGACATTAGCATTCAAAATTTAATTATCGTTCAATGAGCGAGTGCACTAGAGCTCCTGATGTCCCGTCGGTACTTTTATGATAATTGAAAGAGCCAACATTGTCGGATGGCTAGTCTCACTCTGACTTTTTGAGCGTAATGAAATATCTCCTTAGAGAGAGCTAGAAAGGGAAGTGAGGATATTTGCTACCTGCCCATTTTGCATAATAGAATGCCTCATTCCATATTTACCTTCAGGTTTCCCGGAAACTATTTTCTTATTTACCCCATTAGTGAGATGTATTTTAGGACACGCACAGCCAGACCATATACATTTATCAAGCATACAACATGAATCAGCTATTTAAACTTACTCTTCCCTTCGGGCATATACAGCATCCTAATGTATCTCGTATCCGGTTAGAAATTGAACTCGATATATCGAAAAGACAAGGATAAAAATAATGGAGAATTCCCAAAATGGAATAGGTTCATGGTAATCCTCTCTGAATAATTTAACAATTCATCTTGTGTTGAATTATTTCTCCACCAAAATGTAGTTAATATTGTAGGTTATTATTACACAGGATGATAAGTCAGACGTGTAAATTTTACCGTCTTCGTCGTATCCCTGATCAGAAGAATGATCCCACGATTTTAAGGCAATTCCAGGAATATAGTCGTTGTTAATGTTGCACTACAAGAGCCCTCCGACTTTTATAAAATCCAGGTATAGATATCCCGTTAACCCTGATCTTCTTGGAGACGACAGAGAGTCGGGGTTCGGTATTAAATACTTCATCTCCTGTCCGGTGGTACATGGTCTTTGTGATCTGTCTAAGATCGCTAACGGTACTAATGGGTTTTGAGGTGCCAAAGGATCCAAATAACGTCTGCGGTGTCAATAATGCAATAATGTCAATATAATATTAATTCTAACTATACAGGGTTACAGGGTAAGTCGTACTGAATATTGAAGGACGTTATTATTTAGGTCATTTCTGATAAATTTGGTCCTATAATATGTTCTCCGAAATTTCACCGTTATTGAGATATTGAATTTTAAAATTTTTCTTTTTCAATCCCTCATTTCTTAACTTTTTTGTCGGTTTTTTCTAGGATTAGAGCTCCTAGGGTCCGTTTTTGATGTATCTAGTTAGAGGGGATGTGATCTAATGATAATCATCAACAAAAACTGAATAGAGCGCCAAAAATGGATAAGCACTCTCTTTCGAGGTACAAGAGCGCCAAAAATTTGTATCGATCAATTTAATCACTACTAAACTACTCTTTCTATAATTTCGTCTTTATTCAATTGATCTGTTTACAATGAAGCGAATCTGAATGAATTGTTCCTTCAACAAATGAAACATCGGTACATCACATATTGTATGCCTACATACAGGTTTCGTGAAAACAGTTGGAAAGATAGGAAATACAACGATAATCTAGTAGAGGATGGCCAGGGTCCAGTGGAGCAGTGGAACAGTCAAAACTTCAGACTTCAGAGCGATGCGATAACATAAACGACTGTTCTATCTCTTTGGCTCAGTTGGTCTTTGGTGGGGATGCTACGATACGATTATCGGGGATCTCGGTCTGCGCCACAGAACACAAATAATGCAAAAATGCTTGTGGCTTTTACTTGATGCAAATCCATATTAACTCAATGAAAAATTATATACGATTTACACTTATTTATTCAATATTGTGACGCGTTTCGTCGACACAGCGACTTCATCAGACTACATCATACTAAATTCTTAACAAGTTATTATCTCCCTATACCTAGATGACATGGACACAGAATCATTTAAAACTAATTACATGAGAAACTTATTTAAAACAAATTACATAATAGACTTATTTAAAACTAATTACATGAGATTTCACTGCTGGTTTCTTTGTACACATTAACAATAATTCATTCCTAATGCTTTTATTTATAAATTGATTCTCTATTTGAATAGATTGAGTAACGGTGAAAAATTTAGATCTAATTGTTCATTAACTAAATTACCCGTATGTTTTTCCCTATTTATTTCGACCATTTCCCAGTAATTAAGTTGCGCACCTTTATTCAAATTGTGTAGAATTTTGAAATCCGGGTTAAACTTATGTCCTTCTGCTAATAAATGATTCGAATAATTTGAATTAATTTTGTTGTTTTTGAAGCTGTGATGATGTTCCTTTATTCTTATGCCAAAATTTCTACCAGTTTTTCCTATATATGATTTGTCACAACTCCCGCAATTTAATTGATAAACACCGGATTTATCTTCTTTATTCCTTTTCGATTTATTGTTTTTTATGAATTTGGCAAGGTTATTATTTGTCCGGAATGAGATATTCACCTGTTGGTTTTGAAGAAACCTTTTAAGTTGTTGACTCGTTGTACCAAAATATGTTAAGCTATTGAATAATATATTTTGGTACAACGAGTCAACAACTTAAAAGGTTTCTTCAAAACCAACAGGTGAATATCTCATTCCGGACAAATAATAACCTTGCTAAATTCATAAAAAACAATAAATCGAAAAGGAATAAAGAAGATAAATCCGGTGTTTATCAATTAAATTGCGGGAGTTGTGACAAATCATATATAGGAAAAACTGGTAGAAATTTTGGCATAAGAATAAAGGAACATCATCACAGCTTCAAAAACAACAAAATTAATTCAAATTATTCGAATCATTTATTAGCAGAAGGACATAAGTTTAACCCGGATTTCAAAATTCTACACAATTTGAATAAAGGTGCGCAACTTAATTACTGGGAAATGGTCGAAATAAATAGGGAAAAACATACGGGTAATTTAGTTAATGAACAATTAGATCTAAATTTTTCACCGTTACTCAATCTATTCAAATAGAGAATCAATTTATAAATAAAAGCATTAGGAATGAATTATTGTTAATGTGTACAAAGAAACCAGCAGTGAAATCTCATGTAATTAGTTTTAAATAAGTCTATTATGTAATTTGTTTTAAATAAGTTTCTCATGTAATTAGTTTTAAATGATTCTGTGTCCATGTCATCTAGGTATAGGGAGATAATAACTTGTTAAGAATTTAGTATGATGTAGTCTGATGAAGTCGCTGTGTCGACGAAACGCGTCACAATATTGAATAAATAAGTGTAAATCGTATATAATTTTTCATTGACAAATAATGCACTCCGCCCTGTGACTCTGCCTGCCGTTCAGTCGCACTCTAACGTGAGGCCCTTGTCTATGAACGTGAGGTCCGTTGTTATACCATATAGGTATCTGACAATTTATTTGTCACAATGAATGACAATCAATTTCCTCTGAGAAAATGAGTACTTGGTTCGTTTTCGCCATAACTGGTACGAAAATGAAATGAATTCTACGAAAGTATGAAATAGGAAAAGAAAAACAATATTAAAAAAAATGGAAGGTCTACAAATTTAAATTAAATGTTCAAATAATCCACCATTGTTGAGCCAAACAGTAGCCAAATCTACTATAAAGAGGTAATCTCATATCCTGAGCAGATTCGGCGTAGTTGCTATTTTGGCACAAAGTTGGATTATTTTGAACCTAAATTCATTGATATTTGTCGCTCTATCAATTTCATTCGTATAAACTGAATTTTTCAGATATCCCCAAAGAAAATATCATCTGGAGATAAATCTGGTGATCTGGGGGGCCATTTGTAGAAATGACACGGTCCGAAAAAGTCGTCCTGAGATATTGTGTTACTGCTCTTGCGTTGTGACTTGGACAACCATCCTGTTTAAACCCGACATCATCAAAATTGATTGGTAGATGACGAACTGTCGGAATAATTCGATTCTGTAAAAGCTCCAGATATTTGGCAGCGTTTAGGTTACCATCCATGAAAAATGGCCCTATTACGAAATTCACAGTGTTCCTGTCCAAACATTCAGTTTTTGAGGATACTCGGTACGCACAGGAATACTTAGATGCTTATTCTTCCTAGACCAATATCTTACTACTGCTGGGTTATGTTATCTACTCAAGGAAAACGATTACTCATCAGTGAAAGAGATATTGCTTAGGAAAGAACTATTTTCATTCTCTTCGTATCATGGTTTCACAAAATTCCATTCCTCTGATATGGTCATCTGGAAAAATTTCCTGACTTGTTTTAACCTTGTAGCAGCGATAACCATTCCATTCCAAAATATTCCGAACAGTTCTATCGCTAATATCGACTTGTTCGGCAATTTTGTTACTAGAACAAGGTGCACTGGTTTCAACAGCAGCACACACATCTCATTCTTAAGACGATTTTCACTTATGGTCTTTGCTGGTTTATTAATCCTGCAATACCTGCATGTTCGTAAACATCCACATGTCTCGAATTTTTTGGTTATTTTGGATATAGCCGAACTTGAAGGTATCGGCGTATCTTCAAAGGCAACAATAAATGAATTTATTGTGTCTCCAATTGATTGACCAGCAAAGTTACATTTTATGATTTGTATTTTTTCTTCTGCACTAAACATTGCTTTACGAGGAATCTATTTTATTCTCAACCAATATGATCTTGCGCACCCCGAGTTAGGAGTGCGAGTAGTGCGACTGACTGATCACACAGAATATACCTTAGAAGAAGTGCAAGCTCCAAACAAATTGTATGGCAACATAAAATAGCGCACCCTGGTGTCCGGGTGCTGTATTATTTGTTTGGCGCGAAATTTGAACACTAAAATAGGCGGGAAATTTGAACCACTCTTCCATGTTTCTAGATTATTCTTTATGAATTTGAATAATTCGTATCAATTTAAATTTTACCATTCAAAGCTCATTATTTTGAATGGTAAAATTCAATTGATAACTTTCATTAAGACCATTGATTGAAAAAAAATGAATACAATCACAAATTCTAATTATGCTTTATTGCAAAATTGAACATAAATAAACAAAATAATTTACATATTCTTTTACAAATTAATAGTGTATTACTTAAAAATTTAAATAACAATGCTCTAACAAATTATAAATTTAAATAGATTTTCCCTAATGTATAATAGGTACTTTATAAACGAAAACCAGATATCAAGAAATACACAAATTATAAATGTTCATCGCTATCAAGTTTCGAAATGAATAATACATATAACCAATTCAAAAATGATTACAGACACAAACTGTATGTTTTATTATGAAATAAAAGATAAATAAGCAACCAAGAAAACACAAACTGTATGTTTTATTATGAAATAAAAGATAAATAAGCAACCAAGAATTCATTGGTTATTGAATAATGTGGTAAGAAATAATTGTATTCTTTAATAATTGAATTTGAATGTGAATTGATTGAGAGTTCTTCAGAAAGTTTTTGAACATTCAAGGAGCTACATCGTGGTTCCGAGAATGATTTATTGCAAACTGAAGTAAAAAATGTATGAGGTGATGCATGCTTAACGAGTTTACTTGTTCTACTATTAACAAAATCAGTATCATTGAAATGATCCTCACATAAATAATGAAATTTGAGCAAATGATGGAATCTTTAATCTAACAAATGTTCCTCCTTTTAGAAAGCTAAATTTCTTCCTGCAGCAATTTGAAAAACTGTTTTCCTCATCCTACAAAATATCCATTCTAGCAATCTGGATACTTACAAGAATAAACCTGTCTCGGAGTCGACATATTAATTTCAATAATTAAAGATGATTATGAAAAAAGCTTAGCTGTTCAACTAGAATGCTGCTACTCCAACGTCTATGTTATTTGTTGCTTCGATTCCTCTCTTCCCTGGCAACAATTTCTGTAAAGATGTATGATGTTTAAAATGAATGTGCGGACAATTTCAGTGCAAATTTATACTTACATGAATACTTTTCTTCAAAAATCAGTAAATGCACCGAGCACTTGAAGTGTCGCCTCCATTTCTCGGCTTCCCTGGCCTGGACACGATTTCTAAACAGCTGTGAAGATGTATGATGGTTTGTAGCTTATAATGAACGTATGAATCGGCATTTTTAGTGCAAATTTATACTTACATCAATAAATAATTCGGAAATCCATAAATATAGCTGACGGTCGAATTGACAAATGAAAATAGTCAATTATCCAGTATCCTGTCAAACGAAACCACAAGAGCAAATCTTTCACACTATTTATCACCTTATTGTCCTTCTAATAAGGATTATATTTGCATCTACTTGCTGTCACAGTCGCGCCTCTGGTGTTCGGGTGCAGAACTACTAGATTGCTTCCAGATTTTGGTCATAGTTATCACTTCTTCTAGGGTATATTCTGTGACTGATCAGCACCGGCAGATTGAAAGATATGTCGTGTCGTCATGTCGTGATCCCCGAGAATAGTATCGTAGCATCCCCACCCCACACCAACTGAGCCAAAGAGAGAGAACAGTCCTTTATTGAGTTTATTCGTTATCTCATCGCGCTTAAGTTTTGATTTGAGTGTTCCACTGCTCCATTGGACCCTGGCCATCGTCTAGCTAGATTGACGTTATATTTCCTATATTTCTGACTGTTTTTATCAAACCTGTATATGCGCGTTGCACTCTTATATCCTTACTCATTTTTAATGATTATCAATATTATATATGTATAGACTGGTCTATACAGGCGTAATGAATAATCTTGACAATGTTCTCATTCACGTAATTCAACAAAGGGTTGATTTCATAGCCTATACCAGACAGATTTTTGTTTTCTAGACTAAGACAAGACGAGGAGTCTTGTGATTAAACACATCTAATTTTCATCAGAATTGCATACAGACCTTGGGCACACTTTGTGTATGTGAGTACGAACTTAATATCATGTTCTGTCAGGAATCTGAATAAATATTTAGATTGAGCAGAACTTGCGATATTACTTGGCTACTTGATTTGGCAAACTATTTCAACATAAATTCAATAGATACATTTCGTAGTGCTCTGTTAGTGACCGATATACGAAGTAATATAACATCATACGCAGGGAGTGCCGAGGGGGAAATACTAATTGAATTTGATTTTCCATTTCCATACTTCATTCAGCTCAGTATGATCGAATATGAGAACATGAGACGAGAATAGGTAAGTAATTCTCGATGATAAGTTTTTTTATTAGAATCTGACCAATGGAATAATTAGTGTGGCATCAATGACATTCATATACAGGATGATTCGCGAAGATTGATCTCTCGAATATTTCAAAGAAAGACTCGAGATAAACACTTGAAATTTAACAGTAAAGCTTTGTTAGGAGAAATGAATTCTTGAAAAAATTTTCAGATACGTTCGACTTCCGGTTTATCCGGAAATGATACCAACTTTCGTTTTTTAAAAGTAATACCCAGTTTCTTCATTGACTACATTGTTTTAATGTATCACTTACATATTCTTCTCAGAAAATTCGTGTGAAATCTGAAAAACACTTTAAATTTTCTTGAATAGGGGCTTCACTCCAATGATATATCAAAAGCTTCTCTTTCGTCAATTAAAAATTCAATTGAACATACAGGGCGTTTCTATTTGATTGTCAAGGTCAGTCATGACGAAAACTTTAAAACTCATTCTTTTCAAATGAGAACGTATTTTTCTACGTTTTCTACGTTACGGAATCTACGTTAAAAAATTGGTTCAAGCCCTGTGGACAGGAGCTTTGGCGCTCTTGTTCAAACTTCGACAAATCATATCTTCGAAAGTATTGGTAAGAGTTGGGAATTAAATCAATGGATTCTTATGATAGAACTTCATAATAGCAGAAATTAAATTCAAACATCATAAAAGAATTTGAATTCAACAAGAGTGCCAAAAATTATTAATCCAAAACCAATAGACCAATTCTATCCAACAACGAACTCATCCGAGATATTCGTTCCTCAATTGTATGATGAAACTTTCGCCAATATTTCAGTTTTGTTTTTACTAGAGATATTCTGAACTCAATATTATTAACTAACCATTACCATTCCCGTCATCATATGGATTAACCATGGGCATTAAATATCAAAATTTTACATAACATGTCTCAAGAAAATAAGTTGACATGTATCAACATAGATCATATTATAATAATTCATAGATAGAATAATTATTGCATTCTGTGAAAACACAGAAGTACGTTTATTATGAAATTTTGAAAAATCATATCTCCAAAAGTATTAGCTTGTTAGAAATAAAAATCTGCATCTTGAGAAAAACTTATTTTGAAATTTGTAATGTAAAAAAAATTTTTTTTTGTTAATCCGAAAGCATCTGACCGATTTTGCCCAATAACGAACTTAGCCGAGATATTTATCTCATAAACCTATTCTGCAAATTTCAACTGTCTAGCTCACTCCGTTCGAGAGTTATCGTGTTAACGGACGGACGGACGGGCAGAATCGATTTCGACCACGGATTCTTGATCAGTGAGTCGAACCAAATCGTTTGAGACCATTTTTAGCCAAAAATTCGAAAATTACAGACATTTGGGCAGATTGATAAGCACTCTGTTACCAGTAACAAGAGCGCCAAAAATACACTATTTTTGGTGCTCTTATTACTGGTAACAGAGTGCTTATCAATTGGTATTGGTTTCTCAGAGTTGGGAATTATATCAATAGATTTCTATGATAGAACTGCATCATAAGAGATTTTAAATTTAAAAGATGTGTCGTTTAAGAAAAATGCTTCAAAAATTAACTTGGTTCAAGCCCTGTGGACAGGAGCTGTGGCGCTCTTGTTCAAACTTTGACAATTCATCTCCGAAATTATTGGTTTCTCATAGTTGGGAATGATATCAATGGATTCTTATAATAGAACTGCATCATAAACGAAACTAAATTAAAATTAAATAACGAACTTATCCGAGATATTCATTCCTCAAATCTCCTCTGAAAATTATATTATACTGCCTGAACTTATCGCCTGAGGAATTGAACTTGCTCGATGCCAATTGGATGTGCAATTATTGTAGGAATGAAGGACGATCTCTTCGTAGTAAGACCACTTCCTCATCTCAACCAACTTCGTCGGCTGCCTTGAACGATGTTCAATTCACTTTACTGATGGCAAAACTCAGATTTCTGCGGATATTTCCGACATCAAGGCCACCCAACTGATTCTACAGTCCGATCTGACTGAGTGTAAATCGATTCTCGGAAAACACTCGTCTGAGTTGAGTCGTCATAGCGACACATTAGTTAACCATTCCCATTCCATTAGTCGACACGATGTGGATATTGCCTCGTTCACATCCAAAATTGATCTCTTGACTGAAAGCCATAATTCACTCAAGGTGGTTGTTGATTCTACCAGTCAAAAATTAGCAAGAATTGAAACTTTTGAGCTAACTGCCTCAAACAGCACAACTTCTGATCCGGCACTCCATCCATCTGAACTGCTTGACCGACTACGAAGATCCCACAATGTTTTAATCCGCGGATTAACTGAGACGAACCCTGCTGTGGATTTTTCTTCCGCTTCTAAGATCCTTGATTGTGTGACTTCTGAGGCTAGCACGCAGCTAATCTCAGTTGCAAGATTTGGTACTTCATCTGGCAACCGTCCAAGAATCCTGAAGGTTTCATTCTCTAACCCAATGATTGTCGCCAGAGTCCTTAGAAACAGGAATGTGATCAGAAATGTGCTGGATTTGCGGGGTGTTAGCATTTCGGATGTTAGCATTTCAAATAAGAGAACTCAGCAATTTAAGTGAAGAACTTAAGCGCAGACTAAACGCCGGGGAATCTGACATCGATATTAAGTATTTGGCCGGAATCCCGACCATAACTAAACTGCCTGCTTCCAAAGGATCAAGAAACTGATTGGTGCTTGCGACTGGTCCATTGTCTACACCAACACTCAGTCTTTGCTTTCCAAGTACCTCGAACTTATAGCATATGTTAGGGTCCACCATCCGACCTTCATCCTGGTTGCTGAGTCTTGGCTGCATCCTGGTGTTCCGGACGCTCTGGTCGCATTACCTGTCTACTCCACCCATAGACACGGCAGCATAACTACCATAGGCCATGGGGGTGTTTGTATTTATGTGGCCAGTGTAGTTCTCAACTCTTTCTCACTACAGCTCTCAAGTCCAGACCTACCTGGAATTGACTGTTTATTAATCGATCTCACCATTGGTTGCATCTACCGTCCACGTCCATGTTCTTCAGATACTCAAGTGGCTGACTGCGTGGGTGACAGGAGATGATGGTTGATGGCTGGGAAGATTTATTTTTTAGTTCATTTCTGCTCTTCAAGCACTCTTTCTTTTTGTTTTTCTTCTTTTTGTTTTTCTTATCCATCTTTATTGATTGTATTTTATTTATTTTTTTTTTAGTTTATAGGCACTGCCTAAACTCTCATCAATTTATAATAATAATAATAATATCAATTGAAACTTAGCCAATATTCCGGTTTCGGTTTCACTGAAGATATTCTGAATATATTTATATCATCATATGGATTTTCCAAGGGTATATAAGGTAGGGGTAATTATAATATCCTATAATTGTTCATTTTGCATTCAATCAAACTTTGTTAGAACACAAATCAATATATTTGACATATCTGTCATAGGTAGATAAGATTATATGTACGAACAGTGAACACAGATAGGACACAGACACATAGAATTCGCATTCTGTGATAGCATGGAAGTACGATGTATTATTGAAATTTGGAAGAATCATATCTCCGAAAGTATTAGCTGGTTAGAATTGAAAATTATATCAATGGATTCTTATGATTAAACTGCATCTTAAATAAAAATTACAGACATTTGGGCAAATTGATAAGCACTCAGTTCCGAGGAACTAGAGCGCCAAAAAGTGTAATTTCCTTTCCGGGATTTGAGCGTGCCTACGATCTTGTCGATCTCCGGTATTAGAATAAAACGTCGGTACTTACCTGGGATATATATTCTTAATTTTCACATTTCGACATAAAATCGCCACATGGGGGTTTATTTGACGGTTTTTTACCCTTGTCTCTCTAAGTCGATTTTGACGTTTCTCGAACCAACTATTAGCAAGGAACTAGACAATGTCATGTCTCAGGAAAATAAGTTGACATTATGACAATTCATACATAAAAAATTGAATTTGAAATTAGTAATGTAAAATAATTTTTTTTTCGTTACTCCGAAACCATCAAGCCGATTTTGCCCAATAACGAACTTATCCGAGATATTTATTTCCCAAACCTACTCTGAAGATTTCAACTGTCTAGCTCAGTGAGTCGAAACAAATCGTTTGAGAACATTTTCAGCCAAAAATTCGAAAATAACAGACATTTGGGCAAATTGATAAGCACTCTGTTGCCAGTAACAAGAGCGCCAAAAAGAGCAATCTACAATGCTTTTCAAAAATTGTCATTAAGTTTATTTATCAAGATTGAATAATCTGCAACGATTCAACCTCGTGGAATGGGTTGTTGCAACTTACACTCGGTGCATAGTTTTCACAACTCGAAATACCTAAGGAAAGTATCATCGAAATGTCTAGAGCAAGGCTGGAGACAATCATAGCAGATTGTCCATTTATTCCTGATATTTGAGTAGTTTTTTTATTGTGTTTATACGGCTCCTGTATATCACAGACAATTACGCCTACAACAAAGAAATCCTAGGTGTTTTGTCCATGACACCTGCTACGTTCCTGCAGAAGAGGGTAACCTCAAGAGCAGCAGAAAAAGACTATTGGTGAGTTTAGTGCATTTTCTTTGCGTGTTCTCACTTTTGGCGCTCTAGTTCCTCGGAACTGACTGCTTATCAATTCGCCCAAATGTCTGTAATTAGCTTTATTATATGATCTGTGTTCATACTCGTACATTTCATCCTTTTCTATAAGAAAGAGTCAAATTCATTTCAGCTATTTTAATTTGATTTCTTTCATGGTGCAGTTCTAATTCTCAGATTGCTCATTTAATCTTGATAAATAAACTATTATTTGAATTTAATTTCCTTTATGATGCAGTTCTTTCATAAGAATACATTGATTTAATTCCCATTTCTGAGAAACCAATACTTTCGGAGATATAAATTGTCTGTTTGAACTAGAGCGCCAGAAAGCTCCTGTCCACAGGGCTTGAACCCATTTTTGGCGCTCTAGTTCCTCGGAACTGAGTGCTTATCAATTTGCCCAAATGTCTGTAATTTTCGAAAATGGTCTTAAACGATTTGATTCGACTCACTGATCAAGAATCCGTGGTGGAAATTCATTCTGTCCGGCCGTCCGGCCAGCCGTAGGCACGATAACTCTCGAACGGAATGAGCTAGAGAGTTGAAATTTTCAGAGTAGGTTTGGGGGATGAATATCTCGGCTAAGTTCGTTACTGGGTAAAATCGGACAGAAGGTTTCGGAGTAATAAAAAAAAAAATTTTTTTTAACAAAACAAATTCCAAATTAAATTTTTTTTAGTAAGCAGTTTTATCATAAGAATTCATTCATATTATCTTTAACTCTAACAAGCTAATACTTTCGGAGATACGATTTTTCAAAATTTCAATGTAAATCGTATTTCACAGATTGATATAATTATTCTATGTATGAATTCTACTAATGTCAACTTGACAGAAGGGAATATTGTAACTTCAAAAATATTGGGGTTGAAATATTCGTATTTTAGCGATGCAACGGGGACCTCACCCGAAAATGTTTGAAAATATTACGTAAATATTGAAAGCATAATTCTGTAGTTCGAGAGAGGGGAAAATTTGGTGAACGTAGATCAGGAAATTTTTGATCGATTACAAGGTAATTTTTTATTTATTACTCATCTTCTTTCATATTATTACTCATCTTCTTTCATACATGTTTTATGGAATACCTACTATTTGTAGGTACTTTAAACCTGTTTTTGCCAATTGTCATACAAAACTTGTTTTTTTGGCGCTCTAGTTCCTCGGAACAGAGTGCTTATCAATTTGCCCAAGTGTCTGTAATTTTGGAATTTTTGTTGAAAATGGTCTCAAACGATTTGGTTCGACTCACTGATCTAGAATCTGAGTGCGAAATCGATTCTGTCCGGCCGGCCGACCGGCCGTAGGCACGATAACTCTCGAACGAAAGGAGTTAGCGGATTGAAAATTGCAAGGGTTTTGGAGCGTAAATATCTCGGACAAGTTCATTCGATCTATCTGAAATTTAGCATCAAATTGTAGAATCATGACCTTTATACGCATGTGAAGTTTTGTATTGACCAGATTACCGCAAAGTGAAAAAAAAAAATTTTGAAAATTTAAAAAAAGTTTTTCCACAATAACTCTCGAACGGAATGAGCTAGGTAGTTGAATATCTCGGTTAAGTTCGTTATTGGGCAAAATTGGCCAGATTTAATTCGATTTCTTCCATGGTGCAGTTCTCATTCTCATGATTGCTCATTTAATCTTGATAAATAAACTATTATTTGAATTGAATTTCCTTTATGATGCAGCTCTATCATATGTATACATTGATATAATTCCCAACTCAGAGAAACCAATACTTTCGGAGATATAATTTGTCTGTTTGAACTAGAGCGCCAGAAAGCTCCTGTCCACAGGGCTTGAACCCATTTTTTTTTCTCTATTTTCATTCATCACTGAAAATATTAAAACCACCTATGGTATTTTTTGGAGCTCTAGTTCCTCGGAACTGAGTGCTTATCAATTTGCCCAAATGTCTGTAATTTTCGAATTTTTCGATGAAAATGGTCTTAAACGATTTGGTTCGACTCACTTATCAAGAATCCGTGGTCGAAATTCATTCTGTCCGGCCGGCCAGCCGTAGGCACGATAACTCTCGAACGGAATGAGCTAGAGAGTTGAAATTTTCAGAGTAGGTTTGGGAGATAAATATCTCGGCTAAGTTCGTTATTGGGCAAAAGCGGAGTAAAAAAAAAATTTTTTTTTTACAAAACAAATTCCAAATTAATTTTTTTTCAATAAGCAGTTTTACCATAAGAATCCAATGATATCATTTTTAACTCTAACAAGCTAATACTTTCGGAGATATGATTTTTCAAAATTTCAATAATAAATCGTATTTCTACGTTTTCACAGAATGATATAATTATTCTATGTATGAATTGTCATAATGTCAACATATTTTCCTGAGACATGACATTATCTAATCAATCGAAGAATTATGAGAATAAAGTGTATTCCGATGTGTGAGCGAAGTGAGAAAAATCTCAGTTGTTTGCTCCGAAATTAGTTTTTCTCAGAAAAGTCTTACATTTCGGAACGGAACATGAAGTAAGAGATCTGAGAGTAGTGAGACTGCTTTATATCCATAGACATAGAATGCTCAACTTCAAAAATATTGGGGTTGAAATACACGTATTTTAGCGATGCAACGGGGACCTCACCCAAAAATGTTTGAAAATATTACGTAAATATTGAAAGCATAATTCTGTAGTTCGAGAGAGGAGAAAATTTGGTGAACGTAGATCAGGAAATTTTTGATCGATTAGAAGGTAATTTTTCATTATTACTTTTCTTCTTTCATACATGTTTTACGGAATATCTACTATTTGTAGGTACTTTAAACCTGTTTAGGGCAATTGTCATACGAAACTTGTTTTTTTGGCGCTCTAGTTCCTCGGAACAGAGTGCTTATCAATTTGCCCAAATGTCTGTAATTTTCGAATTTTTGGCTGAAAATGGTCTCAAACGATTTGGTTCGACTCACTGATCAATAATCCGAGGTCGAAATCGATTCTGTCCTGCCGGCCGGCCGGCCGTAGGCACGATAACTCTCGAACGAAAGGAGCGGATTGAAATTTGCAAGGTGGGTTTGGAGCGTAAATATCTCAGACGAGCTCGTTAATGGGCGAAATCCATCAAGCGGTTTCGGAGTTATGGCCGATTTTAGTAAAAATAATTTTTATGAATATTTCCGAAACCGATCACTCGATCTATCTGAAATTTAGCATCAAATTGTAGAATCATGACCTTTATACTCATGTGAATTTTTGTATTGACCAGATTACCGCAAAGTGTCAAAAAAAAATTTAGAAAATTTAAAAAAAGTTTTTCTACAATAAGTCTCCAACGGAATGAGCTGGGTAGTTGAAATTTTCAGAGTAGGTTAGGGAGATGAATATCCCGGTTAAGTTCGTTATTGGGCAAAATTGGCCAGATTTAATTTGATTTCTTCCATGGTGCAGTTCTCATTCTCAGATTGCTCATTTAATCTTGATAAATAAACTATTATTTGAATTGAATTTCCTTTATGATGCAGTTGTATCCTGAGAATACATTGATATAATTCCCAACTCTGAGAAACCAATACTTACGGAGATATAATTTGTCTGTTTGAACTAGAGCGCCAGAAAGCTCCTGTCCACAGGGCTTGAACCCATTTTTTCTATATACACTTCTTTTATCTCTCAACATTGCGAGTTACCGCAACAACTATCCTCTTTTCATAATTTAAAATTTAATAGTTCATACCATTTACACATTCTTTTCTGTATTATGAACCTTAACTCAAGAAAAAATGTTTGATACACAAATGTAGATCCATATTTCAGTATTTTTTTTTGCAAGCAACATTATGAAAATACTGTATATAGGAACATGTCTCACTACTTAAGGAAGTAAAAGGTAATATTAACCTCAGTGGTCAACGAACAGTAATTTATTTTGATGATTCCATTATGTTATTCTTTCCTATTGCCTTCATAAACTACATCATTCAAATGATCCAATTCTAAATCTTCTGAAACATCATCCCCAATATTTATACATAAATTATTCAATATGTAATCAGTCAATATTATTTTCGGTTTCAAAACATCTTGTATATATTCACAATTTCTAGAATCGGATACTTGTTTTCCAACCGAAAATATTTTCAAACTACGAATTGACAATCTCTAATAGCTAGAAAAGATGACATTTATGAACAGTGAACACAGACAGATTCTGTGTTCACATCCTGTGAATACTTACGAACTTACGATGTATTATTGAAACTTTGAAACATCATATCTCCGAAAGTATTAGCTTGTTAGAGTTGAAAATGATAACAATGGATTCTTATGATAAAACTGCAACCTAAAAAAATATTTGAATTCAAAAGTTGTAATGTGGAAGTAAATTTTTTTTTTCGTTACTCCGAAACTATTACACCTATTTTGCCATATAACGAACTCAACCGAGATATTTATCCCTCAAACCCACTCTGAAAATTTCAACTGTCTAGCTCATTCCGTTCGAGGGTTATTGTGTTAACGGCCGGACGGACGGACGGAAAGCCGGACAGAATCGATTTCGAACACGGATTCTTGATCAGTGAGTCGAACCAAATCGTTTAAGATCATTTTCAGCCAAAAATTCGAAAATTACAGACATTTGGGCAAATTGATAAGTACTCTGTTCCGATGAACAAGAGCGCCAAAAATTGGTTTCAATACTGAGGTGAAGTCAGAAGCTTTTGCACATGTTTTATTGTCTACTCACCTCTACTGGTCACTCTACTACGACTTTAGAATCGATATATACCGCTTTCCCAGCTTTTATAATATATGAATTGAATACATTTCATACCATTTTAATGACAGACTTCAGTGACGTCTATGATCACATATTGTTAAATTCTGTTGGAATTGAAATACAAAAAAACTTATGCATCAAGTAACTCCAGGATACGATATTCACGAAATTCCGCGAAAATTAGTGGGTCCGCATTCTACAAGTAATCACAGAGTTTTAATTGAATCAGATTAGTAAATTATGAGTTTATAGAGGAAATATCAACAAAATTCAGATGAGTATAACTCCAAAACTATTTGGCCGATTATGATAATTAACAAATTTTAATGTCGCATTCGGATGCGCAACTTACCCTAAAAATTGCAAGTCGCTATCTCTTTCCGTTCCCAAGTTAAATTGAGATACATGATTTTTCAAAATTCAGATTCAAAATTTTACACACGTCTTTATGTCGATATTCTACAACTAGTTACCAAGCTTCAGTTAGATCGAGTCTATATTTTTTGAGTTATCGAGGAAATAATATTCCAGATGGGTATAACTCTGAAACAGTTGCGCCGATTGTGCCCAAGAACGAAGTTAACTCTGCCATTCGAAAATTGCACGTTCCTATCTCCTTTCGTTCGAAAGTTATCGAGGCAACGGTCACCCATCCAGCTACTGATCTCATCCAAGGCTGCTCGGATCTCCAACAATATAGATCCGATCTTGTTCAAACTTGGAACTTGGCAGTAGAGTTAGGTTTTGAAGACTGATATATAGAATTTTTTTCAATAATCTTTTAAAACTTTTCTAGTTATTCGATCCTCACGAAATTTTGCAAGGATTTTGGCGCTGGTGTCCTACAACTAATAACCATTTTTGAATTGGATAGGTTTCGTATTTTTCGAGTTATTGAGGAAATAACAGCCAAGTTTCAGATGGGTATAACTTCAAAACAGTTTGGCCGATAGTGGCTATAAACAAACTCAAATGTCGCATTCAGATGGTCAACCCAATCTAAAAATTTCTATCTCTTTACGTTCTCAGGTTAACGTGGCATAAATAATACGTTTTAATATTTTTTTTTATTTTCTAGTGATGATCTGAGCAAACGCCCCTTATTTTTAAGTGTTTTATATATCCTAGCAAAGGGGCCACTTCTTCGAAACACCCTGCGTATCATCTAGAATAAACCTTACCCGCCTCAAGCCGTACCTGCATTGGCTTACACTTAAAAAAATTCATATAACTTCTGTGCAGAGGCAGCATTTGCATTTCTGCATATTTGGACTGTCACAAAACATCGCTGGATAGCCGTCAAAATCCACTGAAAGACTTTCTTGATGAATCGGAGGTGCTAGGTTGTCTTAATTTCATGACAGCTCTACCAAAGCTCAAAGTTGAAGTTCAGTTGTTCCTAGATGCATTTCTCTACCAGCCATGAAAAAAATATGTATCTTTTCTATTTCACCCTATATATTATTGGAGCTTCTATTGACAATATTGGCCGCTGCTATACCAAATACAAAATTAACGTATCCCTATGCCTGAAATCGGCTTCACCAATTAATTTCGTCACTATGATCCTCGCTGAAATTCCAGGGATTTGTTTGGCAATCTGTTCAGCTGAGTAAATCCGTATTTTCCTCTCCTCTTAATACCGTATCTCAATAATTTATTGATTTCGCAAACAACGAGCGAATAATAATCCCCAGGTACCACTTTCAACAGGTTTCACATTGAGCAATGAATATGTATCTGTTGTTTACTGATACTGAATTTCATTTTGCCAGAATCAGTGCTGTTTAAATTACGGGGAATACCCTGAAGTCAAATCCCGTGTTTATTCGAGATTAACCTATGGCTGAATATTATTTTGGCGAGAGTGGCGAGACCGTACCAGACGAGGTCTTGAATTTTCGAATTCTTAGCTGAATCTGACTTTCTGATGAACAAAAGTTTGGGCTAGTTAGGTGGACGACTTATTCGAAATTGTGGATGAAAATGTTGATATAGACGAATTTACCAATATCCTAAATAGCAAATATCCATACATTGAGGATGGCTCCTTGCGCAGATACCTTCGAGCCATGATTTTACAATCGAGTACTGAATTCCACCTCAGTCGACTTTGTATGAGGATTGAATAGACAATGGAACATGCGCGCAGAAGCTCCTGACCTCACGTCAGTGCAATTTGAGAATTCTTAATTTCGAAATTTGGAGGAATTTAAGAGTTCTTAATTCTTAAATTCGAGATTTGGAGAAATTTAAGAATTCTTCATTCTTAAATTCGAAATTTGGAGAAATTTAAGAATTCTTAATTCTTAAATTGGAGAAAATCGCGTTATCATTTTGACCAAATGTCTGTAATTTACGCATTTTTTGCCGAAAATGGTCTCAAACGATTGAGTTCAAGTCCCCGATGAAGAATTTGAGGTCAAATTTGATTCTGTCCGGCCGGCCGTCTGGCGGTTGCCACGATAACTTGAGATTGGAAAGAGCTAGCGACATGAAATTTTCAGGGTAGGAGGCGCATCCCAATACGAAGTTCGTTAATGGGCATAATGGTTTTCGAGTAATAATTTTGTTTCCAACCAATATGAATCCGATCGAATTGAACTTGGTGAATAGTTTTATAATATAAACCTACGCACGGGTGTGGAATTTTGTGGGAATCGTATCACTAGGAAATTAAAAAAAAAAATTATAAAAATATTTTTATGTCACGATAACCTGAGAACGGAAAGAGATAGCGACTTGAAATTTTCAGGTTAGGTTTTATATCTGAATGCAACAGTTGATTTTTGTTTCTAGGCGTAATCAGCCAAACGGTTTTGGAGTTATACCCATCTGAAATTTGGTTGTTATTTCTTCAATAACTCGAACAATACGAAATCGATCAGACACTTTTCATCCGACATGGCTGAAATAATGCGAGAGCCTTAAGAACCTAACTCTACTACCAAGTTCCAAGTTTGAATACATCGGATCTATATTGTTCGAGATCCGAGCAGCCTTGTGCGAGTTCAGTAGCTGGATGGGTGACCGTTGCCTCGATAACTCTAGAACGAAAGGAGATGGGAACCTGACATTTTCAGGGTAGGTCGCGCATCTGAATGGGAGAGTTAAGTTCGCCATAATCGGCCCAACGGTTTCAGAGTTATACCCATCTGGAATATGATTTCCCTGATAACTCCAAAAAATAGACTCGATCGAATTGATGCTTGGTAGCTAGTTGTAGAATGTCGAGATAAATAAGTGTGTAAAATTTTGTGGGAACCGTACACCTAGGAAATTTATACAAAATTACGAAAAAAAATTGGTTCAAGCACTGACGTGAAGTTGGAAGCTTTTGCGCGTATGTTCTATTGTCCATTCTCCTGTATTGGACACTCTTAATCGAATTTAACATGGTGATTTCTATTGTCCATTCATTTTGGACACTCTTAATCAAATTTACCATGCTGAATTCTATTAAAAGTGTCCAATAGAGGACAATGGACAATAGAACATACGCGCAAAAGCTCTTGACTTCACGTCAGTGCTTGAACCATTTTTTTATCGTCCGTGTGAGAGAAAATCATTTTATAGGTTTCCCTGAGAGGGACCGTACTCTCAGGAGTGTGAGACTGCAGTTCTTATGTGGTAGTAATTTTTCCCTCCTCTGATCTTCTTCCATTATCATATTATTTTCGGCATGGGAGGAAAATTCGACAACAAACAATTCCTTGACCTCTTTGTCCAGCAGGAATATATCTGGCTTTATGGCGTGAATCTGCTGAGTTGTTGGAATTGCATAGTTCTAGTCAGGGCCGTCGCTATCTCAAAGGGCGCCAAATTGACCGCGGATATTTGAAAAACTATAGCAAAATGACATAATGAAAACAGTTTTTTTTGAACTACTACTTGCATAAGATGATTATATTATACATAAAAGTACAGTGAATGTATCGAATGATTGCCTACCCTACCATCTACTCAATTTATTTGTACTAGACTAGACCGACAGCATTGTAGAAAGCTTTGTTGCTGCTAGAGACTAGATGGCAGGAGTGGGGAATTCCCAGCCTTCCCGGGTTATACATAAAAATCGTTCAATAGAAAGAAACATAACCTTCTTCTTCTTATATAAATTATTCGTGAAAAGTTGCCCACTTGCCAAAATAAGTTCAAACCGTCTGGAGCGGAATTCAGAAGGACTGCCCAGAAAAGCAAAATTGAAACGGGAAAAGACGCAAATGTCATGAATACATGGCTAACGGCGAGTTGTTCAAGCTCTGACGCGAAGTCAGGAGCTTTTGGCGCATGTTCTATTGTCCACCCTCCTTAATCGAATTTACCGATTAAGAACCAATTTTTTTTTAATTTCTACGGTTCTCACTTAATTTTACACAAGTCTTTATGTCGATATTCCGCAACCAGTCCAAGCTTCAATTCGATCAGGTCTATATTTTTTGAGTTATCGAGGAAATAATATTTCAGGTGGCTATAACTCCGAAACCTTTGAGCCGATTATGTCCAAAAACGAACTTAACTCTCCCATTCGGATGCGCAACCTACCCTGAAAATTGCAAGTGCCTATCTCCTTTCGTTACAAAGTTATCGAGGCAACAGTCAGCCATCCATCTACTGAAGTCACACAAGGCTGCTCGAATATCCAACAATATCGATCTGATCGTGTTCAAACTTGGAACTTGGCAGTAGAGTTAAGTTCTGAAGGCTCTCGCAAAATTTTAGCGATATCGAACGAATAGTTTAGGACATATAGAATATTTTTCAATGATTTTTTGAAAAATTTCTAGTGATACGATCCTGACGAAATTTCGCAAGATTTCGCGTTGGCATTCTACAACTAATAACCACGTTTGAATTGGATCGGTTTTGTATTTTTCGAGTTATTGAGGAAATAACAACCAAATTTCAGATGGGTGTACCTATGAACAAACTAGCATTAAGATGCACAACCTACCCTGAAAATTTCAAGGCGCTATCTCTTTCCGTTCTCAAGTTATCGTGGCAACGGCAGGCCGGTCAAACAAAATCAAATTTGACCTTGAATTCTTCATTAGAGAGTTGAACCAAATGGTTTGCAACAATCTTCGGCAAAAAAATCGAAAATTACAGACATTTGGGCAAAATGATAACGTGTGATGTTACCCAGAACATGCGCGCTAAAAAGAGGACTGTATTTTCGAATAAAGCGAAAAGAGTAAGTTTTGGCCATTGCTGACACATAGTTTTTAAGGGAAGTAGCACCTTGTGAATCCTCATTCAACAACTGCACTGGCAGGTTGATTTTCAGTGTGTATAAAACATAACATTGTTTTTTCGTGATATTTCGGTAAAATATTCGATTGAGTGACATCGAAGATTTAATTTTCTATATGCACACTAAAAAAATTTTCAGGGTGATGAGTACAAAAATATTGCTTAAATTCAGGAATTACAAAAAACTCATTCAATATTCCAAATAGCAGATATTTTCGAAGAATTGTTGGAACATTCCACTCTAGATAGCAGGGTAACATGAAATAATTGTTATATCATTTTTCGAAAGTTGTCTTTTTAATATTCATAAAATCTTCAGATTATTCTCATCATCTCGAATGCTTGATATTTATATTTATTTTTGTCAAATACAATTCTTTTTTGGCCCTGGATCTTTTGAGAGATGCAAACAATTTTTTTCACTGAAAAACACAAATTCAGAACGCGGTATTCTTTGTAAAATAATTTTCATTCATAGTTATATTAATTTATAATTCATTCTTTATTAAGAAACTATGTTGTATTTATCAATATATGTACACTTTATCCATATGTGTGCTTTTCGATTTCTGCCTATATTTTCAAATTAGGGGCGCCAAAAGACGTTTCTCCCCCCCCTCGGAATAGCTCATAGCTACGGCCCTGGTTCTAGTATATGTCATTGTCAATAACTGCTTCAATCATCTGAGGTACATTTGGTAGCACTGGTTCGTTGTCTATACCATAAACTTCTCTAATATGGAAGTAGACAATTCGGAGTGCGGTATTGTGTCTTTATCCTGGTAGCATGGACTCTGCGAGGAGAAGGAAGTGCATAACAGTTTCCTGCTGGCTGTGGCATATTCTATACGTTGTTGGGGTGTCCAATTTTATGATGTTCTTTTTATACCATCTTGTATTTATCACCTCCATCTTGACAAGCCATAACAAATCCGTCCGTTTCTGACTTGAGCCCAGCCGACTTCAAAAAGGTGAAGGATAATTCTTCCTAAAATATAAGGATTTTTACTCATGTGATCTACGAAGAGTGTCTTCAGTTGTGTCTGTCTTATATTTCTGCCTACTCTTCTTTGGTCTGTTGTCGTGACAGGTGTTCCTGTTAGCTCATGATTGATGGATATGCTAGTTATACGGAGCTTCTCCAAGCCTCTCCGTCCAGCACTAAATACGAACGTTATTGATTCCTAATTTCATAATGAGTTACCATTTTCAGAAGCGGTTTTTCACTTCTCAATATCCTTATTGCCATTTCCAAAGTTTGTTGATGATGTTGGTATTTCAAACTTTGCAAACCCCTGCCTCCCTGCGTTCGTGGAAGGTATATTCTTTGAATCGAGCAGTTGGGATGCAGGCTACTATTCATCCCTTTGAAAGTGTATATTACCACGAGAATTTCATTCAGCGTCCAGTTAACCACCCCGAATGAGTAGGTGATTATCGGGACTGCCAAGCTCTTCGTAGCAGAAACTTTGTTTTTACCAGACAGCTGTGATTGCCATATATCTCAGAGCTTCTTCTTGTAGCTGGATGTTAAGGCATCCTCGATTTGGGTAGTCTGCAGTGCACCTCTTTGTTTCATTCCTAGGAATTTGTACGTTTCTTCATCTTCGAGATGCCGAATGATCATTCCCCCTCTCGTCCGCCGTTTACTCTTATTATTATTTATTGTATTGGAACTGACACAGAATATATGTTTTATCGAATTGAGAAGGCCACGAGAGCAGGTTAACTTAATTTTCTTGAAAGATCATATAATTTCTGCGATTATCGATGCCAGAGAGACTCCTGGTTCTGAAACTCCCCACCAAATATTTCCAATCATCCATATGTAGGAACCTTCGCTATCTCTTTCCGTCCTCAAGTTATCGTGGCAACGGCCAGCCGGTCGGACAGAATCAAATTTAACCTCGAATTCTTCATAAGTGAGTCGAACATTTGAGACATTCGGTCAAAATGATAGCACGCTGTTCCCAAGAACTTGCACGCAAAAAGGCCTTCGGGTCGGGGATATCCACAATAAAAAATAATTAATAAACTGTTCTATATAGCAGTCAATATGTACGTCCTCTGAGTTTCATTAGAGCCAATAATCGATTCAACCTAATTGGTAAACGATATCAGAGAATCTAACCGAGCTTTTGTAATTATTTCAATACAAGTGTTTGTCTATTTAGCAAATAACTAGCTGACATGCAATATACGAGTATGTATCATTATTGTTACGTAGTATTCCGTCTACAATAATGATGAACGACATGGCTCTAACGAATATTATTACACTATGCCTTTTTCACGTCTATATTTGGGCCTATTTTCATGGCTATTTATTGGGTGTTCCCCCCAAATGAGTGGCACTATTACTATTAGCTAGTATATAGAGGGTGTCCGGGAGGAATGCGTTAAACTGTTATACCCCTATTACACTATGCCTTTTTCATGTCTATGTTTGCGCCTATTTTCATGGCTATTTGTTGGTTGAATTTCCCCCCAAATGAGTGGCACTATTACACCGCGCTTTTTTCACGATTGTTTCAGGCAGTAATTTCAGATCTGCAAACATTGAAGAAATTGTTATAGCGTAAATATCTCAGACAAGTTCGTTAACCAGCAAAATACATCGAGCGGTTTCGGGGTTATGGCCGTTTTTAGTAAAAACATTTTTTATGAATATTTCCGAAACCGATCACTCGATCTATCTGAAATTTAGCATCAAATTGTAGAAACATAACTTTTAGACACATGTGAAGTTTTGTATTGATCGGATAACCGTAAAGTGCAAAAAAAAATTTTTTTAATTTTAAAATTTTGTTTCTACAATAACTCTCGAACGGAAAAAGCTAGGCAGTTGAGTTTGCTATTGGGAAAAATATGCCAGATGGTTTCGGAGTAACGAAAACAATTTTTTTTTAACTTACAAATTTCCAACTAATTTTTTTTAAGATGCAGTTTCACCATAAAAATCCATTGATATGATTTTCAACTCCAACAAGCTAATACTTTTGGAGATATGATTTTTCAAAATTTCAATAACGACTCGTACTTCTATGTTTTCACAGAATGCTATAATTATTCTATCTATGATTTATTATATGATCTGCGTTCATACTCGTATATGTCATCCTGTTCTATAAGAGAGAGTCAAATCCATTTTAGCTATTTTAATTTGATTTCTTCCATGGTGCAGTTCTCATTCTCAGATTGCTCATTTAATCTTGATAAATAAACTATTATTTCAATTGAATTTCCTTTTTGATGCAGTTCTATCATAAGAATATATTGATATAATTCTCAACTCTGAGAGACCAATACTTTCGGAGATATAATTTGTGTGTTTGAACAAGAGCGCCAGAAAGCTCCTGTTCACAGGGCTTGAACCAATTTATGCACGTATGTTCTGGGGAACATCGCGTTATCATTTTGCCCAAATGTCTGTAATTTTCGAATTTTTCGCCCAAAATGGTCTCAAATGATTGAGTTCGACTCCCTGATCAAGAATTCGAGGTCAAATTTGATTCTGTCCGGTCGGCCGTCCGGCCGGCCGTTAAGATAACTTGGGAATGGAAAGAGATAGCGACTTGAAATTTTCAGGGTAGGTGGTGCATCCCAATAGGACGGACAAGTTCGTTAATGGGCATAATTGGACCAACGGTACCCGAGCAATAATTTTGTCTACAACCAATACTAATCCGATCGAATTGAAACTTGGTGAGAAGTTGTGGATATAAACCTAAGGACGTTTGTGAAATTTTGTGAACATAATATCGCTAGAAAATTTTTTAAAAATTATTAAAAAATATTAAATATTATTTACGTCACGATAACCTAAGAACGAAAAGAGACAGACTTGAAATTTTGAGGTAAGGTTGAGAATCTGAATGCTCCATTTGAGTTTGTTTATAGGTATAATCGGCAAAACGGTTTCGGAGTTATACCCATCTGAAATTTGGTTGTTATTTCCTCAATAACACGAAAAATACAAAACCGATCCAATTCAAACATGGTTATTAGTAGTAAAATGGCAACGCGGAAATTCTTGCAAAATTTTGTGAGGATCATATAACTAGAAAATTTTAAAAAAATCAAAAAAATCATAGAAAATGATTGAAAAAAATTCTATAAATCAGAAACTATTCGTCTGATATCTCTGAATTTTGCGAGAGCCTTCAGAACCTAACTCTACTACCAAGTTTCAAGTTTGAACATGATCGGATCTATATTGTTGGAGATCCGAGCAGCCTTGTGTGAGTTCAGTAGTTGGATGGGCGAGCATTGCCTCGACAACTCTCTAACGAAAGGAGATACGGACTCGCAATTTTCAGAATAGGTTGCACTTCTGAATGGGAGAGTTAAGTTCGCTGTTCGCCATAATCGGCCGAACGGTTTCGGAGTTATACACATCTGGAATATTATTTCCTCGATAACTCAAAAAATATAGACGCGATCGAATTGAAGCCTGCTAACTAGTTGTAGAATATCAACATGAAGACGTGCGTAAAATTTTGTGAGGACCGCACTATTAGAAGATTTTCAAAAAATTACAAAAAAAATAATGTATCTCATGATTCCTTGAGAACGGAAAAAAATAGCGACTTGCAGTTTTCAGGGGAGATTACGCATCTGAATAGGACATTTGAGTTCGTTAACTAGCATAATCGGCCAAACGGTTTTGGAGTTATATCAATCTGAAATTTGGTTGTTATTTCCTCAATAACTCATAAAATACAAATCTGATCCAATTAACAAATGGTTGTTAGTTGTAGAATGCCAACGCAAAAACTCTTGCAAAATTTCGTGAGGATCGTAGCACCAGAAATTTTTTAAAAAATCATTGAAAAAAATGGGTTCAAGCCCTGTGGACAGGAGCTTTCTGGCGCTCTAGTTCAAACAGACAAATTATATCTGGTATTGGTTTCTCAGAGTTGGGAATTATATCAATGTATTCATATGATAGAACTGCATCACAAAGGAAATTCAATTCAAATAATAGTTTATTAATAAAGATTAAATGAGCAATCATGAGAATGAGAACTGCACCACATTTTCAAATTTTTTTTTTGACACTTTGCGGTAATCTGGTCAATACAAAACTTAACATGCGTATAAAGGTCATGATTCTACAATTTGGTGCTAAATTTCAGATATATCGAGTGATCGGTTTCGGAAATATTCATAAAAAATATTTTTACTAAAATCGGCCATAACTCCGAAACCCCTTGATGGTTTTCGCCCATTAACGAACTTGTCCGAGATATTTACGCTCCAAAACCACCTTGCAATTTTCAATCCGCTAACTCCTTTCGTTCGAGAGTTATCGTGCCTACGGCCGGTCGGCCGGCCGGACAGAATCGATTTCGCACTCGGATTCTTGATCAAGAATTCAGACTCACTGATCAGTGAGTCGAACCAAATCATTTGAGACCATTTTCAGCCAAAAATTCCAAAATTACAGTTACTTGGGCAAATTGATAAGCACTCTGTTCCGAGGAACTAGAGCGCCAAAAAAACAAGTTTCGTATGACAATTGCCCAAAACAGGTTTAAAGTACCTACAAATAGTAGGTATTCCATAAAACATGTATAAAAGAAGATAAGTAATAATAAATTACCTTGTAATCGATCAAAAATTTCCTGATCTACGTTCACCAAATTTTCTCCTCTCACGAACTACAGAATTATGCTTTCAATATTTACGTAATATTTTCAAACATTTTCGGGTGAGGTCCCCGTTGCATCGCTAAAATACGAGTATTTCAACCCCAATATTCTTGAAGTTACAATATTCCCTTCTGTCAAGTTGACTCTATGACAATTTATACATAGAATATACATAGAATAATTATATCAATCTGTGAAATACGATTTACATTGAAATTTTGAAAAATCATATCTCCGAAAGTATTAGCTTGTTAGAGTTAAAAATGATATGAATGGATTCTTATGATAAAACTGCTTATTAAAAAAAATTTAATTTGGAATTTGTTTTGTAAAAAAAAAATTTTTTTTATTACTCCGAAACCTTTTGTCCGATTTTGCCCAGTAACGAACTTAGACGAGATATTCATCCCCCAAACCTACTCTGAAAATTTCAACTCTCTAGCTCATTCCGTTCGAGAGTTATCGTGCCTACGGCCGGCCGGACAGAATGAATTTCGACCACGGATTCTTGATCAGTGAGTCGAACCAAATCGTTTAAGACCATTTTCATCGAAATATTCGAAAATTACAGACATTTGGGCAAATTGATAAGCACTCAGTTCCGAGGAACTAGAGCGCAAAAAAGTATTGGTTCAAGCACTGACGTTAAGTCAGAAGCTTTTGCGCGAATTAAGTCAAATGACAATATATGCTTTATAAAATTCAGCTTTTGATGAATATCAAATATAATATCGTAATTAATGAATTGATAATAAATATCGAATCAGATTTATCTGTTTTATTCAGAATTTCTAGAAGGAATGAATGAATTCATATTGTATATATTATGCACCATGTGTTGTCCGCTCTTATCTCGAGCTAAAGGTAGGAAGAAAAATACAGCATATTGCCGGTCTGCCTCTGTGTTTACGTTATTCGCGTATGTTCTCTTGTCCATTCTCCTTTATTGGACACTATTAATCGAATTTAACATGGTGAATTCTATTGTCTTATCTTCTGTATTGGACACTTCGAATTTACCATAGTAAATTCGATTAAGAGTGTCCAAAACAGGAGAATGGACAATAGAACATACTCGCAAAAGCTCCTGATTTCACGAAAAAAAAATTGGTTCAAGCAGTGACGTGAAGTCAGGAGCTTTTGCGCGTATGTTCTATTGTCCATTCTCCTGTATTGGACACTCTTAATCGTATTTACCATGGTAAATTCCAATAAAGGTCCAATAATGGAGAATGTACAAGAGAACATACGCGCAAAAGCTTCTGACTTCAGGTCAGTGCTAGAAACCAATATTTTTTAGTATCATAATTTTTTTATTATTTTTTTTTTACGTAGAATTGATTATTATCTTGTCTATTAGCGTTCGGTGTTTTTCGATAAGCCATCTCTTTATTTCCTTCTTGAATCTTTGTTAATTTTTAAATCTTCAATTTGTTTAGGTATAATCATACAGGTTCGGAAAGAATATATCTTCGGCATTGTGATTTAATGAGAGCGTAAAGAATCGCTTGTTAAATATTGAAGAGCATTACAATTCCTCCTCGAATTGCGCGAAAAGAGAATCGAATTATCGTTTGACGTCACCATACAGAGAACCTCAGAACCGCCCCTCCTGCGAAGCAAAGCAAGCCTCAAGACCTCGAAGAGTCGACTGGGGTAACAGGAGGGAAGTACAGCATTGCGTCTCTGTTGATTATGTGGTATCATAATATATTTGCGTTCCTTGTTACTCTCATAGTTTTCTGTCTATACCTCAGATATATTTTTTCTGATACTGTATATAATCTTGAACCTATATATGCACTGTATTTCTGTCCTATTATTTTGTCTGCTTTCGGTCTCTCATAGTAACTTGCTCCAGATCTTGTCCAGTACCTAATTATGTTTCCTTGTTTTAATTGTAATTTTATTTTGTTGAATATACATGATAATTTTTGCGCGCGTGTTCCGCAAGGAACAGCGTGCTATCATTTCGTCACAATGTCTGTATTTTTCGAATTTTTTTTCGAAAATGGTCTCAAACGATTGGGTTCGACTCCCTGATGAAGAATTCGAGGTCAAATTCAATTCTGTCCGTCCGGTCCGGCCGGCCGGCCGGCCGGTCCGGCCGTTAGCACGATAACTCTCGAACGGAACTACTTAGAGCGTTGAAATTTGCAGGGTAGTTTCGTAGAGTAAATATCTCGGACAAGTTCGTTAACGGGCGAAATCGACCGAGCGGTTTCGGAGTTAAGGCCGTTTTTAATAAAAACGTTTTTTATGAATATTTCCGGAACCGATCACTCGATCTTTTTGAAATTTGGCATCAGATTGTAGAATCATGACCTTTATATGCCTGCGAAGTTTTGTGTTGAACGGACGGCCCTAAAGTGGCAAAAAAAAATTTTGAAAATTTGAAAATTTTGTTTTCACGATAACTCGAAAAATACTGATCTGATTAAATTGAAACTCAGTAGTTAGATGCAAAAGACCAAAGCAAACACTTTTGCAAAATTTCGTGAAGATCACGTGACATGAAAAAAATTACTACTATTTTGCGGAATACTTTGCTTTTAATGCCGAAACATATGTTTTTGAGGTTCATGCTGCCCTTTCTGGGCATTTTCCGTATTGCGCATGCGCAGATGAGAAGTCCTTCATCTGCTGTAGTTTTCGTCAGAGAGGATTGGGGTTTTGGGGTGGCGGATGCTATTCCTCCATAGAATTCAGATCCCTGATGAGGGTCTGCGCATGCGTAGATTAAAGATGCGATATCTTCCGAACCACTAGTGTTGGAGAATCGGAGTTTTTTGTAAGGTGTGTTATTTTGAGAGGACTTTTAGCCGCCAGTACATTGCGCATGCGCAGAAGAGAAGTGACTGTTTTTGGGTTGGATGGGTTATGTTGGGAGTGCTGAGTCGATATTATGAGGTTTTAAAAGAATATTCATAGCAATTCAGTGCAAGGACAAGTCAGTTTGGGGGATGTAGCGTTGTTTCCGAGTTAAAGTGTCCGTACCGTGGCCCTGGGGCTAATTTTGAAATTGATGTTACCCCTTACAGGCATTTTTCGTTATGCGCATGAGCAGACCATCAGTGATTTAACTGGTGGTGTTTTCATCAGAGAGGATTAGGGTTTTGGGGTGGCGGATGCTATTCCTCTATAGAATCCCTCGTTGAGAGTCTGCGCATGCGTGGATTAAAGATATGATATCTCCTGAACCACTAGTGTTGGAGAATCGGAGTTTTTTGTAAGGTGTGTTATTTTGAAAGGACTTTTAGCCGCGAGTAGATTGCGCATGCGCAGAAGAGAAGTGATTGTTTTTGGGTTGGATGGGTTATGTTGGGAGTGCTGAGTCGATATTATGAGGTTTTAAAAGAATATTCATAGCAATTCAGTGCAAGGACAAGTCAGTTTGGGGGATGTAGCGTTGTTTCCGAGTTAAAGTGTCCGTACCGTGGCCCTGGGGCTAATTTTGAAATTGATGTTACCGCTTACAGGCATTTTTCGTTATGCGCATGAGCAGATCATCAGTGATTTAACTGGTGGTGTTTTCGTCTGAGAGGATTAGGGTTTTGGGGTGGCGGATGCTATTCCTCCATAGAATCCCCTGTTGAGGGTCTGCGCATGCGTGGATTAAAGATGTGATATCTCCTGAACCACTAGTGTTGGAGAATCGGAGTTTTTTGTAAGGTGTGTTATTTTGAGAGGACTTTTAGCCGCGAGTAGATTGCGCATGCGCAGAAGAGAAGTGACTGTTTTTGGGTTGGATGGGTTATGTTGGGAGGGCTGAGTCGATATTATGAGGTTTTAAAAGAATATTCATAGCAATTCAGTGCAAGGACAAGTCAGTTTGGGGGATGTAGCGTTGTTTCCGAGTTAAAGTGTCCGTACCGTGGCCCTGGGGCTAATTTTGAAATTGATGTTACCGCTTACAGGCATTTTTCGTTATGCGCATGAGCAGATCATCAGTGATTTAACTGGTGGTGTTTTCGTCTGAGAGGATTAGGGTTTTGGGGTGGCGGATGCTATTCCTCCATAGAATCCCCTGTTGAGGGTCTGCGCATGCGTGGATTAAAGATGTGATATCTCCTGAACCACTAGTGTTGGAGAATCGGAGTTTTTTGTAAGGTGTGTTATTTTGAGAGGACTTTTAGCCGCCAGTAGATTGCGCATGCGCAGAAGAGAAGTGACTGTTTTTGGGTTGGATGGGTTATGTTGGGAGTGCTGAGTCGATATTATGAGGTTTTAAAAGAATATTCATAGCAATTCAGTGCAAGGACAAGTCAGTTTGGGGGATGTAGCGTTGTTTCCGAGTTAAAGTGTCCGTACCGTGGCCCTGGGGCTAATTTTGAAATTGATGTTACCCCTTACAGGCATTTTTCGTTATGCGCATGAGCAGACCATCAGTGATTTAACTGGTGGTGTTTTCATCAGAGAGGATTAGGGTTTTGGGGTGGCGGATGCTATTCCTCTATAGAATCCCTCGTTGAGGGTCTGCGCATGCGTGGATTAAAGATGTGATATCTTCTGAACCACTAGTATTGGAGAATCGGAGTTTTTTGTAAGGTGTGTTATTTTGAGAGGACTTTTAGCCGCGAGTAGATTGCGCATGCGCAGAAGAGAAGTGACTGTTTTTGGGTTGGATGGGTTATGTTGGGAGGGCTGAGTCGATATTATGAGGTTTTAAAAGAATATTCATAGCAATTCAGTGCAAGGACAAGTCAGTTTGGGGGATGTAGCGTTGTTTCCGAGTTAAAGTGTCCGTACCGTGGCCCTGGGGCTAATTTTGAAATTGATGTTACCGCTTACAGGCATTTTTCGTTATGCGCATGAGCAGATCATCAGTGATTTAACTGGTGGTGTTTTCGTCTGAGAGGATTAGGGTTTTGGGGTGGCGGATGCTATTCCTCCATAGAATCCCCTGTTGAGGGTCTGCGCATGCGTGGATTAAAGATGTGATATCTCCTGAACCACTAGTGTTGGAGAATCGGAGTTTTTTGTAAGGTGTGTTATTTTGAGAGGACTTTTAGCCGCGAGTAGATTGCGCATGCGCAGAAGAGAAGTGACTGTTTTTGGGTTGGATGGGTTATGTTGGGAGGGCTGAGTCGATATTATGAGGTTTTAAAAGAATATTCATAGCAATTCAGTGCAAGGACAAGTCAGTTTGGGGGATGTAGCGTTGTTTCCGAGTTAAAGTGTCCGTACCGTGGCCCTGGGGCTAATTTTGAAATTGATGTTACCGCTTACAGGCATTTTTCGTTATGCGCATGAGCAGATCATCAGTGATTTAACTGGTGGTGTTTTCGTCTGAGAGGATTAGGGTTTTGGGGTGGCGGATGCTATTCCTCCATAGAATCCCCTGTTGAGGGTCTGCGCATGCGTGGATTAAAGATGTGATATCTCCTGAACCACTAGTGTTGGAGAATCGGAGTTTTTTGTAAGGTGTGTTATTTTGAGAGGACTTTTAGCCGCCAGTAGATTGCGCATGCGCAGAAGAGAAGTGACTGTTTTTGGGTTGGATGGGTTATGTTGGGAGTGCTGAGTCGATATTATGAGGTTTTAAAAGAATATTCATAGCAATTCAGTGCAAGGACAAGTCAGTTTGGGGGATGTAGCGTTGTTTCCGAGTTAAAGTGTCCGTACCGTGGCCCTGGGGCTAATTTTGAAATTGATGTTACCCCTTACAGGCATTTTTCGTTATGCGCATGAGCAGACCATCAGTGATTTAACTGGTGGTGTTTTCATCAGAGAGGATTAGGGTTTTGGGGTGGCGGATGCTATTCCTCTATAGAATCCCTCGTTGAGGGTCTGCGCATGCGTGGATTAAAGATGTGATATCTTCTGAACCACTAGTATTGGAGAATCGGAGTTTTTTGTAAGGTGTGTTATTTTGAGAGGACTTTTAGCCGCGAGTAGATTGCGCATGCGCAGAAGAGAAGTGACTGTTTTTGGGTTGGATGGGTTATGTTGGGAGGGCTGAGTCGATATTATGAGGTTTTAAAAGAATATTCATAGCAATTCAGTGCAAGGACAAGTCAGTTTGGGGGATGTAGCGTTGTTTCCGAGTTAAAGTGTCCGTACCGTGGCCCTGGGGCTAATTTTGAAATTGATGTTACCGCTTACAGGCATTTTTCGTTATGCGCATGAGCAGATCATCAGTGATTTAACTGGTGGTGTTTTCGTCTGAGAGGATTAGGGTTTTGGGGGGGCGGATGCTATTCCTCCATAGAATCCCCTGTTGAGGGTCTGCGCATGCGTGGATTAAAGATGTGATATCTATGAACCACTAGTGTTGGAGAATCGGAGTTTTTTGTAAGGTGTGTTATTTTGAGAGGACTTTTAGCCGCGAGTAGATTGCGCATGCGCAGAAGAGAAGTGACTGTTTTTGGGTTGGATGGGTTATGTTGGGAGTGCTGAGACGATATTATGAGGTTTTAAAAGAATATTCATAGCAATTCAGTGCAAGGACAAGTCAGTTTGGGGGCTGTAGCGTTGTTTCAGAGTTAGAGTGTCCGTACCGTGGCCCTGGAGCTAATTTCGAAATGGATGTAACCCCTTACGGGCATTTATCGTTATACGCATGAGCAGACCATCAGTGATTTAACTGGTGGTGCTTTCGTCAGAGAGGATTGGGGTTTTGGGGTGGCGGATGCTTTTCCGCTATAGAATCCCCTGGTGAGGGTCTGCGCATGCGTGGATTCAAGAAGCGATATCTCCTGAACCACTAGTGTTGGAGAATCGGAGTTTTTTGTGAGGTGTGTAATTTTGGGAGGACTTGCAGCCACGAGTATACTGCGCTTGCGCAGACGAGAAGTGAATGGTTTTGGGTTGTTTGGGTTATGTTGGGAGTAATGAGCCGATATTGTGAGGTTTTAAAAGAATATTCATGTCAATTCAGTGCACGGACACAAGTCAGTTTTGGGGAAATAGCGTTGTTTCCGATTTGAAATGTCTGTATGGTGGCCCTGAGGCGAATTTATAAATAACTATATTCGGTAGATCTATATTAAAATGCGTTCGGATTTGGAGAAGATGCAATTTCGTCCCTAACGGAGGACCCACAACCTAATTTTTTTCTGATCTACGGTAAAACTAACAGCCAAACTGTATTGATAGCTATATTTGTTAAAGGTACTTGAAAAAAAAAAAAAAAGCACTGACGTGAAGTCAGTACTCTATGGCGCGCGTGTTCACGGTGGCTAATTTGAATTGAAAGATTCAAAAATTAACAGTGCAGTATCTAAGCTGCCATCAGGATAGAGTATCAAAGTTGGAAAAGAACACAAGTGACTCTCCTTAGTCGCACAAGCTCCTAGAAGATTTGGGAGGGTCAGTATAATCCTAATCATGTTTATAGCACGCGTGCAAAAGCAGATTGACTTAACAATGAAAGAAAAAGTGTAATAAGTCAATCTGCTTTGGCGCGCGTGCTATAAACATGATTAGGATTATACTGACCCTCCCAAATCTTCTAGGAGCTTGTGCGACTAAGGAGAGTCACTTGTGTTCTTTTCCAACTTTGTTACTCTATCCTGATGGCAGCTTAGATACAGCACTGTTAATTTTTGAATCATTCAATTCAAATTAGCCACCGTGAACACGCGCGCCAAAGAGTACTGACTTCACGTCAGTGCTTTTATTTTTTTTCGCATAAAATGAATATTGGTGTAAAGTTTCCTATAACTATGAGACAAAGATCCAAATATTAGATATTTTCTACTTCAACTGGTTTTCTAATTATGGACTCGTGGATTCATAAAACTAAACGAAATTAGCATAAAGAAAGCAGATAAAGTTTTTCTTGGGTAATTTCAAGAATATTCCATCGTTTTAGAACATTATATTATATTTCATCATTTCTCCTTAAACGTACCGTTTTCGAGATATTCTTCATTGAATGTTTTAAAATGGAAAACTCTAGAAATTTTCCTACTTTTATGGATCCGTCCCTGAGCGTTGGAATCCCGAATCAAGCTGTAAACCACGTTACCATGCCTTTTTCTCGTCCGCCAACAATGTCATAGATAATTTATGTGCAGGAGCGTATTAGCACATTGTGAAATCTTTAAACGCTTGTAACTTCTTACCTGAGCCGAATCTGGAAAAATGGCGAATGAAAAAAAAAATGGTTCAAGCACTGACGTGAAGTCAGGAGCTTTTGCGCGTATGTTCTATTGTCCATACTCCTGTAATGAACACTCTTCTTAATCGAATTTACCATGATGAATTCTATTGTCTATTCTCCTGTATTGGACACTCTTCTCAATCGAATTCACCATGATGAATTCTATTGTCCATTCTCCTGTATTGGAGACTCTTCTTAATCGAATTTACCAAGATGAATTCTATTGTCCACGGTAAATTCGAATTAAGTGTCCAATACAGGAGAATGGACGACATAATTAACCATGGTAAATTCGATTAAGGGTGTCCAATACACAATAGAACATACGCGCAAAAGCTTCTGACTTCACGTCAGTGCTTGAACCAATTTTTTTTTCGTGATTTTTTTTTAATTTTCTGGAGGCGCGGTTCTAAAAATTTTTTTTTTCGTCATTTTTTTCAAATTTTCTAGGAGTACGGTTCTTACAGAATTTTAAACACGTCTTTGTGTTGATTTTCTACTACTAGTTACCAAGCTTCAAATCGAATATTTATTTTTTGAGTTATCAAGGAAACAATATTCCAGGTGGATATAACTCGGAAACCGTTAAACCGATTATGCCCAAAAACGAACTCAAACCTCCCTTTCGGATACGCAACCTACCCTGAAAATTGCAAGTCCCTATCTCCTTTGGTTCGAAAGTTATCGAGGCAACGGTCACCCATCTACTGAACTCACACAAGAATGCTCGAATCTCCAACAATATTCAACCGATCGTATTAAAACTTGAAACTTGGCAGTAGAGTTAGGTAATGAACGCTCTTGCAAAATTTCAGCAATTTCAAACGTATAGTTACTGATATATAGAATTTTTTTTTTATTTTCAATGATTTATTAAAAATTTTCTACAGATGCTATCCTCACCAAATTTCGCAAACATTTTCGCGTTGGCATTCTACATCTAATAACCATGTTTGAATTCAATCGGTTCAGTATTTTTCGAGTTAATGAGGAACAAAAAACCACCAAATTTCAGAAAATTTCAGATGGCTATAACTCTGAAACCGTTTGGTCGATTATGCTCATAAACAAACTCAAATGTGGCATTCATATGCACAACATAACCTGAAATTTTCAAGCCGCTATCTCTTTCCGTTCTCAGGTTATCGTGACAAAAAAAATATTTTTTAATAATTTTTTTAAAATTTTCTAGCCATACGATTCGCCCAAAATTTCACAAACGTGCTTAGGTTCATGTTCTTCAACTACTCACCAAGTTTCAATTCGATCGGATTTATATTGGTTGAAAACAAAATTATTACTCGGAAACCACTGGGCCGATTATGCCCATTAACGAACTTGTCCGTCGTATTGCGATGCGCCACCCACCCTGAAAATTTCAAGTCGCTAGCTCTTTTCGTTCTCAAATTATCGTGGCAACGGACGGCCGTACGGCCGGACGGCCGGCCGGCCGGAAGGACAGAATCAAATTTGACCTCGGATTCTTCATCGGGGAGTCAAACTTGATCGTTTGAGACCAATTTCGTCAAAAAATTCGAAAGTTACAGACATTTGGGCAAAACTATAACGCGATGTTCCCCAGAACATACGCGCAAAAACTGTTTTATTTGATGAGAGGAATCTTTGGTTGAAATTAATGCAGTGGTCAAAGACTCACCCTGTATATTTAAATCTATAAAGTATGCCTCGAGTTTTCTTGAAAGGTAAGAAGTATGATCTCACATTTTATGTTTTCGTCAATGACGATACCAACATACTTGACTGAATGTGTTTTCGCAATATGTAGTTGTTCAACAATTTTCAAGTTTCCCAAATACGGAATGCCTTCATGTTCGAGGCGAAGGTAAGATATTTCGTTTTCCCGGCATTCAATGTTAGTTTGTTTGTTCGAAACCACTTCATCAGAGTCCTAAATTCCACGGTTACTTGGTTTTTGCGCGCGTGTTCCGCAAGGAACAGCGTGCTATCATTTCGTCACAATGTCTGTATTTTTCGAATTTATTTTCGAAAATGGTCTCAAACGATTGGGTTCGACTCCCTGATGAAGAATTCGAGGTCAAATTCAATTCTGTCCGTCCGGTCCGGCCGGCCGTTAGCACGATAACTCTCGAACGGAACGACTTAGAGCGTTGAAATTTCCAGGGTAGTTTTGTAGCGTAAATATCTCGGACAAATTCGTTAACGGGCGAAATCCACCAAGCGGTTTCGGAGTTAAGGCCTTTTAGCCGCAAGTAGATTGCGCATGCGCAGAAGAGAAGTGACTGTTTTCGGGTTGTATGGGTTATGTTGGGAGTGCTGAGCCGATATTGTGAGGTTTCAAAAGAATATTCATGGCAATTCAGTGCAAGGACAAGTCAGTTTGGGGGATGTAGCGTTGTTTCCGAGTTAAAGTGTCCGTACCGTGGCCCTGGGGCTAATTTCGAAATTGATGTACCCCTTACGGGCATTTTTCGTTATGCGCATGAGCAGACCATCAGTGATTTAACTGCTGGTGCTTTCGTCAGAGAGGATTGGGATTTTGGGGTGGCGGATGCTATTACTCTATAGAATCCCCTGGTGAGGGTCTGCGCATGCGTGGATTCTAAAGCGATATCTCCTGAACCACTAGTGTTGGAGAATTGGAGTTCTTTGTGAGGTGTGTAATTTTGGGAGGACTTGCAGCCACGAGTATATTGCGCATGCGCAGACGAGAAGTGAATGGTTTTGGGTTGTTTGGGTTATGTTGGGAGTAAAGAGCCAATATTGTGAGGTTTTAAAAGAATATTCATGTCAATTCAGTGCACGGACAGAAGTCAGTTTGGGGGAAATAGCGTTGTTTCCGAGTTGAAATGTCTGTATGGTAGCCCTGAGGCAAATTTATAAATAACTATATTCGGTAGATCTATATTAAAATACGTTCGGATTTGGAGAAGAGGCAATTGCTTTCCTAACGGAGGTCCCACAACCGCAATTTTTTTGATCTACAGTGAAGCTAACAGCCAAACTGTATTGATAGCTATATTTGTTAAAGGAACTTGAAAAAAAAAAAAGCACTGACGTGAAGTCAGTACTCTTTGGCACGCGTGTTCACGGTGGCTAATTTGAATTGAATGATGAGTACTTCAAGCTCAGTGGATAGAGCGAGCCGAAGATCTACCCAAAGGATAGAGGACACCATTCACTGTCGGTTCAAAAATTAACAGTGCTATATCTAAGCTGCCATCAGGATAGAGTAACAAAGTTGGAAAAGAACACAACTGACTCTCCTTAGTCGCACAAGCTCCTAGAAGATTTGGGAGGGTCAGTATAATCCTAATCATGTTTATAGCACGCGCGCAAAAGCAGAGTGATTTAACAATGAAAGAAAAAGTGTAAAAAGTCAATCTGCTTTGGCGCGTTACTCTATCCTGATGGCAGCTTAGATATAGCACTGTTAATTGTTGAACCGACAGTGAATGGTGTCCACTATCCTTTGGGTAGATCTTCGGCTCGCTCTATCCACTGAGCTTGAAGTACTCATCATTCAATTCAAATTAGCCACCGTGAACACGCGCGCCAAAGAGTACTGACTTCACGTCAGTGCTTTTGTTTTTTAAGTTCTCCTATGTGTCATCTTGAAATAGAACCATAGTGTCATCCGCAAAAACCTATAATCTCTACTTTATTATTCACTTCGTAGAGGCTGTTCAAGTATAAATTGAATGAAATAGGCCCGAGCCCTATATAGTAATAATAATAATAAATTGCCTTCATTTGTTCGCAAATACAAACAATGGTTTCAAGAGGCGGAGTCTAGCTCAAGCTACCCTACTCAACCACATTTTTACAGATAAGGATACAACAGAAATAAAAATGATAATACAAAAAAAAAAATTAAAAGTAAGATTCACAAACATTGTACATTGTACAGCTGTAAAGACGTGTTTCATGGTGCTCCTTTATTTTCGAAGTGTTTGATTGAAGTGTATATCAAGAATTGCATTCTCATCCAGGTACCAAGTTAACAGTACTACTCTGCGTTTATAACTTTTTACCCCGCTTTTATTGGGCTCTTTAGTTTGTATTACGATTTGGTATTTTTTCATTTTGTTTACTTTTGTCTACCGACGATATCGATTTGATAGAAGTGAGCGTGTTGTTTTGCGACTGCGGTAACTAAAGATCATAACCGTTTTCAAGAATTTTGATTCCTTTAAAATCTAACCTATTAAGTCGAATCTATCCTTTCTATCACTTGTTCATGTTGCCGTGGCCCTCCCATTTCTGTGCAAGTCTTTCTTATAGGCCCAAGAAAGTGAAGAGTCGATAACTGTTTCCCCTACCCTGTGACTAATCCGTTAGATCCCAACGTCGATTACCGCTTTAGTTGCATTGGAGCGCGGCCGCTGCTGCACTTCAACATCGACGCAAAGTGATATCTTCCTTAAGCGTCTCACACACGTTACGTTCTTTCTCAGATGGCTAAGTTGGACTGCCTTACAACCAACGTGGTATCTATCAAAGAAGACATAAATTCCATCAAGATGTCACAGGAACTCTTATCAAGCCAAGTGGCTAGATGTAGCTCAGATATTGAGCAGAATAAAGCTATGTTGGACGGGCACGAGTCACGGCTGAAGCATTGCGAAACTGGGTTATCATTGCTGACGGATGGTCTGGGTGCTTTGGGGGAGGATGTGACAGGACTTCAGTATAAGACAGGCGAAGTTTTGGCTAAGGTGGAGTCCCGCAGGGGTGGTGGAGATATTGATTCTTCGGAGATCCTGGATAGGTTGCGGAGATCTAGCAATATCATTCTTCGGTGCCTGCCCGAGTCATGATGGGGTGTGTATTTATCTTGCTGAGGAAGTGTTGAGTTCTTTCAAGGTCGAAGTTCAGGTTCACAATTTACCTGGAATCGATAACCTGTTTCTCCTACTAACAACTCGTCATTTTTCTGCAATGATTGGCTGCATCTACCGACCTCGTCCTTCAGCCTCGGATGTCCCCTTCTGTAATCTTCTGACGTCACTGTCGCAGAGCAATCGCAACCTGGTAATAGCTGGCGACTTCAATTACCCCGATATAGTTTGGACGGATGTTGGAAACCGCTCATTGAGTTCACCATCTCAGTTATTCCTCTCTGCCCTTGAGGAAGCCTGTCTCTGCCAGCTTATCGATCGTCCAACCAGATACTGTTCAGACCAAAATCCATCTACTTTGGACCTACTAATCACCAACGATCGGGGCCTTATCTGCGATATACGGTATCACGCGCCGATTGGCAGATCCGATCATTGCGTTATAACTGCTGGGATACAGTTTTCTTCCATACCGATAACGAGATCAACAAAAAAGTACTACACAATAGTTGACTATGTCCAGCTGAGTAATCGTTTGTCACGCATTGATTGGGATGAGGTGCTGGATTGTGGAGACATTGACTCTATGTGGGTTTCATTCGGGGGTCGGCTTATGGAGGAGGTCAAATTTTGTACGCGCACTAAACTCAGCATACTAAATCCATCTAAGCCTTGGATCACTGACCACATCATGCAGCAGGTCCGTGCGAGAAAAAATCTCTGGCAGCGTTACTTGAGACATAGAACGCAGGAAAGTTATAACACTCACCGCCAGTACTCCAACTTTGTCAGTATGAGTCTCAGAACTGCTAAGATAAATTACGAGAATCGATTGGTCTCCTCAAAAAATCGAAAGAAATTTTTTAAACATGTGCGTTCTGTGCTCGGTTCGAGGGTATCCATTCCTGTTTTGCGGAAATCACCTGATTCTGTCTGCTGCAGTGATAACGAGATAGCAACAACTTTTGCTGAGAGCTTTGCAGGGGCATTCACCTTTGAGCCACCCGGTGTCATACCGGATGTTGGAGTTCAGCGATCTGCATCCTTCCTGAACTCTGTTGAGGTGACCGAGGAGGAAGTGAATGAATTTTTGTCCAAGCTCGATTCTTCTAGTGCTCCTGGGCCGGATAATCTACCTGCTGGTGTACTCAAATCATGTGCCACTCATATCTGTATTCCCCTTACAAAGATCATCCGTTCCTCTTTAAGTTCTGCCCAGGTACCGAAGGAATGGCGAATGGCAAGGATTACACCTATTTTCAAATCAGGGGACAAACATTCTGCATCTAACTATCGCCCTATCAGCTTGACATCCATTGTTGCAAAGGTTGCCGAAAGAATCATCTGCTCACGCATGGTTCCCTTTTTATTATCAAACAAAACTACTCCCGATTTTCAGCACGGTTTTGGATAGAGTCATTCCTGAGTGGCCGTGAGTTTTCGGTGAGAGTTGGAACATCTCTATCTAGTCCTAGGCAAGATATTAGTGGCGTGCCACAGGGTTCCGTCCTTGGGCCGCTGCTCTTTCTTATCTACGTTGCTGATCTTCCGCGGGTTGTATCGTCCTCGTGGTCCGCTTACGCTGATGACTTCAAAATATTTGGTGAGACAGCTTCTTCTACAGTTCAGGATGACCTGGACTGTGTGTTTGAGTGGTGTCGTGATTGGCTCCTTCCGCTGAATGTCGGGAAATTTATGGTACTCCATTTGGGCAAGAACAATCCGCGGCGAAGCTATTTTGTGGATGGTGCCTTACTTCAGTCAGTGGATCAGCATAGTGACCTCGGAGTGATTGTAACATCGGATTTGTCTTGGTCGGCTCATATAGATGGTGTCGTGGCGAGGGCTCGTAAGATGACGTACTTGATCGGCAGAGGGCTTTTCCGCGGTGCTCGGTAGCGACGGCGAAGACGCTTTTTACCGCTTATGTGCGACCTATCATGGAGTTCGCCGGTCCTGCTTGGGCGCCAACGCTAGCTGGTGATCGTGATCGACTCGAGCGAGTTCAGCGTTACGCGACGCGTATTCCTTATGGTGCTGTTCGTCCCAGTTATGATGACAGGTTGCGGCTTTTCGGTCTCCAACCTTTTTCTCAGCGCCGTGAGCGTGGCGACCTTATTGTGGCTTACGTTGCACCGTTTGTTTGGTTGTGATCTTCAACATCTTTTCACACTTTACACTAACAACCTTCGAGGCCATCGGCTCAAGTTGTATCATGAAAATTATCGGACATCTCAGAGACAACACTTCCTCAGTAATAGGATTTTCGACAGGTGGAACTCTTTACCAAGCAATGTTGTTTGAGCTCCGAGTGTGAATTCCTTCAAGAACCAGCTTGATGCACTAAACTAGTGGTTTTTTTGTTTTCTTTTTTGGACTGTGATTATAATGTACGTTGGATGTTAAGATGATATAATTTTGTTTGAGAGATTCTAGGCTTTAGCCTCCTCTCTTCTTACCTTGTAATAATAATAATAATAATAATAAAACACTTATAGAGTTCAAGTAATCTACTAAAATAACACCGCATTACAAAGTTATACCCAGAGATCAGCACTAGATCAATTTTACAACAACATAGCATATTTCAGGGTTACTGACTTTGCAGCAAAATTTTCCCATAATTATGCTTCAAGAAACTAAGAGATTTGTCCTTAAAGACCATAGAAATACCATTAAAAATGAACACTAACACATAAGTAAATGACCGTTAAAAAATCGACAACCTATTTTTAGGCAGCATAAGACTAAGCGGAAATCTCAGAGACAGACCATGAACATCACCTCGAAAAACCAATTTGGACCTTAAGTAAGACGGATTTGACGTCAAAATAACATGGTATACAAAAGCCTCGAGGTGATATTTATACAGGTTACCAACATTCCACCAACCAAGTTGTTTTATTTTGCTAGATAAGCGATCATATTATCTTATTCCAAAAACAAAACGACAACAACTATTCTGAATCTTCTGCAACCTAAACTTAGTGTCCAAGCAAGGATAAAACACCAAAAGCCCATAATTGAGAATCGACATAACCATAGTCTCACACAGCAGTTTGCGCAATTCGGAGTTCAAAATACCTCTACTTCTATACAACTGACGCAAAACTAGATAAGTTTTTTTTACTAGAAGGGTAACATATTCCCAAAATCGAAGGGTACAATCATAAATGATTCCCAAATTTCTGCAACCATTTACTGCGCTCAATGGTTCGTTATTGATAACTATAGTTTAAGATTTTCCTGAACAGTAGATCTGGATGTATCTGAACAAAATAAGAGTGAATTACATTTCTTAGCATTAAGCCTAAGATTATGATTAGTTGAATACGCATAAATGGCCTCTAAATCCTGATTTATTTTTTGTGAAGCTAAGTTTACAGAGTGAGGTTCGAAGGAAAAATACAGCTGCGCATCATCTGCAGATGAATGTAATTTCAAATTATTCAAAGGCTTAAAAATATCAGAAGTATAAATTGAAAAAAGAAGAGTCCCGAGGACAGAGCCCTGAGGTACCCCTGAAGTGACTGATTTAAAATTTGACGAGCCACCTTCAACAAGCACCCTCTGATATCAGTTTGAAAAATAAGATTCGAAAAAACGTAAGGAGAAGTCGTCAAAACCAAAGTATTTTAGTTTAGCGCAGAGAAGAGAATGATCTATGCGTCGAAGGCCTTAGAAAAATCCAACAGAATGACTGACGCAGCTTAACCCTCGTCCAATGATCGAAGCACGCTATCCATTAAATCGAGAAGGTATTTGCGCTAAACCCTCTTCAAAAGCCTGATTGTAAATCTGAGTATATTATTCTGCAATACATAATCGTATACCGGTCGATAAATAACTCTTTCTAAAACTTTAGAGAGTGCTGGGAGCCCTTATTGGGCGCAGATCACCAAGATATTCAGGTTTGTTCGATTCAGGAAACGGTTTTAGTAACGCACATTTCCACGTATCCGGAAAGAAGCCCACCTCCAAGCAACAATTAACAATTTGAGTTATCTTCATATCCTGAAGTGCTCCGAAAGTTAGTCTATTTAGCCGCTGTATTCCGTCATTTCCAGCAGATTTTTTTGGATTTCAGGCACCTAATGGGTTTTTCATTTGTTCTGAATCTGTTGGAAATAGAATCATTGGAAATATTCCACATTTCTTGACTGTCTTCAATACTGACCTAGGAGGTCAGTACAATTACTGACCTCCTAGGTCTTTCCCAAGGAGATCCCTCAGAACCTCCTAGCAGCTTTTGTGACTAAGGAGAGTCAGTTGTGTTCTGGATCGACTTTGTTACTCATTCTTACGCTAGATTAGGCACAGCACTATCTATTTTTGACCCGATAGTGAAGGGTAGCCACTACCATCTGACTAGATCTGCGGCTCACTCCATCCATTAAGCTTGAAGCACTCATAATTCAATTCAAATGTGCCAACGTGAACAAGCGCTCCAAAGAGTACTGACTTGACGTCACTGGTTTTTTTATATTTTCTCAAGTTTCATTGACAATTCATAACTACAGTCTGGTCTACGCCTATTAGTTTTACAGTAGGTCAAAATAAATAAAAAAGTTTGTGGTTAGAAAAGATTGACTATTAGGAACGCAATTGCTTACGCTTATTCTTCAAATCCGAATGTTCTATATAGATCTTCCAAAAATAGTTATTTATAAATTCTTCCAAAATAAAGAGGACACAAAAAACTCATATGTTGAGTCACCACTTGCATTCTAGCACAAATAATACCATAAACAACCAGCTTAGTTATGCGCATACACAGTTCACTAGTGATCGATATTGCATAGTGAATTTCAAAGTTGGTCCCAGGACTATGGTATAGCCACTCCAACTCGGAAACAACGCTATTTCCGTGAAACTGACTTGTCTGTGCACATAATTGCCATGAATTTTCCTTTGAAACCTCACAATATCGGGTCCGTACTAGACCCATGACTGCTAGACGTAAACTACTCCCAACGTAACCCATAAAACTCAAAAAGAGTAATTTCTCCTCTTCTCATGTGCAATCCACTCGTGGCTGAAAGTCCTCTGAAAATCACACAGCTCACACAAAACTCCGATTCTTAAAAACCAGTTGTTCAGGAGATATCGCAGCTTGAATCCACGCATGCACGAACCCTCGCAAGGGGATTCTATGGAGGAATAGCCTCCTCCACCTCAAAACCACAATCCTCTCAGACGAGAACTCCAGCAGTTAAATCACTACTCCGAACCCACTCGGTAGGTTTCTCCCATTAACGAATTTAACAGAGGAATTCACGCCCAAAATCTACCCTGCAAATTTCAACTGTCTGCCTTATTTCACTCTAGAATTATCGTGCTTACGGCCGGACGGACGGACTTGGATTTGACCCCGGATAATTCGTCATTGAGTCACGTCCAAGCGTTCGAGAACATTTTCGGTAAAAAATTCCAAAAATATATCTGGGTAAAATCACTTTAACAGCGCGCCAAAAATAATCATATATACAGGGTGTTTCATTGGTAAATGAATATACGTTAACCTGAGGTAGATCTACTCTAGACGAGTCCAAAAAACCTATATATGATATGTCTAGTCAGCTCCATAGCCGAGATACAGGGTGATTTATGCATTCGCCAATATTTTCGATTACCTATAACTAATCCAGGTCCGTATTAGAAAATCGAACTTTTCACAAACTGGGATTCAACACCCTGTATTAAGGAATATTGGAATTTGGTTAGAATTTTCTGAAAAAGCAGAAAATTTTCTATGGGGATCAGTAACTTTTTGTCGAATGATTTTATACGATAGTGAAATTCTCAAAAATGTCGTACATTAACATTGAATTCGAAAAATTGTCAGTTGCATAGATAGAAAATTTGTATTTTTTGATATTTAAAAAAAATATTTCTATCATTCCTCAAAAAATTTGGATTTTTAATAATTCATTCAAAATGATCAATGGTGAAAAAATGAATAAACAAATAAATGAACAAGTAAAACAGTTGAAAGAAATCATAAAAATTGCTCCATTTTGCCACCATTTTCCTCGATGCACATTCTTGCTCTTTTCAAATTATGTCTTATAGCCTTTTTTAACACTTCTGGTTCATTACGGATCTTATTGTAGGCAACTTCAATACCTTGCAAGAGAATATCCCCACTTCTAATCTCAGACTCATGCATAGACTAAAGATTTCAAATATCCCCAAACGAAATAATCGACAGCATTGAAATCTAGTGATCTCGGGGGCCACGCATGTAGTCCACCTCTGCCTATCCACATGTTTGGAAAATGCTCATCCAAGAATTTCCTGACTAAAACTCTAAAATGAGGTGGAGTCCCTTCATGATGGAAATACATTCCTGCAATGTCCGTCTCATGGAGTAATGCCGGCAGATGTTTTTGGAGGATGGAGTATTTGATTTGGGGAATTCGCATGGATGGGTTGAATAAAATCCACATGCAGTATTGTTTACTCATTTGTTTATTTATTTTGCCACTGATGATAATTTCGAAAAAAAATCTCAAAATCCATATTTTTCTGAAAAATAAATTATAAGAATATCGAGAACGACAAATTTTCAATCAGTAGAACAAACAATTTATCGAATTAAATCTTAATGTAAAATATTTTTAAGAATTAAGTCAAATTTATCAATTTATATCTTTCGACAATAGTATTGATGCTGCTTTTTCCGAAAATTCTTATCAAATTCCGATATTCCTCCATACAGGGTGTTGAATCTCAGCTTGTGAAAAGTTCTAAATTTTTCTAGTACGGACCTGGATTTTTTAATCAGTTTGAAGATGAAATTATCGACACATGGAAGTGTATTTTACCTTCCAAATATCAACTGATCCAAATGGGTGGTTCATAAGTTATAAGCAATTGAAAATATTGTCAAATACTTAAATCACCCTGTACCTATTTCAGCTATGGCGCTGATTATACCTACCATATTATATATACTCCATTCACTTTTATAAAGTCTCCCGGTTGGCCATGATTTAGGTCTATCACGTTTTTGTAACTAAAACACTGGCAGGTTGGCACTGCTGAAATATCGTCAAGGTCAAAACAATTCGCCGAGATGTTGCCAATTTCTACTCTCAACATAATCATAACATAGACAAGATATTATCACAGAGCATTAGCTTCGAATAATAGAGAAATCTTCGCTTCGAAATTGAAAATGCCGAAAGTAGTTTTGAAGAAGCAAAAGTGCTATACAGAACCGAAATCTGCAATAGGAAAACTTCATTCTGGCATGTTGAACTCTCGATTGAAATTACTTAGTTTCCTATCATTATATTTTATTGAGTTATAAGAATGATTCGGGTTTCGTAGTACTAGTACATTTTGAAACTGGTGTATTTCAAGTTGTGCAAGGTATTTAAATGTCTTCTTGAGAAAAGTGGGGAATTCCATAGGTACGTCTATTCGTTTAGAAGTTTTCCTGCCGGGTTATTCGGGAACTTTTATTCTTTTTCCAAATGAACTATCACAAAGTAAGGTACTTTACATACAAGAAAATTCTTCTTCTACAGTCGTCAGGCCTGTAGAATTATTGAATTCACATAATATCTTCTCAAATTCATTATTTTTCCGAAGTAAATTCACATTGTGCAAATACGTAATTACTACGACTTCTTTTTAGATAGGACAACGTTGCGTAGTTATCTGACTGGAAAATTACTATAACCTAACATTTTCAAAATATACATGGTGAAATGTGTCAAATTTTCATGGCCAACCGGTAGACCTTATGGAGTGTGAATGGAGTACGTTTTTTGGACTAGTCTAGAGTAGCTCTACCTCAGGTTAACGTATGTTCATTTACCAATGAAACACCCCGTATATCTAGCAGCTCTGTTTTTGTGAAGATGGGGAATACCTTTGCACTGTCGCGATTATCTACTTTATCCGAGGTGCCAAAGTCAATGGGTGGGTGACTTGTTTGAAAGAATTACTAATTAGGTAATTATTAATTGGTATTGCCAAATACATATTGACGATGCAGGTCGCGCCTTTAACATGTTTGTACTACATAAATAGTGCATCCCATCATTGTATAAAGAATACAATTCTATATGTATACAATGCCTGTATCATATCTATGCAACACAGAATACATCAATATTAGTTGGATAAATATGTCGTAGATGGACCTACCTCACCGATTTTGTTGAAATTGCTATTTGTCTCAAGTAAACCCCGTTTAACGGTACTTTTACTGCGTGAGAAAACGTTCATTGTAGTAACATTCAACCATATTTGCGCGTTTGTTCCGCCAGGAACAGCGTGCTATCATTTTCCCAGATGTTTGTATTTTTTGAATTTTATCCGAAAATGGTCTCAAACGAATGTATTCGACCCACTGATGAATAATCCGGGGTCAAATCCAGTTCTGTCCCTCCGACCTTCCGTCCGGCCGTAAGCACGATAACTCTCGAACGAAATGAGTTAGACTAAGCTCTTTGAGCGTATGTTTCTGAATAGTCGTAGAATATGAACATAAGCACGTTTGTGAAAATTTGTAATAATCGCATTACTAGAAAATTAAAAAAAATTATTAAAAAATATTTTTTTTTTTTAATTTTTAGGTTAGGTTGTGCATCTGACTGTTACATCTGAGTTTGTTTATAGGCATAATCGGCCAAAAGATTTAGGAATTATAAACATCTGAAATTTAGTATTATTTCCTCAATAACTCGAAAAATACATAACCGATTAAATTCTAGCATGGTTATTAGTTGTATAATGCCAACTTGAAAATTCTTACAGAATCTCGTGAGGTGTTTGTGTGAACGCTCCGGTTGATCTGTATTCCCAACACACGAATCCAAACCTGTTTGAAACCTATTCTTGTCAAGGGAGTATTCGGTTCTGTACGGTTTCTATTCGGTACCGAATGGCAAGCCTAAGACTTGGGACTGCAGCGTATGGGGCAATGGACTGGAATACAAAAATCAGTCAGAATAGTACTAGGGAAACCCTCGAAAAAATACAAAGGCTTGCATGTGTGTGTCACTGGAGCTATGGGAGGGTGTCCTACCAGAGTACATAAGAACTTTACAACTGGAGGGCAAGCTGTAGATGGTGATGAGATTCACAACTCTGATGGGGGGCACAATAGACCTTGAGGTCATAGTGCAACGTACATACATAGTTTATTCACTTCAAAGTACAGAGATCTGTGCAGGAAAAAATGTCAACAGTAGCAAGTTACATTGAAGAAAACATGTTTTGTTTCAGCTCTACAAAATTCAAATATTCTTGTACATTGATGGCTCACTTTGCACCATGAAAGAATTAATTCTACTATGTAGGTTTTCATGAAATGAAATTGCCTCGCAATGAATTCATTAGCTTCATGCACATATACATAGCATTATTCTGTATCACAGTCAACATTCATTTTTGAACCAATAGTGGATGGATGTATTCGAATGAGACCTTATGTCACAGGCAAACGTAGCACTGTTCATTTTCAAACAGTGAATGTATTGAGTTGAAACTAATTGTTTGATACTATTCTTGGCCAAAAAGTGTACCATTTTTTTTTGGACGCTTGTTTTTACTTTCGGATTTAGATTCTTGTTTAACAAAAACTCTATCACTGAAATCCTGATGTCTGGGTTCCTGGTACTCGGGAATGAAAGGAAATGGGGAGCCAACATATTGGAGTACATCAGAACTCTAGAACTGGAAGGCAAGCTGTAGATGCTGATGACATTCACATCTCTGGGGGGGTTGGGGGGCACAATAGGCCTTAAGGTCATAGTACAAGTGCGAGTAAAGAGATCTGTACAGGAAAAAATGTCAACAATAGTTACATTAAAGGAAACAAGTTCTTTCAGCTTTAGAAAATTCAAAATATTCTTGTACGTTATAAGGCTCACATTTAACTACGAAATAATTAATTCTCCTATGTATAATATATGTATATGATGAATGTATGATATAGTAATCAATGCAATTCATTCAATAGGTTCATGCACATATTATACATAGCATTATTCTGTGTTCTGTGTCACAGTCAACGTCCATATTGACTGTGTCATGTCATGCATGTACTCGAATGGATCCTTATGGTACCACAAACACAGCACAGTTTGTTTTTGACCCAACAGTTAAATTATGTATTTGAATAGACACCATACGCCACACAGCACTGTTTATTTTCGAATGTATTTGAATGGGACCTTATGCCACCACAAACACAGCAGCGTTCAACCAACAGTTAATGTATGTATGTGAGTTGAAACTAATCGTTTGATACTATTCTCGGTGAAAAAGTGTACCAGTTTTTTTGAACGCTTGTTTTCACTGTCGGATTTAAATTCTTGGAAATATTTTTTTTTCCTGGAGCTAAGCAGCTTTGGGTGAGTTCAGTACCTGGATGGGTGACAGCTCTGCCTATATATTTGGCAGCGCGCCAAAGTTCCTGTCCACAGGGCTTTCCCCCTTTTTGAAAGTCGTTTCACTAAAACCACAGTAACTTTTGAACCTTACATCAGATCGTCATGACGTTTCGCTAGGTATCTTCTGAAAAGTAGTACTCTTCAATTAAAACATTAATTTCGTATTTGTGGTGGCATCTGTGCGTCAGACTGGGAACGTATCAGCTGGTGTAATATATTTCACATCGAATGGAAGATTCTAGTAGATGTATATTGAAAATATATTTTGCATAATTCTAATTTGTAACGAAACTTCGGAATTCATGAGTAATACATTCTAACTACTCGCATATTTATTATAAATTTGATATTTGGTTTTAAAGTTGTCCGAGTTATATCTAGTACGTGTAGCATGAACTTGAAATGCCATTTCACTCCGAAGCGGCTATAACTTTCAGTATCGTATCAATTCTTCTGTGAAAATATAAATTTCCCACTTGACCCTCGGTTCTCGAGATGGATATAGTCCTTTTAGCACTTTTATGGGTGATGAAAACTGTGTCCGATGCTTCACTGGATATAAAAAAGGTTTAGACAGCACAAGAGCATGATAACATTTCCAAGCGCCTTTCTTTATGATTCAATTGTACATACATTTGAACAATTCAGTTTCAAAGTGTCGCGAAATACCGAAAGGAATTGAAATTTGATATAATATGTTCCATACTATTTTAAATACACATAATAATATATCATAATCTTATTACATATCGCAAAGATCTTCGATGTCTAGAAATATACAGCAATCATTACGATTGAGTAGTGATACTGGAAATATTCTATCCTGAAAAGGATTCCAGGAATAATATTCCAAGTAATACAAGAATTTTCATTAAGGCTAAATTATTCATATTCATTGCTCGGCGCTGAATTTTTTAAATTAGATTTCAAGGTCAATCTGTGATGTTAGCGATTACTTGGGAATCAAAATATTACCAATTGATCGTTCAATAGAGCATTAATTTTTCAAACCATTCACTTTTATGGAGATATCAAATATATTATGTATAGTTATCTGTCTACTATGTTTGAAACGCAAAAATGTATAACAAAAAAATTAATGAAACACAGAAGTTAGGTCAGTCTGCTTTGGCGTGCTTGTTCATGTTTACCAATCTGAATCAAGTGATGTCATAAATGAGCGCGCAAAAGCAAACACACCTCACGTCAATTCCCTTTAAATTTTTTGGCCAGTCTATTCATTACGTCACTTTGGTCTACATCACTTAGTTCTTCCGTCGGTTGAAATTAAAACAATTTGAAGAAAGATGTTGGGATCAGGCTGTCCTTGAATGAATTATCGCACCTTCAAGATCATCTTCGATATATTTTACCAATATTTCCAACAATATATTTCTGCAATCTGGTAAGCATATCACTGTCGGTTCGGAAACGGTTGAACTGCTGGAGAAGGTAAAAGATTTGGGTGTTTGGTTGGACTGTGAGTTGCGGTTTACTGATCATGTTTCGTCTTGCTTGCAAAGGGCTTACGGTATGTTGAGGGTTATATACGGCAGTAGGGAGTTTCTGTCTAGAAGGGTAAAAGTATTGCTTTGTGAATCCTTGGTGCTTTCACATGTGAATTATGCAGATTCTGTTTATGGTCCTTGTTTAACGTACTATGACAAGAGGCGGATTCAAAAACTTCAAAACTCCTGTTTGCGCTTAATTTTCGGTATCAGAAAATATGATCGAATAAGCCATAAACTTGGAGATCTGAGGTGGCTCAATATGGAAAATAGGAGAGTCCTCCATTCAACGGTTTTGTTCATGAAGATCATAAATACCAAGAGTGCGCCATACCTCTATAACAAAATTACCTTCCGTACTGATGTTCACAACTTAAATATTCGCTTTAAGGGAACTCTCAATCCGCCGTTACATGCTACTCACTTGTTTCGGCGCTCGTATTCATATCAGATCACATTTTGCATTAATAGTTTGTCTGTGAACATCAGGAATGTGACTAATATGAGCCGCTTCCGAGCTTTGGTGTTTAAAGAACTTGAAGGTGAGCAGGTGGGGGCTGTGGATGGGTGATGTGCAGGATTTATTTTTGTACTGTCTGTTTTTTTATTTATCTTCTTGAAAATTATAGTGAGAGTAGGAATCATTGCTTCAAATTTTTTTTCCTTATTGTACTTTTGAGCTGCGATTTTGATTGTACTCTTTCAATGAATCTGTAGGTTAGATTGAACAGTACACCTCCATGGTGCACTGGATCTCGCCTTTTTCACAATGTAATATTTAGTTTAAACTAATTTTATAAATGTAGTTCAATCTTGTGAATATAGACCTTATTATTATTATTATTATTATTATATATCCGATTGAGTTTAAATAAGGCTTTGAAAGATCGTGCAAAATTTCGTAGCAATTTTCATTTTCCCGACTCTGGTCTGAGGAAACGGAATAACTTTTTGGAAAATGAGGATGCCTGAAGCAAAAACGGTTAAGGTTTCCTCCAATCTTGAAAAAATATCTTCCTTAGCTTTACAGTGTGTTGAGTTTTTTTCAGTGGAATGTACGAATTTCTCAAAAATAATTCAAATTCTATTATTTCTCTTTCTAACCGAAGGTTTGAATTTATTCTTCCTTTTGCCTAAAATATCTTAAAAATTCCAATAATCCACCCCTCCCGTGAAGTATAGGGTTAATTTCTGATAACTGAGTTTATTGTTGCGCTTTATGAACAGAGTTTCTGAATTCCTGTGTCCTTGATGGATAACTTCACCATCTTAGGGATGCGGTTTTTGACACGCTTGATCACCTGAACAGAGTGCTTATCCGTTCGTCCAAATGTTGTGCTAAATTTTGTGAGGATCGCATGAATAGAAAATAAAAAAAATATATTGAAAAAAAAACTGTATCTCAAAAACAATCCGTCAGATGTCGTTGAAAATTTGCGAGGTTCTTCAAATCAGTGTTCACAACCTTTTCAAATGAAAATTCCCTTGACACATGTCAAAAATTCCCTATTTCACCCATTTTACAGCTAAAATTCCCTGCACCCCGGAATTTTTCCAAAAATGTAAAATTATCTCATACTACATGAATAAAAACACCAATTTTTTTTTTAATATATGATGAAACTAGAAAAAAATTAACTAATTAAAAGGGAATAATTCAAAAAATAAAATATATCCTTTGGAAAACATATGTCGGTATTGTCGGGGAATCTCTGAAATTGTGAAACTGAAAACACAAAAGTGAAACCGACCCATATGATTATGATTTTATTGAAAATTTTAATGTTATCTCGAAAATTCGAAAAATTCCCTCATTTCGACGATTTTATAAAAAAAAGCCCTTTTTCCCTTTCGGTGCTAAAATTCCCTAAAAAGGGAAAATTCCCTGCAGTTGGAAACACTGCTTCAAATCCTTAATTTACAGTGAAGTTCTAGATTTAAACTCGATTGGATCTATATTGTAGAAGATATTAGGAGTATACAGAAAAATCACAAAAAAAGTGGAACAGTTTTTTTCTGGACGTTTGTTCTAACAGTCGGATTTATATTCTTGTGGTCATTTTTTTCCTGGAGCTATAACCAGCAGTTCAGTACTTGGATGAGCGATGGCTCTGGCTATAAATTTGAACTAGCGCATCAAAGCTCCTGACCACAGTACTTTTTCAACTAATTATATTTCTGTCCTACTTTTAAGTATGAAACGAAATATACCTAAAACAGCAATAATTTGATATCTCATCTAGTTTCAGAGATATATTATGGCGAAATAAAAAATTTGTACTTTTTAAATATCTTTCATATCCACTGCTGGCAATTCTTGGTATAGTTATTCAGGTAGAATTCAGTGACGTTATCGATTCTGTTCTACCAATGATAGTTATCTAGTTATGACCGAGGTTATGACAGATTTATTTGATTTTCTCATGGGACAGTCTGTATATCATTCCAAAGATAAGTTCCCCTTTTTAAGTGGTTCACAAGGATCTTTAGCATTTGATATTTACTTTCAAGAAATTTGGTTTGAGATACAAATATTCTTGAAAATTGGACTTTCACCGCCCGTAGGCCATGAATTGTTAATTTAATTTTTTTTTTAAATATTGAATTCAAAATCCTAATTAAAATCATATGAATTCTAAACATTCAACGGTTCTCTAGGTAAAATAATCCTAGAATGCGATGTAGCGAAATGGGCGTGCTTAGAATGGCGAGAGAGCGGGAGCTGAAACGTTGTACATACAATATTTCAGTGTATTCTATCGATTAGTTTCCTAGATGTTGAAGTTTTCTGTGAAATATTTTTTAGCTTCTACCTATATTCTAATTGAAATTTTACATGACCATTGAAGTAGATAATATACATCTAAATACTAGGTTTCAATTAGATCAATTATGTATTTTTGGTATGATTGGGAACATCAAATTTCAAATGAGTAGTATATCATCGAAATCATTGCACGGATTCTGTTCATTAACGATAACTAACGATGTGTTCTGGCCTCGAACTGAACCTACACAATTCAAGTGTAGAAGCATGGAGTAGATGAAACCTGTTGCTGCAGGTGTATCAGCTCCACACTTCATGACCGAAAGGCACTCGCTTCGTTGTGAGAAACCGGAAGCCTGAGTTACTGCGTCTATGGGCACGGCTCAGGCCCAGTATACTCGACGTTCGTAGAGATGAGTATTCTCATGCGAGAACTCCTACAAGAAATCTCATCTCACTTCTCCCTCACTATTTAGTAGTAGAGAAACACATTTCAACCGACAATTCACATACATAGAGAGATCTCTATCAACATTTCGTGAATAGGGACCCTGGTGAAGTAATCTCCTCGCTGCTTTGGAACCTAGTGGTGGAACTGAATAAAAGCGGATTCTACACCCAGGGTTATGCGGATGATATCTGCATATTAATCCGGGGAAAGATTCCAAGGATAGTCTCGGAGTTAACTCCCTCTCTCTCTCTCTCTCTCTCTCTCTCTCTCTCCAGAATATAAAAGTGGTAGAAAGCTGGTGCGAGACGGTCAGCCCCAGTGTGAACCCCTCAAATACACTCATTATACCGTTCACACTCAAAACGAATTTGGAGTGCATCAAACCCCCAAAATCATGGCTATGCAACTAAACCTGGCTTATGAGGTACGCTAACTGGGTGTTATGCTTGATACCATGCTAACCCGGAACGCACAACTCTCAGCAACAGTTGCCAACTGCAGCCCACCCGTGGAGGGGGAGAAAAAACCCCACAGTGACCTAACATGGTTCACGAACTGTTCAGTGATGGGCGGACGCTCTGGAGCTGGATTGTATGGGGCTGCACCTAATGTGGGTATTTTGATGTCGCTTGGGCAATGCACCACTATATTACAGGTGAAAGTGGTAGACATGTGACGTAGATAATATTCGCATGGGCTATCCCAATAGGAACCTACGAATTCTCTCGGACAGTCAGGAAGCACTTAAGGTACAATAGCCAGCTGGAGAATTAACTCCAGACTTGTGCTGGAATGCCGACAGTACCTGGAAATCTTGGATGCCAGAAACCGAGTTGAGCCGGTGACACAGTAAGAATATTATTTCGGTGTTAACGGTTGAGCTCGGGTGGGTACTGGGGCACAAGGGGGTTGAAGGGAATGAAAGATCTGACGCACTTACTAGAGAGGGCTCGGCTATCTCCTTCTTCGAGTCAGAGCCGGGAGTAGGGATGACCAAATTGGCAGTGAAAGGCGTCGTTGAAAAATAGATTCTAGTACAGAACCACAGAATATACCCTAGAAGAAGTGATAACTATGACCAAAATCTGGAAGCAATCTAGTAGTTCTGCACCCGAACACCAGAGGCGCGACTGTGACAGCAAGTAGATGCAAATATAATCCTTATTAAAGGGACAATAAGGTGATAAATAGTGTGAAAGATTTGCTCTTGTGGTTTCGTTTGACAGGATAATTGACAATTTTCATTTGTCATTTTGTCAATTCGACCGCCAGCTATATTTATCGATTTCTGAGTTATTTATTCATGTAAGTATAAATTTGCACTAAAAATGTCGATTCATACATTCATTAAAAGCTACAAACCATCATACATCTTCACAGCTGTTTAGAAATCGTGGCCAGGCCAGGGAAGCCGAGAAATCGAGGCGACAATTCAAGTGCTCGGTGCATTTACTGATTTTTGAAGAAAAGTATTCATGTAAGTATAAATTTGCACTGAAATGGTCCGCACATTCATTTTAAACATCATACATCTTTGCAGAAATTGTTGCCAGGGAAGAGAGGAATCGAAGCAAGATATAACATAGACGTTGGGGTAACAGCATTCTAGTTGAACAGCTAAGCATTTTTCATAATCATCTTTAATTATTGAAATTAATATGTCGACTCCGAGACAGGTTTATTCTTGTAAGTATCCAGATTGCTAGAATGGATATTTTGTAGGATGTGGAAAACAGTTTTTCAAATTGCTGCAGGAAGAAATTTAGCTTTCTAAAAGGAAAAACATTTGTTAGATTAAAGATTCCATCATTTGCTCAAATTTCAGTATTTATGTGAGGATCATTTCAATGATACTGATTTTGTTAATAGCAGAACAAGTAAACTCGTTAAGCATGCATCACCTCATACATTTTGGACTTCGGTTTGCAATAAATCATTCTCGGAACCACGATGTAGCTCCTTGAATGTTCAAAAACTTTCTGAAGAACTCTCAATCAATTCACATTCAAATTCAATTTTTAAAGAACACAATTATTTCTTACCACATTATTCAATAACCAATGAATTCTTGGTTGTTTATTTATCTTTTATTTCATAATAAAACATACAGTTTGTATTCATTTTTGAATTGGTTATATGTATTATTCATTTCGAAACTTGATAGCGATGAACATTTATAGTTTGTGTATTTCTTGATATCTGGTTTACGTTTATAAAGTATTATACATTAGGGAAAATCTATTTAAATTTATAATTTGTTAGAGCTTTGTTATTTAAATTTTTAAGTAATACACTATTATTTTATAAAAGAATATGTAAATTATTTTGTTTATTTATGTTCAATTTTGAAATAAAGCATAATTAGAACTTGTGTTTGTATTCATTTTTTTTTAATCAATGGTCTTAATGAAAGATATCAATTGAATTTTACCATTCAAAATAATGAGCTTTGAATGGTAAAATTTAAATTGATACGTATTATTCAAATTCATAAAGAATAATCTAGAAACATGGAAGAGTGGTTCAAATTTACCGCCTATTTTAGTGTTCAAATTTCGCGCCAAACAAATAATACAGCACCCGAACACCAGGGTGCGCTATTTTTAGTTGCCATACAATTTGTTTGGAGCTTGCACTTCTTCTAAGGTATATTCTGTGTACAGAACACTGGGCCTCTAACCGGACACTGTACCCTGAGAAAGCACCTACACAACATGGAGATTCTCCGAGAAGACCCTGTTTGTAGGAAGTTTGGGGAGGCAGATGAAAGTGCCCCTCTCTGTCATATTTGATTGTCCAGCTCACACACGATGGAGACTTCACTATGGGGGTGCCGTCACAACCCTGAGTGCCACAAACCGTGGTTGCAACCTAGTCAAGGGCCTAATCCTACTTGCTAGGAAAATGTCCTTGTGTAGGTAATACACTGAAAAGGTGGGGATGTTACATGAGACCTATATAATGTCAGCGGTGCAGGACTTAGCTCATTTAAGTAAACCTGAGCTGTAGGGGATTGACAAAGAGACCATATGGCAGCTCAAGGGAGCCACAATTAGACCAGGGTCGATAATTTTTGGAACAAAAAAAAAATATAGTAGATTGAAACCCGTTGTGAAAGGAAGATAGTATAACAAAAATGATAGGAAAAATAATTTACGGGCGATCTGAGGTCGGGAAGGGAAAGGGGGTGAGATTTTAATGGTAAGAAACGGTTTATCTCGATTTCCGGCAAAACTACAAGTCCTATGGAAAGAAGTTGAATGGCAAAGTTGTAGGTAATAAAAAGATCTGCAACTTTTGTATTCACATAACCTCAAAATTTATGTGAAAAATTCAAATAACCACGTTATGGTTTTTAATTTTCATCTTTTACAAATTTTTTTTTTCACGAATTCTGGTAAAAACTTACCTTTTTATGTACCAAATACACTGTAATTTTTTGGATTCAATTTTTTTTTCCACCTTAATTCGACTTAATATCGAAAAAGCACCCTAATATTCAATTAAAAATTCTCACATAAAAAGAATATTCTTTTTTAAAATTGTAGGTGAGCATTTTGTTCGTTGAAATCTCTACTTTCTGATGATTTAAAAAAAATATACATTACTATGTTAAATTTTCTCAGAAAATTCTACGAAATAACGGGCAATAAGGCCCAGACCCTCCTAGTTCCTTCTCCATTTCTCTATGAAATACCTTTTGATGGGCTGAAATTTTTCGTAGGTCACTCAGGTATATAAGTTATCATAAAATAGCAACAAATACGCATCTACGCATATAATTTAGAGAAGATTCCGAGGATGATTGTTTCAAAATTTTCTCAAAATATTGAAAATGACTTATTAAATATTAACTTTCTCAGCATTTTCTGAGATAATTTACCATAGTAATGTATTTTTTTCAACCATCAGGAAGTAGAGATTTCAGCGGACAAAAAGCCCACCTACTTTTTTAAAAAAGCAGATATTTTGACGTGAGAATTTCTGATTGAAAATTAGGATGCCTTTTCGATATTAAGTCTAATTAAGGTGAAAAAAAAAATTACAGTGTACTGGGGACATAAAAAGGTGAGTTTTTACCAAATTTGGTGAAACAATAAAATTTTCGCATAAGATAGAAATTAAAAACCAAAAACGTGGTTATTTGAATTTTTCACAAAAATTTTAGGGTTATGTGTAAAAAGTGTAAATATAAAAGTTGTAGATCTTTTTATTACCTTCAACTTTGCAATTTGCAATTTGCAAATATAATATCGTGTTCATGACCAGACATATAGAATTGAATTTGATCACGGATTCCTCATACGTAGTCAACTGATGGAATCGTTCGAGACGATTTTCTGCTCATCCGTAGTGAAATGGAATTGTTTGGGAGCATTTTCCTCTTAAAAGTAAGAAATTACGACAGGAAAAAGGCGCGAAACGTAATGCAGTACGCCAACGTATACGCCATAAATCATACCTGCACATTCACAGGAAAAATATTGTACCTTACACCACAGCCCACTATAGAGATAGCCTGTAACACAGTCTGACAACGCCGCAACTTATCGTTTCTTAGAAGCATACTTTTTCAATGCGATAGCGCTGGATATCGTATATTTCCAATTAAAAACTCTAGTGAACTCATTGAATAGGTTTCCTTGCTTGGAATCCCTAGATGAATAAACAATATGAGACTCTACTTTTGCAATAAATTGAATAACTACATTTCATTCTGCACAATATTATTGAGATCAAGTTGAAATAGAAACCTAGGTAGTTGTTATTCAATTCATTGTTCAGCAGGAACCACGAAAAGGTGTAGGGTTAACAATTGGCAAAAAAATTATAAACTTGAATGAAATTCTCGAAATTAAAATATATTCCCAAACATAACTATTATATAACACTAATTATGTAGGCTAATGAAAATTGTGATAATCATCTTCGAGTTTGTCTTGTTCTGGTTCTTACTATAATGGTGAGTTTCTGCTATCTACAAATGTTTCTGTTTATTTTCCATTCGGTGGACAATAACATTGCAATTCGTATTTCCTACAAAATTTTTCAAAATTAGATTTGCGAAAACAGAACCAAGTGAATTTAGAATGATTTACGAATGTAAACCACAACTACAAGTCTCTGTGAATTCAGAATATCAATTCAATGCTATAAAGAGTAAATTCACATAAAATAATTTTTTGATCTGAACTGTGTAAAGATGTTGATAAAACAAATTGATAAATTCCGAATCTGAATCCCCATTAAATATATTTCTCTATTTCTGTATCGTAATGAGTCCATTCCAGCACTAAAAACAGTGCTGGAATGGACTCATTCCCGCATTGTTTCTAGTTATATTTTTCGTTTTGTGGTAGTCAGCATTGACATTCGATCCTATCAAATTTCAACACACGTCAATTGTCTATATAATATAATCTGGATATAGTGAACTATTATTGAGGGAAAAAGATTCATTTTGATTAAAAAATAAGGCACTAAAGATTTCCTTCTTGCTAATTTTGAATCATTCATGCTATTAGGAAACTGATTTAAATCTGATCTCCATGTCCTACGTATATGATTCAAACTCAAATTACGTGATCTGTCAACTTTCGTAACAGTCACACCAACTGCCGAGATACAATAAAAAAGTCACTAGGATGTATATTCCGAATTTTTCATTAAATTTCAGCACTATTTTACAAAACTTGCCTGAAATAGAGAAAATATCGTCTAATATTCGTTACAGAAGGCAATTCCAACACACATGCGTTCGAAAACTCGCTCTTTCGTCGCTCGTTTTCAAATTTCGCATTCGTGTATCAATAGGAGCCCATTCTGCTACTTGTATTAGAATATACTATTCTGTAGCGGGAAACAGATTCTTAAGTTGAGACCATCTGCTCGGGGTAAGATCGAAAGGAAGAATCATTTCAAATCACTGCAGGAAATCTGAACATTCTTAATGAATAATTTAAGATGAATAAGGTCCTTAATGTTTTCAACTGAAGCATCTACAGATGCAGACTTTTAGAAATTGGATACATATATAAAAATAAATAGATTCCTTGAGCTTCTTGATCTCCCATCCAGATGTATCAATTTTTGTTGAAGAATTATTAGAAAGATCATCAAAATGTTTTATAAAATTGGAAGAAATGAAAGTTCTATTTCACTCATATTTCTAGTCCATCTTGTTGTCTATGGTCTCAAATGAAATGTATTCATCTCAAAGTAGAAATAATCCAAAGGAAATTTCACTATTTACACACTGCAGTTTAATTACAGAACATACAAATATCCGACCATATTTATCACTGCATTGCATTAATTCACATTTCACACCGTTATACACAAAAATACCACGAAACGCCCGCGAAAAACAATAATGGTTAACTCCAGAATCAGAAGTAATCGTCCATTTACAATAACAAACCTTCGTCTGAATCGCCTGGCGTACGACTCAGAGCAGTGTTGCCATTTTATCATCTTCCAGGCTAGTAGATATAGGGAGCTGTGCTTACACATAGACCAACAGTATATATTCCAAACTGAACGGCTACGCCGAACGACGCAAAGCAGACGATGGAAATGCTGGGAACATTACCCCATCCTTATATCAGGGCATCCTCTTTTCCCCTCATTCGTCGATCAAGTTTCAAGTACAGTGTTTTGTAGCTATATGAGATCTTTCGATAGGGAGATAAGTTTTAAATTACGTTTTTCAAAGTGACAGTCCTTTAGCAATTGTGTTCAGAAATGTTTGTCGATATAATTATCAATTGTCACTAGGGCTTCACACGAGACGAGAGTAGGCGAGAGTATAAAAAATCTCGTCTCGCTCTCGCCAATTCCCAAAAAATTAAGTCTCGTATAAGTCTCGTTCTCGTTTCGTTATCAGTTGTCTCGTCTCGTCTCGCTTAATTCTGAATAACGATAATAAATATTATAATATATAAACGAAATGGTATACAATAATGAATAATTTTGTAAAGCTATATTTTTTATTACGCTCTTATAGAAAAATATTTGTACATGTACATATTATTTTTAATCTCAAACAATGATAATTTCAACTTTTAAATTACTCGATGACCAAGAATTCAAACATAATCACGCTTGCATCACATCATTTTTCAATGATTTACGTGTTTTTGCCATGATCATTCCTGCTGTGGAAAATAATCTTTCAACAGGTGCGGATGTACCATTAATAAATCATCGGCTATCTTGGAAAGTGTAGGAAGAACTTTTTCATCACTCTCCACCACTGTAGAATATTTTGATTCCGATTTGCTCTTACTAACAGCAAATATTCTTCAAACTCAGCTTTCCAATATTGCGAAAGTTTTGTTGATGTTTTAAATAGGTTATCGACATCGATACATTTTTTAATAGAATTGAACAATTTGGTATAGTTTTCAAAGTATACCTTCCCAGGGGGTAGATCATTGAGAGTGTTTTTGGCGTATTCCTCATAACACTTTTCGAAACATTGAATAGCTTCATTTCTTTACCAGTTTTATTATACGTAGTTCCACAGATGTTCACATCTTCACTACAAGGAGCACAAGAGAATACATTTCTCCAGATGTTCAGATAGAGACGAAATTTTCAAAGCATTGGGATTTAGGGGCAATAAAAGTTGTCCGTTGAGTATCGAATTCATAATGGCAACCGTTTTTATGGTTGTCCATTCTATATTTTCTTGAAAAATAATCTCAATTATCGCAAGGTCATAACGAATTAATAATCTTCTAAAAAATCGTGTATTTCTAGAACGATCGATGCATAATATAGACAAAATATATTGGTAATTATAGTGGAAACTCTTCATATTCAATTGTTTTCTGTACGTATTGAAAAAAGTCGAGTCGTATATAAAAAATTTAACGAGACCAAAAACGAGACTCTCGTGTTGCGTTGTATGTGGTCTCAGTATCGCCTATAATATTTTTGAAAACGTCTCGTCTCGCTTTTACGAGACGAGAACGAGACGAGACGAGAAAAATCTGGCTCTCGCGTGAAGCCCTAATAGACACTTGAACAACGCTACCAAATTGTTGACATTGATTTTCAAAATCAGAGTTCAGCGAAACATAAAGATCTCTTCGTCCACTTTATTGGCGACATAAGATGCATAGAATACATGGTGCGGACACTTTGACATATTATGTATTGGAATGCGGTCCAAATACTATCAATTACTTCAGTTTTCATCAATTGATCCCGGCACTAGAAATCTTACCATGGCTTCGATCTGGCCATAAATTCAATTTTCATGTTCAATTAAATATCAAAAATCTTATTTAAACATGTATAAATTCTATGATAGAACAAATTGTATATTTATCGTGAACATTTTCTTCAAAACCTGAAAATAACCCTAATTGAATCTTAATTTAGTATTCTATGTTCCAACAGACACTGGGATCTAATATTTAGCCCTACCTACATTGCATTACACGAAAACCGAACCATTTGGGATATTTTTTACATGTTTGTTTATAATTAATCATACTGAGTTTGAGTATTTCTGCAGCTATTAAAAATGTTTGGAATTGATTACGATACCTCTCGCCTAACAAAAAGGGGAAGCCGAAGCAGTATATAGATTAGGAGTAATTTTTCAAAACGCATTATGTCCACTTTGGGCGAAATTGAGTTAGAAGCGGATTCAGAAATGATTTCTATTGCTCTATAGCAATAATTTAGACATAATTTTTATCCTAAATATCTAGGAGTGAAACTAGATTCATCTTTGAATTTCAAAGCTCATTTGGGCGAAATTCAGTTAGAAGCGGATTCAGAAATGATTTCTATTGCTCTATAGCAATAATTTAGACATAATTTTTATCCTAAATATCTAGGAGTGAAACTAGATTCATCTTTAAATTTCAAAGCTCATTTGGATGACTTGCGTCTGAAGTTGAAAACGAGAAATAATTTTTATAATAATAATAATAATTTTTATCCTAAATATCTAGGAGTGAAACTAGATTCATCTTTGAATTTCATAGCTCATTTGGGCGAAATTGAGTTAGAAGCGGATTCAGATATGATTTCTATTGCTCTATAGCAATAATTTAGACATAATTTTTATCCTAAATATCTAGGAGTGAAACTAGATTCATCTTTGAATTTCAAAGCTCATTTGGATGACTTGCGTCTGAAGTTGAAAACGAGAAATAATATTCTGCAGAAATTAGCTGGTACTTCATGGGGTGCTGATGCAGCTACTCTTCGAACGACAGCCTTAGCCTTGGTTTTTTTCTGCCGCTGAATATTGTTGCCCTGTCTGGTTTAATAGTGCTCATACTCAAAAAATTGATGCACAGTTGAATTCATCTATGCGAATCATCACTGGAACTATTAGATCTACACCTATTCATTGGTTGCCAGTTCTTTCAAACATTGTCCCGCCCCATATTCGCAGGCAGACAGCTGTTTCAAATTCTTGGAATAAATTTCATTCTTTTCCGAATTCATTTCCGATTATCTCCTACATTCCAGGCAATAAGATTCCCAGATTGAAGTCACGAAACCCTTTATGGTCCAACTGTTTTCTTAATTCGAATAAAAGTGACAAGGAAGTTTGGCGGTCTGAATGGATTTCTTGCAATTTATTCAACAAAGATTTAATTTCTGATCCTTCAAATAGAGTTCCGGGGTTTGATCTTCCAAGGAGAATATGGTCCATTTTGAATCGTCTAAGAACCGGTCATGGTCGTTGCAACAGCATGCTTTTCAGGTGGAATTCAGTTGAGAGTCCTAGTTGTGAATGCGGGGAAGCAGAGGAAACCATAGATCATTTAGTTAATAATTATCACATATATAGATTCAAAGATGGTTTTAGGGCTATTCATAATGTTTCTGAATCTTTTTTAGAATGGGTAGCGAGTTTCAAATCTATTTAATGAAATATAGAATATTCCATTTTTAATTTGTTCGTTTTCTCCCGTAGTCTTTTCCTTTTTCAGATTGGGTTTCGGGTACCTTGGAGAATCTTCTCTGCTTGTTGAAGGAAGAGCGATAATAAAGAAAAAGATGCCCTTCAATATTTAATATTTCAGCATATTTTGTTAACAATTTCAATTTTCATAAATCACAACACTAACGGGGAGATAGGGTATTTTTGCTGAGGTTTTTTCCCTAAGCTCTAGTATCATATATCAAATTATATGGTACCCCGTTACACTAACCTCTGCTAACACTTTTTTCATACATGCTTTATTGTTAGATAAAAACAAATTGTAATGCTCAAGTTCAAAAGAATATATATATATATATATATAGCCCTATATGTAAACAAAATCTTCCAAATGGCATTATGTCCCTGTGTAATTCAAATCCAAAGTATGTAAGCCACATCGCAATAAACTATGTGTACCTACGTTTTTATTTTTGAAACAAATAAAATATGAGCAAAAAAATGTTTTATCGATTTGCTCATGTTAATTAGGTTACAGGCCAACACTTACTGCAACAAACAGCATTATGTTATTCAATTTAAACTACAACAAAACGCATTATATATACAATGGGATGATCAAAACGTTTTTTACATTTTCAGTGTATATCTGATCAATATTGATTTAAATGAGATTAGTTATTACCTTTAGATGTAAATTTCTATCAAACAAACTCGACGTACTTAAATTATAAGCCAGGGCGGAAGAAAAAATCGTTATTCGTTGATTTCCAATAAAATGGTTTTTGAACTAAATGCGTATTGAAAAGTTGTTCCTCAGATGTTACTGTAAATTCTTCAGGGACTTCCAGGTGAACTGTTATTCAACTACTAAAAGTGTATTCTGATTATTACATTGGTCATAACATTTCAGATTTCTTGTTCTAAGATATATTGAGATGCACATGATTGTTATGTCAAAAGTTCTTCATACTACATTAACAAGACTATCCAATTTTCAATTTCAGGACTTCGGTGACCAATGATGACCTTTTGGGATGTTCAAAATTTCACTGAGAACAGACCACGACGAGCCTAGAAAAAAAAAATTATAATTTTGAACTGGTCAAATTATTTCAGTTTGAATTCCTACGTGAAATACGAGTATATAACATCTGGTGAACATAATTTCGACTTGTTTTTTGCGCGTTTATCTGAATCAATGCGATATGTACGAGAGCAACTGATTAAAATATGGACTAGTAACTAGCGTGGCAACTGAATTAATGCGTGAACGATGTGTGGAATTCCAAATTGGTTTTCAAAATTTGTCTGAACGGTGAACGACTGGGGGTGTAACTGCCTCTATTGGGCATTTTTTGATATTCGCTAAGCAGACGAGAAATAATTTAACTGCTTGAGTTTTCTTCTGAGAGGATTGGGGTATTGGGGTGGATGATGCTTTTCCTCCATAGAATCCCCGGGTGAGGGTCCGCGCATGCGTGGATTCAAGATGAGATATCTCCTGAACCACTAGTGTTGGTGAATCGGAGTTTTTTGTGAGGTGTGCAATTTTTAGAGGACTTTCAGCTGCGAGTGGATTGCGCATGCACAGAGGAGAAGTGACTGATTTTTGGTTGTATTGTTTATGTTGGGATTGGTTCAGGACTATCGGTTATGGGTCTGGTGCTTAGCCGATATTGTTAGGTTTTAAAAGAATATTCGTGGCAATTCTGTGCATGGACAACTCAGTTTGGGGGAAATAGCGTTGTTTGCTAGTTGGAGTGTTCGTTCCGTGGCCCTGGCGCTAATTTTGAAATTCAGTTACCCATTACGGACATTTACGTTATGCGCATGAGCAAACGAGAAGTGATTTAACTGCTGGAGTTTTCGTCTGAGAGGATTGGGGTTTGGATGTGCAGGATGCTATTTCTTTATAGAATCCCCTTGGGAGTGTACGAAAATTCTGATGATTAAGTAATAATCATCAGAAATTTTTTTAAACCATTTATCTGATTATGCCCATTAACGTACTTACCTAACTGTCACATTCGTATGTCTTTCTGTTCGAAAAATATCGAAGCAACGGACGGCCGGCCAGACAGAATTGAATTTGACCACGAATTCTTCATCAGTGAGTAGAACCTAATCGCTGGAGACCATTTTCGCCAAAAACAATCGAAAATATAGCCATTTGGGCTGTTCTCTAGAACATATTCGCAAACAAATTTCGTAATATTAGTTCTTATCGATATAATATTCTTGTTTTCAAATTATTTTCAGTTTTTTGTTAATTTTGTAAAACTGTACTTTTGCTAATCATTAAAGGATACTGTGATATATTTTTCAGAGTTTGGGAGACAAAACCCAGAAAGAAAACATTTAATAGTGTACTTTTGCTTTCTGCACGCTCTTAATAAAATGATAGAACGCTGTTTCATAGAACATGCTCACAAAAAGTTGTGGTACACTGCACTATGTAACGGAAAAATAAACCTTCAAGCATTGTTTTAAGCGTTAACACGTAAAAAAATGCAATGTACATCAACTGAATTAAAACATTGAAATAAATAAGATAGCGGGGAATCGAACTCGCAACTACTTATCTTCCGCGCGTCCTGCGTAGTAACCATAATAATTGCTAAACTACAAATCCGATCGAGCAAAAATCCGGTACTCGATTGTATAACTGTGGCTTGAAGTTTTGTGCGGAGTTTCCCGAAATTAGTATCCCACCATTTAAGATTAATTTCTAGGACATGTAATGCCATCTTAAGATTCTGAAGAGATATGATGATGTGGTTTTGATAGTCCTGTGCTAATTTTGTATGAAGCGAATAATGCCGGGAACAAAATATAATGTAATAGTATAATTGATATATCTCCTAGTTTAGTAGCTACAGGATAAAAATGAAAGTTTTGGCGTTCTTTTTCCTCGGAACAGAGCGCTTATCAATACGCCCAAATGTCTGTAATTTTCGAATTTTCGGTTGAAAATGATCTCAAACGTTTTGGTTCGATCAAGAATCCGCGCTCAAAATTGATTCTGTCCGGCCGTCCCTTAACAAGATAACTCTCGAACGGAATGAGCTAGACAGTTGAAATTTTTTGGGTATGTTTTTTGAAGTTGATTTCTTTCATCATGCAGTTCTACCATAAGAATCCATCGATATCATTCCCAACTCTGAGAAACCAATACTTTCGGAGATATGTTTTGTCAAAGTTTTTCAATATATTTTTTATTATTTTAACAGAGCATTTTGATGGGCCATTTTACTCGGGATAATAAGGACTAGACATTATATGTTCAATATCCCATTTATGTATGAAATTTTTGAATTCAATGTTTTCAAAAGGAGGCCCATTATCGCTGATTAATTGCTGAGGAATATCAAAACCACTAATTATAAATTTTAAATGCAAGATGACATCTTAAGCATTGTTCCTTGATGTTATGAGAGCTTTTTCTGTGGATTTAAAATAATAAACTGTTAATACAAAAAATTTAGCATTTTTGAAATCTAGAAAATCAATGCAAACTCTTTGCCATGGTTACTGACATGCAGGGTCTTTCACGAGGAACCTCACCCATATTTATACGGGAAACTACTGAACGAATTTTTATGAAATTCAGCACTTATAAGTACTTCACGATGCTGATGAAATCTAAAATATTATCAAGGCATGAGCACCTCCGGTTTTTCCGGAAATGCCGTCAACTTCCGTTTTTCAAATTAGAACACCATTTATTCATTGCAGAAATAGATTCCTTAGAAAATTTCAAGTTATTTTGATGTAAAATTTTTCAGTTTTGGTTGGAAAATTCTCTCTGAGCGGGAAAATTCAAAAAAAAAATCGAAATTAGAGCTCCGCTGAAACAAGAATAACTTCGAGGTTTTTGGATGGAAAATTTTCATTTTTGGGATTTTTCAAGATGTAAGATTGATGTATCCACTTTAGCAATCGAAATCGCGATTCATGATACAGGGGGTGAAAAAATCGCTTTCAAAGTTAGGGATGACAAAATCGTGAAAAATCAATTTTTTCAAATTAGAACCCCATTTTTTATGGCAGATATTGAATCTACGTTAAAAAATAATGTGAGTGTATGCATCACACCCTTGCCCTAAAGTGTATATTTTCACAAAAAACTGTTTTTCGTCTTGAATTTTCAGCTATTTCTTTTCCCTTCACGCCAAAAAGAAGAAATTTTCAGGAACTGTTACTTAAACCATGTTTTAGATTTTACTACCCTAATATGCAAGAGAAAAAAGTTACAGGTTGTTCCTAAATAGATGGCGAATTTTGATTCGAATTTGTATCGGAAACCTCTTTATTTCAACTAATCGGCCATCGGTTTTCTCTCCAGTGATAAATAAATAATTCCTTATGAACCATATGCAAAAACTTACCATGTTTTACATTCTTTTTTTTTAATGATAGATATCATTAATTACATCTACCAAATTCCTCTTTATTCAGTAGCATTTTGTGTTTACTATTAACTTGGTGATAATTCGTGATAAGTTATAAAATCGATCACTATGCCCCTAATTTTACCAATGAAGATTATTTAAATCTCATTCTACTTCATGGAGAATGTAATAAAGTTGTAGATAGAACGATTCGACTGTTCATTGAGAGGTTTCCTGACCGACCCAGACCAACGAGAGATACCATTAACAGAACAATGACAAACTTGAGAAATCTTTCGTTAAGAAAACTATACACAGAGAAAAAAGTGTAGTAGAAGATGAGAACAACGAAATTACAGTTCTTGCATATTTTCGTGTGAATCCTCAAAATTCTCTCAAAGATGCCGAGATTGATCTGGGATTATCTCAATCGAGTGTTTGGAGAATATTAAAAAAACATAAAATGCACCCATATAAATTCAATAGGGTACAGCATTTGAAGGAAACTGATTTCGTCAGGAGAACAGAGTTTTGCGAAGCTATGATGATTCGATTTCAAGAGAATGAAAACTTTTTGGACTGTATAATTTGGACAGATGAATCTAAATTCACAAAGGATGGTTCTTTCAATTAGGCATAACAGTCATTATTGGGATGAAGAGAACAACCACCACTTCAGACAATGGAACTTTCAAGAGACCTGGAGTTTCAATGTTTTTTGCGCCATCAAAAATAATGCAATTCTCGATGTTCACATTTATGATGGGACTTTAACTGGTAAGATAGAACACTACACATGTTTGCATTATTTAAAGAATGTTCTCCCTTAGGAGATAGATATTCTGACATATTGACTCAAATAATTGAGCCGCTAGTACAGAACCATAATGACTTATGGTATCAACAAGATGCGCCGCGCCTCCACACAATTCACTCAATGTGTCAAATATCCTCTACAGGCTATTTGAAGATCGATGGTTGGCGAACAATGGTCCACATCTTTGGCCGCCACGTTCTCCCGATTTAACTCCTTTAGACTAGTATGTTTGGGGTAGGATAAAAAATATTGTCTACTCAACTCCCCTGACTGATAAAGAGGACTGCATAGAACGAGTCAGAAATGCGTTCAGATTTGTTTAGATTTTTAGATTCATAGTTTTGAAACTCAATTTGGTTTTTAAACACTTTTGCAGATCTCTTCCTCCCGATGAAATAAGAAGAGCAACGCACGAAGCATTCCTGAGACGTATAAATAAATGTCTAGAAATTAACGGTCAAAACTTTGAGCATCTTCTCTAGTTATAACTGCGAGAGTTTGCCATGGTTCTCCTAATAGTAACTTGAAGTCGGTTTCAAGAAGGGGTGAAAAATCTACAGCATGGTTCAAATAACAGTTCCTGAAAATTTCATCTTTTTGGCGTGAAGGGAAAAGAAATAGCTGAAAATTCAAGACGAAAAACAGTTTTTTGTGAATAACTCAGAAAATATCCATTTTAGGGCAAGTGTGTGATGCATACACTCACATTATTTTTTAACGTAGATTCAATATCTGCCATAAAAAAATGGGGTTCTAATTTGAAAAAATTGATTTTTCACGATTTTGTCATCCCTAACTTTGAAAGCGATTTTTTCACCCCCTGTATCATGAATCGCGATTTCGATTGTTAAAGTGGATACATCAATCTTACATCTTGAAAAATCCCAAAAATGAAAATTCTCCATCCAAAAACCTCGAAGTTATTCTTGTTTCAGCGGAGCTCTATTTTCGATTTTTTTTTCGAATTTTCCCGCTTAGAGAGAATTTTCCAACCAAAACTGAAAAATGTTACATCAAAATAACTTGAAATTTTCTAAGGAATCTATTTCTGCAATAAAAAATGGTGTTCTAATTTGAAAAACGGAAGTTGACGTCATTTCCGGAAAAACCGGAGGTGCTCATGCCTTGAAAATATTTTAGATTTCATCAGCATCGTGAAATACTTATAAGTGCTGAATTTCATGAAAATACGTTCAGTAGTTTCCCGTATAAATATGGGTATAAGACAAGAAGTTTCACAATACTTATATTATACTTATGTACTTTAAAGAACACAAGATGTTGACTGTCTCGGATTATTATTAATAAGGCTGACACTACTTTTCATACGAGGTTATGTGCGCCATCCATAACGCGCGTATGCGTACAAGACATCAATATATATAAAAATCAAAGCCAATTTTCGTTGCAATTTTATAACTCAAGAACGGGTTCACCTATCCGAACTGTTTAGTAGATGGTTTATGTGAAGTTTGCACAAAATCGGTCGAGCGGTTCTTCATTTATTAAAGGAAACTTCTTGAAAATGCTACCATAAACGTGAAGTTTTTTTTGATGTTAGGAGGGGGGTTTGGGGGAAATTTCGAAGGGGTTTATCGAGGAAAAATAAGGAAGTTTCCTAGAGTTTCGCGTTTTCGGCGCGAAAAGATAGGGGTATATTTTAAAAAAATCGCAAAAAGGCGAAAAAACGCCGATTTTGGCAAAAGGAACAAAATTGTGGAAAGGAATTCGGAGGAACGGTGGCGTTCGGAACGACGGTATTTGCGGGAATACAAAGACGAGATTCGAAATTAGTCCGTAACGGAGCCCTTTTTTTCGATCCTTTAGAGCGCACTGCGATAAATTATGTAAAACTTTGAATTCAAAATGTTATCAGATAAGAAACTTGAAGAGTGCATTATGCCTGAACCATCTCCTCAAGTTTTATTATGCAGAAGTTCACTCAAGAATAGCATATGGTATTATTGTATGGGGAAACACTTCGGCTGCTCAGGGTGTCTTCCTTTCTCAGAAGCGCATTTTGAGGTGTCTTGTTGGCTGCCCACCAGATCAGTCATGTCGAAGCCTCTTCAAGGTGCATAAAATTTTGACAGTTAGTGGGATATTTATTTTTGAAGTGCTGACGTATATTCATCAGAATCGGGGTATTTACTTAAGAAATAGCGATACACATTCATATAATACAAGGAAAAAAGAAAATTATCATGTACCTTTCAAACATTTAGAAATATCCAAAAGATCTCCTAATACTTTTGGTGTCCGTTTATACAACTTGCTTCCACAGGAGTTAAAAAATATGACGTCTCGGAAATTCAAAATTAACTTAAGGAAGTTTCTAATAGATCTATGTCCTTACACCATACGAGAATTTATTGATTCTGGCTAGGATTTTGTTTGTGAATGGTCCTCCTATATAGGCTTTTTTATTTTTATACACCAGTTCTGTACTATTTATGTTTTAGAAATGTATTTTTTGACCTGTCCTATAACTTGTATGTTCCAGAGGATTAATAAAATGATTGATTGATTGATTGATTTCGTTTTACCAGAAGAACGATAGCAAAATGTGACTTTTCGCTAAAATCGACAAAACTCTGCCGTTTCACGTATTTCTGTGGCGAATTTTAACGCGGCTCTTTCAAGGTCGACGTTTACGGTCTGAACGAGCGACGAGAAATGTCAAATCGAATTTTAATTTCGTAAATCGGAAATCATCCTTGTACTGAAAATCTTTATTTGGTACATAATCGGAGTTGATTCACGTAGGCAACGTGGCCGAGTGAGCTGAGGCGTTGGATTGGGAATTTGTAGCTCCCGAGCCTCGCGGGGTGGCGGGATCGAATCTCGGAGCGTCCGAAATAGCATTCTCTATTTTTTTTTTATTTTTACCTAATAAAAAACTTAAAGGAGCATTACTCCAGTAAAAGTATTCTGGGATGTGGATCTTTTCGTTAAGTTACGAAATCTATAATGAATATCTGTTCGATCAGACTGATTTTTGCATCAAAATTAGTCAAAATATTCAAAGATTAAGCAGAAAATTAACAGTCAAAAATGAAAAACCTCCAGCCGTTTGTCTATTGATGCTCAAAATGGAAAAACAAAAAATAATTTTTATCCAAATGTCTTGGATTAAGTTTTAGAATAGCTAGCAATTAATAGAATATTTTTTTGTTTGAATAAATGAATTTGATGTGCCAATTAATTTTTTTCATTATTTCGCTTTATGCATAGCGAAGCACGTACCGGGCCGCTAGTCAATCATATAGATGAAATATGTTTAGGTACGTTCCGTAACCGTGTTAATTTTTGCAGGGATATCTCGATATTTTGACCTATCAAAATACTCTAAATTCCCGAGAAACGTCAGAAGGCTATATAAATAGATGGTCGTGATTAGTGAAAACATCTAAATTTCTTGAATTGACGAAAACCCGTACAAAAAATTTGAAATTTCATTTTTATATTCGAAATTTTCACAATAAAATGGAAAAACAATATGTATGGAAAATCTAAGAAAGTTTCGTAAGAGAATTAAACAATTCATTATAAAAGGATAACAGTTAGAACAGAATCATCCATCTACCGGTTTTCGGAACTACATTGAATGAGGTGGAACAATCTTGTATTGCCAATCTCCACATCACAATACTTATTGAGATTTAACACGTCGTTTTTCTCGGCGCTATTTCGGTGCGCATCGTACCATAAATATATCATTGTTCTCATCCAAATAAAGTGATGTGGGCACGGTTGGGATATTAACCTGTCTATAACAATCATTGGAAATCCGTCCTGCTTTCAGACGAAGGCCGAAGTACGCAGGTGAGAGCGCAGATCGATTCTGCAGAGCTTGGCCGTAAACCTGTTGAGAACACTGCTGAAAATCTTGCTGGAGGGTTTGAATGTTGTTGCGATGAACATCCCCTGTAAGCACGGGAAAATCTGATGCAGCTCAATTTGCGGACCGTGTTGATTATAGGAGCGTGAATTGTACAAAGGCTCCACAGGTAGCCATCGTGTTTAACAGGACCGAACCAAACGTTCATTCATACACATCAGGAAAACACATTTGGGAGGGCTTTTGCCATCTCTTCTGTCATGTGAAAGATTAAAAACTATGGGAAATTAACTGTGGTAAAAAATCATACAGGGTTTTCAATCGTAGATTTATTTTGGTTTCGATATTACCAACTAATAAAACTTCTGATTGAGCAGCCATAAAAGATGGTGATCCTCCCCTTAAATTTCCATCCAATCGATTTATTATAGGAGTTTAAAATTGTAGGTGAAAATTTAAAATACAATAGGAATAAATATCTTCATAACTGCGAATCGTAGGAAGTTCCTAGATTCCTGGATTTAAAATTAAATCCACCGTTAATCGTGCGTTCCAGGATGTTATATTCAAATACTGGAGGAAAATTCGTTTAACTCGAATGGTTAAAAATTCAAAATTATTTTGAGGTAGTCTTCCAAGTTTTTCATCGTGACCGATATATTATAGGGGTTGAAAATAGTGGGTGAAAATTCAAAATATAGGAAGATTCAATATTTTTTCTTTTCAAAATTCAAAAGTCTTGATTTAAAATCATCAGGGAATGTTTTGACGATTACACGAAAGCTTAATATTTTCTTCTCAAATTTACCAAATTATCTCTCATCTTTATCTATATGCTTAAATAGTTCCAAATTTCAAGCACTACTTTGAATCTTGGGATTTAAAAAATAGAAAATTCATGGAATGGTTAAAATATTTGGAATAATCATGAGATTGACCTCCAAGTTTTTATTCGTGACCGATTTAATATAAGGGTTGAGCATTGTGGGAAAATATTTGAAGTATACGAAAGAGCAATATTTTCTCCTCAAAATTTACAAATTCCTTCTCTTCTTCATCTATATCTTTCCATATTCCAGGCACCACTTCGAATCGCAGGAGGTTGGTAGATTTTGAAAGTCTTTAAGTTGTACAATAATTTTAACCATAGGGTCCTCTCATCAAATGAAACACCTTTTTGCGCGTATGTTCTGGGGAACATCGCGTTATCATTTTGCCCAAATGTCTGAAATTTTCAAATTTTTCGTCGAAAATGATCTCAAACGATTGGGTTTGACTCCCTGATCAAGAATTCGAGGTCAAATTTGATTCTGTGCGTCCGGCCGGCCAGCCGTCTGGCCGTTGCCACGATAACTTGAGAACGGAAAGAGCTAGCAATTTGAAATTTTCAGGGTAGGTGGTGCATCCCAATACGACGGACAAGTTCGTTAATGGGCATAATCGGCCCAGTGGTTTCCGAGTAATAATTTTGTTTTCAACCAATATAAATCCGATCGAATTGAAACTTGGTTAATCGTTGTAGAATACAAACCTAAGCACGTTTGTGAAATTTTGTGAGAATCGTATCACTAGAAAATTTAAAGAAAATTATTGAAAAATATTATTTTTGAGACGATAACCTGACAACGGAAGAGATAGTGGCTTGAAAATTTTCAGATTAGGTTGTGCATCTGATTGCGACATTTGAATTTATCTATAGGTATAATCGGCCAAATGGTTTTGGAATTATACCCATCTGAAATTTGGTTGTTATTTCCTCAATAACTCGAAAAATACAAAACCGATATAATTCAAACATGGTTTTTAGTTGTAGAATGCCAACGCGAAAATTTTTTGCGAAATTTCGTGAGGATGGTATCACTAGAAAATTTCAAAGAAATCATCGAAAATATTTGAAAAAAGTTCTATACATCAGAAACTATTCGTCCGGCATCGCTAGTATTTTGCAGGAGCGTTCAGAACCTAACTCTACAGTAAAGTTTCAAGTTTGAACACGAGCGGATCCATATTGTTGGAAATCCGAGCAGCCTTTTGTGAGTTCGGTAGCTGGATGAGAATCGATGAAATTTTCCGAGAACCTTCAAACAAATGAATGTCATGGTGACATATTAAAAAATATCATCCATTTTCGGGATGATTTTCATCACAAATCTATGGGAGATGATAGCCCTACATAAGTGTCCTGTAGCGGTCAAACCCGGGTTGGAAGGAGATCCCCCTTAGGAGGAGACAACTAAATATTGAAGGGATTTCTATGAACAAGAGTGAATATCTTTGAAAAATAGCGAAGGCGATTCTTCTTCAAGAGATCCATGCGCCTAGAGAGGAGTATATTTGCGAGACGGGACTTTTGAAAAGTTATGTATTATTTTTAATATGACATCGCTGAAATTTTGCTGAAGGCTTCAAAACTTCACTTTAAATTAATGACACTTTCTGATCTTGTGAGGTGAGAGGCTCATTTATCGATATTAAATCTCGGTATGGGTATAGAGAGGTATTTTAGGCCAGTTTTTCTATCACTAATGAGAATATATATTTGTGTTTCACCTTAACACCTTTACATCTATCAATGGCCATTTATTGGTTAAGAATAAGTAATTGAATATTACTGCAATTCAATTGAATTTCATTCAATATGTTAGTAACCAAACTTATAATTTTCTTTACTTTGATTATTTGAATATGACATTAATTCTAGTAATATCTTTCTAGAATAATTATGTATTTTTCTCCCAAAGAAGAATTGAAGATAGACAAATGTTAATTTTTTCATCGTTGCATTCTATCCTGACTTCACGAAAAAAAAATTGTTCAAGCACTGACGTGAAGCCAGGAGCTTTTGCGCGTATGTTCTATTGTCCATTCTCCTGTATTGGACACTCTTAATCGAATTCACCATGGTGAATTCGATTAAGATCGATTAAGAGTAAAAAATAAATTCATAAAAGTGAAGGAATGAATTAGTTTAATTTTTACAACAACCTAGAAGTGTAAGATTGTTAATAGAACATATTAAGAATACGAAAGAAAAAGAAGAACTTTAAGTGGTCATCGATTTTAAAGGATAGATAGATAATTAATTATTAAAAATTTAGTATAATGTATTCTGAGCAAGTCGCTGTTTCGAGAACAGGTAAATTCTAATTTTTAATTAACTACGTTATGGCATACAAATCTTATTTATGACGTCATTCATTTTTACAGAGTGAAAATAATAATATATTGATGATAGGGATAACAGATAATAGTTATTCATACCATAATATCCATTTTAGGATGATAATCATAATGATTCAAGTGTACAAAAATCATATGTAAGATAAGGAGGTTACTAGTTCTCTCTTTCACTCTTTCAGTCTTTCTAGCAGGTGCTCTATTCTATGGACGACCAAAAAATGGCCAACTTTGAGATCATTTATGTCTTTATGTTAATGTCTCCGTTCGACGTTTTCCTGTGTCAGTATAATTAGTATAACTACTGATCTATGAAAGAAAGCAACGTGGCTTTCAACTTTATTTGAGGATTCTGGCTCAGAATATCTGTTATTCTAGTTCAGGACCAGATTTTTAAAAGCAGTTGAATTTCTGGAGTTTATGTCGGATTTTATATCATTCAATGAGGATTATCTAAAAGACGGTACGTTTTAGAAGAAATGCTGAAGAATAATGTCTTAAAATGATGGAAAGTTCTTATAATGACATATTATATATTATACCTGCTTTCTTTGCACTAATATCTCATAAAATAATTTATTAGTTGGCTGAAACCTATTCAAATATCACGACTAAATGAACGACCTGTAATTATTGAACCTCAGATATTTGGGTTGTCGCACGTTGCTACACTCGGTGCATAGTTTTCACAACTCGAAATACCAGCAGAATCTGTCAAATCGAAATGTGAAAGCAAGAATGGACACGTGCTTCGGAATAATGGGTCCATCGTCAACAACCTGTAGCTCAGACTTTCAATTAAACTAAGTTCCTTATCTGAATTCGCGTAGGAGCGATATAGAAATCGCAAACGCCATGTACGTGGAAATATATGAAATCCAGCCTTCAACCCCGTAGAATTTCCACTCATGAAAACATGATGGACATTCATGATATTTGAATAGGTATCGACCAATAAATACATTATTTTATTCAAATAACGCTATACAGCATTCATGGCTATAAAAACGATACCTTCGAGCACTGCAAGAATCTCTATTGGGAACTTCCAAGACGATGCCAGCGCCAAGGTGGCGGAATTCGAAAACTAATCAAGCTAGAAGTCATTCGACACGTGTTTCGGTGCAATTGTTTTGTGAACATCCATAAACTTTTGTTTGAAAGAAAAATTAAAATTAAAATAGATAATATTATCCTGTCTAATATGTCTTCGACCAGAAACGACTATTGTTTGGTGCCTAAAAGAAATTCGTGGGCGAAAAATATGCCAAAATGTATAGGTTTGAGTTTTCACTTCTTACCTCCGGAAAACCAAATATAAATATAATTATTGAAACTGCGTTCAGAGGATATCTAATAGACCGAAGAGTACATATCCTGGAACTACATCAACATAATCTTCAAACAGAGGGCAAGGAGGTACCTCGAAAGAGAAAGGAATGTGTAGATGACGTTTGCTGTGCTGAATAACCTCATTCAGAAGAAGAAATAAGCATCGCCTAAGCACTCTTAAGTTAGTTGAACAGCAATAATAACGTTAGAAGTAGACTTGGTTGTGTTCATTGTTACCAGACCACCTAACACTTGTGACGTTAGTGTTATGGTTGATACATCCTGGATATCTACATTCAGTGCTTTGAAAAGTTTCAGATACAAACAATTTTAATATTTTCAATTGAATAGAAGAGATGGCCATCAGAACTCTTGGAAACAAAACAAAGAATTTATTATACCTCAAACATTACACTTATTGTTAGTAATTCTTTTCACATAATATATGTATCATATTTTGAAAAAATCATTTTAATTATTGATAACTGTTTTACAAAAGCTTCATCTGGTTCAATTTGACACTATATCCTCATAAATGAACTAGCACATCATGCACCTGAACTTTAATTAATACATCAGTAATATGTTTACACCTTCTCCGTGCTCCACATTAATGAGCCATCCATGTAATGTGGTTCTGAATTAGGGGCACTACTTCGTTAACATAAAGAACAAATGTCTATAAAACTGGGACCACAATTTGTTTTGTCGTACACGATTACGTGATCTACATTTAGAACCTCTTGTCCTTCTACAAAGATTATAGAATTAGAAGTTGAAGCTCCTATTTATTCCAGAAATTCTAATAAACTGAGTCCCTTCTTAACCATTCGACAAATAGTAACTTAAAGAACTTTTAAATATAAGGTAAGTTTAACAAACATATATGAATATACTTACTGGTTGTAGTCTTTATATCAATCAAGTGCCATAAAATTTGTTATATAATGATCAATATTTAAATATATATCACAAAGTTATCCAACAAAGATCTCGAGTCCATTCAAATTAAAATTTTCGGTGAAAATTTCAGTCAAACTTTGTCGACTGACCGATCCAACACTAGTTTTTTTACATTCATTACTAGCTTGGTTAGTTTTCGAATCCCGCCAAACTAGCGCTGGCATCGTCTTGGAAGTTCCCAATTGGATTTTCATATCCTAATGATTGAGGCATATATTTTCATGACTAGAAATCCTACGGGGGTGAACGCTGGATTTCGTATCTTTCCTTTATCTACGCGAATGTAGATGAGGAAGTCTGACGATGGACCAATTAATCCGACACGTGTCCAGCCTTGCTGCATTTCGATGATACCTTCTGTAGGTCTTTTCATTTCTGAAAACTATTCACCGAGTGAAAGTTGGAACAACTCAATCTACGAGGTTCAATAATTGCAGATTGCTTATTATTTGTTCGTGACAATTTCTCATAGTTTTATTAATCGGTGAGTCTATTACTACGAAACCAGTGGAACTAAGAAAAAACTGTTGGATTATGTGTCATAATTATAGGAAACTTCTCAACAAAATTCATTTAATTCTGAATAACCATGTGAAAGCCACAAAAGACAACTGATTATTTTTTGCAATTTCAACAGCCTGTATCTTATTACCTGAGCTGAATCTGAAATAAACTGATGGAAAAGAAAAAAGGTCATTTCATGCGAGAGATCTATGGTTAAAATTAATGAAGACACACCCTGTATATCCCATTATTTGTGTTCCGTTCATATGGGAACAGGCATCTATCCAAACAGTTGATCTGACGTGTGGGTTTAATAGAGGAAAAAACTGCGAGATCCAGACAGCCGTATAAAAAATTCCGACAGTGGGCATTATGTTGAACGAAATATCAGCACACATCTGAACCCGCATGCGTAAACAGGGTTCCTCATATTCGACTCTGTGTTTACATGTTCGGGTGAAAGCATGTTCAGCAGAGTGTTGAAAACAAATTCTATTAAAAGAACTGTTCATCCGTTCATAGCAAACTCCGCCCTTTTGTTGGATTATCTACTGTGCATCCAACTCTACGCAAAAATGAATAAGAGAATTCAGCAGTATATTTCGCAGACTTTAATATAATTTCCTCGTCAATGTGGAGAATTTGCATTGGGATGCTACTTATTTTTATTTTCTCATTCCGTTTTGTGGACAATGTGAATAAAAAAGACGAGCATAGATGTGTAAATGGGAATATCTCGAAAAAGGCCCGCACCCACAAATTGTACAGGTTGGTTCATTTATACTCTGGAACTGGAGGGCGAGCTGTAGATGGCGTAATGGTGAGAACAGCTCTGATGGGGGGCACAATAGATCTCAAGGTCGCGGTGCAACGTAACCCCTTATCAATAATAATAATAATAATAAAATTGTACAGGTTGTTTTGAGGGGTTAATCAGTTGATATGTTCATTGTTCTGTTTCGAACACCGACTTGGAACTTAGTTTTTCATACACTCATATGAACAAAGGGACTGACAAGGATCGACATTCATGGATATTTATGACCAATAGACCACATTAGTCAGGTTAGGCGGGAAATTTGAATTACGATCCATCCGTGGATCTGAGCACTTAATTCCTCATGCATTTCTTATGGACCTAAAATTTACGCGAATTTCTTGCCAGTGTTTAGATACTTTGGCTAATTTCTTAAGGTTAATTTCGGTTGAAATAGATTCAGTGAACCTTTCTCAACAATCTAGAATCAAGTTTTCAAAACAAAATTGTATATTTCCAACATAATTAATGAATATAAAAGTGTTCACCAAATTCGATTGACGTATGTCTTAGCTCACTCGGAATCAGTCAAAAATAATGACATAACCTGGGCTAAGTAATGACGCACAACAGAAGTCATCTACAACATACGAAAATCTTTAGAACTACACTGGTTTCAATTTTGATTTAAGGATAAATAGAAGTATATTTTGATGTGGAAAGAACATGAAAACATGCACTAATGATGAAGGTACATAATACTTGGTGTCTCTTTACTAATATTCTCTTTTAAATAGGGTGATTTAATCTCAAAGTTGAACTTCCATAAGACTCCCATGTTAAAAAATTTGAATATGGATCTCCCCCCAAGAGAATGATTCTAACCTAACTAATATGGTCTATATTACTTGGTCCAAATCTTGAAAAATGAATAAGGAAATAAAAAAATTATTTTTGATTCTTCTCTGCAAGTGAAAACATTCGAAGAAAGCACTGACATAAAATCAGGAGCTTTTGCGCTCATGTTCTGGGGAACAGCCTGCTATCATTTTTCCTGTAATGTTCGAATTTTTTGCCAAAAATGGTCTCAAACGATTAGGATCGACTCACTGATGAAGAATACGAGATCAAATTTGATGTGGTCCGGCCAGCCGTTGCCACGATAACTTGAGAACAGCAAAAGTTAGCAACTTGAAATTTTCAGGGTAGGTGGCACATCCAAATGCGTCGGACAAGTCGAAATCGGCATAATCGGCCCAACGGTTTCCGAGTACAAATTTTATTTTCAACCAATACAGATCCGATCAAATTGAAACTTGTTAACTAGTTGTAGAATATCGACATAAAGACGTGCGTGAAATTTTGTGAGGATCGTAACACCAGAAAATTCATATTATTCATCTCGCGATAACTTGAGAATGGGACGAGATAACGACTTGCAATTCTCAGGGTAGGTTGCGCATCTGAATACAACATTTGAGTTTGTTGATAGACATAATTGGCCAAACGGTTTCGGAGTTATACCTATCTGAAATTTTGTTGTAGACGCGCATTGCCGATCCGTTTAAAATTTGGTAATTACTTGAAGAATGCCGATGCGCTAGTTTTCGCGGAATTTCGTGAATATCGTAACCTGAAATTACTTGAGACGTAAGTTTTTTCGTATATTGTTGGACATTTAATGAAATCGAATTTCGATAGAATAAAAAATGTCAGAATTAAACATGCTGTGATTCTCTCATTATTTAAGTCTATCATTAAAATTGTATGAAATGTATTCATATCTTAAGTTAGTTTTACACGGCGAAGAAATTCATGAATTTCTTCGCGAAGTTCTCCATGAAGTGACTTCATGAACAAATTCTCCTTGTAAAACATCAACTTGACGTGAAGTTACTTCACGAAGATCTTCATGAAGAACTTCACGAAATTAGAACTTGTTCCATTTTATTTTACTTTTTAACAAGTTTCGCCTGAAGTCAGGGGTACCAACATCTGTTTCATGCCATAAATTTTCGGAAAAGCTGTAAAACAGAAACTGGTGGTCGTTGAGGTTGTTGTTTGGAATTTCTAGTTGTGTTTTGTGGTAGAAAACGAGTGAATTTCAGAATCGAGCCACAGCTGCCTTCGTTGTCGTCTAGATATTTGCTGGGTTACAAGCTTACAGTTGGTATTACCGTTATTCGACATTTATTTTCATGAATTTCTTCGCCCGTGTAAAAGGACACACTTCATGAAGAAATTCGTGAATAAATTCATGAAGAACATCGCGAAGGAATTCATGAATTTCTTCGCCGTGTAAAACTAACTTTATAAAAGCTGAGAAAACGGTCCACCTATATCGATGGTAAATTCGACTAAGAGTGTCCAATAGAGGTGAATAGATAATAGAACATGCACGCAAAAGCTCCTAACGACAGTGCTTGAATCAATTTTTTCTATTCATGCCTCACACACACTCACGAAATAGCTCATGAACCTTCATGTCGTCTTTTTTCAACCGAGTACTAGATTTAATTTCGATCAGATCTGTATTGTTAGAAATATTGGAAAAATGAACCCTTGAATGCGTAAATCTGCGGAATAAATGGGTGGATTCAGTGAAATTGTGAACTTACAGAGCAGGGATTCGAACCCGGATTTCTTCTGCGCTGCAAGCGTCCTCGCCAATATGTCGAGCATCGATCGAGGTATTGTTTCAATTCTGAGATCTTCTTCATTTCAAATTCTGAAAGTAGATACCACTTCGACGTTTTATTCTCACAATTATTCCAAAAATAAATAGCCGATCGAAACGAAATCCGTTGAGCACTCGCTTGTAAAATGGTGATTTTAAGGTTTGTGCGGAATTTCAACGGAATATAACAAATAGTTCCAAAAATGCAAAATGTTTGAATAAGAATTCTGATTTTTATTTGGAGCAGGAATTAAATTTGTTTTTGGCGCTCTAGTTCCTCGGAACTGAGTGCTTATCAATTTGCCCAAATGTCTATAATTTTCGAATATTTCGATGAAAATGTTCTTGAACGATTTGGTTCGACTCACTGATCAAGAATCCGTGGTCGAAATTCATTCTGTCCGGCCGTTCGGCCGGCCGGTCCGGCCGGCAGCCGTAGGCACGATAACTCTCGAACGGAATGAGTTAGACAATTGAAATTTTCAGAGTAGGTTTGGGAGATAAATATCTCGGCTAAGTTCGTTACTGGGCAAAATCGGACAGATGGTTTCGGAGTAACAAAAAAATTTTTTTTTACAGAACAAATTCCAAATTAAATTTTTTTCAATAAGCAGTTTTACCATAAGAATCCAATTATATCATTTTTAACTCTAACAAGCTAATACTTTCGGAGATATGATTTTTCAAAATTTCAATGATAAATCGTATTTCACAGAGTGATATAATTTATCTATGTATGAATTGTCATAATGTCAACTTATTATCCTGAGACATGACATTATCCAATCAATCGAAGAATTATGAGAATAAAGTGTATTCCGAAATGTGAGCGAAGTGAGAAAAATATCAGTTGTTTGCTCCGAAATTAGTTTTTCTCAGAAAAGTCTTACATTTCGGAACGGAACATGAAGTAAGAGATCTGAGAGTAGTGAGACTGCTTTTCATCCATAGACATAGAATGCAAATAGAATGTAAATATTGAAAGCATAATTCTGCAGTTCGAGAGAGGAGAAAATTTGGTGAACGTAGATCAGGAAATTTTTGATCGATTACAAGGTAATTTTTCATTATTACTCTTCTTTGATACATGTTTTATGAAAAATCTACTATTTGTAGGTACTTTAAACCTGTTTTGGGCAATTGTCATACGAAACTTGTTGGCGCTCTAGTTCCTCGGAACTGAGTGCTTATCAATTTGCCCAAATGTCTGTAATTTTCGAATTTTTCGATGAAAATGGTCTTAAACGATTTGGTTCGACTCACTGATCAAGAATCCGAGGTCGAAATCGATTCTGTCCGGCTGGCCGGCCGGCCAGCCGTAGGCACGATAACTCTCGAACGAAAGGAGTTAGCGGATTGAAATTTGCAAGGTGGGTTTGGAGCGTAAATATCTCGGACGAGCTCGTTAATGGGAGAAATCCATCAAGCGGTTTCGGAGTTATGGCCGATTTAGTAAAAATATTTTTTATGAATATTTCCGAAACCGATCACTCGATCTATCTAAAATTTAGCATCAAATTGTAGAATCATGACCTTTATACGCATTGTATTGACCAGATTACCGCAAAGTGTCAAAAAAAATTTCAAAATTTAAAAAAAGTTTTTCTACAATAACTCTCGAACGGAATGAGTTGAAATTTTCAGAGTAGGTTGGGGAGATGAATATCTCGCTTGAGTTCGTTATTGGGCAAAATTTGCCAGATTCAATTTGATTTCTTCTATGGTGCAGTTCTCATTCTCAGATTGATGATTTAATCTTGATAAATAAACTATTATTTGAATTGAATTTCCTTTATGATGCATTTCTATCATAAGAATACATTGATATAATTCCCAACTCTGAGAAACCAATACTTTCGGATATATAATTTGTCTGTTTGAACTAGAGCGCCAGAAAGCTCCTGTCCACAGGGCTTGAACCCATTTTTTTTTCTAGATATACGATCCTCACGAAATTTTGCAAACATTTTTGCATCGGTATTCTTCAACATATTATAAAGGTTCAATTCGAACAGATCTGTGTTTATTGAGTTATTGGGGTAAACAATATTTCAAATGGCTATAAATCCGAAACTGGTTGGCAGATTATGCCCTATAACGAAATCAACCATCTCAATTGAAACACTATTAATCCGAAACCACGAACTTATCCGATATATAAGTGGATCAAATTCGCTCTGAAAATTATATTATATCAACTTAAACTTAGCCAATATTTGAGTTTTGTTTTTACTGGAGTTATTCTGCACCAAATCTGATTAACTTACTGAAGTATATATTTCCATCTTGATATGGATTATTCACGGGCATTAAAATATCACCAAAAAGTATAATATCATATTATAATCCTCATAATTATATGATAGCTGAAATGCATTTGACTCTTATATGAAAACAAGATGACATGTACAAAAGTATGAACACAGATCATATAATAATTCATATATAGAATTATTGAAGCGTTCCGTGAAAACATAGAAGTACGATTTATTATTGAAATTTCGAAAAATCACATCTCTGAAAGCGTTAGCTTCTTAGAGTTGAAAATTACACAATGGATTTTTATGGTGAAAATTTTTTTTTTCGTTACTCTAAAACTATCTGGCCGATTTTCTCCACTAACGAAATTAACCGAGATATTTATCTCCCAAATCTACGTTGAAAATTTCAACTGCCTAGCTCATTATGTTCGAGAGTTATTGTGGAAACAAAGTTTGAAAATTTTTGAAATGTTTAATGAGATTTTAGGGCAATCCGATCAATTCAAAACTTCGCACGTATATGAAAGTCATGATTCTACAGTTTGATGCAAAATTTCAGATAGATTGAGTGATCGGTTCCGGAAATATTCATAAAAAATGTTTCGACTAAAAACGGCCATAACTCCGAAACCCTTTGGTGGATTTTGCCCGTTAACGAAGTCGTCCGAGATATTTACGCTATAAACCTACCCTGCAATTTTCAATCCTCTAGCTCTTTTCGAACAAAATCGTTTATGACCATTTTCATCCAAAAATTCTTGAATTACAGACATTTGGGAATATTAATAAGCACTCATTTCCGAGGAACAAGAGCACCAAAAAGTGGTGTAAAAGTTATGAAACAATTAAGGAATGGACACAATGCATGAAACTCCTCGTATCTCTGCAATAAGGGCTATTTAGAACCACCTTGGTCACTCCTATTTGAATTTACACGGTTTTCCTTTCACAGTGAAACACCCTTTTGGTCCCAGAGCTGGTAGATATTTTTGGGTAGGTTTTGAGGACCGCTGAAAACTGGTCTAATAGGTACTTCTACTACTTCTTATAATACCAAAACACAGAACCGCAGAACTGCCTTGTGGGAAGTGAGACAGTTCTTCAACACCGGACAGAAATGTATGGCTACTAAATACAGATACACTTGATTTTCATTGATTTGAAGGCTGTATGCCGCAATAAGTATTATTAATGAAAAAAATGGGTTCAAGCCCTGTGGACAGGAGCTTTCTGGCGCTCTAGTTCAAACAGACAAATTATATCTCCGAAAGTATTGGTTTCTCAAAGTTGGGAATTATATCAATGTATTCTTATGATAGAACTGCATCATAAAGGAAATTCAATTCAAATACTAGTTTATTTATCAAGATTAAATGAGCAATCTGAGAATGAGAACTGCACCATGGAAGAAATCAAATTAAATCTGGCCAATTTTGCCCAATAACGAACTTAACCGAGATATTCATCTCCCTAACCTACTCTGAAAATTTCAACTACCTACCTCATTCCGTTCGAGAGTTATATCTATGTCTATGGATGAAAAGCAGTCTCACTAATCTCAGATCTCTTACTTCATGTTCGGTTCGAAATGTAAGACTTTTCTGAGAATACAGACATTTGGGCAAATTGATAAGCACTCAGTTCCGAGGAACTAGAGCGCCAAAAATCAAGAATTTTTTACGTAATCTATTCCATTTTTATAAAAATCCAGACCTTTTCATCACATTTATTACAATACCAGGTACCATCAGGAGTGTCAACTGGTCATACACAATCAAAATGGAATCTTCTATTTGACAGTCATTCCCATCACACTTTATCATCGAACGTCCATCATCTGCCGTTGCAAATGCAATAGTGAATAAATTCAGCTGTACCCTCTTCAGATGTGGAATATTTTACTATCAGTCCTGGCATAATAACTTCTGAATGAAATTTCTTTGCACTTTCTAAGTTCTTTTCCCATATTTCCAGATCATTCGTACTAAACAAATATTTGGAGACCATATAACAAAATCACAAAAAAGCGACTGTGAGATGAATAGTTGCACTTGTATTTGGTAGTAACAACTGTGTGTTTTTTAAAAGTAATCATTCCAGCTTGTGCTATTAGACAAGAACTGTGTATTCGCAAATATTCATGTATGTCTTGTACGTTGTGGTATATAATACACCAAATACGTTGCAATATCCATATATAAGATTGAAGGAACACCATCAATTGAATAATCCACTACCCAAATCAGAAACATTCAATGTGAAAGGATCTAAGCCGTTAATTAATCCCATCTTTATTATATACCTGTAATAAAATGAAATGTAAACACATGATGAAGGTGCTTTTTTTCGAACCTACCGTTCAGCAAAGTCTCTGTTGTTCAACAATAGTCTTTTCAGATATTCATTCTTCATTTCAGTATAGTTTACACAGCAGAAAAGCTCCGGAAAAAGTCAATAAACACTATAAAATAGTCAACGACCATAACAAGTTAATTGTTTGTGTGCCAACAAACCGCCATATTGGGTCACGTGGTTTGGATTGCCTAATATTTACGTAATATTTTCAAACATTTTCGGGTGAGGTCCCCGTTGCATCGCTAAAATACGAGTATTTCAACCCCAATATTTTTGAAGTTACAATATTCCCTTCTGTCAAGTTGACATTATGACAATTCATACATAGAATAATTATATCAATCTGTGAAATACGATTTAAATTGAAATAATGAAAAATCATATCTCCGAAAGTATTAGCTTGTTAGAGTTAAAAATTATATGAATGGATTCTTATGATAAAACTGCTCATTAAAAAAAATTTAATTTGGAATTTTTTTTGTAAAAAAAAAATTTTTTTTTTGTTACTCCGAAACCATCTGTCCGATTTTGCCCAATAACGAACTTAGCCGAGATATTTATCCCCCAAACCTACTCTGAAAATTTCAACTCTCTAGCTCATTCCGTTCGAGAGTTATCGTGCCTACGGCCGGCCGGACCGGCCGGACAGAATTAATTTCGACCACGGATTCTTGATCAGTGAGTCGAACCAAATCGTTTAAGACCATTTTCATCGAAATATTCGAAAATTACAGACATTTGGGCAAATTGATAAGCACTCAGTTCCGAGGAACTAGAGCGCCAAAAACTATTAAAACATCCGAGAGACGTGAAGTCAGGAGCTTTTGCGTGCGCGTTCTATTGCCTATTCACACCTCACATACCCTCATAAAATACTGCTTGAACCTTAAGCCGCCTTTTTGGCGCTCTGGTCCCTCGGAACAGAGTGCTTAAAAATTTGCCAAATGTCTGTAATTTTGGGATTTTTGGCTGAAAATGGTCTTAAACGATTTGGTTCGACTCACTGATCAAGAATCTGTGGTCGAAATCGATTCTGCCGTCCGTTAGCACGATAATTCTCGAACGGAATGAGTCAGACAGTTGAAATTTTCAGAGTAGGTTTGGGAGATTTATATCTCGGTTAAGTTCGTTACTGGGCAAAACGGCCGGATGGTTTCGGAGTAACGAAGAAATTTTTTTTTTTTAATTACAATTTTCGAATTGTTTTTTAAGATGCAGTTTCATCATAAGAATACATTGATATCATTTTCTTCTCTAACGAGCTAATACTTTCGGAAATATGATTTTTCAAAATTTCAATAATACATCGTACTTCTATGTTCTCACATAATGCGAATTCTATCTATCTATGCTCTATCTATGTTCACTGTTCATAAACTTCTTATCTACCTATAGCAGACATGTCAAATGTATTTCTGTTCTAACAAACAAAGTACGATTGAAAGCAAAATGACCAATTATCGGATATTATAATTACCCCTATCCTATATGAACTTGGACAATCCATTTGATGATCGAAATATATAATTTGTTAAGTTTTTCAAATTGGGTTCAGAATATCTTCGGTGGAAACGAAACAGGAATATTGGCTTAGTTTCAATTGATATAATATAATTTCTCTATTTCAGTATCGTAATGAGTCCTGCATTGATTCTAGTTATATTTTTCGTTTTGTGGTAGTCAGCACTGGCATTAGATCCTGTCAAATTTCAACACACGTCAATTATCAATATAAAATAATCTGGATATAGTGAAATAATTGTCGAAGGAAAAGATTTATTTTGATTGAAAAATAAGGTACTAGAGATTTCCTTCTTGCTAATTTTGAATAATTCATGCTATTAGGAAACTGTTTTAAATCTGATCTCCATGTCCTACGTATGATTCAAATTCAAATTCCGTAATCTGTCAATTTTGATAACAGTCAAACCAACTGCCAAGATACAATACAAAAGTCACTAGGATGAATAATCCGGATTTTTCATTATATTTCAACAGTATTTCACAAAACTTGCCTGAAATAGAGAAAATATCGTCTAATACTCGTTGCAGAAGGCCATTCCAACACTCATGCGTTCGAAAACTCGCTCCTTAGTCGCTCGTTTTCGAATTTCGCATTCGTGTTTGAATAGGAGCCCATTCTGCAACTTGTATTAGAATATACTATTTCAGAGTAGATTTGAGGAATGGAATATCTCGGATAAGTTCGTTATTGAATTTTAATATAGTTTCTTTTATGATGCAGTTCTATTATACGTATCCATTGATATCATTCCAAACTCTGAGAAACCAATAATGTCGGAGATGAATTTTTTTTTTCAAGAAACTTTTTTGGCGCTCTTGCTCCTCGGAACAGAGTACTTATCAATTTGCCTAAATGTTTGTAATTTTCGAATATTTGGCTGAAAATGGTCTTGAACGATTTGGTTCGACTCATTGATCAAGAATCCGTGGTCGAAATCGATTCTGTCCGGCTGTCCGTTAACATGATAACTCTTGAACGGAATGAGCTAGACAGTTGAAATTTTCAGAGTAGGTTTGGGACCCAAATATCTCGGTTAAGTTCGTTATTGGGAAAAATCGGCCGGATGGTTTCGGAGTAACAAAAACATTTTTTTTTACATTACAAATTTTGAATTCAATTTTTTTTAAGATGCAGTTTCATCATAAGATTCCACTGATATTATTCTCAACTTTAACAAGCTAATATTTTCCGAGATATCTCGTAAATCAAAATGTTCTATCATATGCAAGCATTGACGTCATCAATATTTTTGGCGCTCTTGTTCCCCGGAACAGACTGCTTATCAATTTAATAATAGGGGAAGTGTGCCTGAGATGGCATACTTTTTGAAAAAGGATTATATCTATCACATAAGTATTTCAAAACGGTTAGAACGAGAAGAAAAGCTAGTGCAATGTGTGGAATATGCTAGGATTTATTAATTTTTGAATATTTTAATAATCTGAAAGAATAAAATGAAAATAAAAAATGTCCTGCGTATGCCGTCTCACCAGCAATACTAAGGATGAGATGGCATACATGATAAATTATGACATACATATATCGTAAATAAATTGTTTTGTTTTTTATCGACGCTGCATATTCTGCATGACACCACTGACTACATCCGTTACATCTCCAACATTTTTCTTTGGAACGAGATCAGAAAAACATGTCGTTGCAGTATATACAGGCTACGTCCCCACTTTCATCACCGCTAAAACTAAAATGATTTTCCGTTGTCCCATCAGGTTCAATAACAACATGCCTCTTGACTTTTCGTGATGATTTTCGTCGAAGTTTTCTTTCAGAATCTGTAAAAAGTAAATCATTAGATTTTAAGACATCATTTGGCCAATCCGAACTTTTTTCTTGTGGAAAACCTACCCCTGCTGTCGATCCAATGATTCTTTTGTCATATACTTCCTCGCAAAAATGATAGCTGGTGGAATGTAACAACTGCATTCATACTGCAGACAACAGTGAAGTACTTTCCTCTTTCAGCACTAGTTAGAATTACCACCTATTTTCGACCACATGTGGCGAAAATTTTGATATTTTTGGAGGCGCTGTTGTGAATTCTGATTCGTCAACCTCCCATATGTCATTAGCTTCGAAATTATACTTTTTCAATACAGCAGAAAGTAGTGAAAAAACTTTTACAATTATCTCCTTGTTAAAAGTAGGTACTAGTATGCCTATGCCATCTCATCACCATGTATGCCAACTCACCTTGTAGGATACACATGCACCTTTTTCTTTCTCTATAACAATGGTTAACACAAATATGAAAAATAACACATTGATTTGATACTGAAGGATATGCAAAAAACAAAGATATATGCACACTTACCGATCGATCCATTATTTTTAACTATTCACTGAAAACTTTCGCTACTATAAATTTTCAGCCACCTCGGCATACTGTCCCCGCATGCACTGACTAGATCGTATTGCATAATTGACTAGAACTTAGGCAAATGCCTCATTGCGTCCTATTCTATAATCGGCGAAAGGAAATGACGCCAAATTTTGAACGTCAACTGAGAAAAACGTTGTATGCCATCTCATCAACTATGCCGTCTCAGACATACTTCCCCTAATAATAATAATAATAAATGTCTGTAATTTTTGAACTTTTGGCTGAAAATGGTCTTAAACGATTTGGTTGGACTGATCAAGAATCCGTGGTCCAAATCGATTCTGTCTGGACGTCCGGCCGGCCGTCCTTTAACACGATAACTATCGAACGGAATGAGCTAGACAGTGGAAAGTTTCAGAGTAGGTTCGGGAGGTAAATATCTCAGTTGAGTTCGATATTGGGCAAAATCGGCCGGATGGTTTCGGAGTAACGATAAAAATAAGACTAAATTAAAATTTTAAAATGAATAAATTTTGAACTAGGTGTAGATACTTTGAGCATGATTAGAAATTTCTGAAGAAGTAGATACCAGTTTGAAACAACACAATAATTGCTGAAATACAGAACAGATTCAGCTGAAATCCGCTACTCCATTGTAAAATGGTTGTTTGAAGGTTTTTGCGGGATTACAACGCAATTTACTGATAGTTTCTGAAATATACAGTATGGTGCAATTGAAAGGAATAAATTCGTTATTTCGTAAACCCGCGTCTTTAAGGAAAAATCCCGAAACCCGTCGATTTTTATTCTTAAACCGGCTATTCGTAAGGAAACTATTTTATTTTTGACGTCATTTTATTTTTGACGTCATATTAAATAAAAATAATAAAATATTATTAATTGTTTAAAAAAATAAAAGGAACAATTTTTGTACATTATTGATATGGCTGAATAGGTATTTAAAAGACCTTTCAAATAATGTATTACAACACCCACCTTTCCATCTGAAAATTTTAGCGATGACGTCATCACGCTCACATAGATGACGTCAAAAATAAAAAGGTATCCTTATGAATAGCCCGTTTAAGAATAAAAATCGACGGGTTTCAGGATTTTTCCTTAAAGTCGCCGATTTACGAAATAACGAATTAATTCCTTTCATTTGCACCATACTTTATAATTAAAAGAAATTTTTTTCTATCGAATATTTACAAAAATTTACGCGTTCGTCTTTTCAAACTAATTACCAAGTTACAATTCGATTGGAGTTTGGATTTTGAGTTATTGAGGAAACAATATTTCAGCTGGGTATATAACTCAGACGCCGTTCGGCAGATAATGCCCGTTCTCGAACTTAACCGTCGCATATATGGATTCGCAACCTGCCTTGAAAATTTCGCTATATCCTTTCATTCGAAAAATTATCGTGTCAATAGAACGGCCGGACAGAATTGAATTTGACCTCGAATTATTCATCAGTGAGTCGAACCTAAACGAGACCATTTTCGACTTTAAGAAGTTGGAAATTACGGACCTTTGTGAAAAACGATAGCACGCTGTTCCTGGGAAAATGCGCGCAAAAAGCACTGAGGTGATTGGCGATATTGCCTATTCATACTCCACATAACCTCACGAGATATTGCATTAACCTCCAAGCCGTCTTTTTAGCTTTAACACGTGAAAAAATGAACTAGGGAGGTGCACTCATTATTAGATGGTTTCTTTCTAGGTTTCTCTTCAGAATATATCAACAAAAAATAATTCTGAAGATTTTCGCGTCTGACGACGGAGTCTGATTTGGACTCCGAAACGTTACGAAATTTAGTTGTTTCATCGTTGATGTTGTGTCATTATTGCTTGTTAGGCAACATTGTTTGATTAATTGCTTCTGACAAATATCTTGTGTTTCTTACGCAGAAGCAATTCACAAAATAATAAATTTTTATTTAACAGATATTATTCAGAGTTTGGGAGAGAAAATCCAGAAGGAAACCATCTAATTAGGTATCAACTGATTTCAAATTTGAAAATAACTAAAATAGTGAACTTACTCAGCGGAGATTCGAACCCGAATCACCTGCGCGGCAGGCGAGCACGCTAACATCATTTGAAATTCTGGAAGTAGATACCAGTTCAAAATTTTATGTTCACAATGATTGCTGAAATATAATTCCGATCAAGCTGAAATCCGGTACTCGATTGTAAAATGGCGGCTTGAATGTTGTGCGGAATTTCAGCGGAATCTGGAAGAGTTTCAGAAATACAAGTTTAATTTGATTGGATCTGTATTTTTCGAGTATTTGGATCTGTATGATTTCAATATTCTCTGCAGATATAAATCGCTCGTTGCTTGTCTCAGTCCTTATTGTGTCAGTGGCTTCCGTTATACCTTATCTCCAATAGGATTGCCTCTACTCACTGCAACAGTCTTCGGTATTCATAGTTTATCACTTCATTGTGTTTCGATGCTTCAATATTATGCTATTTTGGTACCATCTTTATTTCCAGCTGTTCGCAACCCCGCAACTCAGTTCTGTCGGAAGAGGTATTCAAAAATGAAGAGAATTGACCATGAGCAAATAGATTAGCGTCATGAAATTCGAACCAAATAATATTTCTAAATGATGAAATGTGATTTTTATATGTTTCACCTTATTTCATTCTGGTTCATCCTGAAACATATTTTTATACATACACGCTGCTTCCATATTCAATATGTCTTAGTTTCTTTCTTCCCTCAAATCAGTTAGACAGATAGATGTATGAAACCACCTGTTGACTGTAATAATTTTTCAAGCACCTAGCAAGATTCAACACCTGACTAAATAATCTCACATATTTATTTGTTCACCTCTCGAATATTAAATTTAAAGCTAAATTCCGAAATGCCTCCACGACATTTTTCGCAAAAAAAATCGTGTATTTAAAAATATAAGGGTTGATGTAGCCCCGCTACCCCCCAGCCAGGCCTGCGGTTCTGATCTTGGGTATTATAGGTGAAGTATTGGACAAGTTTTCAGCATGCCTCAAATACATACTCAAAAATTTCTACCAACTCTCCTACTATTTATGATGTTGATGCTTCTGCTCAATTCCTATAATTCCTCTCATTCTGAGAGATCACTTGGTAATCCAAGAAGTCGAATGAAGATATTTAATAGGATTTTGAAGTTTTCATCTGTGTAATCATAAGTACTTATTGGATTATTCTTGAAGATGTGGATATTCGAGGAATAACTCTCAGTCTAAAATGCAATCGGTTTAATGTATATGGTGACCTGAGTGCCCTTGCGTTGATCTGAAAGATGAGATTATTCCTCTCTTGTTAGAGCACTCTAGTCTTTATTAGCCACAGAACGAGCCGGCTATAAGCAACTTAATAAGGTATAGGGACACAGAGAGTAAAGGACCGACTACGTGATCCTTACATTTAATTGAATTGTTGTTTATCAGCGAAGGAACTTCTGTAACAGCCCACGGCACAGAACGTGTTTTAGTAGCTCCTAAGACTTATAGCTGAATGTTTTTTTTTTGTGGAAAATCTCCCCCCATTTCGAATGAGCCAGCGTAGGTGAGAACGGAAGATAATTTTTGATGTTATTGCGTTAGGATGTCAATCTACATAAAATTATGAGATGTTAGAAATTTGTTCCTGTGGGATCTCTCCTCTTTGTGGATTGTAAGAGGAAGTTTATTCCAAGATGGATAGTTCGATCATTGGAAAATGTATTATATACGACTGGAATTAAATGGAATGTCTTTATTTTAGTGGAATTTTGCATTCACTATATTACTTGTGATTAAATCGTGTTGTCATATTTGATTAATGTCTGAAATTGTTTATTTCTCATTTAATAAGATTGTTTTCTCGAAAAGGTTATTGAAGCGAGTGACTTAACTTTTGTTCACTAAAAATTATGTCCTCTGACATATGTTTTGGGAACGAAGTTCCAATGATCTGAGATGAAACGTTATTAAAGTATGGTGTCTATTTGGCTGGCCCAGTCATTCAGTGGAAGCGAAGAGCTGTGAAATCCAATTTGTCCAAACCGATACCGTACGTTACCGTAGATAAGCGTAGATTTTCCTATATACTCGTATCTACACCGAGGTGGCGTTAAGCCTGGTTTATGCTGGCTGGTAACTTTAACTTATTCCCTTACTTAAAAATTCAAACATAGATTTCTAACGCTATGGTTGATACTGAGACTGAATAATCCGATTACTTATTATTAATAATAATAATTAATAAGTTAACGGATTATTTAGTCTGATTATAAAGCATAACACTAAAAATAAATGTCTATATATATTATATATATATGATTAAGTTAAAGTTACCAGCCAGCATAAACCAGCCTTTAGCTCCCGGCCGGCCAACTCCAAGCGCTGCTATTCCACCACTGTCAATACCGTTCTCTCACGCTTCTGATATTTTATTCCGATGATCCGAATAGGCGACTAAGCTTTGTAATCAGCTGAATGCATATACCTAAGGACTGATGAATTAAACGAATTTTTTCGCTCAATCCTGTGAGTACTACAGAGGTACAGCTGCATGGTTCGAAATATGAAATTATTCTCGAAGCGCTCAGATAGAAGTTTGTAATTTTAGTTTTCTGGATATCTGAATGGCCGGCCAAGAAAGGTTATTAGCAGTAACCATATGTCGATCAAATACCTAATCGAATTGATTTTTTCGTTCGATTCAGATATCCTTGAGTACCCAGCTCCAAGAATCGAAATATGAGGTTTATCTCATAGTGCTCAGATAGAAGTTGGTATTTTTTTTTCTGAAGATTCAACTAGACGGCCAAGAAAATTAATTAGCAGGATACATGTGTCGATCAAATACCTAATCAAATTGATTTTTTCGTTCGATTCAGATATCCTTAAGTACCCAGCTCCAAGAATCGAAATGAGGTTTATCTCATAGTGCTCAGATTGAAGTTGTTAATTTTTGTTTTCTGAGGATTCAGATAGCCGGCCCAAAAAAAATAATTTTCGGGATACATGTGTCGATGAAATAACTAATCAAACAGGTTTTTTCGTTCGATTCTGATATCCTTAAGTACCCAGCTCCAAGGATCTAAATATGATGTTTATCTCATAGTGCTCAGATAGAAGTAGGTAATTTTTTTTCTGAAGATTCGACCAGCCGGCCAAGAAAAATAATTAGCAGGATACAAGTGTCAATCGAATACCTAATCAAATTGATTTTTTCGTTCGTTCCTGATATCCTTAAGTACCCAGCTCCAAGGATCGAAATATGAGGTTTATCTTTCAGCTCTCAGATAGCAGTTTGTAATTTTTTTTTCTGAAGATTTGTATTGCTGGCCAAGAAAATAATCCGCAGAATTCAATTGATAACTGATCAAATTAATTTTTTTTTAGAATCTGAGTGTTCCTCCATGAATAAAAATATGCGGTTATTCACTTAGTGCACAGTCAAATGCTTCCTTTTGTTCAAAATGGTGAATACCGAATTTTACATTACTATCAGACATAGAAACATGGATCATGCGGAGTAATATATATATATATATATATGGAGAAGTTTAACGGGTAATTCCGCAAAAGGAGCAGATTCAAAATAATTCTGCTGGTACCTGCTGACACGTGTTTCTGCTAGTTGGCTTCTTCAGGACAGGGCAACCAAGAAACCAAGGAAAAGATGGAAATCAAAGTGAAAAAAGGTGACACCACACCAGGAGCGAGCAACCAATTGTGCCTTCAGCTCTAGGACCTCCATTTCGGAGGTAAACTATGGCATCGGCACGGAGGAAGCATAAACTACCTGTGCGATGCGACCTCAACCCGAGGATATGAAACATAGAAACATGGATCATGCGGAGTAATATATATATATATATATGGAGAAGTTTAACGGGTAATTCCGCAAAAGGAGCAGATTCAAAATAATTCTGCTGGTACCTGCCGACACTTGTTTCTGCTAGTTGACTTCTTCAGTACAGGGCAACCAAGAAACCAAGGAAAAGATGGAAATCAAAGTGGTTTCTTGGTTGCCCTGTCCTGAAGAAGCCAACTAGCAGAAACACGTGTCGGCAGGTACCAGCAGAATTATTTTGAATCTGCTCCTTTTGCGGAATTACCCGTTAAACTTCTCCATATATATATATATATATATTACTCCGCATGATCCATGTTTCTATGTTTCATATCCTCGGGTTGAGGTCGCATCGCACAGGTAGTTTATGCTTCCTCCGTGCCGATGCCATAGTTTACCTCCGAAATGGAGGTCCTAGAGCTGAAGGCACAATTGGTTGCTCGCTCCTGGTGTGGTGTCACCTTTTTTCACTTTGATTTCCATCTTTTCCTTGGTTTCTTGGTTGCCCTGTCCTGAAGAAGCCAACTAGCAGAAACACGTGTCGGCAGGTACCAGCAGAATTATTTTGAATCTGCTCCTTTTGCGGAATTACCCGTTAAACTTCTCCATATATATATATATATATTACTCCGCATGATCCATGTTTCTATGTTTCATATCCTCGGGTTGAGGTCGCATCGCACAGGTAGTTTATGCTTCCTCCGTGCCGATGCCATAGTTTACCTCCGAAATGGAGGTCCTAGAGCTGAAGGCACAATTGGTTGCTCGCTCCTGGTGTGGTGTCACCTTTTTTCACTTTGATTTCCATCTTTTCCTTGGTTTCTTGGTTGCCCTGTCCCGAAGAAGCCAACTAGCAGAAACACGTGTCGGCAGGTACCAGCAGAATTATTTTGAATCTGCTCCTTTTGCGGAATTACCCGTTAAACTTCTCCATATTACTATCAGATGTATGTATTTTGTTTGACGTTGTAAGAGGTTATTAGCGTATTACAATAATTAATTAAGTGCGCTCAGACGGAAGTATGTAATGTTGGTGTCCCACAAAAAAGGAATAGAGGGTGACTTGGATTTTTCATATTAAATGCAGTAGTGTTTTTCAATTCTTTGGAACTTCCTGCACGCTTCCTGAATTTGATTAGGTATTTGATCGACACATGTATCCTGCTAATAACCTTTCTTGGCCGGCCATTCAGATATCCAGAAAACTAACATTACAATCTTTTGAGTGCTACGAGAATAATTTCATATTTCGAAACATGCAGCTGTACCTGTAGTGCTGTCAGAATTGAACGAAAAAATTTGTATAATTTATTGGTCCTTAGGCATATGCATTCAGCTGATTACAAAGCTTAGTTGCCCATTCGGATCATCGCAATAAAATATCAGAAGCGTGAGAGAACGGTAGGGAACGGTATTGACAGTGGTGGAATAGCAGCTCTCGGAGTTGGCCGGCCGGGAGTTAACGCTACCTCGGTCGTATCTACCGGTATCAGATTCCGACGAATTTGATAATTGTCAATAATAGAGTCAAGATTATTTTCACTGGTGCAGATGACGTTTACCGAAATTTGTACCTATAATTCAGACGTATTTCTGGATTCTATCCCAGTCTGAAAAAAAATCTAATTCATCCCCATGACTCGTAAATATTAACTCTGGAGGCGCCTCGAAGCTCATTAAGCTTCTTGAGTCTAATATTACCTTTTTCTGAACAGGAAATCGCTAAGAATATATTGGTGTTCGTTATCTCATATTTTGTAGCTTCGTGTGAGACCAATTTCCTGGAACTATTGATTTACGGATCAGCGGTGAACACCACCTTTGTAGTACAATACTATGAAAGCAGTGACAAGCACAGGCAGAGAGGATGGAGTGTGACGACCTTTTCTGGGGCTTTGTTGTAACTTTCCTTGCCAATAGTTGCTCGGGCACCAGTTGCAATTGGTTTTATAAGGTTGCAACTCCTTGGTGAAATCGGTCACTTCGATCTAATACCTGGTTAGCCTTCATACAGGGGAGAAGGGTTCGGTTTAATCTAGGATGGTAGCGATTAATAGATCTTTGCCTCTTCCAGAAAAAAACAGACTCTGACACTGTAGGATGGCGGTAATAAGATACACAAGGATTCTTTACAGTTTTATTTACAAAGTTTATTTACAATATTTACAGTGGTCCACAGTGCCAGAGCAATTGGGTAGGAGTAGAATTGCAGGTAAATAATGTAATACATTATAAGATGTAACTAGCTTCGGCCGGGTGGACCACAGGCTAGCTAAAATAAATGAATGTTACGTGAATTAAACTACTGGACACTACTAGTGAATACGGGGTGAAAGCGGAGGTGAGGAAATGGAGAGGGTGTTATCGGATTATGAGAGCATACACAGTGACTATCAGTGAATGAAAATAAGACTGAGAGTGTTGGCACGTGTATACGGATATACACTGTAATTCCGATCAGAACTAACGACGCCAATACTGCTATACTAGAATAAGGGTCCACTAATCGGGGTGTCTCAGCAACCAAATCAGGTAGCAACCAATCGGTATCCGAAAGGCACTCTCCCTAATTCAATCCACTGGCAGACACACGGACTCACACTCTATTACGTATCGAACACTCACGAAGTGAGGATGCCCATCGATGAGAGTAGTTGATGACATGAATACGAGCAACGAATCAGACGTAGACGGTGTACCACACCGCACGCCACTGCACACTAATTCAGCTCCAAGTCGGTTGATGTACGAGGACACTAGCCCGACTCAGCTCGCTGAATGGTACTCGGGTCTGCAACCAACTCTGTTTCGAACGTTCACAAAGCGAGGACGCCCATCGATGTGAACAGTCGAAAACAGAAATATAATTGCAAACCCCGACGGAAGATGCTGTGCGATGTCTGTTTACGGTGATTCAAAATCAAAGATGAATAACTACGAGGTCTGATCAGAATATACGTAATATGTGGTACCGGTCGGTCGGACACGGTCAACTTATTTACTTGGAATTACACCACTTCACTGACTTTACTTTTCGGAGTGCCTTCTCACTAATAAAACTCAAACTTAAGGGAAAACTTCTTTAAAACTACTAAAATCAAAATCAAAATTCGGACGACTAAACTCGCTACGAGAATAATCGGAGCAAAAAAATAAAATTAGAATCAACTACTCGGAAAATAATGGAGAATTATACTAGACTCGGTGACTATCGGATAATTACACAAAAATATCTGAGCTATCCCGAGATTACCGGTGAATTCATACAAGAATCAAACTAACTAAACTATCCGGTGAATATCGGAGAATTATCGGAATAAATATCTGAACTATTCGGAGAATACCGGAGGATTGTGAAAAGTGATGCACGCAGCGAATTTATAGACTTTTCGAAAACGGAAATCACGTGTCAGCATTTTCGTGAAATTTTGGGTGGAGGAGGTCCAGCAAGACCACCCATTGGTCGATCATCGATTTCCGGTTATCTAGAACCTTCCAGAACATTCGAGATCAAACAAGGTCGAAAATCGCGCTGACGTTTTTTATGTAGCTCAAACGACTGAAACTCGCGGAGAGAGATAAGGGCCCGCGTATCGCGTTTTTTTCCACATAGGCTTGGTTTCTTAATTGATCTCGAACATTCTGAATGAAATTGAAATAAAATAATATAATTTCTCCGGGGATTTTCGTTCCGAAAATCGACAATTTTCGGAACGAAAATTGTTCCGAATCGCCAAGCGTTAACTCGCGGAACTGTACCAGTAATTCTTCTTTCACGTGTCGACAGAGGAAAACCTAAAATCAATTACACAAAAAAACTCCCAGAATATATTTTCAATTAATGTTTGGCTTAGTTTCTACAACGACCGATTTATTGGCCGCACATATTTTAAAGTATACTAACAGCCCAAATTTATAGATATTTTTTGCTCGTATGTTCTGGGGAACAGCGTGCTATCATTTTGCCACAATGTTTGTAACTTTCGAATTTTTTACCGAAAATGGTATCAAATGATTATGTTCGACTCGAAGAATTCGAGGTCAAATTTGATCCTCTCCGGATTCTGTGATGAAAATTAAGGTGGGTATTTGGTATGAAATTTTGAAAAACCTCCCCCCGCAAAAGTTACACCCCTCCAAGGAAAAACAAAAAGAATTGTTTCTCTTTTTTATTTTCCCTGTATATTAAGCTAAAAAAAAAAAAAAAAAGTAAATATTATTTGTCAATAAATCTACACAGTTTTGAATTTTATCAACTCTTAAGTATGCTTAGAAGGGGTATAAGATATTTTTTTGGATAAAAACTTTCCTCTCAAAAAAACATGGCTGAAAAGCCTTATTCATTCACAAACTTTTTTATCACGATAAGTGTTTTTGAAAACTTAAGCATTTACGAGAAAAAATGCCATGCATTTTCAAAAAGCACGGAGGTGGAATTTCCCCACACCTAATTTATTTGTTTATGGTTCGTATATTTTACCAGTTTTGCTATATCTTCTTCATCACCCTTTCTATTACCTTTCATGAAGACTTTTAATATACCTACAGGGAAAATAAAAAAGAGAAACCATTTTTTTGTTAATCTTCGGAGGGTAGTAACTTTTCCGGGGGGAGATTTAGAAAAATTTTTTTATGCCAAATATCTAACTTATTTTTCATCATAGAATCATCCCTTAAAGTTTGTCGCACTTATTCAGAAACACCCTGTATATCTGTCACTAATCTTATTTCGATATGTGCCGAATGTGCGTGTGTTTTTACTCGGACTTGAACGATATACAGGGTGAGTCTTTGACCACTGCATTAATTTTAACCAAAGATTCCTCCCATCAAATGAAACACTTTTTTCATTTATTATTTTTCCAGATTCGGCTCAGGTGAACAGTTACAAGCGTTTAAAGATTTCACAATGTGCTAATACACTCCCGCATATAAATTATCTATGACATTGTTGGCGGACGAGAATAAGTCATGGTAACGTGGTTTATAGCTTGATTCGGGATTCCGACGCTCAGAGACGGATCCATAAAAGTAGTGAAATTTCTGGAGTTTTCCATTTTAAAACATTCAATGAAGAATATTTCGAAAACGGTGCGTTTAAGGAAAAATGATGAAGAATAATATAATGTTCTAAAACGATGGAATATTCTTGAAATGACTCAAGAAAAACTTTATATGCTTTCTTTATGCTAATTTCTTTTAGTTTTATGAATCCACGAGTCCATAACTAGAAAACCAGTAGAAGTAGAAAATAACTAATATTTGGAAAATATGTATCATAGTTATAGGAAAGTTTACGCCAACATTCATTTTATGTCAAAGCTACAAAATAAAAACTGATTTTTTATCAAAATTTGAACAGCCTGTATCTTTTTACCTGAGCTGAATTTGGAAAAATGTTAAATGAAAAAAGTGTTTCATTTGATGAGAGGAATCTTTGGTTAAAATTAATGCAGTGGTCAAAGACTCACCCTGTATATACAGACGATCGGATGTGTGTATGGATGGATAAGTGGATGACGGAAAACGTTATAACCTTTGGAGTTTTAGTCTGGAATGAGTGTGGTTTTGTGCTTAGGGATGCTGATCTGCCACATAATCATTTAAGAGGGCCCACGTATCCCCGGTTGGGAGGGTCGATATCTCCTGAACCGGCGGTGTTATACCCTTAATACACTATGCTTTTTTCATGCCTATTTCTCAGCCTGACTGACTCCACCTGAAATTTTGAAGAAATACGCATTCGCCCGGGACTATTTCGCAGACTGTTTCAGGCTTGAAAATAAATAGAACTGGTTCTATTTGTTTCCCCTGAATCGTGGGGATTTTAAGCCTTTTTATCGAAATATCATGTCTACCAACACAATATTTATCTGTCTGACTTGACGTCTTAACATAATCTAGTTTATTCTATCCTTTGAATCGTAGCCTTTGTAAATTCAATAATAAATTTTTGTTCATTACTCTGAGGACGTAAACTAACTAAACCATAAGGCCAGATAATATGTGATGACTATCTCCGAGTGATATGAAGTTTTTACCAGTAGCCTAGTATCGCAAAGTAATTATTAATTTCGTTTTTGGAGAAATGCTTTCTGGAATTATAGTGTCTTTTGTCTGTATGTGAATTTCTACTCTATGTAGTAGCATATTAAACGATTCTTCAGACATTCTTAAAATACTATGGTATTGTTTTAAGAAGATAAGAAAAAAACAAGAACTTGAGGCGAATATGTCAATTTCTTCAATGTTTGCAGCTCTGAAATTACTGCCTGAAACAAGCGCGGTTTAATAGTGCCACTCATTTGGGGGGAAATTCAACCTACAAATAGCCATGAAAATAGGCGCAAATATAGACATGAAAAAGGCATAGTGTAATAGAGTTCCGGGGTTTGATCTTCCAAGGAGAATATGGTCTATTCTGAATCGTCTAAGAACCGGTGATGGTCGTTGCAACAGCATGCTTTTCAGGTGGAACTCAGTTGAGAGCCCTAGTTGTGAATGCGGGGAAGCAGAGGAAACCATAGATCATTTAGTTAATAATTGTCGCATATATAGATTCAAAGATGGTTTTAGGGCTATTCATAATGTTTCTGAATCTTTTTTAGAATGGGTAGCGAGTTTCAAATCTATTTAATAAAATATAGAATATTCCATTTTTAATTTGTTCGTTTTCTCCCTTTGTCCTTTCCTTTTCCAGATTGGGTTTCGGGTACCTTGGAGAAACTTCTCTGCTTGTTGAAGGAAGAAGCGATAATGAAGAAGAAGGTGCCCTTCAATATTTAATATTTCAGCATATTTTGTTAACAATTTAAATTTTCATAAATCACAACACTAACGGGGAGATAGGGTTTTTTTGCTGAGGTTGTTTCCCTAAGCTCTAGTATCATATATCAAATTATATGGTACCCCGTTACACTAACCTCTGCTAACACTTTTTGCATACACATGCTTTATTGTTAGATAAAAAACAAACTGTAATGCTCAAGTTCAAAAGAATATATATATATATATATATATTACAGAATAATGGTTTAGGGTGGCAGGCAGGCATATATATGGCAATTTTGGTGATGGGTGGACTGCACAATGCACATGTAAGCAGGTTGTTGTTTTTGTTGGGCTAGGATGCAGGGGAGTTCCGTTTTATAAATATAATCATTTAGAATTCCATCATCAATTTTGAATTAATATCATAGTCGTACTAGTTCGTGAAAGGCTAGGGTGGAAAAACTATTAAAAGTATCCTTATTAAATTGCATTCGGATTTGAGGAAAGGCGTAAGGAATTTCATTCCTGATGGTGGTCCCCTGGCCCCATTCTTCTTTTTTGATCGAGTATATTTCAGGATTTTCCTCTGAATCTGCTAAGTAAAAGATTTGATTGGCACGACTATATGACATAACTTAATGAATACTTATTTCCTATGCAAAAAACTTTGTCAGGTCTTCCATATCCATAGATATTGAAAATTTATTTTACGATCAATGTGGTAAAAGAGACTGATCAAAGATTTGTGTTTGGTATATCAATTAATCGGGCAATTATACAGAAAAAATATATGCTGGCATGACAACGTCTACCGAGTTCAGCTATACATCATTTAAAGAGCGAACAATCTCAAGCTCCTATACGTCAGTCGTCTCATAATTTTTCAGGAAAAAAATTATTTGGGATTGAAGCTGTATATAAACTCTGAGTCGGCCATACATGTTTCCATTCATTCCTTGCGTCTTCTTCCACTTAACTTAACAATTCGAACTATTATTTTGACAAACAGTCTGCAGTTTTCGAATTTTTGTCCAAAAATGATCTTAAACGTTCAGTTTCGACACGCTGATGAAGAATGCGAGGTCAAATTTCATTCTGTCTGGCCGTAAGCATGAATATTCTCGAACGAAATGAGTTGTTGAGTGTTGAAAATTTCAGGGTAGATATAGAGTCAAAATCTGCTGGTTGAGTTTGTCAATGTGTAAAAGCTACTAGGTGGTTTCGGAGTTATATCCATCTGATATTTTGTTTTCCCAATCAATCAAAAATACTGATCTGATTGCATTCAAATTAGGTAGTTGATGGTTGAAAATTACCGACACGAAGACTTGTGCATCATGTGAATCGTACTCGGAATCGTATAACTAGAAAATTTAAAAAATATTATCAAATACTATATATAATTCATTCTGAAAGAACCTTCGAAACCTAATTTAACAGCCATGTTCAAGATTTAAACCAAATCGCAACAGTTTTTTCGAATTATTGGGAAATTATAAAAAAAATATTACTAATACACTGGACCAGTTTCATTCCAGTTGAACAGCATAATTGTCATTGAATTTTCTAGTGAATGACGTTATTTCCGTTTACCAGACTGTCGTATTTTCACGAATGATGTTAAAATATCGATCATTATTATGAATATTATATTAAAAATCGATTTTCTATCCAAAATATACACATTCGTCAAGTTTAGAATTCTACGAAAATTTAAGATATCAAATATCAATAAGTCGATATCTTATTGAAAGGTTTTTTTCTGGGTTTTCTCTCCCAAACTCTGAAAAATATCTATAAAATAAAAATTAATTTTTTTGTGATTTGCTTCTGCCTAAGAAACACAGGATATTTGTCAGAAGCATTCAATTGAACAATGTTGCCTAACAAACAACGAAGAAACAACGGCCGGTCCGTAGGCACGATAACTCTCGAACGGAATGAGCTAGACAGTTCAAATTTTCAGAGTAGGTTTGGGAGATAAATATCTCGGCTAAGTTTGTTATTGAGCAAAATCGGACCGATGGTTTCGGAGTAACAAAAAAAAATTTTTTTTTACAAAACAAATTCCAAATTAAATTTTTTTCAATAAGAAGTTTTATCATAAGAATCCAATTATATCATTTTTAACTCTAACAAGCTAATACTTGCGGAGATATGATTTTTCAAAATTTCAATAATAAATCGTATTTTTACGTTTTCACAGAATTATATAATTATTCTATGTATCAATTGTCATAATGTCAACTTATTTTCCTGAGATATAGTTGTTTCTTCGTTGATGTTGTTTCGTTGTTGTTTGTCAGGCAACATCGTTCAATTGATTGCTTCTGACAAATATCCTGTGTTTCTTACGCAGAAGCAAATCACAAAATAATTAATTTTTATTTTATACATATTTTTCAGAGTTTGGGAGTGAAAACCCAGAAAAAAAACCTTTCAATAATGAGTATACCTCCCACAGTATCCTTTAATGATTACTTAAAGTCGATATTTATTCTTTCGTTTCATTCTTTTTGATGAAATCTTAAGATTTTACAAAGTTATTCTCCTTGCTAGGCATACGTGACTTGAAAACAAAAATTGTACATATTTCAGGAAGAATTTACCGGTTTCCAGCTGTGATTGATGCCCAACAACGATTAGGTATCTTAACACAAAATAATGAAGAAAATTGAACAAAAAAATCGATTAAATAAAGTTTATTCTGCAATATTCAGTACCCTGGTAGTGTAATAAAATGAGGTATAAAAGAATATTCTTCAGATCAGTAAGTGAGTATTGCTCTTAATTTGACAAAAATTTGGATCCTCGGTTGAATTCCGTGCTTGGATGGGAGCCCGCTCTGGCTATCAATTGGAATAAGGGCGCCAAATGGGATTGACCTCACCTTTCCTGTGCATGTTCTGGGGACCAGCTTGATATCATTTTGCTCAAATGTCTGTAATTTCCGATTTTTTTTGCCGGAAATGGTCTCAAACGTTTCCATACGGCAGGCACGATAACTTTCGAACGGAAATAAATAGTCACTTAACATTTCCAGGGTAGGTTGTTCATCCAAATGCGACGGTTGGGTTCTACAATGGGTATAATCAAACAAACGGTTATGGAGTTATATCCCTCTGAAATTTTGTTATTATTTCCTCAATAACTCAAATAATACGAACCCGATCCAATTCAAACATGGTATTTAGTTGTGGAATGCCGACGCGCAAATTTTTTCGAAATTTCGTGAGGATCGTATAACTAGAAAATTTACAAAAAATTCTGTATCTCAGAAAGTATCCGTCCGATATCGCGTACCGTGAGTGCCATCAAAACCTAACTACCTATACAGCCAAATTTGAACACGATTGGATCTATAGTCTTGGAGATCCGAGTTGCCTTGGGTGAGTTCAGTAGCTGGATGGCTGACCGTTGCCACCTTAACTTTCGAACGGAAGGAGAGAGCGACTTGCAATTTTAGAATAGGTTGTTTATTACTCGTACAATGCCGACGCGCTAGTTTTCGAAGACTCTCGTATCACAAAAGAAAATGATTTTTTTTTCAAAAATCTTCCGCAAATAACCTTACACCAACCATTTTGCAATTGAGTACCGAATATCAGCTGGATCAACTTTGTATGAGGCGTGAATAGACAATGGAACACACGCACGAAAGGTCCTGACTTCACGTCGGTACTTTTTACGATTTTTTCTTCACATTAACTGCTAAGAATTCAGGAGCGGCTACTATACAGGCTGATTCCGGAGGAGACAGTCTTATTTTAGGAGAAGTTTACTCTAGTCAAGACAGTTTCGAAACAATGTTTGGTTTATGGTTGGGGGCCTCAATTGAAAGTCTACAGGGTGATTTATCCGTGTTGATCGATTTTTCTTTTATTAATATATTTCGTATGGTTTCTTCAATTTTGATGAAGTTTTCAGTGGAGTACAATATAATTGAGTACTTTCAATAATTCCAACATTTTTTTTCTACAAAATACAGGGTGAGAATTGTGATAATATCATATTAATTGTGCAATTTGAAAAAACACCCTGTATATTTCGTTTTCATAACTTCGCTACCTGTTTCGAATTTTACCATAATCTGTCATTACTCAGGTGTTTTTAATATTATTAGCACACCTCCAGTTTCCCTAGAAGAAATTCCTAAAAAAGAACGATATCGAAATTCCGCTCCAAAGCAGTGAGAATATTCTGAACTGAATAGTAAAACTGTATCGTCCAATGATGCAAAGCTCTTCCTAAGATCTAAAATAGTTTTATTGAATTCGAAGTTCATATTTAGTCTCTTTTGTTCTGATGTATAAAATCATTTAATTCAGGAAATATCTTCTTACGCACATAAACAAACAAAATCCAGATAAATGAGAACAAATACTGAATAAATATATACGAAACATATGCAAGGCAACACTAAAGATTAACAGAAAATTCACATTGAACTTTCAAGATAGTTTCCTCTTTTTCTAATACATATTTGCGCCCTTTTTATCAAATTTCTAATTGACCTTTTAATGAGAATTTGATTCTGCTTCAAAATAATGCATTACTCGAAAATTCTTTCAACTAAATGTTCTCTGCTCCTAATTTCAAGATTATAAACTTTCGTTTTCAGATGTCCTCACAAAAAATAATCTGGAGGGTTCAAATCAGGTTATCTTTGTGGCCAAGCAATGGGTGCTCTACGACCAATCCATCTGTTGGGATAATTTATATTCAGCTGATTTCTCACATTCAAAGCAAAATAGGGTGGTGTTCCATCATGCTGAAAGTACATAGAGCGGAAATATCCTTTTTCCAATGAGTAAATAATTGTGGCATGTTGAAATACACTTGTGACAGATTATTCATTTAATATTCATACTCTGATGTTTACTATGATGCTAACTATGGAAATATAGAATAAAAAGCGTAAAGTATTCAAAAAAGAGGTAACCATTTCGAAAATTATATGTAAGTTTTCTGTGTGTCTTTATTATGTTATTTTCTGAATTACATGATTATATTCGGAATACGAGCGATTAAATATGAATTTCAATTTCGAAAAAACTATTTCAGAATTTAAGAATAGTTTTGCATCATTGAACTATACATCTTTACTATCCAGTTCAGAAAATTTCCACTGCTTTGGAGCGAAATTTCGATATTGTTTTTTTTAGAAAAATCTTCTGGGAAAACTGGAGATGTGCCAAAGGAATTAAAAACACCTGAGTAATAACGTGTTATGGTAGAATTTGAAACAGGTAGCAACGTTATGAAAACGAAATGTACAGGCTGTTTTTTCAACCTGCACACTTAATATGAAATTATAACAATTCCCACTCTGTATTTTGAAAAAAAATAGAATTATTGAATGTACACAATTATATTTTACTACATTGAAAATTGCATCAGAATTGAATAAGCCATACCGAAGTTATTAATTATAGAAAAATCGATCGAATTGGACAAATCACCCTGTAAACCCTCAATCAAGGCCCCCAACCATAAACCAAACCTTGTTTCGAAACTGTCTTGACTAGTGCAAAATCTGACGGTGTCCTCCGGAATCACCCTGTATACTTGGCTGTTCGATTACCTTGGCTAGTTAACACCATTGATAATATCCGTAAGATAGTAGGGCAATAGATTAGAAGATATGGATCGTAGTTCTGAAGCCACACGACACCGTACTAATAAATATTATAAGAGTAGGTTTGTATAATCTGAAAAATCAAACACAATATCGGAGTCTATCAACAGTGTTGACAATAATATGTGTTCTGTATCTCCCCACGTCCGCAGGAAATAACAAATGATATAAAGAATATATCAAAATACACTAAATCAACTCAGAGATCAGACATAGCCTGATCATATATAAATACGAGTATATTCAGTGAGCCCATGCAAACTGATGTGTTGATGAATTTGTTCTCTTCGACATAAAATGCTACTATACATATTTGTTCTGTTCACATTCTTAGGGCCCATTTGCAGTATTGGTGAGTGTTCTGTTCATTGTCCTAATTTCAGCGAGATTGAACGAGCTTTTTGAAGTAGGTAAACACATATTCAGATGAAATTATTCTTATGAAATTATTGAATTGAAATCCTAAAATCGTCGAAACTACTATAGTATGTGATGTGATGTCCTATTCTTCCATTCTCTCTAACAAAGACTCAGAAATTAAATAGTTATCATGAAAAACTATCGACTATTTCTGATTTTCAGTTCCGCTTAAAGTAGCTTCTGTTTCCGATAAGACAAATAAAATAGTCTAAATCATTTGACCATCAATTTCTTACCATTTCAAAGCTCGAATGCATACGTGCAACATATTATATTGTTTCAATAATTCATTCTGCAGATATATTACATATTTCGAATCTTTTTCTATTGATATTTTGAAATGAAATTATACTATTGGTGTAATTACAGGAGAACGGACAATAGAACATACGGGCAAAAGCTCCTTACTTCACGCAACCTACCCTGAAAATTGCAAGTCCCTATCTCCTTTTGTTCGAGGTAACGGTCACCCATCCAGCTAATGAACTCACACAAGGCTGCTCAGATCTCCAACACTATAGATCCAATCATGTTCAAATTAGCAGTAAAGTTAGGTTCTGAAGGCTCTCGCAAAATTTCAGCGATGTTGGACGAATAGTTCCTTATATAGAATTTATTTCGATGATTTTCAATTATTTTTTAAAAATTTTCTAGTGAAACGATCCTCAAGAAATTTCGCAAGAATTTTTGCGTTGTCATTCTAAAACTAACAACCATGTTTGAATTGGAGTGGTTTTGTATTTTTTGAGTTATTCAGGAAATAAGAACCAAATTTCAGATGGGTATAACTCCAAAAACGTTTGGACTATATGCTTATAAACAAACTTAAATGTCGCATTCAGATGCTAAAACTTCAACAGAAATTTCAAGTCGCTATCTCTTTCCGTTCTGAGGTTATGGTGACATTAATAATATTTTTTAATAATTTGTTTAAAACATTCTAGTGATACGATTCTCACAAACGTCCTTAGATTTGTATTCTACAACTAGCAATCAAGTTTCAATTCGACCGGATCTGTATTGGTCGATGAAAAAATTAATACTCGGAAACCGTTGGGGTGATTATGCCCATTAACGAACTTGTCCGTTGTATTTGGATGCGCCACGTATCCTAATAATTTAAAGTCGCTATCTCTTTCCTTTCTCAAGTTTTCGAGACAACAGAATCAAATTTGACCTCAAATTCTTCATCAGTGAGTTGAACCTAGTCGTTTGAGGCCATTCTCGGTAAAAATATCGAAAATTACAGACATTTGGGCAAAATGATAACGCGATGTTCCCTAGAACATACGCGCAAAAAGGAACAGTTATCGTTTTATTATAATTATCGTAGTTCGTATATTCAGAGTGTGCTGAGACAAAATTCAGGGGTAGGTGTACTGATAGAATGAAAGTTTGGAAGTAGTCGTAATAATATATTTCACTGAAGAATGTTTAATTAAATAATATAAAAATACAAGTAAACAACACTTTATAATTATTCACAATATTGATAATTACCTGAATGACCAAGTTCTCTTTTTAATACCTATCTGTAGAACCTCAAAAGAATTACGTTTTGTACAACTGTCAAAAAAACATTTTTGCATCTTTATTTATTTTTCACTTCCAAAATAATTTACAAAATAAACATGAAATATTACTTTTTGAAGGATTTATCTTTAACAGAGTCAATTATTAATTGACTATTCATCATAAAACAATTTCATTTATAGGAATGATAATTGATAGTAACTTGGTTATTTCAATTTTCACATAAATTTTGAGGTTATATGAAAAAAGTTTAAATATATAAGTAGTAGATCTTTTTATTACCTACAACTTCGATTATCAACTCTTTTCCACAGGATTTGTAGTTTTGTGGGAAATCGAGATAAACTGTTTCAATTTATTTTAGACTATATATGTTAATTCACATTCACAGTTGTACAACAAATTTTGTTTGTATTTCGTGCATAAAACTCGTGTTTTCATTTCGAGAGAGTTCTAGGCCTCAACCTGCAGTCTCGGCCAAAAATTAACACTCATATGCCATTAAAAAAACACTTATTTTACGCACATAATACAAAAATATCTATTAAGTATCACTTTCGAATAAAATCGACGATATGTGCAGCACTAGCTAATATTCCACACTAAAACAGTATGTATTGTTTTTAAGAACGTAAAATGCAAGATGAAGGTAAAATATAGAAATACGGAGCATATGTTTTATTAATTCAAATTCAAATCAAAACTCAAACTTGGTGCCGTAGGCAGGCCACAATACAATAACTGAAATTACTAGTTTGCAAATAACCTGAACAAAAACCATTTCTACATTATGAATTGATTCTTCTGACATTACAGAGTTATGAATATTATTTTTATTAAACCTGAATTTTCTCTATACTTATTGACAATAGTTTCTGTACAAGAGCTTTTTTTGGCGTGCATGTTCTATAGGGAACAGCGTGGTATCATTTTACCAATTGTCTTCAATTTTCGGAGTTTTTGCCGAAAATGGTCTCATACGATTAGGATCGACTGACAGAGGAAGAATTCAAGGTCAAATTCGATTCTGTCCGGCCGTCCAGTCGTTGCCACGATAACTTTTGAACGGAATGAGATAGGGACTTTAATGTTCGGTTGTGCATCCGAATGCGTAAGTATAGTTTGTTAATGGGCTAATGGGCGTGTTCGACCAATTGATTTTGGAGTTGAACTTTTTTTTCCCAATTCCTCAAACAATAAACAGATCCGATCGAATTGAAACTTGGTAACTAGTTGCAGAATACCAGCACGAATACTTATGCGAAATCTCCTGAGTATCGTATCACTAGAAAATCGCAAAAACTGTAACTATCGTCTTTCAGGTTCAAGCTTTCAAAATGGTGTGGCTGCAACGAGTTTACCTCGGTGGATTCTTCAACTGAATGGAAGAGACGTTTCCATTCCCAATCGGGATCAAACTGATGAAAGAGACTATAGGATATCGGTTTCTGGTGAGAAGGTTCAACGGTGTTCGTATATCCTCAATCATTAAATTATTGATTACAGGCAGATCCATAGATCAAATGAATGTGGCAGTAGCAATCGGAAACCTTATGCCATTCGTTGAGTTAGGTGGCCGTCACTACTATTTCCAGACATATTTCAAGGTTAGTAGGAGATTTGTGTAAGAATTCCAATGAAATTGTTGTCAGTATGGTATTTGATTTTATCATATGCCCGAAATATTCTCAAATGCCTCAGGAATCCTCAGAAGAGTCACCGCTAACATAATAGAATACATAATATGATACTTTGTTGAAGTATTTATTGCACTTATGGAAAGATAATAATCATAGTACGAGTAAAATTATCTTACTGATGGCCCGCTGTTATTCCCAGCCAATAGTAGATTAGTAGCCATTATAACTTGCGTTACAAATTGGCGGAGGTGTCAGATATTAGAGAATAGAATAAAATTCATAAAATATTATTTTGTTAGTACTTGCGTGAACGCTAGAATTTTGTCATTTATGAAATTGATAACTAATTAACTATACATTCTACCTAGTAGATATCCAATTAAGTTATTGAGAATCTAATGTCCAACAATTCCAACTAATTTCAAAATTGCAATCGCGAATTATATCATCAACATCCTCGATGTTTATTTATAAATAAACATCGAGGATGATGAGTCGACAGTATAATCAGTAAAATGTACAGGTGATGTGGATTGCTGGTCAATAAAATATCTCCTAATTTGATAAAGATGATCATTTCTCGATCAAGTTAACTGTTTCGGATTTCAAACGATATCTACACGATTATTGCTCCAAGCGACCGCCAATCTCCAAGTACTAGCTAGTATATAGAGGGTGTCCGGGAGGAATGCGTTAAACTGTTATACCCCTATTACACTATGCCTTTTTCTATATTTGCACCTATTTTCATGGCTATTTGTTGGTTGAATTTCCCCTCATATGAGTGGCACTATTACACCGCGTTTTTTTCGCGCTTGTTCCAGGCAGTAATTTCAGAGCTGCAAACATTGAAGAAATTCACATATTTACCTCAAGTTCTTGTTTTGTTCGTATATTTTTTAAACAATACCATAGTATTTTAAGAATGTCTGAAGAAACGTTTAATATGCTACTATACATAGAGTGCAAATTCACACACAGAAAAAAGACACTGTAATTCCAGAAAGCATTTCTCCAGAAACGAAATTAATGATTACTTTGCGATGCTAGGCTACTGGTGAAAACTTCATATCACTCGGGGATAGCCATCACAGATTATCTGACCTTCGTAAGTTCAGTTAGTTTACGTCCTCAGAGTAATAAACATAAATTTATTATTGAATTTACGAAGGCTGCGATTCAAAGGATAGAATAAACTAGGTTATGTTGAGACGTCATGTCAGACAGATAAATATTGTGTTGGTAGACATGACATTTCGACAAAAAGGCTTGAAATCCCCACGATTCAGGGGGAACAAATAGAACCAGTTCTATTTATTTTCAATCTAGAAACAGTCTACAAACTAGTCCCGGGCGCATGCGTATTTCTTCAAAATTTCAGGCGAAGTCAGTCAGGCTGACAAATAGGCACGAAAAAGGCATAGTGTAATAAGGGTATTATAAACATCTACCCATATCGGGGGATTTCAACCGCCTGACGTCCTTGGCTCTATATATGCAGGGTAACTTTCGGATATTGGGTGAATTTCACATTTCAATGAATCTTGAATCAATCAACTGACAGATTTCAAAGGTTTGCATTCATGTGACCCTTTTCAACCACTTTACAATTTCTGAAAATTATGAAAAAGTTGGGAAAATACTGACGTGAGGTCAGTCTACTTTTGAGTGCTTGCTCAAGTTCATTTCCAAAGTGGTCACCCATCCAGGTACAGAACTTAACCTAGGTTGCAAATTAGCACTTCCTAATACTTTGTATCTGCTTCTTCAAAACTGCTTTCGGATTTTCAATTTCAAAGCGAAGAGTTCTTTATTACGTATTCGAAGATAATGATCTGTGATAATCCGCCGTATTCACAAAGAATTTGAATCGCAACCTCAGTAAACGTATTTAACAGTGCTGAAACAGGCCTGTTGCACGTAATTTTTCACGTTAAATGAGGTTGCGATTCAAATTTATTGTAAGCTGAGGACCTCAGACAGAAATGGAATGCTTTGTGAATACGGTGGATATCTTGTTTGAGATGGAACATTATGTTCATTGTTGAGAGTAGAAATTGGCAACGTCTCAGAGAATTGTTTTGGCAATTTTAGTTACGAAACCGTGATAGATCTAAATCATGGCCAACCGGCAGGCTTTATGAAAGTGAATAGAGTATTTGTATAGTTATTCTGAAATTCGATAGTTATCACATTGATAGTCCTTGAAGCTTATAGTAACATAGTTTCACTTTGCATAGAAATTTCCTTGTTCCAACTCCCTTTTCAACAAATTTAACCAAATATGGTCAATTCCAATCAAGCAATTTGCAAAATTGTTGAACAGAGTATGCAATTTTGCAAATTGCATATTGGTTGCATATTTGGTTAAATTTGTTGAAAGGGCAGTTGGAACTAGGAAATTTCTATGCAAGGTGAACCTACGCACGTTACTATGATCTTCAAGGACTGTTACTGTGAACATTTTTGAATTTCAGAAAATTTAAAAAATAATTCTGAAGATTTTCGTTTAGTGTTTGACGAAGGACGCTGATATAGACCACGAAACGTTACGAAATAGTTGTTTTATCGTTGATATCGTTTCATTATTGTTTGTTAGGCAACATTGTTTGATTGATTGCTTCTAATATCTTTTGTTTCTAATGGAGGAGCAATTTACAAAATATGAAATTTTTCATTTTTTAGATATTTTTCAATTTGGGAGGGAAAACCCAGAAAGGAACCATTTAATAATGAATATACCTCCCAAGGTATCCTTGAATGATAAAATGAAACTGGTCTAATGCATCAGATTTATTTTTTGAAATTTTCACAATAACTCGGAATATACTGTTCCTATTATAATATATATATTTAGTTTAAATCTTGAGCATTACAGTATTTTGTGCAAATTGAGAGGTGCTCCCCTCAGGGAACAAGCACGCCAAAAAATTATGGAAATTTGCTATCTTTGTTAATATTAGTTCACACTGTACGCAAACACTGAGAATATTTCGACCACCTTCATAAGTATACAAAAACAATTTGACCAAAAAAACCAAAAATATTGCTTGGCACCATCATACAAGATCATTAATAAATAATAATAATAAATAATAATTCTTGAACAAATAGATTTTGGGTCCAATTTTCCAACTAGCTAGATTGACATTCTATCTTATGTGTAAATGATATACCAATTATTATATCGTAAAATTATTAAAACAGAACATTACAATATTTTGAGCAATTCTTCAATTACAAATTATTTTGATTTGTCACATGTTTCTTTGTGGTCAAAGACTTGTGGATAATTTCCGTCATTTATTAATGAGGAAATGAAATTTTTGACAAATGAATAATTGTGTAGAATTTTTCTGACATTCAAAACAGATTTGGACTAGTTACTCTAAAATCGCAATTGAAAGTGATACCAATATTCATGTGAATTAAGGAGAAAAATAATGTTACGTAAATATTGAATCATTGATCATTGAATCATTGAATATGTGTAATATAAGAATTGGTATATCAATATTAACTTGTTGAAGTCTGTTTTGGGAGTATTTAGTTTCTCATAAAAAAATGATGATAATTATCCATAATATATACAAACATGTATAAAATGAACAAAAATTTCAACACAAAAAAAAATTAATATAAGAATTCGAATTAATTTACTCAAATTTCTATCATCGCTCGCTTAGATAGTGATAGGATAAAAGAATATACATTGCCATATAGTGTGAAATATGGATCTAATTGACAAAATTCAATCGAAACCTATTTATGCCACAAAATTGTATTAATCATCTTGCATGATGGTATCAAGTACACTCCTCAATTTTTTGTTGAATTGCTTTCCGACGCTCATAGAGGTGAAAGAAATTTGATTAACTAATATTAACAATGAAAGCAAACGTCCAAAATAAAACTATTCCAGTCCTGATTTTTTTTTAATTTCAGATATGTTGAACTAAAACTAAAAGTCAAAAAGGGTGATGTAACAGAACTGCAAACTTTGAAATATGGTAGTTAATTGGTTATAGATTTATATACATTTTAAATTTCCTCCAATATCCAAAAATTACTCTGTATATCTGGACCCAAGGATCTCAGGCGATTGAAATCCTTCGATATGAGTCCCCCTATATGATCTCAGTTTATGCATTTCATTTATTTTATTCCTTGGTATTATAAGCTACTAAAAGGTCGGACCAATCAAAATTTCAAATATAGAAATATGGATAGTGATGCGGAGAATTATATGTAAAATGGAAAGTTTAACGGGTTATTCCTCAAAAGAAGCTGGGATAAATCATTCTGAGGATACCTGCCAACACGTCTTTCTGTTAATTGGCTTCTTCAGCTGATAGGACTACCAAGAAACCTAGGAAAAGATGGAAATAAAACTGAAAACAGGTAACACCACAAAAATACAGCTGAAGGCACAAATGGATTGCTAGCTCCTGTTGTGTTGTCACCTATTTTCAGTTTTATTTCCATCTTTTCCTTGATTTCTTGGTTGCACTGTATTCAAGAAGCCAATTAGCAGAAACTCGTGTCTGCAGGTACCAGCAGATTGATTTTTCTCTTCTCCCTTTGCAGAATTACCCATTGAACCTTCCTATTTAAATGTACATCTCCGCAATTACCCTTTAAATCTTCCCATTTAAAATTTGGAATGTTATCTTCAAACAAAGAGTTGACAATCAAACATCTAAGAAGAATACACATATCACTTATCCCATGAATGATTTGTTCTAATTTATGGCCAAACCTCATTATTTTGACAGGAATTTACGGCTGATATATTATTGTAGCTATAAAACACAACTCAAATATTATGTTTCAAACAATAAATTTCTCCAATTTCGCAGGCGAATTATTTCAAATCATTCCAGTTCTGTAGAGAACATGGAATGGAGCTCTTGAGTTTGGAATCGAAGGAAGAAAATGACCACATCATAAACTATCTTCAAGAAAACTGTAAGCATATTTCTGTTATATCCGAACAGTGGTGGCTCGTGAACTATTTAGGAGGAAGTGCTAATTCAGCCGCTTCAGTTAGATTGGCTGATTATCCAATACCACTAACATTTCAATTATTTCCCAACGAAAAGCACATACACATTTCATAAATGTTTTTTTCGTCGACCTCTAAAAAACGTATCATTTTACATACTAATTAGCTGTCGTAATAGACTTTTATTGAAGGCAAGTACTACGTAAAATTAATCTTTCGTCCGCTGTGGTCACTATGAATACGGCATGATACGGTTCAATACAAACATATGTCATTTGCTGTTGTGAAATTATTTAAGAGGTCCGAAATTCATAAAAGTAAGTAGAGGTGGACGAAAAAATGTAATATGCACCTCGGCGAAAAATAGTCTATTGTCTCGCCTGTCTCAGCTCCACTTTGGATAGCAATTTGCAGAGTCCACTATAATAGACAGTTTTTCGTCCTTGGTACATAAATAACTATTATTGAATCCTTCGTCAATAGGTATATAACCTTCAAAACTAAGTATATATCATTCAATAACAAAACAAATTGAAAGACAGAGATAAACTACACGAGATAGATGCCGCTTGGAGCGATTCGAACAAATTTGAAAGCAGCGCAAGCGCTTCCGTCAAAACCTAGGTTCAAAAATAATCCGTCTTCTAGTCCCTTCGGGTATATCTCAATTGTCATTGCTCCAATTAGTTTCACATTTTTAACACTTCACGATGTGGAGCTGTGCTGATTTGTTCACGTGACACTGCTTTTCGGCAAAGCAGATAAAAAAAATTGGTTCAAGCACTGACGTGAAGTCAGGAGCTTTTGCGCGTATGTTCTATTGTCCATACTCCTGTAATGAACACTCTTCTTAATCGAATTTACCATGATGAATTCTATTGTCTATTCTCCTGTATTGGACACTCTTCTCAATCGAATTCACCATGATGATTTTTATTGTCTATTCTCCTGTATTGGAGACTCTTCTTAATCGAATTTACCAAGATGAATTCTATTGTCCATTCTGGACAATAGAATTGTATTCACTCTTGTTCATAGAAATCCCTTCAATATTTAGTTGCCTCCTCCTAAGGAGGATCTCTTTCAAAACCAGGTCTGACCACTAATGTAGGGCTATCATCTCCCATAGATTTGTGATGAAATAAGACGATTTTCCCATAATATACGAGCGAAAATATGTCATCATGACATTCATATTTTTATTTTATTTTTGAAGGTTCTCGCAAAAATACGACCATAGACTACATATTATCATACGACGATTCCCATCCGCTACACTTGGCTACCACTACGCTACCGAACTCACAAAAGGCTGCCCCGTTCTCCAACAATATAGATCCGATCATGTTCAAACTTGAAATTCTGCAGTAGAGTTAGGTTCTGAAGGCTGTTCCAAAATTTCAGCCATGCCGGACGAATAGTTTATGATATATGGAATTTTTTTCAATTATTTTTAATTATTTTTTTTTAAATTTTCTAGTTATACCATCCTCACGAAATTCTGGAAGAATTTTCGCGTTGGCATTCTACAACTAATAACCATGCTTGAATTCAATCGGTTTTGTATTCTTCGAGTTAATGAGGAACAAAAAAAAACCAAATTTCAGAAAATTTCAGATGGCTATAACTCTAAAACCTTTTGGACGATTATGCTCATAAACGAACTCAAATGTCGCATTCTGATGCACAACCAAACCTCAAATTTTCAAGCCGCTATCTCTTTCCGTTCTCAGGTTATCGTGACAACAAAAATATTTTTCAATAATTTTTTAATAATTTTCTAGCTATACGATTCTCACAAAATTTCACGAACGTGCTTAGGTCTATATTCTACAACTATTCACCAAGTTTAAATTCGATCGGATTCATTTTGGTTGAAAACAAAATTATTACTCGGAAACCATTGGGCCGATTATACCCATTAACGAACTTGTCCGTCGTATTTGGATGCGCCACCTACTCTGAAAATTTCAAGTCGCTAGCTCTCTCCGTTCTCAAGTTATCGTGGCAACGGCCGGACGGCCGTACGGCACCACAGAATTTCACATTTGGGCAAAACTATAACGCGATGTTCCCCAGAACATACGCGCAAAAAGAGGAGATCTCTGACATGAAGTCAGGAGCTTTTGCTTGCATGTTCCACTTTCAATTTTCTTTAATATAAAAGTTAACCTCAAACAGAAAAAATTACTTTTAAATGTTTATGTTTGATGTAATTCCCCACTCTCAATCGAATTTAACATCGATATAGTCCGTTTTCTCAGATTTTATAAGATATGAATACATTTCGTACCATTTTAGTGACAGACTTGAGTAATGAGTGAATCGTCTAAGAATACAGAATTTTTAATTCTGACATATGTATTCTATCGGAATTGAAATTCGTTAAATATCTAACAATATACAAAGAAACTGTAATTTAAGGATGTCATATTCACGAAATTTCGTGAAAATTAGCCCGTTGGCATTCTACAATTAAATACCAAGTTTCAATTGGATTTAGATTTTGGTTATAGAGGAAATATTAACCAAATTTCAGATGTGTATAACTCCAAAACCGTTTGGCCGGTTATGGCTGAGAGAAAATTTCATATAAAGTCTTTATGTCTGTATTCTACAAGTAGATACCAAGTTTCAATTCGATCTGAATTTTTGAGCTATCGAGAAAACTATATTCCAGATCGGTATAACTCCGAGACCGTTTGGCCGATTATGCCCAACAACGAACTTAACTCTCCCATTTGGATGCGCAACCTTCCCTGAAAATTGTGATCCTCTTTCTCTTTGCGTTCGAAAGTTATCGTGACAACGGTCACCCGTCCAGCTATTGAACTCACACAAGGCTGCTCGGATCTCCAACAATATAGATCCAATCGTGTTCAAGTTTGGAACTTGGCTTAATATATATATTTTTTTTAATTTCTAGTGCAAAAATCCTTACGAAATTTGACAAAAATTTGTGAGTTTGCACTCTGCAGCTAATGACCATGTTTGTATCGGATGCGGTATGTGATTTTTGAGTTATTGAGGAAATAACAACAAAATTTCAGATAGACATAACTCCAAAACCTTTTGGCCGATTATACCCATTAATGAGTTCAAATGTCGCAATCAGATGCGCAATATAACCTCAAAATTTGAAAATCGCTAGCTGTTTCCGTTCTCCAGTTTTAATGAGATGAATAAATTTTTTTATAATTTTTTAGTGATATGATCTCCACAAAATTTTACATATGTCTTTAAGTTGATATTTTACAACTACCTACCAAGTTTCAATTGTATCGGTTGAAAACAAATGTAGCACTCGGAAACCGTTGTGCGGATTATGCTCATTAACGCACATTTGGACGTGCCCCCTACCCAGAAAATTTCAAGTTGCTATCTCTTTCCGTTCGAAAGTTATCGTGGTAATGGCAGGACAGAATCAAATTTGACCTTGGTTTCGTCATCAGTGAGTTCAACCTATTCGTTCGAGACCATTTTCGGCAAAAAATTCGAATATTACAGACATTTAGGCAAAATAATAGTACGCAGTTCTCCAAAGCATGTGCGCAAAAATCACATCGACTATTCACCCGGAAGATAATATTTAGTTAGAATATTTCCTTAGCGAGGGGTATTTTGACGCAATAAAACAAATACCCTGGCAAAACCAACATGTTTAATTTTTCAGCGATACATTTTTGATATTTTTTCTCAAATTCAAGATTAAAATTAAATATTATATATTATAGTGATATACACTGCGCAAAAAAATTAACGCACATTATGGAAATCTCAAATTTATTCTACAACTGAAGGTGTTCTCAATGATAATTATTTTTATCAGAATTATGCATGCATATGTTATCCACTTTCAACGTTTTTCTTCAATACAGATGTTATTTCCCAGCAGGAATAAAAAAAGATGAGATAATCAGATTTTGAATGTATTGGCTCCATTCTGAAATCAGTTGTACTCGATCAATTATAGTGATCAACAGTTTTTCTTTCGTTTGATTTTCTACACTCGATCGCTATGCTACGCGAAACACGCAATTTGACCCAAGAGGAATATGCCCAAGCGGTAGTTTTGCGAGAAGAAGGGTGGACATACACAAGAATTGCAGACTGGTTTGGAGTTTCCCATACAAGTGTGTCCAGAATGTTGCAGCGATTCAGGGAGACAGGTATGAATGTCCGAAGACCAGGACAGGGTAGACCACGGGTAACAACTGCCATTCAAGAACGTTACTTGAGAGTTTCTTCGTTGAGACAACGGTTTGCAACCGCTCGCCTCCTTCAAAATCAGCTTGAGCAAACTCATGGGGTGCAAGTTGGCATTCAGACAATAAGAAATCGCCTCAGAGAATATGATTTAAGGCCTCGTGTCGCGGCAAGAGGCCCAGCTCTTACCCCAGCCCATCGAAGGGCGCGTTTGGATTTTGCGAGAGAGCATATCCATTGGGAAGAGGCTGATTGGGAAAGAGTTCTCTTCACAGATGAGTCTAGATTCTGCCTCTACCATTGTGATCGACGTTCCCTTGTATACAGACGTCCACATGAAATATATGCTCAGTGCAATTTCCTGAATACTACTGGTTTCGGGGGAGGATCGATTATGGTATGGGGTGGAATATCTTTGACTGCTCGCACAGACCTAGTGGTCGTTGATAATGGAGCTATGAATGCTGATAGGTATGTAAGGAACATTCTTGAAGAGTATGTAGTGCCATTTGCCCCATAAATTGGTGAAAATTTCATTTTTATGGACGATAATGCCAGACCCCATCGTGCGCGCATCGTTCAGGAGTACCTTGAAGAGGTTGAAGTCTCTCGAATGGAATGGCCATCAAGAAGTCCAGATCTCAATCCGATTAAGCAGGTTTGGGACAACCTCAATAGAAGGCTGAGAAGTTCAGAAAATCATCCAGCTACTCTTAATGACTTAGGAATCCAACTCAGAGAAATCTGGGAAGGATTAGATCAGAACATTTGAAGATCACTCATTTTGAGTATGAACCGTCGTTGCCGAGCTGTAATTAACGCAAGGGGTGGAAATAGCAAGTATTAAATCACTTATCAGCATTCCAGTATTCTGAAAATTGTTGATTTCTCTTCTTTCACATAAGATTCGGTGAAATCCTGAATTTTTCTTCCATTTAATGTGTCTTGTTTCGTTCAAAACCTTCCCGAGAGAACATAACAAATAAGTTATAAAGTCAATGTAAAGTTAACTTTCATTAAAATTGAGATTTGCGTTAATTTTTTTGCACAGTGTATTCTCTCTAGTCATGTCGAATAACACTCCAGGTAAAATTATTCCAGTAAAAATTTCTCTTTGTTATATTTACCGCCCAATCTCCGTTAAGTCCTAACTGAGGACCACAGTTGTTAAGGATAAATTTGAATCGCAACCTAAGAAATGTATTTAACGATGGTGAAACAGGCATGTTTCACGTTAACTGAGATTGCGATGCAAATTTATTCTTAACTGAGGACCTCATCCAGGACTTATTGAAGATTGAATGTTTTTGAATACGTTAAATTGGTTGCGTTTCGGCAATTTCGTTCGAGACATTTATCAAAATTATCATTAGTGAATTTGCCAAGTAACTCTCATTAACAGTGGAGAAATTTTGCCGGCAAAATTTTAACTCTAGTGGTATTATATGTATATTATAGATTTATTACAAACTTTTTCTATTTTCAAATAATATAAAATGTTCACTTCATAAAATATCGAATATTTTACACTACAGCTTGGATAGCCCTGCAGCTCACGCGCCGTTACGTTCCCTTCACACGGAGAGCCACGGGGCTCTCACTCCTGAGCGGGAGCTTTTTCGGCTCCTACATCCAATTCTTTCACACGGAGAGCCGCGCGGCTCTCGCTGCCGCGCGGGAGCTTTTTCGGCTCCTACATCCGATTCTGTCACATGGGCTCCTATGCAGGAGCCGCCGAGTCAGTCGCAATATTTCTTTCACGTGCTATGGTCATTTATCTTCTCCGTCGTCGCCGTCTTCAACGACAAGAAAAACGTCATCGTCTCATTATGTGTAGTAAGCATTTAGGTATTTTAGCGCGCATGTTCTAGGGACAAGCGTGCTATCATATCACCCAAACGCCTTCCAGCCATCCGTTGCGTCGATAACTTTCGAACGGAAAGAGACAACGACTTCCAATTTGCAGGGTTGGTTGAGCATCCGATTGCAATGGTTAGAAACGCAATTGGGCATAATCGGCCAAACGGTTGCGGAGTTATAGTCATCTGGAATGTTGTTGTTATTTCCCAATAACTCAAAAAATACAGCTCTGATGGAATTGAAACTTGGTAAATAATTGTAGAATGCTGATGCGCAAATTTTTGAAAAATTTCGTGAGGATCGTATCATGGGAAAAGAAAAATTTCTTCGAAAAATCATTATAACTTTTCTACAAAAATTTTATATTTCCGAATCTATCCGTCAGATTCCGCACAAAACTCCAAGCCGCAATTAATTTACCCAGTATTTCCACAAATACTATTCCCATCGAATTAAAATCCAGTACTCGGCAACCGGGCGAGTAATTATTCACATTTTGACAAATCATATTTCCGAAAGAATTGGTTTCTCAGAATAGGGAATGACATCAATGAATTCTTGTGATAGAACTGCACCATAAAATATTAATTCAAAGCGTACGGTTATGACTCACCTCATATGTTGGATTTACATACATCAGCAAATTATAATTATTGTATTCAATGAAATCATAAAATTACGATTAGTTATTGAAATTTTGAAAAATCATATCTCCGAAAGTATTGAATAGTAAATTACAAATCTGACTTCTGCTCTGGAGCGAGAGCCACGCGGCTACCCGTGTGAAAGGGGCCTTACTGTATCCGGAATTACTGCTGAAAATATCTGTGAGCTCTTATCGAACTTTTTTCCAGTGACAACTGTTGATAACCTGTGGACATCAGGAGCAGATTTGGCCACAGAGGGTTCGTTCGTTTGGTTATCTACTGGTCGGCGATTCATATTCAAGAATTGGGTTCCGCCAAATCCTGACAATAAAAATAAAGTTGAACACTGCCTGCATATTTGGAAACTTGGTCCCAAAAATTTCGTTTGGAATGACGTCGTTTGCACCAATGATTATCATTTTGCCTGTGAATTGAGAAGCGATTAGTAAATATCAATAAATCACAATATTGTCATTATTGATCTGAAGATGAATAAATCTATTGATGTTACCAGCTTTTTCTATTTTTGCAGATGATATGTACGTATATGCATAAAATGTCACTTTTCTCTGTGGAGGGGCTTTGAGCGGTGACGTGACTAGCTTGGATCATGAGGAGAATGTTTGGAAATAAATCGACGAATATTTCGCCGTGTGTCATTATTTTTGGCGCTCTAGTTCCTCGGAACTGAGTGCTTATCAATTTGCCCAAATGTCTGTAATTTTCGAATTTTTCGATGAAAATGGTCTTAAACGATTTGGTTCGACTCACTGATCAAGAATCCGTGGTCGAAATTCATTCTGTCTGGCCGGTCCGGCCGTCCGGCCGTAGGCACGATAACTCTCGAACGGAATGAGCTAGAGAGTTGAAATTTTCAGAGTAGGTTTGGCAGATAAATATCTCGGCTAAGTTCGTTATTGGGCAAAATCGGACAGATGGTTTCGGAGTAACAAAAAAAAAAAATTTTTTTTACATAACAAATTCCAAATTAAATTTTTTCCATAAGAAGTTTTACCATAATAATCCAATGATATCATTTTTAACTCTAAGAAGCTAATACTTTCGGAGATATGATTTTTCAAAATTTCAATAATAAATCGTATTTCAACGTTCTCACAGAATGATATAATTATTCTATGTATGAATTGTCATAATGTCAACTTATTTTCCTGAGACATGACATTATCTAATCAATCGAAGAATTGTGAGCGAAGTGAGAAAAATCTCTGTTGTTTGCTCCGAAATTAGTTTTTCTCAGAAAAGTCTTACATTTCGGAACGGAACATGAAGTAAGAGATCTGAGAGTAGTGAGACTGCTTTTCATCCATAGACATAATATATATAACTCTCGAACGGAATGAGGTAGGTAGTTGAAATTTTCAGAGTAGATTAAGGAGATGAATATCTCGGTTAAGTTCGTTATTGGGCAAAATTGGCCAGATTTAATTTGATTTCTTCCATGGTGCAGTTCTCATTCTCATGATTGCTCATTTAATCTTGATAAATAAACCATTATTTGAATTGAATTTCCTTTATGATGCAGTTCTATCATGAATCCATTGATATAATTCCCAAGTCTGAGAAACCAATACTTTCGGAGATATAATTTGTCTGTTTGAACTAGAGCGCCAGAAAACTCCTGTCCACAGGGCTTGTAACAATTTTTTAATCAACTAACTACAGTCATATTCAGTGATATGACTTAACCTATAAAATACTGCAAATTTTATACAAATGTATATTATTTTCTCTAAACTAAACAAACTGGGCAAGAATAATAGGGTCTCATTGGTCTGGATTCCTGGACACTCGGGAATCAGTATTAACGAGCAGACCGACATACTAGTCAGACAGGGGCTTCAACTTCTTTTGTAGGTCTTGAACCCTTATGTGGCTTAGGGAATCACACCTGTAAACAAAAGTTCAAGGAGAAATGAAACCTATAGAGAGCCACTCTAAAGAAATTCCGTGCCTGCGCAGCACTCCATAAAGTTTCTTTAAATCTTCAGCACTAAGGAATCAAAAAGTTACCTCGGCCTCAGCGAGAATATGCTTTATCTCATTACGTAAACAATACGTGGAATTAACACCCCAAGAACCATCTGAGATTAGCATACGCAGAAATCAACGAATGTAGATCCTTTGGGGAGCAGCAAAGAATATACCTAGATGAGTAAGTAAAAAAAAATTAAGAACCGTACCCCTAAATTAAAAAAAAATGAAATTTATTGCTCTGAAACCGGTTGACAAATATGTCAACACCAACACGCACCAAATTGCATTTGCACCATAATGCAAATAATGTCATTTCCGAAAATATTAGCTTGTTTGAGTTAAAAATGATATAAATGGATTCTTATGGTGAAACTGCATTTTGACAAAAATTGAATTTGAAATTTGTAATTTTTTTTGTTACTCCGAAACAATCTGGCCGATTTTGCACAATAGCGAACCTAACCAAGATATTTATCTCCCAAACCTACTCTGAAAATTTCAACTGTCTAACTCCTTCCGTTCGGAGATTGCCCACCAATGTCGAATGTAGTTGTAAAATTTTCAACACAGTTGTATTTCCGAAAAAATTATCCTAAAATGTGAAGGAATTCGACCGCCTGACCAGATAAATGCAAAGCAGGCAGATAATAGTGACGAGATAACATGAAATAATACCATGTACCCTAGATGTTTGAGTTTCGCCAACTGGAGTATGTCATGAAACAAAATATCTGGCTGTTATTTCTATTGATTTTAGGGCCGGTTTCTCAATTGCGAGTTTACCCGAGGTTGCGGGTATCCCGAGTGTTACGCATTCATGAATATCGCTAAATACATGCGTCAACTCGCAACCTCGAGTTAACTCGCAATTGAGAAACCGGCCCATGAGCAACGTAAATATGTGAGTGCGCAGTTTGCTCCTTTCTTTTAAAAATAGATAAGTTTGAATTTCTGAAAACAAGTTTTGATATTTAGGAACGGGGTGAGATGAAAATGACCATGAAAACATTTCAAAGCAGTTGGAAAAATTTCAAACTGTTGGAAAAATTCCAGAGCAGTCGGAAAAATTTCAATGCAGTGGGAAAAATTTGGAAGCAGTTGAAAAAATTTCGTCATCATTGAATAAATCATTAATTTTCCTTCGGAATAGAACTGACTGCATCCCGTCACCTTCGGTTATCTAATCCATCAGTGCACAGTTGGAACATTTTCGATGCTCCACCATCGTATCACTATAAAATTAAAATTTTTTTTTATACAGGGAGTCTTTGACCACTGCATTCATTTTAACCAAAGATTCCTCTCATCGAATGAAACACTTTTTTCATTTAACATTTTTTCAAATTCAGCTCAGGTAAAAAGATACAGGCTGTTGAAATTTTGAAAAAAACTCAGTTTTTATTTTGTAGCTTTGACATCCTTTTTTCGAATAAAATGAATGTTGGCGTAAAGTTTCCTATAACTATGATACATATTTTTCAAATATTAGTTATTTTCTACTTCTACTGGTTTTCAAGTTATGGACTCGTGGATTCATAAAACTAAACGAAATTAGCATATAAAGTTTTTCTTGATTCATTTCAAGAATATTCCATCGTTTTAGAACATTATATTATTCTTCATTATTTCTCCTTAAACGCCCCGTTTTCGAGAAATTCTTCATTGAATGTTTTAAAATGGAAAACTCCAGAAATTTCACTACTTTTATGGATCCGTCCCTGAGCGTTGAAATCCCGAATCAAGCTGTAAACCACGTTACCATGCCTTATTCTCGTCCGCCAACAATGTCATAGATAATTTATATGCGGGAGTGTATTAGCACATTGTGAAATCTTTAAACGCTTGTAACTTTTTACCTGAGCCGAATCTGGAAAAATGGTAAATGAAAAAAGTGATTCATTTGATAGGAGGAATCTTTGGTTAAAATTAACGCAGTGGTCAAAGACTCACCCTGTATATGTCACGATACCTGAGAAGGGAAAGTGATAGCGACTTGAAATTTTCAGGTTAGGTTATGCATCTGAATGCGACATTTGAGTTTGTTTATAGACATAATCGGCCAAACGGTTTTGGAGTTATGCCCATCTGAAATTTGGTTGTGGAACTCAATAACTCGGAAAATACAAAACAGATCCAATTCAAACACGGTTATTAGTTGTAGAATATAAACGCGAATTATATTTTATAATTTCGTGAGGACCGTATCACTAGAAAATTTATATAAAATCATTGCAAAAAATTCTATATATCGGAAACCATTCATCCGACATCACTGAAATTTGGCGAGAGCCTTCAGAACCTAACACTAATACCAAGTTCCAAGTTTGAATATGATCTATATTGTTGGAGATCCGAGCAGCCTTGTGTGAGTTCAGTAGCTGGATGGGTGACCGTTGCCTCGATAAGTCTCGAACGAAACGAGATAGGGACTTGTTCCTTTCAGGGTAGGTTGCGCATCTGAATGGGAGGGTTAAGTTGGCTGTTGGCCATAATCTGCCCAACGGTTTCGGAGTTACACCCATTTGGAATATTATTACCTCGATATCTCAAAAATATAAACTCGATTGAATTGAAGCTTGGTAACTAGTTGTAGAATATCTACATGAAGACGTGTGTAAAATTTTGTTAGGACCGTACCACTAGAAAATTTTTAAAAAATTACGAAAAAATATTATGTATCTCACGGTACCTTGAGAAGAGAAACAAATAGCGACTTGCAGTTTTCAGGGTAGATTGCGCATCTGAATGCGACATTTAAGTTCGTTAATTAGCATAATCGACCAATTGGTTCTGGAGTTATATATGAAATTTGGTTATTATTTCTTCGAACCAAAAAAATAGGATTCAATTCAAACATGGCAATTCGTTCTAGAATGCCCACGCAAAAATGTCCATAAAATTTCGTGAAGATCGATCAAAAATGGCGATACCGTTGTTTAATAAATCAACATGGGTTTTATTTGACTTGTGAAATATATGCATAAGTATGTATATAAATTATACGAAGCCATTATGAAGACCCTATTGGTAGGAATGCTCTGGACTTGTTGATTTGTTGAATAAATCACATGCAAGAAATCTATTCAGACCGCCAAACTTCCTTGTCACTTTCATTGAAATTGAGAAAACAGTTGGACTATAAAGGGTTACGTGACTTCAATCTGGGAATCTTATTGTCTGGAATGTAGGAGAGAATCGAATGAATTCGGAAAAGAATGACATTTATTCCAAGAATATGAAACCGCAGTTTTCCTGCGAATGTGGGGCGGGACAAAGATTGAGAGAACTGACAACCAATGAATAGGTGTAGATCTAATTGTTCCAGTGATGATCCTCATAGATGAATTCAGCTGTACATCAATATTCAGCGGCAGAAAAAACCAAGGCTAATGCTGCCGTTGGAAGAGTTGCTGCACCAGCTAATTTCTGCAGAATATTATTTCTTGTTTTCAACTTCAGACGCAAGTCATCCAAATGGGCTTTGAAATTTAAAGAGGAATCTAGTTCCACCCCTATAGGTATTTAGGATAAAAAATACGTCTCAAGAAAGAATCATCGAAACTTACACACAATAGAGAGTGAAGCATATATCTATGGGAGATGATAGCCCTACATTAGGGTCCTGTAGCGGTCTTCGAACAACTGAAGTTCTGAATAATCATCGTTTGGATTGACCAGACCTGGTTTTAAAAGAGACGCATCTGGTCTTCTGAGCTGAGACGTTTTCCTTTCTGAAATCAAATATTGAAGAGATTTCTAAGAACAAGAGTGAATATCTTTGAAAACTAGCGGAGGCGATTCTTCTTTAAGAGATCCATGCGGCTACAGACGCGTGAATTTGTGAGAGGGGACTTCTGAAATGTTATGTATTATTTTAAATTTGTTCGTTTATCTCCTTATGTCTTTTCGGAGTTATACCCATTTACCATGGTAAATACGATTAAGAGTGTCCAATACAGGAGAATGGACAATAGAGCATACGCGCAAATGCTCCTGACTTCACGTCAGTGCTTGAACCAATTTTTCAATCTAATTTGACCGAACTATAATAATATATTCAATAAATTTTCTTAATGTGAGCTCGTTGTCTGCGTGTAATTATCTACTGTCTAAAATGTATATACAAGTAAAAGACAGTAGGTGACATAGAAATTCAAGAGCGGGCAAGAGGGTCGCATGTGATCCGTGGGCCGGGGGTTGCCAATATCTGATCTACAGGATATCCTGCATTAATAGCGGACATTAATGAACGGTTTCGTATACAATCAACTGTCTTTTTATTTCGAGGTCGAAAGAAATCAATATTTTGAGCTTCATTGGCAGATTCCCGGGACTGTTTTGGTTTTGGTCGATATTTTTGAAAATATTCAGCAAATATACGTTGCCCCTGAGCCCACATCCTATGTACTCCTTGGGATATTCGGTTGTTAAATTATTAGCATCTTGCCTTACATAGAAATTCCTAATTCCACCCCTTGTGACGTCTCCGGATCTCCATTATCAAGGATCAACTCGAATCCCACTTTGTCTCTGCGTCTTCAACAACTTTGGAATTAAGTTTGGCGCTTTCACTTAAATCTCGAGGCGATAAATGGGTTCACCTAGTTTGGATTAGATTCCTTCACTCCCAAATATGGCGAATGTCATTATGAGAATGAAATGGAACTTTTATTGATACTTCATAATATGCAGGATAGGGCCATTATTTCGTTGTATGATGATCTATTTCGATACGAATTCCAATTCACTGACAGACTCTGTACTAGCATCTGATTGATTATCATCAATATGGTACTTGTAGAGTAGATAATATGTAATAATATAATAATAATCGGATTTTTGATACGCTCCAGAATTTCATGACGCAGTTCAAATTGGTCGAATTAGAAATGTCATCATGTCTGTGTAATGTCATTTTTGGCGCCCTAGTTCCTCGGTACAGAGTGCTTATCAATTTGACTAAATGTCTGTAATTTTCGAATTTTTGGATGAAAATGTTCTTAAACGATTTGGTTCGATTCACCGATCAAGAATCCGTGGTCGAAATCGATTGTGTCCGGCCGGCAGTAGGCACGATAACTCTCGAACGGAAAGAGCTGGATAGATGAAATTTTCAGAATAGGTTTGGGAGATAAATATCTCGGTAGAGTTCGTTATTGGGCTAAATCGGCCGGATGGTTTCGTAGTAACGAAAAAAATTTTTTTTTGCATTACTAATTTCAAATTAAATTTTTTTTAAGATGCAGTTCGATCATAAGAATCCATGTCATTTTCAACTCTAACTAGCTAATACTTTCGAAGATAGGATTTTTCAAACTTTCAATAATACATCGATCTATATTTTCACAGAATACGAATTCTATCTGTCTGTGTTCTATCTTTGTTCACTGTTCACTCATGTCTTCTATTCTACCTATAAGGTACATGTCAAATTCAATTCTGTTCTGGTTTGTTTATATAATTCGTACTTTGAAAATATTGTATGTTGGAAAACAAGGTTCTGAATCTTGAATTTGTGAACAAGACTGTTTTGATACCAAAAATAATTTTGACTTGTGGCATATTGAATAATTTATGTATAAATATTGGGGATGATGTTTCTTTAGTTGTAGAATACCGGCATAAAGACGTATGTGAAATTTTGTGAGGATCGTATCTAAATTATGAAAACTTTATTAAAAAATATTATTTATCTCACGATAACTTGAGAACGAAAACAGATAGTAACTTGCAATTTTCAGGGTAGGTTGCGCATCCAAATGCAACATTTAAGTTTGTTAATAATCATAATGGGCTAGACCAGCGCTTCCCAAACTTATTTTTACTGTGACGCCCTTGGGACATTGTCCTTTTTTTACGACGCTCCTTTAGTCAGCCCCGAAAAATGTTTACCAATTTCAGTACTAGCCCAATAATAGGATATCAGCCTACTCGACTCGGTCGCATCGGCATGCGACGCCCCTAGGACAAAGTCGCGATGCACAGTTAGGGAAGTCCTGAGCTAGACGGTCTTGGAGTTACATCTATCTGAAATATTGTTGTTATTTCCTCGATAACTCGAATAATACGAAACCTATCCAATTCAAACATGGTGATTAGTTGTAGAATGCCGATGTGCACATTTTTGCGAAATATCATAAGTATCGTATAATTAGAAAAATTTAAAAAAATAATTGGAAATCACTGAAAAAATATCTATATATCAGAAACAATTCCTCGGAAATCGCTGAAATGATGCGAGAGCCTTCAAAACTTAACTTTACAGCCAAGTTCCAAATTTGAACTCGATCGGATCTATATTGTTGGAGATCCGAGCAGCCTTGGGAGAGTTCAGTAGCTGGATGGCTGACCATTGCTATAATAACTTGCAAACAGAAAGAGATAGCGACATGCAATTTTCAGAGTAGGTTGCGCATCCCAATAGGACAGTTAATTTTGTTGTTGGGCATAATAGTACGAGAGCTAGCAACGTTGGGAAAACAAGAATTTCAGGTTGGCCAGTTTTTAGATATGCTATTCCTCTCACTCTCCCGGACGTTATACGGGCAATCTGGCTGGCAGTAGTGCTTGCGTTCATCAGTGCGCAGCGTACCTGTACAGGTAAAATATCGATTTTTCAAAGAATTTTAGGAAGGTTTTTAGTTTTTTAATTGTTTTTATTGAATGTTTTGACACGTGAATATATTATTGCCAGATATTTTCATTGTTGTTTTTACTGTGCCAGACGCCAATTTTGTATTAAAAAAAAAAAATTTCAAATTATTTCAGTACTGCTGTTTTGATATGATGTCATTTGATTATCTACAGACCCAACATTAAATTGCCAAACAATAATTCAATTGTTAAACCTTCAGCCAGACCGTTCTAAAGGTGAAAAGTGATGAGGAATCATTTTGCTTGGCCTAGAAATAGTTGTGAAATAAATTTAAAAGAAAGGATTGAAAACCATTGAATTGTGTGGTGAATTAATACGGTATCAAAATAATTATTTATTGTTATATAAAATAAGAATAATTATCAACCTATAGTATTAAAATAGACAAAAGTTCGGATGGTTACATAAAAATTATGGTTAGAGTTTTTATTCCATAATCGTATCATAAAAAACAGAGGCATTTCGGTAATCATCATCATCTTCATCACTGTATTTTGAAGTATTATCATTTTGTAATATGGTAGTATCTGTAATGGAATGGAAAATTTAATGTATAATCTTTCAGCAAAGAAATTTATTAGTATTTTATTCATAATTTTAACCTTCAATAATAATGAACCACACAAAATCATATTTATTGTCTTTTATGGTCCAGCCGGAAGCTTGAGTTGACAGAGATGTTGGGTGTTTTAATTGAGCACTTCTCCAAAACTTTTTAACGTAACGAACTCGTAGTAAATAATTATACAATTCAGCTTTGCATAGTGGTAAGCTTGATGGGTCAAAATTACGGAATCTTTTCTCAAAGTTATCGTCTGATTTTTTAGACCGGTAAGTGTTTGAAAAAAGCTGGAACCGAACGCCATTGACGTTCTAAGAAACACGAGCTCCGTAGATATGGCAATTTAATTTTTACAAGATCTCAAATGTCTTATCCAGCAATTCTTCATCCTCTGTTATAATATTTTGACAGGCTGACTGATACTGAACTGATTGCTCTAACAGTTTAAAAGGTCGAAGTTTACCTTTCCGTAAAAAAGCTGGTGTATAGTCGAATCCTGTGAGTGCGTGAAAGCACGGTCGAGCTTTCGATAAAGAATTCCCTAGAATTTCGCATACTTGATTTACGCTTATAAATCACTCATTATTCCACACACCTAGATTTATCCAAAGTTTTAGTGATGCATTCAAATGATCCATGTTACCAAGAAGTATTACTAAAATGTCTGTGTCTGAGCAGCGTACCATAACTTCGGCATCGACATTTATTAGGCATATGTGACATATTATTCGAGAATTGGCTTCTTAGTGTTCTTCAAAAGATAATGAATCTTCAACAGTTCTGATTACTTTCAACCCGGTATGAGTAGCACTTCTTGAAGTTCAGATAAATAATTTTGTAAGTGAACTTAAAAATATATATTTCAAAGAAGCCCTTGTTAATATATTTATTGACCATTGGGCTGGTGATGAAATGGCTCCCTTCGTTGGTAATAAAATTATTTATCCGAACTTCAACAAGTGCTACTCATACCGGGTTGAAAGTAATAAAGTTATTAGAACTGTTGAAGATTCGTTATCTTTTGAAGAACACGAAGAAGTCGATTCTCGAATAATATATCACATTTGCCAGATAAATGTCGATGCCGAAGTTGTGGTAAAAATTATGAATATAATACTAATACACATCTTTGCCGAAAGATTATACATTAAATTTTCCATTCCATTACAGATACTACCATATCACAAAATGATAATACTTTAAAAGACAGTTATGAAGCTGATGATGATTACCAAAATGCCTCTGTTTTTTATGATATGATTATGGATTAAAAACTCTAATCTCATGATTATTATGTAACCATCCGCACTTTTGTCTATTTAAATACTATAGATTGATAATTATTTTAATTTTATATATCAATAAATAATTATTTTGATACCGTATTAATTCACCACTCAATTCAATGGTTTTCAATCCTTTCTTTCAAATTTATTTTACAACTATTTCTAGACCAAGCAAAATGATACCCCACAACTTTCCACTTTTAGAACGGTCTGGCTGAAGGTTTAACAATTGTATTATTGTTTGGCAATTTAATTTTGGGTCTGTAGATAATTAAATGACATCATATCAAAATTTCAGCAGTACTAAAATAATTTGAAAAAAAAAAATTTTTTTCAATACAAAATTGGCGTCTGGCACAGTAAAAACAACAATAAAAATATCTGGCAATAATATATTCATGTGTCAAAAAATTCAATAAAAACAATTAAAAAACTAAAAACCTTCCTAAAATTCTTTGAAAAATCGATATTTTACCTGTACAGGTACCTTGCGCACTGATGAACGCAAGCACTACCGCCAGCCAGATTGCCCGTATAACGTCCGGGAGAGTGAGAGGAATAGCTTTTCTAAAAACTGGCCTACCTGAAATTCTCTCTCGAAAACGTTGCTAGCTCTTAGACTATAATTGGCCCAATGGTTTCGGAGTTATATCAATCTGGAATATTAGTTTCTCTCAAACTCAAAAAATACAGATCTGATCCAATTGATACTAGTTGTGGAATACCTACATAAATAAGTATGTGAAATTTTGTGAGGATCATATCACTAGGAAAGTTCAAAAAAATTATGAAAAAATGATGTATTTCACGATAACTTGAGTACAGAAAGAGATAGCAACTTGCAATTTTCAGGGTAGATTGCGCATACAAATGCGCCATTCGACTTCGGTAGCAGGCATAATCGGAAGAATGGTTTTGGAGTTATATATATCTGAAATTTTGTTGTTATTTCCTCTATAACTCAAAATATGCGAATCCGACCCAATGAAAACTCGGTAATTAGTTGTAGAATGCCGACGCGCTAATTTTTGTGGAATTTCGTCAACATCGTGTCCTGAAATTACTTGATACGTGAGTTTTTTCCTATATTATTGGACATTTAATGAATTCCAATTCCGATGGAATACATATATCAGAATTAAAAATTTTGTGATCTTAGACGATTCTCTGATTACTTAAGTCTATCATTAAAATAGTACGAAATATATTCATATCTTAAGCTGAGGAAACGGTTCATATCCATGGTAAATTCGACTAAGAGAGTGCAATATAGAGGTGAATAGACAATAAAACATGCGCGTAAACCCTCCTGACTTCACGTCAGTGCTTGCCAATTTTCAGCTCAACTCCTGTCGATTTGAACGATTCAAGCATATTTTCATTGCCTCTACTTCGAAGAGATAATAATTTACTCAGGATTATGTGAACTGAAAACATAACTGAAGAGGTATGCGGTCCTATAGATTTATTCATATAAAATACCACTAGATTAAGATATGAGATCGCGTACTGTCAGTGATTTTGTCATGAGCGAAATTGCCAACAAATGACAAACTTGAATATAACAAGAAAAAAATTTTACCAAGAATAATTTTATCTCAAGTGGCATTCGACATGCCTATTTCACGAGAATATAAATGGAAACATTTATTCAAGCACTGACGTGAAGTCAGGAGCGCGCATGTTCCAATCTGCATTCTCCTGCGTCCTATACAGGAGAATGGATAATACAACATGCGCGCAAAAGCTCCTGACATCACGTCAGTACTTGAACCAGTTTTTTCTTCGTAATTTTATTTCTTTTGAAAATTTAGTGGTATGATTCTCACAAAATTTTACACACGTTTTTATGTCGATATTATACAACTAGTTACCCAGCTTCAATTCGATCGAGTCTATATATTTTGAGTTATCGAGGAAATAATATTCCAGGTAGGTATAACTCCGAAAAGGTTGGGCGGATTATGCCCAAAAACGAATTTACCCCTCCCATTCGGATGCTCAACCTACCTCTAAAATTGCATGTCGCTATCTCTTTCCGTTTGAAAGCAACAGTCACCCATCCAGCTACTCAACTCACCCAAGGCTGCTTGGATCTCCAACAATATAGATGCGATCGTGTTCAAACTTGAAACTTGGCAGGTTTTGAAGACTCTCGCAAAATTCCAGCGATTTCAGATGAATAGTTTCTGATATATAGAATATATATTCCCACGATAAATTTTTAAAAATTTTCAAGAAATATGGTCCTCACGAAATTGTGGAAGAATTTTTGCGACGTGATTCTACAACTTTAATTACCATGTTTGAATTGGATCAGATTCGTATTTTTTGAGTTATTGAGGAATTAACAAGCAAATTTCGAAGGAGTATAACTCCAAATCTGTTTCGCTGATTATTCCTATTAACAAACTCGAATGTCGCATTCAGATGCTCAGCCTACCTTAGAAATTGCAAGTCGCTATCTCTTTCCGTTGTCAGGTTATCACTCACAAACTGTTGGGCCGATTATGCCCATTAACGAATTTATTCGCCGTATTTGGACACAACACCTACCCTGAAAATTTCAAGTCGCTATCTTTTCCCGTTCTCAAATTATCGTGGAAACGGCGGCTGGACGGCCGGCCGGACAGAATCAAATTTGACCTCGAATTTTTCATCATTTTCTAAAATGATAAAGCGATGTCCCCCAGAACATGCGCGTAAAAACGGCAATCTTTCATGAACACAATACAGGCAGGAAGATACAATAGCGACGCGGTACATAAGTTAAATGTTAGTTCGACAAATATTAAACTTCTATGCTATCTTGGATTAGTGAAATGTTAAACATTTTGCCGCGACAGATCCATTATGTTTTGCCAGGGTAGGTATTTGTTTTATCATGGCGAACCGAGTTTCGCTATGGAAAATATCCTACGGTGGGAAAATTCTGAACATTGCTGGGAAACTTTACCACACCTTCCATAACCCACTGACATTTCACTAAGTGGTTACCACCTTTTTTGTCTATTGACAACCGTATGAGGCTTATACTTCGGACCTGAAGTTGATAAGAAACCTTTGGAATAGCCCAGAAAAAATTAATTGAACCCGCCTTGAACGTTTCAAGGCGTTTGTAAATAGAATCCGAAAATATATCGAACAAATATCATCTGTCCACTGTCAACCTTCCATCTGGGCGATTCCCTCTGAACTATCTAAACGGAATGGAAATTCATTGGGATTGATTCATAAATTCAGATGAAAATATCTGAGTGATGTACTCACTATTCGCACCAAGTTACATGTATTACTGATTCGATTGTAGTTCAATATGTCTTCAGTAAATATGAATGCAGTGGTAGAAGTTTTGACATCAAACCTGAGATGATTTTTCCTATCATCAGGATTGATTGAGACTGAGAGTGGAAAAAGTGGTGGTTGAACTGCGAAGGAATTATCGGTAGCTTGTCAACGAATTCGAATCAAATATCTGTTCATGTCGTAATGTTTCAAAGCTAAAGGAGGGTTTATACAGCAAATAAGAAACAAATTAAAATAGAATAAGAATTAAGGGTTAAATGGATCGGTTTATACCGATAATCTAAAACAAAATAAGAAATAAGAATGAACCAATCAAATCGCAGCTTTTTGACAATTTTATGCAAGTATAATGAATTTCACTCTTTGAGCATGCGCATTGTCATTTTCCAAACAAAATAACATAAAATAAGAAATAAAGATGAGAGTTGGCCAACTTTAATTCGTATTCTTATTTCTTATTTTATCTTATTTCATGTATAAACGCTCTCATAGAAATGTACATGTTTAACTTTCTTATTTTATTTCTTATTTTATTTTATCTTATCTTATTTGCTGTATAAACCCGCCTTTACTCTGTAGTGATAGATACGTCAAAGAGTGTAGAGATTCGTCAAAGTATAGCTTGACAGACAGAGTATGCTGAGTTTTGGAACTGTGATAACGTAGGGTAGTTCAGTGGTTTATTGGCGCCTACTTTGAACTATTTTATGATGAATAATTTTTGAGAATTTTATTTCAATGGCGGAAGAAATGATTATTGCGGTATTGCGTTCATCTCAAATGTTTATTGACTATTGTGAAAATAGTAAATTCGTAAGTATAAGATGTTGTTATTTTTATTATGCGCTGAGCTAAGAAAAATGTTGATTATAAATACAGGGTATTGAAGGGAATGTGAGAGGCTTCTAGTAGGATGCATTTATGTATTGAGAATTTTGTGAGGCGAAATTCAACTAAAAATTTAATTTCAGGGTGTCTTCTGAGATATTTTTGACGACACCGGCTGTTAACGCTCAATTATTGTTAATCGATACGTAATCGATTGTACAACCCTAAATTATCACAAATAATTTTTGTCAGTGTTGTGGCTTTTGGCAACACCTGATTCGTATAGGTTGGACGCACAAAAATGTAATGAAATTATTTAAAACAATAATTTCTTGAGCAAACGAGACGTCTCCAATACTATCTTAGCACTCGAAATATCCACGGAAAACAATTCCAAAATGGATGTAGTGAGTTTTATCATTGATTGATCTAAAAAATGAATTGAGGATTATCTATCTACTTCAATTCAAAAATTTCGTTCAACGTAGTTGAATCCTTCAACATAATTCTTTCACAATCAACAATTTGAAATTACTATTTGTTGTAATAACGTACCTACTTATGTTTTGAAAGATTTCAGTGTTTACGAAATAATCAAAATTCCAAATGACAGTATATCTGTCGGGTCACGATTCTACCCTCCTTTTTCATACGGTAAGTTTGAGAAGCTCTAGGTAAACTCGGCAGGTTTCGGACCGATTGACAAGCGTAAAATAATTCGCCAGGGCAAGTTTTGGAATAGTGACAGTAGACTCTGGGGTAAGAAGTAAGGTTTTGGAACGCAACCTTAGTAAGAACAACCGCATTCTTCTACGATCAGTAGTTCCTAAGTTATGATAAAGAGTTAGCGAAATTTGGAAGGAATTCTTCCTTAGTAATTCTTCCAATTTTTTCAACCGATTTATTATATGAGGTGTAAATTTGAAGGAAAAATTTGAAAAAACTATATCTCCAGATCCTATCAAAATGTGTAAAAGTTAGATCGAAATATATTTCACCACAATTGTTCAGGAGTTATGTTGGCGAAAAGTGATTGAGTTTGAATAAAAGTTTATTATAGATATCTATTTTTAATATACTTCGTATAAATGGTGGCTTCGTTGCTAGGATAGGTATAGAATACTTAAAAATAAGAAGGGTTTCCTGAATGACAAAAAATCCTCATTCAAGATTCACGATATTGTAAAAGAGAAATGTTTACACATTTATTTTGATTATGCCGAAACTAGTGATAACATTGTAATGAAATATTGTATATGAATATGTTGTGGAAGCTGACACATCCTATGCATCTGTCATAATCTGTCTTTCATAGAGGGCACTATTTGCACAGTCCGTACCGAGAAGTTTTAAATAAAATTGGTTCAAGCACTAACCTTAAGTCGGGAGGTTTTGTACGCGTGTTCTAGTATCTATTCACCTCTATTGTACACTCTTAATCGAATTTACCATCGATATAGACCGTTTTCTCAGCTTTAATAAGATATTTATACATTTCGTACCACTTTAATGAGTAATGAGAGAATCGTCTGAGATCACAGAATTCAAATTTTTAATTCCGTGGAAATTAGCACGTCGGCATTTCAAAAGTTGATACCGAGTTTTAATTGGAACGGATTTGTATATTTTGAGTTATAGAGGAAATAACAACAACATTTCAGGTGTGTATACCTCCAAAACTATTTGGCCGATTATGCCTATTAACGAACTATGATGCCCCATTCGGATGTGCAGCCTACCCTGAAAATTGCAAGTCGCTATCTTTCCGTTCTCAAGTTATCGTGACATACCTACATAATATTTTTTCGTAATTTCTTAAAAATTTTATAGTGATACGATCCTCATAAAATTACACATATTTCGTTATGTTGATATTCCACAACTAGTTACCAAGTTTAAATTCGATCGGATCTGTATCTTTCGAGTTATCGAGAGAATAATATTCCAGATGGGGAAACTCCGAAAGCGTTGTGACAATTATGCCCAACAACTGACCCAACTGTCCCATTCGAATGCGCAACCTACACTGAAAATTGCATGTGGCTATCTCATTCCATTCAAAATTAATCGTGGCAACGTTCACCAATCCAGCTACTGAACTCACCCAGGGCTGCTCGGATCTCAACCAATATAGATCCGATCGTGTTCAAATTTGGAACTTGGCTGTAAAGTTAGGTTTTAAAGGCCCTCGCAAAATTTCAGCTATGTCGGTGAAGTAGTTTATGATATATAGAAGTCTCTACCTTCTTCCGTTCAATAGTTATCGTGGCAATAGCCGGTCGAACATAATCTAATTTGACTTCGTATTCTTCATCAGTGATTTGAACATAATCGTTTGAGATCATTCTCGTAAAAAAATCGGAAATACATGGGGCAAAATGATAGCACGCTGTTTCCCAGAACATGTGCGCAATAACTTTTCTGAGGTTAGATCTTCTAAGTCCAATTTTAAGTAAATTTAATTCAATTCTTAAGCGAAAAGGTACTCTTTGTAAAACTCGATACAGTGTACCTTTTTCGAAATATTTTGATTTGAAAATTATTAAGTCAAGCTTAAGTTACTAATTAAACAAAAAAATCACTGGGAGAAAATTATAATTAATTGGGCCGCAAACATGAAATATCCACAGGGATCAATGAAAAAGACACTTTTTTAAAAAATATTATATTGGCTATCGATTTCGGTCAAAAGCCATCATCAGGCCAGCTGAAAATGATGCAAAAATGAACATTCACATATAAAATACAAATAAACAATGAACATATATTATTCGCAATTATCCCCAATCATTGTCGAGAGGTTAGAGATGTGCAATCTGAAACTCACCGTCAGCTATGAAATACAATTCGTCAATATTTTGAAAAACATAAATAGAATAGGTAGGTACATATAGAGGGGCAGCTTTTTTCATTTGACCAATTCAACGTATTCAACAAAATGTACAACCCTCGAAAACAATAAACAAAAAACGGAGAAAATGTCAAAGAAAAGTGAGATATCGAACGGCAGGGAACAGATAACAATATGATGTGTATTATAAGGCTTGTTTTGGTTCGCAGTAGGGACAGTTCCGAATCGGTTCTAAAGAGTGGGCCAAACGTAGCGTGTGAAAGATTTCGCCCATTCGCGCAAGTCCCATTACAATAAACGACTGTGTGACTACTTTGAACTGTTCTAGGACAGTCCGAATTGCGAACCAAAACAAACCTGTATTCATGGGTTGCGTTCAGAATCAACGTCGGACGTTGTCCGGTGCGTACCCAACCCGTTCGGAATCGACGTCGGGTGAACCAACACAATGACTAACCACAGAAAACAACCGATCGCGCTCTACGTCGGACGCATCCGACGTTGATTCTGAACGCAACCATGGTCTTCATGTGACGGATACATCTGAAAGGCGCGAAATATGAGCAGCGGTAACAGAAATATTATGTGAGCGGTTGTAACGACTTAAATAGGTTTCTATCTGTAAATTCTGATATTTCATTTAATAGGTGTTCGTTCTGTTTGTTCTTCCAAATAATATAAATGGAATAAATATTCCAATAGAATATTTTTAAACAAAGTGTGTTTTTCATTGATCCCTGTTAACATTCACACACTTATGGAGGAATTCACAACCAAAAATGAAATATCCAATTATTTAAAGTTATTGTTCAAAATGTTCTCCGTTTTCATGCATAACTTTCTTACAACAGCGTGTATCTTGAATGCGGATTCCGTTACGACTTTTTTTCACGTAAGTAAATGTCACTATTCTAGCATTGGCGCCACCTTTTCTTGAAATATCCTATATAAAATCATACGAAATTATTCGCTTAACTCTTAATTTTATTCAGCTTTTCAGTATGACTCAAATAGTATCATTTTGGAAAAAGAATTATGTATGATTTTATTATAGGAAATACAGAACTGAGCAATAGATAAAAATCCAGAAAATAATTGCTACGTATAATCTGCAACATTAGCAGAAAAATTGTCAATGCGGTTGATGATTTTTTTTTCAGAGGGCAAGATGAATCTCAGTTTAAACATTTGGAACAACAATTTTCTGCAACATAGACTTCCATATTCAGAAAAGACTGCCTATTATTGCCGCATAAAATTTTTCAACGTACTACCAAAAACTATAAAAATGCTCAAATCTCTCACTGACAATAGAACATACGCGCAGAAGCTCCTAACTTCGCATCAGTGCTTGAACCAATTTTTTTTTGGTAATTTTTTAAAAATTTTCTAGGGGTACGGTTCTCACAAAAATCTACACACGCCTTTATGTCGATATTCTACAACTAGTTAGCTAGCTTCAATTCGATCGAGTCTATATTTTTCGAGTTGTCGAGGAAATAATATTCCAGATGGGTATAACTCCGAAACAGATGGACCTATTATGCCCAAAATCGAACTTAGCTCTTCCAATGGGATGTGCAACCTACCTTGAAAATTCCCTATCTCCTTTCGTTCGAAATTTATCGAGGCAACGGTCGCTCATCCAGCTACTGAACTCACACAAGGCTGCTTGGATCTACAACAATATAGATCCCATCGTGTTCAAACTTGGAACTTGGTAGTAGAGTTATGTTTTGAAGGCTCTCGCAGCGATGTCGGACGAATAGTATATGATATATAGAATTGTTTTCAATGGCAAGTGGCAGAAGAGTTGTCGGCATCCCTTGAAAATCTAGGTAGATATTGTGTGGGAGGGAGGGGTGCAAAATGCAAGACATTTGTTTGGCATTTCTTGGTTCTAAATATTTGTCATATTCATTTCATAACACTAAGAAAGATAGGAATAGTGTTGATGGTGATTACTGAGTTTTATTCTTCGTTCTACTTGCATTTCATATTATTATTATTATTATATGGGTTGTGCTGGGCAGACAAAACCCGCCCCTCCACTGCGACCAATCGGTCTAATGTGGCACACCTATAGTATATAACCTATACTTCACCCACAAGTTCAAGTCTCTTGATGAGGGATATGAGTCTGGTGGGTGAGAACTTGTCCAGTTCCCTCAGTGTCAGCTTGTGGACTCCTAGTTCCTCCAATCTGATCCTGTCCCCAGCGGGGCAGTCACACATGATGTGTTCGATAGATTCGTCGTCCTCCAGGCAAAGTCTGCACTCGGAGTCTTCAGTCAACCCCAGTGTATTGAGGTGTTTCCTGAGGCCACAATGGCCCGTGTATACAGCTGTAAGGATTCTCAGGTCCGCCCTAGAGAATTTTAGCCATTTTCTGGCTCTTTCAGCTGATGGGCCAGTAATTGTTGAGCGAGCATGTCTGTGTCCAGGTATGCTGCTCCAGGTATGCTGCTCCAGATTTCTTGGACCTTTTGATCCACCCATCTGTTGTTTTCCTTCGCCGCTGCTCTGAGAGAGATACCGCAGGCAGGTTCAGGCCCAATGAGCCCCATGGAAGCCCCCCGTGCCGCCAATGAGTCCGCCAACTCATTGCCCTTTGCATTTCATATCAGAAAGTATTGTGGAAAACTGAACAGTGCTGGTGAAAATACTGTAAATGAACAAATTATTTTTATCTTTGGACATCTAATTCGAGTGATAAAATATTCTTTCTGAACTATAAAAGATAAGCTTTATTGTTATTATTCCAGGCTTCTCCGATATTTCTAACAAAATTGTTTATTCTCCAATCAGGGAATTGTTTTCTAAGAGGGGTGAAACATTTCATACAATATTTCCACTATTCATTTCCACTTTCTAGAAGTCATTTACTATTCTTGAGAAACAAGTATTCGAAGCCGAGCTTCGGAATGTTTTATTATTTATTTCATTGTGTCTTGATATCTACGAGGAACTAATTTTTGGCCGATTTTTTTCAAGAACTTGATTTAAATAATAAATTAGGAATAAAACAAATAATTTTGGTTTCAATATATGGATATTTGCGTTTGAATATAATAATATGGATATTTTCGTTTAAATATTGATGATACCAAAGATTTCAATTTTTTAAATTTTCGGCTATCCCACGGTAGACTGATTCCCTATAGGTATTAAATGGTATATTCATTGCTCACCATTCTTGTTGTATACCAGTTAATCAAGTTGCGTATATTGCCAGCTCATCGGTTCCCATTTTGATGATGAATATCAATATTTCGGTTGTGTGATGAAACTGACAGTATGAAGTAGAAAATCAAAATTAATTATTTCTGTATCTTCACAGTTGCATTAATATTTGTACGACACTATGACTGAGTCTGACTGATTTTCATATTTTATTTTATTTTTATTTTTCAATAATTTTTCATGTCCTTGTTTTTTTTTGTAGAAAGAAATATTGATTTGTATTTTGTACCTGATATACTCTTGTTAAGTTCTTTACATTTGTGTTGATTGTTGATTTCAATTCATTTGATATATTTGAATTTATGTAAGTAACTTATATTTTTTCGATAAAATTTATGTTTGTTTTGAAAAAGCGAATTCTGATTAAAAAATTGTTTTGAATGTAATTGAAAAAGTAGAGGGGGGACCCCAAAAGTTTCAAGCGTAGGGCCCCTTCGTCGGACAATTACCGAAAATCTTCAGAATTATATTTTGTTGATAGCTATTCTGAAATTCTCGAATTTCAGTTTCTTACGCAGATGTAATTCACGAAATAATACATTATTTATTTTATAGATATTCTTCAGAGTTTGGGAGAGAAAACCCAAAAAAAAAAATTTAATAATGATTCTTGAATGTTGTACCGAATTTCCGATATCCAGTGGTCCGATTTTGATTGAATTTGGTGGGGTTGTTCACTTTCAACAATCTTCAAAACGACTTATGTAATTTGATTATTTTCAGGTTGGTACTCAGAATATCGAGGTTTTTCTCTCAACATCAAAATATATATTATTTACTTATTTCATTTTGAAAAATGTCGTTATCGGCATGAAGAAATACACAATTCAGCCTAATAAATTCAGTTTTTTTAAATGTCACACTTGTTTCAAAAGTGTAACAAGCAAATGAATTCATATTTTATTTCAAGTGTTATTTGATTTTTAGTGATTCGAATGACCTGAATTATCAGATAGTTTATTGTGATCAATAGATCACAGTCATTTTATGTTATAAACAATGACGTTTTGGGCAGTGCCCTTTATCAAATCTCTTTCCTATTTTTTCTTTTCAATTTTCTGTAGACGGTTCTTTTGAAATGTGTTTGGTCGTTAAAAAGGTTATATTATAATTATTTTATGTTATTTTTTTGTGATACGGTTCTGTTTTTAGGTATTTTTAGATCAAATATAATGTTATTTACTGAAATTTTGGATTTTAAAGCTTTTCAACGAAATAATCTGAACTATTTTGAAACATGCAATTCAGATCCACATCGATTCAGGAAAGGTACTCAATATCTCAATGACAACTATCCAAACACATGGATAGGGAATGGTGGCCCTGTGGGATGACCACCAAGGTCGCCGGATTTAACTCCTCTCGATTACTTTCTGTGGGGTAATTTGAATGATAAGGTGTATACCACTGAAATGACTTCACGAAAGCAGTTCAGGCAAAGGATAGAAGAAGCTTGCAAGGAAGTAAGGCACAGTTCTGACATGATAAGGAGAGCAATAAATAATCTCTTGTAGAGAGCCAGAAATGTGTAGAAATGGAAGTACTTCATTTCGAACATCTCTTATGATACTTCTCGTTCAATGATGCGGTATGAAATTAAATAAATAGGTAGATTCCTACCAATAGGGTCTACATAATGGACCCATTATGTAGACCCTATTGGCAGGAACGCTCTGGACTTGTTGATTTATTTAAAAACGGTATTGCCATTTTTCATTATTAAATATGAATTCTTTGTTTGTTACTCTCTTGAAACTAGTGTGTTGCTTCATGGCAATGAGGAAATTTTTCAAGCTGATGTAATTAATATAGATTTCGAAGATTGAAAGGAAAATCATGAAATTCTGAGCACTGCCCTGAGAATAATCCAATTACATGAGTAATTATAAAGAATTTGTTGAAAGTTGAAAGTGCATAACCCTACCAATTTATGGATATCGGGAATTCGGACCAACATTCATGAATCACCCTTCACCTCTGAAACTAACTGACTTTCGATAGAAAAGAAGCAATTTTTCTGAAAGGCCTAGATGACCTGCATTTACCATTAGGCTATGGCCAACCACTCATGTAACACCCTACATAATATCTTATTTGTTCAGAGCTGAATTGAAGGTTTTAATGGTTTCAAATAAATTTTGGTTTCAGTTTGCGCATTAATACCTGATATAGGTATAATGATTAAATGTATCATGAATCAACAGATATTCCATCAAGAGTTTCTATGTAAATGGATATTTATATATGATGTGTACCCAACTGTTCACAATACTAATATTGTTGTAGGATTAGTTTCAGTATGGTTGACAAACCTAAATAATCTCTTGAATACAAAGTTTTGCTCAAGACATAATTCCTTCCACCATACGAGATTGTTTCAGTGCAGCAGGTGCAGAACTTCGGGAATGATAACGACCTCATCGCGTCGTCTACATGGGTTTGAGGTGTCCAATTATTGTTGCCACACCTCCATGCATCATTATGTCTCACACATAATCATTTTATTTCACAATTTATTTGAAAATTATTATTTTTTTATTTTTGAAAAATTAATCGTTTCAAATAGTATAGTATAGTAGAATGCAAAGAAATTTGATACCTCATACTTTTCTTTCGACATTTTGGGCTTGTTTCAGAAGCAAACGGTTCGATTCGTTTTCGGTTTCAACCGAAAACGAATGAAGCCCTTTCATACATATACGATTCATATTAGGTTTTATGTTATCTTCCGAAACACAGGCTCAATCACAATTCCAATTTTTTCGCGACGTCAGATTCATCAAAGTTATTCAAAATTTGAACACAATCATCTTCGCATGCTTCCTGCGTCTTTAATTTATCTTTATATTTTTCGGAAGTATTGCCCCACAGCACTGGTTTAGATTTACAGCAGAAATCAGTCGATCCACATTTTGTAAACTATCATTTTCTCATGAATACTAAGATAGCAACAATATCCCGATAATATGTATTTATGTTTATCCTTACATAGTATAAAACAAAGTCACTTCCCGCTGTCTGTCTGTCCCTATGTATTTTTTTAATAGATAGAGTGATTCAATAGGAAGGTTTATATGTACTATATGTATAATATATTAGAGAAACACTGATAATTTTAGAGGTTTCTAATGTAATGTCGCAACTAAACACATATTTTTGCGCTTACATTGCAAACGCTGGCTGAACCCTACGAGATAGATCAGAATAATGTAGTACCTACAGTATGGTACACCTTGAAAAGGTCTATAAAAAAGTCCGTGATGTTATATGTCTATCTCTTAAGGATAAACCAGAATAACCATTCTTTATCCTTTACATTCTACGATAAATAATGGCTTGATTACGAAGCGATTTTAAGCAATACATCATTGATCCTCATCCAATTAAGTACCTTAAATATATTGTGCATTTAATATTGATCAATATGGCCCTTTACAGAATGTAATTTAAATGAATATTTTTGAAGATATTGCAGATTTAAAATGCAGGGACATAGCAGTTGCGGTGGTACCGACCATGGGGCCGGCACAGCCAGGATAGGAATAGAAATCAAATACAGAGAGCCAGAGAATCATCTGTAGAGCGTGAGGCTTGCCTCAGCCAGGATAGATGTATTAATAATTTAATTATTATTAATTAATTATATTATATCAATTAAAACTTAGCCAATATTCTAGTATTGTTTTCACTGGCGATATTATGAACCCACTTTGATTAACTTACCAAAGTATATATATTTCCATCATCTTATGAATTATCCGAGGGCATATCCGAAAGTATCAGGTTGTTGGAGTCAATCAATAGATTTTTATGTTGAAACTGCATAAAAAAAGCCCTGTGGACAGGAGATTTGGTTCTCTTGTTCAAACTTTGACAAATTATATCTCCGAAAGTATTGGTTTCTCAGAGTTGGGAATTATATCAATGGAATCTTACGATAGAACTGTATAATAAAATAAAATAAATTGAATAAGAATACATTGATATCATTTCCAACTCGGAGAAACCAAAACTTTCAGAGTTATGATTTATCAAAGTTTGAACAAGAGCTCCAAAGCTCCCACGCAGGGCTTTCCCACTTTTTTAATTTTGCTTCTGTGCGTCAATTCGCAAGAATATTCGTAATTAAATTCAAAATGTAGGTCTATGACTCATGTCATGTTGGATTTATACCAGGAAATTTAACCCGGAAATTATAATAAGAGTATTATGTGAAATCATATAGAATTTAGAATAATTATTGAAATTTTGAAAAATCATATCTCCGAAAGTATTAGTTTGTTAGAGTTGAAAATGACATCAATGGATTTTTATGGTGAAACTGCATCTTAAAAAAGATAAATTAAAAATTTGTAATGTAAAATAAATTTGTTTTGTTACTCCGAAACTCAAGGCTGATTTTGCTCAGTAACGAACTTAACCAAGATATATATCTCCTAACCTACTCTGAAAATTTCAACTGTCTAGCTCATTCCGTTCGAGAGTAATCGTGTTAACGGCCGGAGAGATAGCTGGCCGGACAGAATCGATTTTGACCATGGATTCTTGATCAGTGAGTCGAACCAAATCGTTTAAGACTATTTTCAGCCATAAATTCGAAAATTACAGACATTTGGGCAAATTGATAAGTAGTCTGTTCCGAGGAACAAGAGCGCCAAAAATAGAATTCGGAATTTGTAATGTAAATACATTTTTTTTTCATTACTCCGAAACTATCGATTTTGCCCAATAACATAACCGAGATATTTAACTCCCAAACCAACTCTGAAAATTTCAACTGTTTAGCTCATTCCGTTCGGGAACTATCGTGGTTATGGCCGGCCGGACAGAATCGATTTTGACCACGGATTCTTGATCTGTGGGTCGAACCAAAACGTTTGAGACCATTTTCAGCAAAAAATTCGAAAATAACAGACATTTGGGCAAATTGACAAGCACACCGTTCCAAGGAACAAGAGCGTCAAAACTTTCATTTTTACTCTGTAGCTTGTGACGACCTTTTCTCCGGAGCGATGAAACTTACTATCCAAAACTTACTCGGGCGCCAGTTGCAATAGGTTTTGCAAGGTTGCAACTCCTTGACAGAATCGATCACTGAAAATAATATTCCCTGGGTAACCTTTAAACAGTTGGAGAAGGGCTCTGTTTGATCTAAGATACTAGCGATGCAATGTTATATATTCTTTCACTGAAAAAGGACTCTGACACTGTGTAATAATAATCAATAAAACGCAAAAGGATTATGTACAACTTTATTTACAATATATTCACACAAATTCCAAATCAGTATAATCAGTTATATACAGTGTCAGAGCAGAGAGGTAAGAGGAGAAAAGCAACACAGTAAAAGTAACTTGTCCGATGAAAACCTATTCAGATTCACCAGTGTCCAACAGTAGAACTCGCACCCTGTATATCGGTCGGAATGAAAATCAATATAAGAAAACGATATACAGCGTAGTGTCCAAGAATGGAATCAAACGGCAGACCGCTATATGTCTGACCAGAAATGTAGTTACTCAATAATGGACACCGGTGTGGCTGACTTCGGAAATATGATCCACCCTGTATACCACTATGAATAGAATGTGTCGGTTAAAGGTGACACCGTTGAACTGTGATACACAAAGCGGTCACGGCAAATGTAAATTAAAATGTCAAGAATCGGTAATTAAACAAGAACCACCCTGTATATCAATGTCAATTAAGTTTCGGTACAAATTGACCGAGTTCAAATATGATATACAAAGCAATTACGGCAAAAGAAATTCAATGATAGGTAATATGAATAATAAAACAAGGACCACCCTGTATATCGATGTCAATTAAGTTTCGGTATAAATTGACCGAGTTCAAATATGATATACAAAGCAGTTACGGCAAAAGAAATTCAATGATCGGTAATATGAATAATAAAACAAGGACCATCCTGTATATCGACGTCAATTAGGTTTCGGTATAAATTGACCGAGTCAAAATGAGATATACAGAGTAGTTACGGCAGTTGCAATTCAAAATAAGTAATGCGAAAAATCAAACTAAAACAAGGACCACCCTGTATATCAATGTCAATTAAATGTTTCGGTATGAATTGACCGATTCGAAATATGATACACAGAGTAGTTACGGCAAGTGCAGTTCAAAATAAGTAAAATCAAGAATCAATAGTAAAAGAAGGACCACCCTGTATATCCACGTCAATTGAATGTTTCGGTATAAATGGACCGAGTTAAAATAGGTTATACAGAGTAGTTACGGCAAATGCAATTCAGAATAAGTGAAATCAAGAATCAACAGTAAAACAAGGACCACCCTGTATATCGATGTCAATTAAATGTTTCGGTATAAATTGACCGAGTCGAAATATGATATACAGAATAGTTCCTGAAAGCAATTTCAAATGAGCAATGTCAGTAATTAACAGTTATATAAGGCCAACCCTGTATATCAAATTAAATAAAAAGTTTCATCCAAATCAGATGTACGGAAATATGATATACAAAGCGGGACCTGGAAATGCAAAGAACAACTCGCTAATAGGTGATAGTAAGAATTGACTAAGAATGAAATAGCAAACGATGAATTTGATTAATTTCTATGCAAGCAAATGAATAAGAATTATTAACATAGCGGTTGAAACGGATAGAGCAAGCTAGCAGATAGGTGAGAGCACACTAAGCGTTTTTCAGGCGAATATGGAATAATCAAATTATGATAGGTCGAACATACGAAATCGGCTAGTGTTCTCGGTCGGAAAATACGTTGTAGGCAACAACAGTGGTATTTTCTTTCGGGAGTCGGAATGGTGAAACTCAGGCACCGGGTCAAGGAACACCGGGTCAGCAACTGACCTAATGCTCGCCTCAACCAAATGATCTGAGGGGTTCTCGGTTGTGTCTTTTATTTCGTCTCGAAGGCCTACAAAGCGAGGATACCTCAACGGAGAAGGCAATCAAGAACGAAATGTGAGCGACACCCCCGGTGGTAACTACACAACGATTATTGCGTAGCAGGGAAAGGAATAAATTCGGATCGGAACACAGATCGCCGAATAAACGGATCTTCAAACCTACCACAGCGTACTCACCAGGTATTTTCACTTGCACAAACTGAATTTAATTTACCCAAAAATGAAATAAAAATAAAAAGAGAAATTCTACGGAAAAATATAAACTAAAAATGGATTTCTACGGAGTGATAACAAATTATATCTCGGAGAGTTAAAATTTCGGAATTTTTACAATACGAGCGGAATTCTAATCGGAAAAATGAATGATAACTTATGAAACTCGGAATCTCGGAAAATGAATCTATAATCAATCAATTAATGCGGAATGAATCCCTAATTGCTGCGCACAGCGAATTTATATGTTCGGTATGTGAGTACGTCATGTGCCGTGATTTTGGGGATATTTTCCAGAGGGGGGAGCCCAAGGGGCCTGCGGATTGGTCAGACTCTATTTCCCTATCGGCACTATTTTTCCAGCGCTGGTCTGGAATAATGTCGGCGCAATCCCTGCCGTCGTCCCGGGTCCGAATCGAGCGTTAGAAAAACACATCAACACGCGAAAAAAACTGCAACGTTACAGATAACCAGCGACCGCGGTCGACATACGTGTTTTTATACATAGGACCGAATTTGAGTTTGACTTTAAATAATTCGAATTATATTTCTCATTGCGCTGAATGGAAAATTAATAAACGAATTTATTGGGACTTCGGTGGGCTCTTTGTCGGATAAACTGAAATAAATAATTCGACTAATTCGACTTATATTTCTCATTGCGCTGAATGGAAAATTAATAAATTAAATTTATCAGGACTTTGGTGAGATCTTTGCCGAATAAATCGAAATACCTTCGAGTTATTCGACTTGTTGACGGCTGTTAGCTTTAAATATGAATATGAAAAATGTAATTTTGGGAAATTTGCTAGTAACGAAAAATCACTTCGTTACACACCCCCCTCACTTCTTAAGAAAAAAAACAAAGTTTTTTTTCAAACCTCTCTCTCACCTACCGCTCTTACTCTATTCGCATACGGTGAAGAACACCTGAGGCTGCACCGCTAGGGCCAGCGGCCTGGGATAGGGCGCTGCTCGCAGGATGTTGCACTGCACGCCGATGGATCTCCTGGCATTCCGCTGGTCGGGGCTGATGGTGGTCCTCTTGACTGCTGGTCTTCTTTCTTCGGATATCGGCGTCCTGGTCCTAGGGAAGGTTTCTTCCTGGTGTGAGTTAGGATGTTTCGTGGCGAACATCCCCACATCGGTCGTGTGGGTTTTCACCCTTTTGGCTGGATTACGACGTTGACAATCACACTCTCGGGACATGACTCCCAATAGGCCGCACCTCGAGCAGAATAGCCGGGGTATCCCGGTGCATTTATTCCGTGAATGTCCCATTTCTCCACAGCGCCAGCAGGCTGCTGCAGCAAGCTCAACATATCGGGGTGTTTGGCTTCGGTGGATGGCTCTGGATGCTCCTCTTTTATGATGGCGATTTCCTCTTCGGGTAGTAGGGACCTTAGTAGATGACGCTGGGCCTTCTACCGGTCGTGGACCGGGCTTCTCTTCACAGTTCCTGTTGCTACACTTCGCGTGGGTGTATCCCTTGGTCCTGACGGTGGCTGTAGTAGACGTCGATGGGCCTTCTATTGGTCGTGGACTGGGCCTCTCGTCGAAGTTCTGGTTGTTACCCCTCGTGTGGGTGTATCTCTTGGTCCTGACGGTGGTTGTAGTAGACGTCGATGGGCCTTCTATTGGTCGTGGACTGGGCCTCTCGTCGAAGTTCTGGTTGTTACCCCTCGTGTGGGTGTATCTCTTGGTCCTGACGGTGGCTGTAGTAGACGTCGATGGGCCTTCTATTGGTCGTGGACTGGGCCTCTCTTCGAAGTTCCGGTTGTTGCACCTTGCGTGGGCGCATCTCTTGGTTCTGGCAGTTGTTGTAGTGGGTGGGAGCCCTATTCTCGTCCTTGGCGTCGAAGATTCGTCATAGGCTGGAGGTCTTCCTTCCCTCGCCTCGGATTGTCCATGGTAGCTGGCGTCGACTGGGGGACTCGGGGTACTTCGGCCCCTGCCCTGGTCTTCCAGCCAACGCTCATACTCGCTTTCTACTAGGTCGTCGATAGCCCGGATGGGTGAATCGAGCAGGCCGGCGTCGATCATTTCCCACTCGGTCTGGGACATCTCTAACCAATTCTGAAAATCAAAAGTATGAGTCATGGATCAACAATTCTCACCTGGTAATGATTTGGATTTTGGTCTTGTAAGACTCCAAATGTACGGACGGTACCTTAGCGTCGGGGAAAGCTAACGGTTGCCCGCAGAAACGAGCATGCTCTCACACCGCTCGCGGCTACCGGACGGTCGCGGTTCCCGGTCTTTAGTTAGCGGAACCGTCGTCGGGAAACGGTTTCAAGTCCTTTATGTGGATGCTGCGGAGACATTTCCCGGAACCACTCTTCAGATCGTACACCACTGGAGACACTACCTTAGTGACCGTATACGGACCGGTGTACTTTGCGGCCAACTTCGAAGCAAAGCTGTCTGCAGCCGAAGACAAAGGATGCTCCCTTCGCCAGACCTTGTCCCCCAGCCTGCAGGTCCATTCTCTTCGGCGTAGGTTGTAATAGTGACTCTGCCTATTGAACGCCTTTGCCAGTTGTATGCGTACGAACTCGTGAGTCTCCTGGAGATGTCTTATTCTATCAGCATATCGGGCGACATCCTGGGCGGCTGGTTCTTCGACATCCCCTTCGCCTGCATTTGGCCCCTGCGGAACCCTCCGGTTCGTTTCTGGGGAGCGGATTTCTCTCCCGAAGTTTAGGAACGCTGGGGTGAATCCGGTGGACTCGTGCTTCGCCGAGTTCAGGGCGAAAGTCAGTTCCCCCATGCGTTCATCCCAATTTCGATGATCCCCTTCGCAGAACTGGGCGATCATTGTCTTGATGGTCCGGTTAGCCCTCTCCACCGGGTTGCACTGGGGCGAATACACTGGTGCAAACCTGTGCCTAATCCCCAGGTCCCTGAGGTTTCCAGTGAAGAGTTTCCCATCGTACTGGGAACCATTGTCGCTGATCACGGTCCGTGGGCAGCCAAACTTCAACACCACCTGGTCGTAGAACGCCTGGAACACTCCCTTGCCAGTGGCAGCTCGGAGGGGTTTGCATTCCACCCACTTGGAGAATCTGTCCTGGAACATCACCAAGAATGTGTTCCCCTTTCGGGAACGGGGTAGTGGGCCAATCAGATCGGTGCTCACCGTGTTCCACGGTCCCTTAATGGGGTAAGGCTGCATCTTCCCTGATGGTTTCCGTTGGCAAACCTTATATTTTTGGCACTGCTCGCATTTCCTGACATATTGGGCCACTTCCCGGAACATCCCGGGCCAGTAGTAGCTCTGCGCTAACCTGGATATTGTCTTAGCAATCCCTAGGTGTCCAGCTACAGGCTCATCGTGATTCTCTCGCAGCACGGCCAGCCGGCTCTCGGTGGGGACGCACAGCTTCCAGGGAGACCCCATCGCGGGTTCCGTGAAATCACTCGAACTCCAAAAGTGTCGGTATAATTTACCGTCCTGTATTCGGTAGTCGGGGTGCGACGCAGGGTCCTTCGTGAGTTCCTGGTGCTTCCTGGTGTACCATGGGCACAGAATCACGTCCTCGGCCAAGCAGGACTCCTCGCTACTGGGAAGGGGGTCCCGTGACAACGCATCTGCCACTCGGTTCAGGGCTCCTTTCCTGTACTTAATTTCGAAGTCGTATTGCTGCAAGAAGACGCTCCACCTTGCGATCCTTCCTGAAGGGGACTTGATTGACTGCAACCATCGAAGACTCATATGGTCAGTCACCACGGTAAAATGGTACCCTTCAAGGTATGGCCTCATCTTGTCTATAGCCCAAACGATGGCCAAACACTCCTTCTCGGTTACCGAATAATTTCTTTCGGCGTCATTCAGTGTCCGACTCGCGTAGGCTATCACTCGCTCGTGGCCCTCCAGGACCTGAGTCAATGCAGCCCCCAGTCCAGTCTCCGAGGCATCGGTTTGCAGCGTGAACGCTCGGGAGAAATCTGGACAAGCCAAAACTGGGGACTCAGTGAGCTTCCTCTTAAGAGTTTCGAAGGCCTGCTGTTGGTCGGCTTCCCACTTCCATCTCTGCTTCTTTCTCAACAGCAGGGTGAGTGGGGTCACCACTTTCGTGAACTCTTCCACGAACCTCCTGTACCAGCTCGCTATTCCCAAGAACCTCCTGAGCTGTCGTACAGTTTTTGGCGGTGTCATAGAATTTATGGCCGCGATTTTGTCGGGATCGGTCGCAATGCCCTCACTGGTCACCACATGTCCCAGATATTTCAGCGAGCTTCTAACAAACTCGCACTTTTCCGGGTTGATCTTCAGATTAGCGGCTCGGAGTCGGTGAAATACGGCTTTCAGGTTGGACAGATGCTCCTCGAAGGTCTCACCCAACACCACTATATCATCCAGGTATGCAAAAGCATGGGGGTCCATATCTGGCCCGATGACTCGGTCCAAACCTCGCTGGAATGTGGCTCCCGCGGAGTGCAATCCGAAGGGCATCACCTTAAACTGGAAAAAACCCCGGCCAGGAACGGCGAATGCTGTGAAAGGTTTGCTTTCTTCGGCGAGGGGGACTTGCCAATATCCTTGCTTCAGATCCAGCGTGGATATGTACTTTGCTCGCCTTAGTTTGTCCAGAATTCCGGCTATGTGCGGCAACGGGTAAGCATCCTTTACCGTGACTTCGTTTACAGCACGAAAGTCGATGCAGAACCTGGGTTTCCCATTGGCCTTCTTCACGATCACCACGTTGGAACTCCACGGTGATTTCGATGGTTCGATGATGTCCTCTTCCAGCATCCTATCCACTTCCTGGTTTACAATTTCCTGCATCTTGGGGTTGTAGGGTCGATATCTCTGTTTAATCGGCTCGGTTCCTGGTTTGAGTTTGATATCATGGATTATCATGTCCGTTAACCCTTGTACTTTCTCGAAGTTTCCCAGCTCCTGGTCCAGGAAGTCCTTCAGGGTACGCTTCTCCTTAGAATTCAAGGAGTGTACTTCGGGGTTCCCTGTTGACCTCGACGACCGTTCTGGCCTTGGCAGCCGTTCCTTTCCCAGGAAACATCGGGCTGTCCTTAAGTCGATCCGGAAATCATGCTGGGTGAGTAGGTCCATGCCCAAGATCAAGTCCATGGGCAGCTGAGGAACCAGATACAAACTCGCCTTAATCAGTGCCTTGCCGATCTTCAGCGCGGGTCTGTAGGATTCCCTGACGGCAACGGAATTTCCATCAGCGACGGTGGCCAACATGTCTGCGACCCTTGTTGGAAACACCCCCATATTCTTACATAACTCCGCTGTAGCCTGGCTCAGGAATGATCTCGAAGCTCCGGTGTCTAGTAATGCTTCGACAGGTTCCTTTCCTATATATATGGTGACGATCGGGCGAGTTTCTCGTGGTGTATGGTCTTGTGCTATCGGGGAGGTAGGAAACCGGAACTGTCTTCTCCCCAGACTTTGACAGTTCCGTTCTAGTTTCCCGAACAGCTGCACTCCCTCGACATGACACCGGGTTTTCCACATCGTGAGCAGAACACCCTCGGTGGAGAGCGACATTCATGCCTCATATGTCCCATCTTTCCACATCTCCAACATTGAAGCCCGGTGTTGTTAAAGCTAACCCTCTTCGGTGGGGCTGGCGCCTCCCTTGAGCCAACAGCGACGGGACTCGCTGGGCCTTTCCCTCTGGGTACCCCGGCCTGGGCAATCGGAGGGGGGCCTGGCAAGGCTGGTTGCCGCTGTTCCGGGACTCCTCGCTGCGAAGAGCTGACGGATAGGTTCCTAGAAATCTTCGGCTGTGGGCTTTGGTACACCAGGTGGGGTTCGTCGATCAAGCCTTTTTGGTTCGGAGGAGGTGTAAAGCCATCTACGTGCCATTGCACCAACTCGAACACTCTTCCTTTTCCTAAGAGATCCTGATACGTTGGCGTGTCCTGGAAGGCAAGGGCTGTCTGGAGGGATGGTAACAGGCGCTTCTTTATCAGGTTTACCTGTTCCTCCTCAGAAGGCCTCCTCGTTGTCAGCTTTAGGAAGAGATTCTGCATCCTAGTGACGAAGAGCAACAACTTTTCCCCTTGTCCTTGAGTTCGCTTCCGTATCTCGTCCAATAGGTTCTCCTCATAATCAAGCGGTAAGAACGCCTCACGCAGTTGGTTTTTGAAGTCATTCCAATTCTGGAATGAACCTCGCCTCGGGATATACCAGTCCCTGGCATCCTTCCTCAAGAGTTCGAAGATAGACTCAAACAGGCATCGGTGAGTCACACTGCGAGTTTCGGCCAACTGTTCGACCTCCTCCAGGAAACTATTCACGCTGGAAGATCCGTCGAAGTGAACGTTCCATTTGTAGACCGGTATGGACGGGCGGTCCGGTGACCAAGTCCTAGTATTGGGGTCGCTCTGGTTACCTTTACTCCTATCAGGATCAGATACTTTCTGTCCTCCCTGGTGAGATACCGGGGGGTGTCCTGTCCGAGATTCATGCTCGGCTCGTTCCTGTGCCCCTTGCTCCTGCCGGACGTCCCTCGTTACTGGACTGTGGTGGGCAGAGCAGTCTAACTCCTCAGGTTCCAGGAAAGGAAATGACACCCTCCTGGTGGACTCGGCTATGGCGAGCCCATTTCTTCGGCTTGGTTCCCCTAGAGGGCTGGTGAGGTCCAGGCGCCTCCGGACGGCATCGCAGGCTCGCTCTCGCAGACGCTGGAGGAAACCGGGGGTCAATCCGGTCCTCTGGAAGATTTCCGACTGCTGAGCTGCACCTGTTTCGTGCAGCTCATCAGGGTTCCTCGAGTCTCCTGCATTCCTTGCGAGACCTGGAGTTCCTTGGTGGAAGGTCCCAACTTCCTGTGGTTCATTGGCCGTGGTCCTCCGACGGTTGAGCTCCAGGGGGTCATCCAAAGAAATCAAGTCGACTCCTCGCTCTATTCGGGAAAAGACATCCACTTCAGGATGGTCTCGTTCCCTGGCAGCTTCTCCTACTGGCATCTGAAGGACCCTCCTCGCCTCTGCGAGGGTTTTGGCATCCTTCAGCATCTCGTACCCTTGTGCCAGAACCGACTTCAGATTGTCCAATCTGCCCTGTTCCTCCTCGGTGCTGGGTCTGACCAGCTCAATGCGGTTGCCGACGTGGACCAATCGGCTCCTGATGCGGACATAATCATTAACAGCGTTGTCCTCATCAAAGTCTCGAATGTCCTCCACCAAAGACCCCAGGATTCGATGAACATTGTGTAATTCCTCCTCGGTATTCCTGTGTCTGGTAGAGAAAGGCACCTGTAGAGCCAATACTTTCCTAAGTTCAGCCCGATTCTCATGGACAGTTCTGCCAGCCACGCATCCGCGGGCTTCGAGTTCCCATACCAACTCCTCGGCCCTAAGCCTGTTGACTTCCATGTCTGCTCTTAACTTCCTCTCCTCTTCTCGGATCGTTGATGAAAGAATCAAGTCCCTGCTCGGGCGCCAATTTGTGACGACCTTTTCTCCGGAGCGGTGAAACTTACTATCCAAAACTTACTCGGGTGCCAGTTGCAATAGGTTTTGCAAGGTTGCAACTCCTTGACAGAATCGATCACTGAAAATAATATTCCCTGGGTAACCTTTAAACAGTTGGAGAAGGGCTCTGTTTGATCTAAGATATTAGCGATGCAATGTTATATATTCTTTCACTGAAAAAGGACTCTGACACTGTGTAATAATAATCAATAAAACGCAAAAGGATTATGTACAACTTTATTTACAATATATTCACACAAATTCCAAATCAGTATAATCAGTTATATACAGTGTCAGAGCAGAGAGGTAAGAGGAGAAAAGCAACACAGTAAAAGTAACTTGTCCGATGAAAACCTATTCAGATTCACCAGTGTCCAACAGTAGAACTCGCACCCTGTATATCGGTCGGAATGAAAATCAATATAAGAAAACGATATACAGCGTAGTGTCCAAGAATGGAATCAAACGGCAGACCGCTATATGTCTGACCAGAAATGTAGTTACTCAATAATGGACACCGGTGTGGCTGACTTCGGAAATATGATCCACCCTGTATACCACTATGAATAGAATGTGTCGGTTAAAGGTGACACCGTTGAACTGTGATACACAAAGCGGTCACGGCAAATGTAAATTAAAATGTCAAGAATCGGTAATTAAACAAGAACCACCCTGTATATCAATGTCAATTAAGTTTCGGTACAAATTGACCGAGTTCAAATATGATATACAAAGCAATTACGGCAAAAGAAATTCAATGATAGGTAATATGAATAATAAAACAAGGACCACCCTGTATATCGATGTCAATTAAGTTTCGGTATAAATTGACCGAGTTCAAATATGATATACAAAGCAGTTACGGCAAAAGAAATTCAATGATCGGTAATATGAATAATAAAACAAGGACCACCCTGTATATCGACGTCAATTAGGTTTCGGTATAAATTGACCGAGTCAAAATGAGATATACAGAGTAGTTACGGCAGTTGCAATTCAAAATAAGTAATGCGAAAAATCAAACTAAAACAAGGACCACCCTGTATATCAATGTCAATTAAATGTTTCGGTATGAATTGACCGATTCGAAATATGATACACAGAGTAGTTACGGCAAGTGCAGTTCAAAATAAGTAAAATCAAGAATCAATAGTAAAAGAAGGACCACCCTGTATATCCACGTCAATTGAATGTTTCGGTATAAATGGACCGAGTTAAAATAGGTTATACAGAGTAGTTACGGCAAATGCAATTCAGAATAAGTGAAATCAAGAATCAACAGTAAAACAAGGACCACCCTGTATATCGATGTCAATTAAATGTTTCGGTATAAATTGACCGAGTCGAAATATGATATACAGAATAGTTCCTGAAAGCAATTTCAAATGAGCAATGTCAGTAATTAACAGTTATATAAGGCCAACCCTGTATATCAAATTAAATAAAAAGTTTCATCCAAATCAGATGTACGGAAATATGATATACAAAGCGGGACCTGGAAATGCAAAGAACTCGCTAATAGGTGATAGTAAGAATTGACTAAGAATGAAATAGCAAACGATGAATTTGATTAATTTCTATGCAAGCAAATGAATAAGAATTATTAACATAGCGGTTGAAACGGATAGAGCAAGCTAGCAGATAGGTGAGAGCACACTAAGCGTTTTTCAGGCGAATATGGAATAATCAAATTATGATAGGTCGAACATACGAAATCGGCTAGTGTTCTCGGTCGGAAAATACGTTGTAGGCAACAACAGTGGTATTTTCTTTCGGGAGTCGGAATGGTGAAACTCAGGCACCGGGTCAAGGAACACCGGGTCAGCAACTGACCTAATGCTCGCCTCAACCAAATGATCTGAGGGGTTCTCGGTTGTGTCTTTTATTTCGTCTCGAAGGCCTACAAAGCGAGGATACCTCAACGGAGAAGGCAATCAAGAACGAAATGTGAGCGACACCCCCGGTGGTAACTACACAACGATTATTGCGTAGCAGGGAAAGGAATAAATTCGGATCGGAACACAGATCGCCGAATAAACGGATCTTCAAACCTACCACAGCGTACTCACCAGGTATTTTCACTTGCACAAACTGAATTTAATTTACCCAAAAATGAAATAAAAATAAAAAGAGAAATTCTACGGAAAAATATAAACTAAAAATGGATTTCTACGGAGTGATAACAAATTATATCTCGGAGAGTTAAAATTTCGGAATTTTTACAATACGAGCGGAATTCTAATCGGAAAAATGAATGATAACTTATGAAACTCGGAATCTCGGAAAATGAATCTATAATCAATCAATTAATGCGGAATGAATCCCTAATTGCTGCGCACAGCGAATTTATATGTTCGGTATGTGAGTACGTCATGTGCCGTGATTTTGGGGATATTTTCCAGAGGGGGGAGCCCAAGGGGCCTGCGGATTGGTCAGACTCTATTTCCCTATCGGCACTATTTTTCCAGCGCTGGTCTGGAATAATGTCGGCGCAATCCCTGCCGTCGTCCCGGGTCCGAATCGAGCGTTAGAAAAACACATCAACACGCGAAAAAAACTGCAACGTTACAGATAACCAGCGACCGCGGTCGACATACGTGTTTTTATACATAGGACCGAATTTGAGTTTGACTTTAAATAATTCGAATTATATTTCTCATTGCGCTGAATGGAAAATTAATAAACGAATTTATTGGGACTTCGGTGGGCTCTTTGTCGGATAAACTGAAATAAATAATTCGACTAATTCGACTTATATTTCTAATTGCGCTGAATGGAAAATTAATAAATTAAATTTATCAGGACTTTGGTGAGATCTTTGCCGAATAAATCGAAATACCTTCGAGTTATTCGACTTGTTGACGGCTGTTAGCTTTAAATATGAATATGAAAAATGTAATTCTGGGAAATTTGCTAGTAACGAAAAATCACTTCGTTACAAGCTACAAAATTAGGAGAGATATCAAATTTCTGTCCAAAATTATTCGTTTTATAAAAAATTAGCACAGGTCTGTCAAAACCACATCATCATATATCATCTTTAGATGGCATGTAGGTACATGTCCTAGAAATTTCAAATTGTGTGATACTTATTTCGGAAATAATTACGATAATCTTATGAATACTTCAATAATTTTGTTCGATAATTTCGGATGAGGAACATTTCGCAATCTTGCATGAATATAATTGCATCATAAATATAATTGCAGAGGAAGAAATATTGTTCGCGGCCATACCGAACACTGCAGCCAAGCAGCGTCGGTCGCGGTTGGTATTTGCATGGGTGACCGCTTGGGAATACCGAGTGCTGTAACATTTTACAATTTAGCTTCTGTGTATGAATTTTCAAGAATTTTTACATGCATCAGCAAATTATGATTAGAGTATTCTATGAATTCATAGAATTGAGAATAATTATTGAAAATTTTGAAAAATCGTATCTCACAAAGTATTAGTTTGTTAGAGTTGAGAATTATATATATGGATTCTTATGAAGAAACTGTATCATAAAAAAAAAAAAATTTTTCCTTACTCCAAAACCACCGGGTTGATTTTGCCCAATCACGAACTCAGGTGAGATATTTATCTCTCAAACGAATTCTGAAAGTTTCAACTGTCTAGCTCATTCCGTTCGAGAGTTATCGTGGTTACGGCTAGCCGGACAGCTTTTGACCACGGATTCTTGATCAGTAGGTCGAACTGAAACGTTTGAGACTATTTCTAGCCAATAATTCGAAAATTACAGACATTTGTGCAAATTGATAAGCACTCTGCTCCAAGGAACAAGAGTGCCAAAAAAGAGATCATTTCGATACTTTTATTACAAATAATCGTCCTCGGATGAAGTTCCTCTGGTCATATGTTGACGACCTCTATGCTAAATCCAAGCCTGAAACACAAATTAATATGATTAAAATTTCTGATGGACAAGCACTAAGACGAAAAGAACAAATGGTGGAGCGGTTCGGTTCCAGAAAAAGGAGAAAGATTTGTTGATAAAACCATTTTTGGCGCTCTTGCTCCTCGAGAACAGAGTGCTTATCAATTTGCCCAAATGTCTGTAATTTTCGAATTTTTAGATGAAAATGGTCCTAAACGATTTGGTTCGACTCACTGATCAATATTCCGTGGTCAAAATCGATTCTGTCCGGCTAGCCCTCCGTTAACACGATAACTCTGGAACGGAATGAGCTAGGAAAGTTGAAGTTTTCAGAGTAGGTTTCGGGGATAGATATCTCGGTTAAGTTAGTTATTGGGTAAAATAAAAAATAATTCAGTTTATTTAAAAAATTTCAAATAAAATTTTTTTCAAGAAATAATCATAAAAATCCATTGATATTATTTTCAACTCTAACGACCTAATACTTTCGGAGATGTGATTTTTCAAAATTTCAATAATAAATCGTACTTCTCCTATGTTTCCACATAATGCTCTACTTAATTATTCTATCTATGAATTATTACATGATCTGTGTTCTTACATGTCATCTTATTTTCCTATGAGAGATAAATGTCGAAAATATTTCTGGTTCGTTATTCTTGATATGAAATAACACCTTATGTTCTAGAAATCAAAGTATGATTGAATGCAAAATGACCAATGAAATAACCTCAGCTATCGTAGAATTAAGAGGATATGATATTATACTTTTAAGGTGATAAAATATAATGCCCGTGGATAATCCATATAATGATGGAAATATATTCGTTGGTAATATACATAATCAAATTGGGTTCAGAATAGCTCCAGTAAAAAGAAAACTGCAATATGGTCTAATATTTAATTGATATAATATAATTTCAGAATAGATTTCAGGAATAAATATCTCGGATAAGTTCGTTATTGAGGAGAATCGGACTGTTTGAATTTAATTTCTTTCATGATGCAGATCTATCGTAAGAATCCATTTAAATAATTCCCAGAGACAAATAATTTCGGAATAATGATTTGTCAAAGTTTGAACAAGAGCGCCAATGCTCCTGTCCACTGGGCTTGAACCAAATTTTCTATTTCCAACTTCTGTAAATGAAATAAAGGATATTATATCGAAATTGAAAACAAATGGAGAAATGATTCTATCAGCACGGAACTTTCAAAAAATGTCCGTGAAGAAGTAGCGGAACCGTTAATGTTGTTGGCAAATCGATTAATCGGAACTGGTGAATTCCCGGACAAACTCAAAGTGGTTGTCATTAAACCAGTATTCAAATGAGAGGACAAAAGGGATGGATCAAATTACAGACCTATCTGTTTGATTGCCAACGTGGCAAAAATATTAGAAAAGTTAATGAAAATCGTACTGTAAACTTTTTAGTTAAAAATGGGTTAAAGCCCTGTGGACAGTGGCTTTCTGGCGCTCTTGTTCAAACAGACCAATTATATCTCCGACAGTATTGGTTTCTCAGAGTTGGGAATTACATCAATGGATTCTTATGAAAGAACTTCATCTTAGCAGAAATTGAATTCAAACATCATAGAAGAATTTAAATTCAACAAGAATGCCAAAAATTATAAATCCAAAACCAATAGACGAATTATACCCAACAACGAACTCATCCGAGATATTCATTCCTCAATTCTATGATGAACGATAATATATATCTTTCCTCAAATCCACTCCAATACTCCAATACACCAATATTCCAGTTTTGTTTTTAGTGGAGATATTCTGAACTCAATATTACTAACTTACCATTACCATTCCCATCATCATATGGATTGACCATCGGCATGAAAATATCAACCAACAAAAAGTATGATATTATATTATAATTCTACGATTGCTGGAATGAATTAGACAACGTCATGTTTCAGGAAAATAAGTTGACATCATAACAATTCATAGAATACACACAGAATAATTATATCATTCTGTGGAAACATAGAAATACGAAAGTATTAGCTTGTTAGAGTTAAACATGATATCAATGGATTCTTATAGGAAAACTGCATAGTGAAAAAAATTTAATTTGGAATTTGTTATGTAAAAAAATTTTTTTTTTGTTACTGCGAAACCATCTTTCTGATTTCTGATAACGAACTTAGCCGAGAAATTCATCTCCCAAACCTACTCTGAAAATTTCAACTGTCTAGCTCATTCCGTTCGAGAGTTATCGTGCCTACGGCTGGCCGGCCGGACAGAATGAATTTCGACCACGGATTCTTGATCAGTGAGTCGAACCAAATCGTTTGAGACCATTTTCATCGAAAAATTCGAAAATTACAGACATTTGGGCAAATTGATAAGCACTCTGTTCAGAGGAACAAGAGCGCCAAAGATAGAATTTCATCTGGAAACCAGTTCGGATTCAGGATCTACGGAAGAGGCAATCAGAAAGCTGATAGAGAAAATATATCTACGGTTGGTTGGATGGAATCACGGTTGGTCTGTGCGTTAACACTGATCCCACAAAGGCTTTTGACACGGTGTCTCATAAAAAGCTGTTTTGTAAACTCCAATTGAGTGGTTTTTCGAGGAAGAGCATATGAATTGATCAAGAGTTATTTATCTAGGATAATGCGAAAGGACGAAAGGACCTAGAAGGTCCTTTCGTTTGCATAGAAAGTGTAGCACTTTCCTACACTCGGTGTAATTTACACTCGATATTAGTATTCGTTTGCTTATTGGATTTACACCAGTGTACACGAAGTGTAGTTTATCTGCACCTGGTCGAAAGGAGGTATGAAATGCACTCAAAACAGAATGTAGGGTTATGGTTAATGTTACGGTAAGAAGAAGGCGCCAATAGTTGACTGTTATGAAAATATTTGTTGACTGGGAACTTTGATCTCTTCTTCAAAATGGGTATTATCGAATTTAAAATTTGCAATAAGGTCAGGAGGATGAAGAAATAATTAATCCGTTTTGAAACGGTAATGCTATTTGGAAATTGTTATGTTGATTTTTTTCACCAATTGATTTTTCAGATGATGAATTTACTGTTAATTTTTTTGAAAAAGCCGTCAGGGAAGGGAGATTACTACAGTATGGGATTTATATCCATCAGATTGATGGCTGTGTCAATGTTTTTGACGTTTGATAAACAAACCTTATTTCAGTGTATTTTTCATTCGTTTGCGTTACTGTACTGAAAATCAGCTGATTCAGAGTGCAGTGTAGATTACACTACACCAAGAAACAGACGAAAGAACCTTCTTTCGCTAGAAGGTTTATAGAGGTCGTCATGGCCAGAGCTGTGCCGAGCACTGAGCAGTGCTTCGAGCCCTAAGCACTAAGCACTCAATAAAAATGATCCCGAGCCTCGAGCACAAAGCACCGCATTTTCACTAAAGGCTTGCGATTACCAAGCACTTTATAAAAGTAATTCGATTTTTCGAGCACTAAGCACTAAGCACTTTTAGATGAAAATGAGGATATTCTCTGCGAATTGTTATATAAAATTGTATTCAATTGGAGAAACATGTTAACTATCAAACCTGCATTCCTCATACGCATCATTGGAGGATAAGAAAGAGAGTGCAGCGAAACAAATTTCTATAAAACTAACGATCTCGAAATTCGTTCTATTCTCACTCCTATTGCAAAGGTCTTTATTATTTAAGGAAATGATACAATGAATGGCAATATGAATTCCATAAGTGTCTCAGTTTTTCTGCACATGTAAAATGTATTTCCCTATTGAAAAATGGGACAAAACCCGTAACATATATGAGAACAACATAGTATTATATTATGAAACTTGGGCCAAGTATTTACTTTCCCTTAATAATGAAAAAACCACTGACGTGAATTCAGTGCTCTTTGGGGCATTTTGTCATTAATACATAATTTAATTTGAATTGATCAACATGAAGTCAGTTTTTTTTAAATTTCTCAATATATCAAAAATATAATCCGCAGAAATCGGATAGCATTATTTTCTATTGTGATTGTAATAATAAGCAATTAAGCATTGTAAATGAGATATAAATTTAAATGCGTCAGCGTCTATTCGTGTTACGACAAGATTTCGGAAAAGCTTAGTGCTTAGTAATCCTTCGTAGTGCTCGGGAGCACTTAAGTGATTGCTAAGCACTAAGCACTGGTTTTAATAAGTGCTCAGGAGCACAGTACTTGGGTGCAAAAAAGGCTTCAAGCACTTTCACAAGGACTAAGCACATTGCTTTGGCTTAGCACTGGTCATGGCTAAGTCCATCACCATCTTCAAAATTACTTTCTTCCAAAATCCATAATAACTCTTCATCGCTAAATTTTTGGGAATAGTTACACTTTTTCGGTAGCGAGGATCTTGCGACGTCTCTATCGTCCGCCATTTTGCTGCATGAACCAAATACCGGGGAAAATACGTAAAAACTCACTCGCGAGTTCGACCACAAGCGTTCTTACAATAGTTGAAACATAAACAGACTGAATCTATCCAGTACGCTCAAATTCTTCAATAATAAACATAAATCGCCAGCTGTATTCCAAAGCTAAACCGCCCCAATTGCAGCGCGTGCCAGCAAAAATTGCGACGAAAAAAGTTTGAACCAATCCTGAAAACATTGCCTGAAGGACCTACTCTGAGTGCCAAGATAACATTCGGTACCGTACTCCGGTGCCAGGAAAATTAAAATGCTATATACTGAAGTCACACTCGTGTCGCCATTTGGCGACGGTGGCACTTGGGAAACGGTTCATGCGTCGCCAAATGGCGACACCAGCAGCGAACGTGTTGAGCTATTCAGTATTTTATTTTTATCCTTGATTTCCGGGAATGCAAAACTGATTGTTTCCCTAAATTGTTTTATCTTCAAAATTTTTCGGATTAAGTCTGGATCATATCCATTGTTTACAGCTATTTGTTCGATAATTTATAATAATTTACAATTTACAATAATTTTCTTCAGATAAAGGTATATTAATTAGCAGGTGTAACATACTACGAAATGCCGAGAATTTATGATCCAATGGGTGAGACGTGGATCGAGGAATAATTGTTTCCGTATGGGATGGTGTCCTAAATATTGAAATTGTTTTTCGTTTTTATTGTTAAACCAAAAAAAATAATTACACCATCATTTTCCATTTCTTTTGTGAATTTGACTTGTGGATCAATCTACAAATTTTTCCATTTACCGGTATACTCCCTCAAAACAGGCGAACACATCATCACACAATATTTAATAAATTAGTGTAAATATAATTTTTCGTCGACCTCTGTGAAGAGTGACATTTTCCGTACTAACTCGTCCGCAAAAATCCTTTATCGTTCGCTGTGGTCACAATGAATACGGCTTGATACGGTTCAATACAAACATAAGTAGCTGTAAGAATAACTGGCCGTGCTGTGGTCCCAACGGATACGGTTCAATACAAACTTAAGTATATGTATCATTTGCTATTGTAAAATTATTTGAGGTCCAAAATTCATGAAAATATGTGGAGGTCGATGGAAGAATGTAATATGCAACTCGGCGACAAATTTGTTTCTTTCTAGAAACAAAAAGAAATCATTGACAGAAAATCTCCAAACATATTCTCAATAACAAAGCGGAGTTCAGTTTATCTGAAAAATAACAATTCTTCCACTGTTTCCTATCTATTATAGTTCAATACGTATGTCAAGTTATACTGAAGTTCGTCTTTATTGTTTCCAAGTTTCTCGTCGTTTCATAACGAGGTAACAACTCACAGATCCATTCCGGTCGCACCAAAGCAACATAATAGAAACTTTTATTTCCAGATCTTAATGACCGACTGAAAACAAAGAGTGGGTAGGATACCTCCCTGATAATAGGGTCAACAATCCAGCAATAATAATCGTTATTCGAAACCAGAAAATATTTGGGTGACTAAGGGAAATATCACTCTTTGTCGCACTTGCTCCATCCATTTGCCTTGATGTCTGTAATTTTCAAATTTTAGTCTTGAACGAAATGAGTTAGAGAATTGATTGAAAATTGCAGAGAAGGTTAAGTGTCCAACTGCGCATGTTACGTTTGTTAATGGGTGAAATACGCGAAATGGTTTCCGAGTTAGAGACTCTAAAATTTCGTTTCCCTGATAACTCAAAGAATACAATTCTGATCGAAATAAAACTCGGTAGTTAGTTGAGAAATACCGACACAAAGACTAATGCGAAATTTCGTGAGTATCGTATGATCAGAAAATTACAAAAGAATCTTTAAAATAAATTCTGTATTGTAGAATCTATATATCTATTGTCATGATATATATTGTAGTTAAAATTATAGTGTGTATTTCAGAATTTAGAAGTATCCATGGAAATGATTAAAACAATTGATTAGTAGATATAAAATATATAAATTAATATAGAAGTGGTTGATTGGTTGGAATTTGAAACAAAAGAAGAGTTAGATTGTGTTTCGAGTACCCTCAGAAGAGTACAAGAGACTCAGTTAAATATAATTTTAAAGAAAATAAGTGAATTATTGTTATTATCATAACAATGGGCGCCCAACGTGGGGCTAAAATGGAATTAGATATGGCAATTTTCTTCAAAGAAATGATGAAAAAATTCAAAGATAATTTGGAAAGAATGCATCAAAAATTGAAAGACAAATCCGAATGAATGTGTCAAGAAATTAAACAAGAAATGCAGGAAACTAGAGAAATAATTGAAACAATGTCCAGTCTTATGACTGGGCATCAATGAAGAAGCATAGAAAATTGCACAAAATAATAAATTCAGTTTATGATCATTTAATACATCATAAAATATAAAATAAAGATAGAATTGAATTATACGTTGAACAGTATAATAATGCTATGGACAATACTAAAATTAATTCTGAAACTTCTGAAAATGGTGGCTCATCATGAAATCAGGAACCAAGGAGCTTTCCTATCAAGGGCTGGTCAGAGAGCTTTGGAGAAGCTCAGTATAACTGGCATATCCATCGATCATGAGCTTGCAGAAACACCTACACGCCGACAGACCAGAGAATAGTCGGCAGAGAGATAAGACAGGCACAACAGAAGACATTACTTGAAGATCCCACGAGCAAACACCTGCACTCCATATATTTCAGTAGTTTTAAAGATCAATGCCTGTCGGAAGAATTATCCTCTGCCTTTTTGTAGTCCACTAGGCTCAACTCAAAAACGGAGGGATTTATTATGGCTTATCGAGATGGCGTGATAAATACCAGATGGTATAAAAAGAACATGATGAAAGTGCAAACCCCCATAACGTGCAGAGTGGGCCACATCCAGCAGTAAACTATTATGTACATTGTGTCTGCTTGCAGAGTCCATGCTTCATCAGAATATTTGAAAAGACACAATGCGGTACTCCGAATTCTCTACTTTCATCTGAGAGATGTTTATGGTATAGATAACGAGCCAGTGATACCATATGTGCCTCTGGAGATTGAAGCAGTTGTTGAAACTGACAGAGCTTGCATCCACTGGAACTATGCGATTTCAACAACTAGGCAGATCCACGCCATAAAGCCAGATATACTCTAGCTGAACAAAGGAACTCAAGGAATTGTTTATCGTCGAATTTTCTTTCCCCGCAGAAAATAATGTGGTGATGAAAGAAGGACAGAAGAGGGAAAAATACAAGGATTTAATGTTCGAACATTGTTTACTATGCTGCAACGCATACATGCTGCTGCAACGCGGTAAAGAATGACTGAATCAATGCTCTTTCTACCCAGACATATCTTACCACGACTCAGCACAGGCAGGTGTTCAGACGTAGTAACTATTGTATTATTGATACGCTGTTATTCTCGAGACATTATTTACCGCTCTGCAGTCCTATCCACGTTCCAATGTGCTTTCACGTTCATAAATATAACAGTAACATACTATCACCAAAAATAGTTTACTAAACATCTAAAACACTCTAAAATTAAAAAAAAGTTATAGTAAATAATACAAATACACATAAAAATATCAATAGTATAATATAGTAAGTATCGCTAAAAATAAATTATTAAAACACACTAAAATACAAAAAAAAACTACATTAACTGCAAAATCCACTTAAGAATAATTCTAGTGTGCATTTACATGTGATTTTGCATTTGGTCTATTAATACGTTTTGCGCCGCATGATAAACCACGTCTAATTTTTCTTCGACTCACTGATGTTGGCTGAATAGAAAAGTTTTTTAGCAAGAGATTTTTTGATAAGTGAATAAAATTTAATAAGTCAGAGAGTGTTATAATTTTGTTTAAAGTTTCATAAAGTTGCATGACATTAACCATATTAACCGTTTCATGTTTGGTTGCTATTTTACTAATTCGTTCAAAATTTTTTGATACAGCTGGGGAATATTCTTCACCTAAATTTGTTTTTTGGCATTCTCGACAGTGTTTATTGTTTCGATAGAAAAATTATCCTGTTGTAAAAACATTGCTTTGTTGCTCTGCTCTAGTTGGCAAGTCATTTTCTATACTCACATCATTTGACATGTCTTCATAAAATTCTGGGGATACGTTTTCTCCTAGAGCTAATTGTGCTAATACTTTTCTGTTATCGGTGTTTATTTGCATACAGGTCCTAAACTTTATTTCAAACTTATTTTGTATGGCGTAAGGGTCCTTACAATATCTTCCACCCTGCCTAAACTGTAGACGCAAAATGCAATATCTGCCTACCTATGCAGTATAAAAAATAATTATCATTGCTCTCCGAAGAAAGCAAATTTGAACGTGGTTGGGACTGCAACGCGGTAAACAAAATCTCGAGAATGACAGCATATCTATAATACAATAATATATCTATAACAAATATATATCTATAATACAAACGTCTGAACACCTGCCTGTGCTGAGTCCTGGTAAGATATGTCTGGGTAGAGAGAGCTTTGGTTCAGTCATTCTTTACCGCGTTGCAACAGCATGTAGGCGTTGTAGCATAGTAAACAATGCCAATACGCATCCGGTATCCAAGGCATAAGGTTAGGATGGTCATACTAATCATAGGATGCATAGGAGATGAGATATGAGATCGAACTATGTGGCCGAAATGAAGATTATTCCGGCCTGCAAATATGGCCTGTGAAGGCCGCTTGCAGCTCAACTCTTTTGTTAAGGAACACTGTAAGGACAGGACGAAGAAATACTCCAAGGAACGTGCGAGAGGTTATTTATTCAATAACCAATCAACAACTGGAATGTCACACTCCTGAGAGGAGCGGACCCTCTCAGGGCGGGTCTATAAAAGGTTTTTCCTCTAGAGCAGACCAAAAAATTGAACTAGAACAAAAAGAAGGATCAAATATAATGTTAAACACTGATGATATTGCATCTACAGAAATAATTAATATAGAAGAAGAAATAATTAATTAAGAACTAGAAATAATGACACTTAAAAGAAATATACAACATGTGTTCAATCTGTAAAATGAAAAGGAAGAATGATATTAAAAATTGTTTCAAGCCCTGTGGACAGCAGCTTTGGCGCTTTTTCAAACTTTGGCAAATCATATCTTCGAAATAATGTGTACCTGGGAATGATATAAATGGATTCTTACTATAGAACTGCGTCATGAAAGAAATAAAATTCCAACAGACCGATTCTCCTCAATAACAAACTTATCCGAGATATTCATTCCTCAAATCTAGTCTGAAATAGTATATTGTAAAATTAGTGGGAAAAGCATAATATGCTTTTCCCACGAATTATACATACTATTTTTTCTTCGATCGTTAATTTACATTTAAGAAATTAATTAAAAAATATTTCATTCAAGATGTAATCAAGTAAGTTTGAATAGGTTTCTCTATGTTGATATTGAAATATAGAAGTGGTAACCATGGAAATAACTTTGTTATGACAAAAGTAAAATAATTTTCAAGCTGGATTTGTTTGATACGTTATATATATTTTATAAGGAATTAAAAAAGAATTAATAAATATGAACACTGATAGTGATTAATTGTTGCACGCCTCTTGAACTAGTAGAAGCCGCGAACGCGGCTCCACTCAATTTACTTCCGGCGAAATCCAGAGAGAAGTATGAACTTGCGTACCAACGCTTCATGGATTTTTGCAGAAAAAACAACAGTGTATCCTTTCCTGAGAATGTACTGATAGCTGAATTGCTGAATTGGCTAAAACAATGAAATCTTCGACGTTGTGGGCACACTATTCCATGCTTCGATAAACTTAGTTTGTTGAAAATAATATTAATATTGCCCAGTTTCAAAAACTGAGAGCATTTTTAAAACGTCAAGCTATAGGATGCAAAACGAAAAAATCCAAAATTTTAACCCAGGAACAAGTTCAGAAATTCATTTTAGAGGCCCCAGATGACATCTTTTTATCGACGAAAGTAAGTGGATATAGATAAAATAGTATTACTTAAAATGCATAAAATATGAAATATACAATTGTTGATTAAAATAATATAAAAATCAAAACCATACTTTGTTTCATTTTATTGTAATAATCCATTTGAAACATTACCGCACGCTACAGCAGTGCGGTAAGAATATTACCGCACTGATATTATCTAATTGCTTAGCAACTGCCCACTATTCTGGAATGTTGAGCTTTGCGCATGGAAAGCAGGTCAAAATAGTGTCACTTTTCCCACGATCGAAGAAAAATTATATTATATCAATCAAAAGTTAGACAACATTGCAGTTTTGTTTTTACTGGAGATATTCTGAACCCAATTTAATTATGTATCTAACGTAAGAATATATTTCCATCCTCATTTGGATACGGGGATTATATTATCACCTCAAAACTACGATAGCTGAGGTTATTTCATTGGTCATTTTGCATTCAATCATACTTTGTTTTATAGAACAGGAAGGGTATTTTATTTCAAGAATAACGAACCAGAAATAATTTTGACTTTTATCTCTCATAAGAAAATAAGATGACAAGTGAGAATACAGATCATATAATAATTCATAGATAGAAAAATGAAGTACAGCATTCTGTGAAAACATAGAAGTACGATTCATTTTTGAAATTTCGAAAAATCATTTCAACGAAAGTATTAACTTGTTACGGTTCAAAATGACATCAATGGATTTTTATGGTGAAACTGCATCTTAAAAAAAATTTAATTTGAAATTTTTAATGTAAAAAAAAAGTTTAATCTGGAACCCTCAGTCCGATTTTGCTCAATAACGAACTTAACTAAGTTGTTTATCTCCCAAACCTATTCTGAAAATTTCAACTGCCTAGCTCATTCTGTTCGAGAGTTATTATAGAAACAAATTTTAAAAATTTTTAAAATTTTTTTTTGACACTTTACGGCAACCCGATCAATACAAAACTTCGCATGTTTCGGGAATAATCATAAAAAATGTTTTTACTAAAAACAGCCATAACTCCGAAACCTCTTGATGGATTTTGCCTGTTAATGAGGTAGTCCGAGATATTTACGCTCCAAACCTACCCTGCAAATTTCAATCCTCTAACTGCTTTCGTTCGAGAGTTATCGTGTTAATGACCGGACGGACGGCCGGCCGGACAGAATCGATTTCGACTACGGATTCTTGATCAGTGAGTAGAACCAAATCGTTTAAGACCATTCTCAGCCAAAAATTCGAAAATTACAGACATTCGGGCAAATTGATAAGCGCTCTGTTCCAAGGAACAAGAGCGCTAAAAACAATTACTGAAGTATCAAGGTTTCGTAACAGAAGGTATCAGAATTCAAGAAAGATATGGTCATCACTCAGAAGGGAATGGTTTACAAATTATTGCATCCAAATCATATTTATCACCCTATTATAGAAATGAAAAGAAAACAAAAAATTGGTTAAAGCCCTGTGGACGGGAGCTTTCTGGCGCTCTTGTTCAGACAGACAAATTATATCTCCGAAAGTATTGGTTTCTCAGAGTTGGGATTTATATCAATGGATTCTTATGATAGAACTGCATCATGAAAAAAATTAAATAAAAAAAAAGGGAAGTTTAAAAAAAAGCTTCAAAAGTTATCATTTAAACAAGAGCGCAAAAAAGAGCAATCTACAATGCTTCAAAAATTGTCATTAAATTTATTTATCAAGATTAAATGAGCAATCTGCAATGATTCAACCTAGTGGAATGGGTTGTTGCAACTTACACTCGGTGCCTAGTTTTCACAACTCGAAATACCTAAGGAAAGTATCATCGAAATGTCTAGAGCAATGCTGGAGACAATCATAGCAGATTGTCCATTTATTCCTAATATTTGAGTATGTAGAGGCTTACGAACAAATTATTTCAATAGTTCAAAATATATTAATAAAATATTATTCTCTCTTCATAATTTAAAATTTAATAGTTCATACCACTAACACATTCTTTTCTGTATTATGGACCTTAACTCAAGAAAAAATGTTTGATACACAAATGTAGATCCATATTTCAGCATTCTTTTGCTAGCAACATTATGAAAATACTGGATATAGGAACATGTCTCACTACTTAAGGAAGTAAAAGGTAATATTAACCTCAGTGGTCAACGAACAGTAATTTCATTTGATGATTCCATTATTTTCTTCTTTCCTATTGCCTTCGTAAACTGCATCAATAAAATGATCCAATTCTAAATCTCCCGAAACATCATACCTAATATTTATACATAAATTATTCAATATGTAATCAGTCAATATTATTTTTGGTTTCAAAGAGCCTTGTATATATTCACAAATTCAAGAATCGGATACTTGTTTTCCAACAGAAAATATTTTCAAACTACGAATGGACATGTCTCTAATACATAGCTAGATAAGATGACATTTATGAACAGTGAACACAGACAGATTTTGTGTTCACACCACTCTGTGAATACATAGAACTACGATGTATTATTGAAATTTTGAAAAATGATCTCCGAAAGTATTAGCTTGTTACAGTTGAAAATGATAACGATGGATTCTTATGATTAAACTGTATCTTAAAAAAAAATTAATTCAAGTTGTAATGTAAAAAATGGGTTCAAGCCCTGTGGACAGGAGCTTTCTGGCGCTCTAGTTCAAACAGACAAATTATATCTCCGAAAGTATTGGTTTCTCAGAGTTGGGAATTATATCAATGTATTCATATGATATAACCGCATCATAAAGGAAATTCAATTCAAATAATAGTTTATTTATCAAGATTAAATGAGCAATCATGAGAATGAGAACTGCACCATGGAAGAAATCAAATTAAAGCTGGACAATTTTGCCCAATAACGAACTTAACCGAGATATTCATCTCCCTAATCTACTCTGAAAATTTCAACTACCTACCTCATTCCGTTCGAGAGTTATATCTATATCTATGGATTAAAAGCAGTCTCGCTACTCTCAGATCTCTTACTAACTTCATGTTCCGTTCCGAAATGTAAGACTTTTCTGAGAAAAACTAATTTCGGAGCAAACAACTGAGATTTTTCTCACTTCGCTCACAATTCTTCGATTGATTAGATAATGTCATGTCACAGGAACATAAGTTGACATTAGGACAATTCATACATAGAATTATATCATTCTGTGACAACGTTGAAATACGATATATTATTGAAATTTTAAAAAATCATATCTCCGAAAGTATTAGCTTGTTAGAGTTAAAAATGATATGAATGGATTCTTATGATAATACTGCTTATTAAAAAAAAAATTAATTTGGAATTTGTTCTGTAAAAAAAAATATTTTTTGTTACTCCGAAACCATCTGTCCGATTTTGCCCAATAACAAACTTAGCCGAGATATTTATCCCCCAAACCTACTCTGAAAATTTCAACTCTCTAGCTCATTTCGTTCGAGTGTTATCGTGCCTACGGCCGACCGGACCGGACGGCTGGACAGAATGAATTTCGACCACGGATTCTTGATCAGTGAGTCGAACCAAATCGTTTAAGACCATTTTCATCGAAAAATTCGAAAATTACAGACATTTGGGCAAATTGATAAGCACTCAGTTCCGAGGAACTAGAGCGCCAAAAACAAATATTTTTCGTTACTCCGAAACTATCAGTCGGATTTTGCCCAATAACGAACTTAACCGAGATATTTATCCCTCAAACCTACTCTGAAAATTTCAACTTCTAGCTCATTTCGTTAGAGAGTTATCGTGTTAACGACCGGACACAATCGATTTTGACCATGGATTCTTTATCGGTGAGTCGAACCAAATCGTTTAAAACCATTTTCAGCCAAAAATTCGAAAATTACAGACATTTGGGAGAATTGATAAGCACTCTGTTCCGAGGAACAAGAGCGCCAAAAAAATTGAAAAAGCACTGACGTGAAGTCAGTACATGTTCTACTCACCTCTAATGGACACTCTTTATCGAATGTAGCATCCATATATACTTACCGTTTTCTCTGCTTTTATGATAAATGATTTTATTTAATACCACTTTAATGTAATATAGTAACTAGCAACATTATGAAAATACTGTATATAGGAACATGTCTTACTACTTAAGGAAGTAAAATGTAATATTAACCTCAGTGGTCATACAGTAATTTGTTTTGATGATTCCATTATGTTCTTCTTTCCTATTGCCTTCATAAACTACATCATTCAAATGATCCAATTCTAAATCTTCTGAAACGTCATCCCGATTGTATACGTAAATTATTCAATATGCAACCAGTCAATATTATTTTCGGTTTTAAAACAGTCTCGTATATATTCACAAATTCAAGAATCTTGGTACTTGTTTTTCAAACTACGAATTGACATGGCCGTAATAGCTAGATAAGATGACATTTATGAACAGTGAACACAGACAGTGAATACATGGAACTACGATTTATTATTGAAATTTTGAAAAATCATATCTCCGAAAGTATTAGCTTGTTAGAGTTGAAAATGATATCATTGTTTTCTTATGATAAAATTGCATCTCAAAAATAATTGAATTCAAAAGTTGTAATGAAGAAAAAAAAATTTTTTTCGTTACTCTGAAACCGTCAGACCGATTTTGCCCAATAACGAACATAACCGAGTTATTTATACCTCAAACCTACTCTGAAAGTTTCAACTGTCTAGCTCATTCCGTTCGAGAGTTATCGTGTTAACAGATAATTCGGACAGAATCGATTTTGACCATTGATTCTTGATCAGTGAGTCGAACCGAATCGCTTAGGGCCATTTTCAGCCAAAAATTCGAAAATTACAGACGTTTGGGCAAATTGATAAGCACTCTGTTCTGAGGAACAAGAGCGCCAAAAAGTGGGGAGGGAATTATTTTACTAAAATTATTTTACGTTAATTTAAACCAAGAATTTCAGTTTTAATTAAAAAGGAAAGAGTGGAAGAGGGAAAAGAAGTGAAATTTATGATGAGTTTTGTGAAACATACAAAAGTATTCATTATTCAACAAATTTGTTACAAATTGGATTGAGAGATTTTAATAATTCAAAATTTTGTTTAAAAAAAAATCGTTGAATATTGAATTTGGGGAATTGTCATGATTTATGTATTGTAGTTGAAATTAGAGTGTGTATTTCAGAATTTAATAGTATCCATGGAAAGAATTAAGATAATTGTAAGTAGTAATAAAATATATGAATTGATATAGTACCTAGTGTCAGTTGGTTTCAGAGATTTTAATAGATTATGAGACAAAATAAGAGCTAGATTGTGTTTCCAGAACCCTCAGAAGAGTATGAGCGACTCAGTTGAAAATAATTTGAAAGAAAATAAGTGAATTATTGTTATTACGATAACACTATTTATCTATTTCGCAAGATACTTCAAAACCTTATTTTAAAGCCAATTTCCAAATTTATAGTCGAACGGATCTACATGATGATGGAGATATTGGGGAATTATAGACAAATTATAACCAATACAGTGGATAAGTTTTTTTAAGTCAATCAGAAAAATTATTAAAGGACTACATATCGTCGTTGCGCCTTCAAAATGCGACATGTGCATTTTGATAAATTGTGCATTCATACACTTAGAGTGTTTGGCAGGAGCATATTTTCGATTTCGTAATTGTAGCTTTTCTACCAAATCCAACTGGAACCGAATCTAGTGTGATTATCAGATGGCAGCTTTTAACAAAATATCCAGCTTGCGCAGTTCTTAATCGAAATATACACTTAACGCATTTTGCACAATATATGCACATGTCGCGTTTTGAAGGCGCAACGACGATATTATATGTGACACAGAATATAGAGGTGATCTATAGCAGGCATAGACATAAAATAACATGGACTGGTTGTGAGAAAGAGACCATTGAAATAGGCATTGAAAAAAGACAGAATAGTTAAAGGCAAACCACAGTATATGAATATTTTCTTATAATTTGGCGTTTGGCAAAACCACAGAATACAACACATTGGTTTCCTTTATTCTCTGGCCTTTCTTGTTACTGTATTGTTTGGTTTCGTGTATTGTGTATTTGTTTTGGTGATTTGTAGACAGAATATTTAAAGGCAAAACATTTTCATTTAAATCCGACACTCGTTTCTGAATATTCTGATACTTATAAAAAAACATCATTATTTTTATACCATTATTTGCCTTTAAGTATTCTATCCTTCATAACATCTCTCTCTCTCTCTCTCTAATGTATTCCGCAACGAACTGTGTGATAAAGTTACGTGAGGGCCAGTCCATGTTATTCTATGTCTATGATAGCAGGTGCAGCGAAAGGCACACCAAAGGGAAGTTCTACCAGAGCACAGAAATGCAGTTGAACGCAATGGACTGCTAAAAATGACATCTTGGTGCCAGTTTGAACATAAAGCACTACATTACAATCCAGTTGCAGCACATTTGTCTCTGTTTACTTTAAATATCACTTAACGAGGAGGTAGGAAAATAATAGTTTGGATGCACTTTATAAAATAAAAATGGGTTCAAGCCCTGTGGACAGGAGCTTTCTGGCGCTCTAGTTCAAACAGACAAAGTATATCTCCGAAAGTATTGGTTGGGAATTATATCAATTAATTGTTATGATAGAACTGCATCATAAAGGAAATTCAATTCAAATAATAGTTTATTGATCAAGATTAAATGAGCAATTTGAGAATGAGAACTGCACCATGGAAGAAATCAAATTAAAATAGCTGAAATGAATTTGACTCTCTCTTATAGAACGGGATGACATGTACGAGTATGAGCACAGATCATATAATAAAGCTTAGATAGAATAATGATAACATTATGTGAAAACATAAAGTACGATTCATTATTGAAATTTAGAAAAATCATATCTCCGAAAGTATTAGCTTGTTGGAGTTAAAAATGAATCAATGGATTTTTATGGTGAAACTGCATCTTAAATAAAAATTGAATTAGAAATTTGGTACTTAAAAAAAAACTTTTTTTTTCGTTACTCCGAAACCATCTGGCCTATTTTGCCCAAACACGAACTGAACCGAGATATTCATCTCCCTAACCTACTCTGAAAATTTCAACTGCCTAGCTCATTCCGTTCGAGAGTTATTGTAAAAAAACATTTTTAAATTTTCAAAATTTTTTTTTACACTTTGCGGCAACCTGGTCAATACAAAACTTCACATACGTATGAAAGTCGTGATTCTTCAATCTGATGCTAAATTTCAGATAGATCGAGTGATCGGATTCGGAAATATTCATAAAAAATGTTTTTACTTAAATCGGCCAGAACTCCGAAACCGCTCAATGGATTTTGCCCATTAACGAACTTAACCGAGATATTTACGCTCCAAACCCACCTTGTAAATTTCAATCCTCTAACTCCTTTCGTTCGAGAGTAATCGTGCCTACGACCGGCCGGCCGGCCGGCTGGCTGGACCCGTCGGACAGAATCGATTTCGACCTCGGATTCTTGATCAGTGAGTCGAACCAAATCGTTTGAGACCATTTTCAGCCAAAAATTCGAAAATTACAGACATTTGGGCAAATTGATAAGAACTCAGTTCCGAGGAACTAGAGCGCCAAAAATAGTGCAAGAGATATTTTCAGGTTTGAAGAGAATATTAACGATGAATGAACAATGGGTTCTATCACAGGATCCATACCGGTTTGATTGGATTCTCGATTTTTAATTCATCAAAATTGAATTTATGACCACATAGAAGCGAAGGGATAATTTGTATTTCGATTCATTGTTGAAATGTTTTCATTCATTTATGACTATTACGTTCAGATAATTCCATCAGAATATGCAATAGGATTAAAAATGAAAAAATTCCTAAAACATTATCACAGTATGTATTTAAAACAATCTATTTTGTAACATTTGTATACCTCCTTTGATGTTGTTCCACCTCCGAATCTGTGATTCCAGATGTTAAATCAGTTGAAAGCTTTGGTTGCACCTAAGGTTATAGCATGTTGTAATAATTTTTTAATTAAACAGTTTCACCTAAACCTTGAGTTTTGAAGTATTTAAAAATGACAGTTACATAAGCAAATTATTCCCACGCTTTCCCACCACCTCTAATTTCCTTGCTTTTAACGAATTCATTTCGAAACTATTGGGAAAACATTCTCTCAATAATTTGATGAATAATTTTTGCTTATTTGATCATTCATATTATTGAAATTATTATGGGTATCGGTTTGATAAAAAGAAGTCAAGTTCAAGACTAAAAAAAATTCTACAAATTTCAATGTAGATCTCCTTTGATTCGATTCATATTCCTAAGTGAAATGAAACTGTATAATATACATTTTCAGAGAAAAGTACATATCCATAGTCGACGTTTCTTAACAGATTCAAAACAATGTATCAATCAACAACGGTGGGTTCCATGAAACTTTGGATGTCCTTAATAATCACATTAGTGCGATTCTATGTCGATTTCCAGTTCATTTTTGCGCGTATGTTCTGGGGAACATCGCGTTATCATTTTGCCCAAATGTCTGTAACTTTCGAATTTTTTTACGAAAATGGTCTCAAACGATTTGGTTCGACTCCCCAATGAAGAATGCGAGGTCAAATTTGATTCTGTCCGGCCGTTGCCACGATAACTTGAGAACGGAACGAGCTAGCGACTTGAAATTTTCAGGGTAGGTGGCGCATCTCAATACGATGGACAAGTTCGTTAATGGGCATAATCGGCCTAATGGTTTCCGAGTAATAATTTTGTTTTCAACCAATATAGATCCGATCGAATTGAAACTTGATGAATAGTTGTAGAATATAAAGCTAAGCAAGTTTGTGAGAATCGTATCGCTAGAAAATTATGAAAAAATATTTTGTTGTCACGATAACCTGAGAACGGAAAGAGATAGTGGCTAGAATATTTCAGGTTATGTTGTGCATATGAATGCAACATTTGAGTTCGTTTTTAGGCATCATCGGTCTAACGGTTTCCGAGTTATAACCACCTGGAATATTATTTCCTTGATAACTCAAAAAAATAAATATTCGATTATTCGATCGAATTGAAGCTTGGTAACTAGTAGTAGAAAGTCAACATGAAGACGTGTTCAAAATTTTGTAAGACCGTACCCCTAGAAAATTTGAAAAAAATGACGAAAAAGGAAATTTTAAGAACTGTACCCTAGAAAATTACAAAAAATTTCACTTAATCCGAATTTACCATGGTAAATTCGACATTTAAGTCTATGTCTTAAAGAAGGCAAGGAAGTATCAAACAAATCGATCTCATTGGAATTAATTTGTCGTTGACCTTTATACCCTTATCACACTATGCCTTTTTCGTGCCTATTTGTCAGCCTAACTGACTGCGCCTGAAATTTTGAAGAAATACGCATGCGCCCGGGACTATTTTGTAGACTGTTTCAGGCTTTAAAATAAATAGAAATGGTTCTATTTGTTCCCCCTGAATCGTGGGGATTTCAAGCCTTTCTGTCGAAATGTCATGTCTACCCAGACAATATTTATCTGTCTGACTTGACGTCTTAACATAACCTAGTTTATTCTATCCCTTGAATCGCAGCCCTCGTAAATTCAATAATAAATGTATGTTTATTACTCTGAGGTCAAAAACTAACTAAACTTACGAAGGCCAGATACAGATAATCTGCGATGGCTATCCCCGAGTGATATGAAGTTTTCACCAGTAGCCTAGTATCGCAAAGTAATTATTAATTTCCTTTCTGGAGAAATGCTTTCTGGAATTACAGTGTCTTTTTTCTGTATGTGAATTTGCACTCTATGTAGTATCATATTAAACGCTTCTTCAGATATTCTTAAAACACTATGGTATTGTTTTAACTATATTCGAACAAAACAAGAACTTGAGGTAAATATGTCAATTTCTTCAATGGTTGCAGCTCTGAAATTACTGACTGAAACAAGCGCGAAAAAAGCGCGGTGTGATAGTGCCACTCATTTGGGGGGAAATTCAGCCAACAAATAGCCATGAAAATAGGCGCAAATATAGACATGAAAAATTGGTTCAAGCACTGACGTGAAGTCAGAAGCTTTTGCGCGTATGTTCTATTGTCCATTCTTCTGTATTGGACACCCTTAATCAAATTTACCATGGTAAATTATGTTGTCCATTCTCCTGTATTGGACACTCTTAATTCGAATTAACCATGATAAATTCGAATTAAGGGTGTCCAATACAGAAGAATGGACAATAGAACATACGCGCAAAAGCTTCTGACTTCACGTCAGTGCTTGAACCAATTTTTTTTTCGTGATTTTTTTTAAATATTCTAGGGGTACGGTTCTTAAAATTTTTTTTTTTTGGTAATTTTTTTCAAATTTTCTAGGGGTACGGTTCTTACAACATTTTAAACACGTCTTTATGTTGATTTTCTACTACTAGTTACCAAGCACCAATTCGATCGAATATTTATTTTTTGAGTTATCAAGGAAATAATATTCCAGGTGTGTATAACTCGGAAACCGTTAGACCGATTATGCCCAAAAACGAACTCAACTCTCCCTTTCGGATACGCAACCTACCCTGAAAATTGCAATTCCCTATCTCCTTTCGTTCGAAAGTTATCGAGGCAACGGTCACCCATCTACTGAACTTACACAAGAATGCTCGAATCTCCAACAATATTTAACCGATCGTATTAAAACTTGAAACTTGGCAGTCAAGTTAGGTTATGAAGGCTCTTGCAAAATTTCAGCAATTTCAAATGAATAGTTACTGATATATAGAACTTTATTTTTTTATTTTCAATGATTTATTAAAAATTTTCTACAAATGCTATCCTCACCAAATTTTGCAAACATTTTCGCGTTGGCATTCTACAACTAATAACCATGTTTGAATTCAATCGGTTCAGTATTTTTCGAGTTAATGAGGAACAAAAACCACCAAATTTCAGAAAATTTCAGATGGCTATAACTCTTAAACCTTTTGGCCGATTATGCTCATAAACTAACTGAAATGTCACGTTCTGGTGCACATCCTAACCTGAAAACTTCAAGCCGCTATCTCATTCCGTTCTCAAGTTATCGTGCTAACAAAAATATTTTACAATAATTTTTTTTTAATTTTCTAGCCATACGATTCGCATAAAATTTCACAAACGTGCTTAGGTTCATATTCTACAACTGCCCACCAAGTTTCAATTCGATCGGATTTATATTGGTTGAAAACAAAATTATTACTCGGAAACCACTGGGCCGATTATGCCCATTAACAAACTTGTCCGTCGTATTGGGATGCGCCACCTACCCTGAAAATTTCAAGTCGCTAGCTCTTTTCGTTCTCAAGTTATCATGGCAACGGCCGGACGACCGGCCGGCCGGACAGCATCAAAATTGACCTCGAATTCTTCATTGGGGAGTCGAACTTAATCGTTTGAGACCATTTTTTTCAAAAAATTCGAAAGTTACAGACATTTGGGCAAAACTATAACGCGATGTTCCCCAGAACATACGCGCAAAAAGGTATAGTGTAATAAGGGTAGAGAAGTGGATTATAGCGTTCGTCAATTCGAGGGAAAACCGAATTATCCAGTGGGTGAATGGATCGATTACTTTGGAAAAATGTCTTCGATTACAGGTTGGACGGACTTGCAGAAATTTATTTTGGCAAAGAAACCGCTTTCAGGATAGTTGTTCGTTCAATCTCTTTCGGGGTTAAAAAAGTGGGCATCGTTGAGGAGAAAGTTGATTGAGAAGTTTGATGTTCCGGTGAGCACGGCTCAAATACATAAACTCCTTATGTATTATTATTCGGTATATTATAAACGGCATACCTCGAATAAAATTGTTCTGTACGGTGCGTGGACTTTCGGCAAATTTGAGCTGTAGACGAAAATATTCGAGGGAGTGTCAGAAAAGAAAAGTGAGATTTCGCTCCTCCAATGAGAGAGGTAGGAACGAACTGGAGGATAAAGACAAACGCGAATGAGGGTCAGAGAGCAGCCGGGAATAATGAAATTCCCAAAAAGTGGAAGAGCGAAGTATCATGCTTCAACTGTGGTAGCAGAGGCCACAAGTCAAGGGAATGTCCGAGGAGAAGCAACGGCCCAAAATGTTTCAAATGTGATGAATTTGGTCACGTTTCCATTATGTGTACACCGAAGGAGGCAAGCAGAAATTCAAAAATGTAGCTGTCATCGAAAATGTTCCCAGTAACGCCTTAGAGTTAGTAATCGATTCCTTCAAAGTTCAATCGGTATTCGACATAGGGAGCGATATCAGTATTATTAGAGAGGATATCTATAAAAAATCTGGAGAACCATCCCCTGTCCGATAACAGGTCGACAATCAGGGGATTAGGGCGGTATGGGGTGAAAACTTTAGGTTTTATTCAGCTGGGAATTAATCGATAGTTACAAATTTAACGTGCTAGAAGCAGCGGCTTCCGGGTGCCATCTTGGGAAGTAATACCCTAAAGCATGCATCAGTTCGGGTTGGCGATGGGGAAATCTTGTTATTACTGAAGGAAAAATTCTTCAGTAGAACGAATTAAGTGATGAGCATCACTACAGACGATACAAATTGGTTCAAGCCCTGTGGACAGGAGCTTTGGCGCTCTTGTTCAAACTTTGACACATCATATCTCCGAAAGTATTGGTTTCTCAGAGTTGGGAATGATATCAATGTATTCTTATGATAGTGCATCATGAAGGAAATTTAATTCAAATAATAGTTTATTTATCAAGATTAAATGAGCAATCTGAGAATGAGAACTGCACCATGGAAGAAATCGAATTAAAATAGCTGAAATGAATTTGATCCTCTCTTATAGAACAGGATGACATGTACAAGTATGACCACAGATCATATAATAATTCATAGATAGAATAATTATGGCATTTTATGAAAACATAGAAGTACTATTAATTATTGAAATTTCGAAAAATTATATCTCCGAAAGTATTAGCTTGTTAGTGTTGAAAATGATATCAGTGGATTTTTATGGTGAAACTGCATCTTTAACAAAATTGAATTCGAAATTTGTAATTTGAAAAGAGAATTTTTTTTTCATTACTCCGAAACCATCTGGTCTCTTTTGCCCAATAACAAACTTAACAACTGCCTAGCTCATTCTGTGCAAGAGTTATTGTAGAAACAAAATTTAAAAATAATTTTTTTTACACTTTACGGCAACCCGATCAATACAAAACTTCGCCCGCGTATAAAGGTCATTATTCTACAATCTGGTGCTGAATTTTAGATAGATCGAGTGATCGGTTTCGGAAATATTCATAAAAAATATTTTTACTAAAAACGGCCATAACTCCGAAACCGCTTGGTTGATTTCACCCGTTAACGAACTCGTCTGAGATATTTACGCTCCAAACTTACCCTGTAAATTTAACTCCTCTAACTCTTTTCGTTCGAGAGTTATCGTGTTAACGGACGGACGGCTGGCCGGACAGAATCGAATTCGAACACGGATTCTTGATCAGTGAGTCGAATTGTTTGAGACCATTTTCAGCCAAAAATTCAAAACTTAGAGACATTTGGGCAAATTTATAAGCACTCTGTCCCGAGGAATAAGAGTACCAAAAAAGAAGTAGGTCAAAGTAGGCTACGTTTCGGATCCGAAAATCACATCGAAAGCACGCGAATTAGTGAACGGTAGCGGATTTAGTGATACACCGCAGCAAACGAAAGGAAGAGGGGTCAATATGAAAGCCGATTCGAGGAATGATGAGGCCGTAGTTGAGCGAATTATGAGAAGGTTAGACGAAAACATCATTAGAGGGAGCTCAGCCGTATGTCAAAGCATTACAGCGACGATACCTTTCGTGATGTTGACGGAACCAGACCAGTAAAAGAAAGGACTCGAAACGGAGTAGGTACTTAGGATATAATATACTTTAATTGCATCCCACAGGCCTAGAAGTGGCCTATACAGGACTCAAATAATACATTTTACATTCAAACATAAAAACACAAGAAAAAAAATATATGTATCCAGACTCAATATGTGATATCATTGGAATGTTGGGATCTCTTCAGACTGGGATATAATCCAGAAATGCGTCTCAAATATCCGTTCGAACGTCGTACAACTTCATCTGCACCAGTAAAACTAATCTTACGTCTATTTTTTACAAGGGTGAAAATATAAGAATTCCTACATGTATATATACCAATATTACACACTAGCGTTGGCGAGTAACACATCTTTTACATTTTGAACAAATTTTTTATAGCCATCAATAAATATATCCACAGATTCACAAATTATTTCATTGTAATTCCTACAAACATTAACCAACGGAGAATAAAAATGTTGATTGGTACGAGATTGTGGTAGAGCAACCGACAGGCACAGACGACCTTCGATTCTAGGTACAAGAAATCTAACATTTTGCAGCAAAGTACTACTGTATGTAATACCATGAATCAACTTGTACAGAAAAATACTGCATGCTAATTTCCTACGCAGGTACAGTGGTTCCAGCTCGAATTCACTGAATAACATTTGAGTAGGATATGTTCTTGGCGGATAAAATCCATATTTCACATAGTAACGATATTGACAAAATTTTCTCTGTATACGCTCGACATGAGTAATATAATTACTATAAAACGGGCTCCATACAATACTAAAATATTCCAATCTCGATCTGACAAACGCGAAATATAAACACATCAAAGAACATACATCACTGAAACCACTTGTATTTCTCCTAATAAAACCTAACATCCGCATGGCGGATGAACAAACTGAATCTATATGGGGCACAAAAGAAAGTGTCTGATCCAATATAAGGCCCAAATCCCTAATTTGCTCCACTCTATCCAGCAGTATGTTAATTATCCTGTATTCATGTATGATCTTCGTTGATCTTCGGCAAAATGTCAAAACCTTGCACAAATTTATATTAATTTTCAGTTTATTATCAACGCACCACTCATGAAAAGAATTCAAGTCGTACTGCAATTCAATATGGTCATGTAAGGGCGAAATCATGGACTTTACGATTTTCAAGTCGTCGGCGTACACATACACAAGACATCTAAATATCTCAATCACATCATTGAAAAACAAAATGAATAAAACTGGTCCCAGATTGGAACCTTGAGTAACCCCACTGGTTGTAGCGTAGGCAATCGACTGATGGCCTCTATAATACACATACTGATATCTACCCTTTAACAACGATTTAAAGAAATCGACCAAACCACCGCACAATCCGAATCTACCAATCAGAATACTATGATCAACAATGTCGAATGCCTTCGCCAAATCAGTGTAAACCACGTCCACCTAACGTTTCTTTTCAAGCTCATCGAAAATATATTGAGTATACTCACACAGGTTAGTCGTGTCGGATTTCCCACTCATGAAACCATGTTGACTGTCACTAACATGAGCAGAGATATGACTATACAAGTTTTTAGCTATAATTGACTCGAATATTTTTCCAAAATTTGATATCAAACCAATAGGTCTGTAATTTTCTACGTTACATTTATCTCCAGATTTGAATACAGGCACAACCTTAGACAGCTTCCAGGTCTCAGGATAAGTGGCCGACCTAATCGCAAGATTGAAAATATAACACAATGGTTCGATTAAAACACCTATACAGTCTTTTACTAGAAACGCCGGAACCTGATCAGGACCCATTGTAAAGTTATTTTTGAGTTTTTTTACAGCTAGATTTATGTCACTTTCATGTATTGAAAAATTATGCTTCACAGGTACGTTACTGTTTGAAATGTTTTCCTTATTATCACCACTATCACTCTCAGCAACAAACGCACTACCAAAGTACGACGCGAATCCATCAACAATATCCTGGGCACAACTGAGTTCAACATCCCCGTAGACCATCCTCCCCGGAATCCCTGACGATTTCTTTTTGGCATTTATGAAGGACCACAGTTTAGATGGATCACCTTTTATGTCATTTTCAGCATCATTAATAAAATTAAAGTACGCAGCTCTTGCCTCATGTTTAATTTGTTTCCTTAGAGAATTTACTTGGTAATAATAATAATAATAATAATAATAATAATAATAATAATAATAATAATAATAATAATAATAATAATAATAATAATAATAATAATTTATTGATCCAGTTTGACATGAAAATGTATGGGACAGGTCAGCGTTACATCAAAAATGAAAAGAGAAAAAGAAAAATTACATAGTAATATTGATATCATTTAGGTACTCATTGGTACTATAATAAGCCTTTTTGCGCGTATGTTCTGGGGAATATCGCGTTATAGTTTTGCCCAAATGTCTGTAACTTTCGAATTTTTTGACGAAAATGGTCTCAAACGATTAAGTTCGACTCCCCAATGAAGAATTCGAGGTCAAATTTGATTCTGTCCGTCCGGCCGTCCGGCCGTTGCCACGATAACTTGAGAACGAAAAGAGCTAGCGACTTGAAATTTTCAGGGTAGGTGGCGCATCCCAATACGACGGACAAGTTCGTTAATGGGCATAATCGGCCCAGTGGTTTTCGAGTAATAATTTTGTTTCCAACCAATATGAATCCGATCGAATTGAAACTTGGTGGGTAGTTGTAGAATATGAACCTAAGCACGTTTGTGAAAAATTATTAAAAAATATTCTTGTTGTCACGATAACTTGAGAACGGAATGAGATAGCGGCTTGAAATTTTCAGGTTAGGATTTGCACCAGACCGCGACATTTCAGTTTGTTTATGAGCATAATCGGCCAAACGGTTTTGGAGTTATAGCCATCTGAAATTTTCTGAAATTTGGTGGTTTTTTGTTCCTCATTAACTCGAAAAATAATGAACCGATTGAATTCAGACATGGTTATTAGTTGTAGAATGCCAACGCGAAAATGTTTGCAAAATTTGGTGAGGATAGCATTGGCAGAAAATTTTTAATAAATCATTGAAAATAAAAAAAAAAATTCTTTATATCAGTAACTATTCGTTTGAAATTGCTGAAATTTTGCAGGAGCCCTCATAACCTAACTCTACTGCCAACTTTCAAGTTTTAATACGATCGGTTAAATATTGTTGGAGATTCGAGCATTCTTGTGTGAGTTCAGTAGATGGGTGACCGTTGCCTCGATAACTTTCGAACGAAAGGAGATAGGGACTTGCAATTTTAAGAACCGTACCCCTAGAAAATTAAAAAAAAATCACGAAAAAAAAAATTGGTTCAAGCACTGACGTGAAATCAGAAGCTTTTGCGCGTATGTTCTATTGTCCATTCTTCTGTATTGGACACCCTTAATCGAATTTACCATGGTATATTATGTTGTCCATTCTCTTGTATTGGCCACTACTTGTACTGACAACATAATTTACCATGGTAAATTCGATTAAGGGTGTCCAATACAGAAGAATGGACAATAGAACATACGCGCAAAAGCTTCTGACTTCACGTCAGTGCTTGAACAAATTTTTCATTCAGAAATTTTTCACCGTCGTTCTGAAAACTCGTCCATTCATATCCCTCACCTTGGATGGCAAATGATTGTATAGCTTGATTCCGCTATATGAGATGGATGATTGGAATTTTGAGGTTCTATGTAAAGGAATAGACAAGGTATCAGTATTTCTGGTGAAATAATTATGAAAACTAGAAAGTGTATCAAATCTCTTATGGTTATTCTTCATGTACATTAAGGCATTATAGGTATATACACAAGGTGCAGTAAGTATATTATGAGCAATAAACACAGGCCGACAAGAGGTACGAGGATGAAGGCCAAAAATTAATCGTACTATGCGTTTTTGAGATATTAAAATTCTATCAAAATCGATTGAGTTACCCCAAAGAAGTATACAGTAGGACATATGACTGTAGACTAAGCTATAGTATACAATAATTACTGTTTGTTCAGGAAGAGTATCCTTTATACGGCTGATCGCATAGAAAGCTGAGCTTATCTTCTTACAAACATGGTTTACGTGATTACACCATCTCAACTTATCATCCAGAAAGACTCCCAGGAACTTAACACCTTCCTTAGGTCTCAAGGACTCGCTTCCATGGTGCAAGTTGAATGAACACATAGTGGATTTTTTTTTTGCAAAGTGGACGCATTCAGTCTTATCGATATTTATTATCAAGGCATTAATCCTACACCAATTTTCAAACTGACCTATAAGACCTTCACATATACTCTTAAGTCCATCAAGGGTCTGTGCTGAGACAGCAATTGACAGATCATCTACATATATTATTAAATGGGCTAGAGTTAAGACCAGATGGTTGGCCAGATCATTAATGAAGATGATAAAAAGCAGAGAACCCAAGATTGAGCCCTGAGGAACCCCTAGCTCATTTGTACGTTTCGAGGACCAACAATCTCCCACTTTCACTGACATAACGCGATCAGTTATGAAACTGGACAACCAGTCCAAGAAGACTCCACGGAATCCGAGATGATATAGTTTATCCAATAAAAACTCGAAAGAAATGCAGTCGAAAGCACGAGAGAGGTCAAAAAACAGACCCGCCACATAAAGACCCTTATCTAAGGACTCATAGACGTATTCAAAGAAGTCAAGGGCAGCAGTCTGAGTCGATCTTTTCGATCTGAAACCATGTTGACAGCTACTTAACATGTTGAACTTTTCCAGATAACTGGTCATACGATTTAGGACTATTCTCTCTATAATTTTGGAGAAAACACTGAGGATAGAGATAGGCTGATAATTAGAGACATCCTCAACATCGTTTTTCTTATGAACGGGAATGATTGTCGCAAGTTTCAGGATCTCCGGAAACCTGCCAGAAGAAATTGAGAGATTTATTAAGTGAGCGAATGGTTCGGCAATAAAATCTGATATCGAATTCAAGATCTTGACAGAGATATAATCAGCACCAACACTTCTTTTATTTTTTAGTGACCCAATTGTGAATACACTTCATTTTTATCAACTGGATGAAAAAAGAAGTTATTATCTTGTAGGGATGAGGTCGTACATGAATGAGATATAAATTGACCGTATTAAGCCTTTAGACAATTTCGTGCTATGGATGTAAAATAATCCGCGAACGTCTCAGCTACAAGCACACCATCCGATACCAGAGTTCCACCCACTTTCAAATTAGTGTTACAATCCCGAATCTTGGATTTTCTACCCGTTTCCTGATTGACAATTTCCCAAACTACCCTGCTCTTGTTCTCAGATGAGCATATGAGTTTTGTATGATATGCGAGTTTAGTAGACTGAAGTAGAATTTTATACTGTTTTTTTGCCATCCTGTACATATCAATAGAGTTTTTGGATTTCACATTCATGTGGAGCCAATATAATCTCTTCAAGTTTTCAATGGCTATCCTTACTTCTGATGTTACCCATCCTAATTTTGAAGAATTTGAAAAGCTACGGTATCTTAACGGACAAGCTATGTCTAAGCAGTACTTAATACTGTCTATGAAACAATTGTATGACAAATCTACATCATCATATGTATAAACAGAATCAAAACATGTATTTGATACTAATGAACTGAATTCATACAGATTATGTGATGAAAGGTTTCTACATAGTTTATTTATTTTTGTGTTGGATTTTGGTAGCCCCGACATATCCGTGTATATGCACTCCGATAATAGTGCTTTGTGGTCCCCAGTATGTGTTACAATAACTTCTGTATTACAGGAATTTAGGTCATAGTTAGTTAGCACATAATCAACTTTCGATGACGAGATATGGCCATTTCTATCAACAAATACCCTGGTTGGTTCAAAATTGGTTACATTCAAATTAAAACAGGCAAGCAAATCCAAAAGAAGCATTTTCAGTCGACAACCATCCTCGAGAAAATCAATATTTAGATCTCCACAGAGGAATATGTAGTCTACATTTTTCAAGCAATGTTGTAGTACATATGAAATCTTATCCAGGAAAACCTGAGCACTACCTGAGGGAGGTCTATAGACTTATTAAACCCACCTAAATATTTCCGAGAACATACTTCACTGAACATTACTCACACTCCATCTCTTGTGAATGTTCAGAAACACGCATATCACTTATAGGTAGTCCAATCCTGGTATATATTGCTGATCCACCATGTTCTCTAGTAGGCCTGCAGTAGAATGAAACCAATTTATAGCCAGGAATAACCATAGTTGTAATACTATTGATATCACACCAATGTTCTACAATGCTGATGACATCCGGTAATTTTACTTCGCATAGTAATGCCAATCTGTTAATTTTATTTGGCAAAGACTGAGCATTTAATTGTAAGATCTTTAATCTATTAACTATTTTCACTATTGGTTGGTTATGTAGACTATGTATCAACTCGTTGGGTTCGATTTCTTGCGCTGGTAAAAATTATGAACACTGCATCCCCTAGGCCAATTTGACTCCATCTTTATTTTGTCATATTCATCATAAGGAATGAGAACTTTGAAAGAATTGTATCTTTCCGGATAGCGGGATTTAAGTGCTTCGCACTTTACATTATTGAAATTTGTGAGCAGAAAATCTTGGTCCTTTTCAGTAGTGGAGGTTTTTAAATCTTTGACATGTAGGGCCTTGTACTTAACTATTCCCTCAACAGTGGCAGATCCAGCGAAATTCCCAAAAACTAGTGGTTTACGTGGACCTCTTTTATGGTTCTTATTGTGTGAAACAGTTTTCCATTCAGTAGCCAACTTAATTGAGTTTTCATTTACCATTTTATTTTTTCCATCGCTACTATTAGTATGTTTACTAGTTAGCATTTCTAAGTTATCTATCGAGGTTATGTTACTCTCGATCGGTTGTTTATTTATGACACTGGCATATGTTCGAGAAATTGTAAGATCATCGTTCAGTTCTCCTACAGGAATAACAGGAGCACTAGTTGTAGTAGGTACAGGTACATATGCAAATTCGTTCTCTTATAGTTCTTCCATTGTTTTCTTTTGTACTTTATTCTATTTATCAACGATAACGTGAACCACACAGGGAACGAAGTATACTTAGGTGGGTTCTTTTTAGGAACAAACAAATCGATGATGTCATATAATTTGTTATAAAAACTCTGGATAGCTTCATCAGCTGACGACATATTATGAATATACGACCAGTCCATCCTCGATAGAGATGCATACAATTCAACAAAATTGGCTTTCCTAAAGTTGTACAGACAGTTAGTCGGTTCGGTCCTCTGTTCAATGGCCGCACTTTCAGCCATGCACCTAGTCTCAACAAACAATGCTGGATGATGTCGATCTTCAGGCACCAGTGGTGAATCACAGTTAGATACCCGACAGAATGTGCCCTCAGAAGAAAAAATCAAGTCCAAAATTCGGCCATTATGATTCGTCACGTGATTATGTTGGTCAACACTATTATAGTCCATGAAATCCTTCAGCGGCACAGCCGATCCAGTGAATTGACTGCGGTAATTGCTCTTAAGAAATTGCTCACTATACTGAGGCACATTAAAATCACCCAGTATTATGGTGTTGTTATCCAGTTCACAATGCTGTTCTAGATAGTTAAATATTTCCTCATAGTGATCGACAGGCAGAGATGGAGGAATGTAGAGTACGATTATAATTATACAGATCACATTGTTTATTTACCATTTTCACACCAATTACGTCTATGGAAGGAAGTGGGGAAGTGAGCGATAGTGATTTTGAGGGAAATTTTTCATGGACTGCTATTAATACACCCCTTCCCCTCTCACAATCATTCGATCTATACACAACGAAGTCCTCATGGAAATATTCGCTGGACAACACGTCATCCCTTAGCCATGTTTCAGTTAGTCCTATCACGTCGTATTCACAGGAACATACATTAGGATAGAAGGTAGATATTTTGGTGTTAAGTCCTCTTACATTCTGATAATATATTCGCGGCACCCCTATAAGTTTTTTTCCTCGTTTCGTACAACTATCTTCTGAACACCATTGAAATATTTAAGAGCAATATTGCCTTCACCACTCTTTTTTCGCTCTTTGTAATCTTTACGAACCAGAAAACTGATGTTACGCTGATAAGGGGTGAGATCACGGTTCAAATATTGGCCATTTCTTGGTCGGTATGACCTAAGTATCTCCTTGACCTGTAGCTGATCCGAGAAAATTATCTTCAATAAGCGAGGTTTATCTTCATTAAATAGTGTTCCCAAACGAATACAAGAATGTATATCAGCGCCCCCCCGCGGAACCAAGACTTGCCTGTAAAATGCTAACTTGAGATATGTCCTCCCTTGTCTTCCCCTCGACGTATGTACAGAAGATTCCGGAACATTGCACAGTATGAGGTTGTTTATACGCATCTGTCTGTCTTCGAACTCGGAGATAACACCCTCATGTGATAACGGTGACCACGATAGCTGATTTGAGAAATGAGATGGTTAATTTGAAAACTGAGCTGGAATCCCTGAAGAATAACCAAATCAATGCGGCGTGTGCCACCCGCGACAAAAACTCTCCGTTTTTGTCGCGGGTGGCACACGCCGCATTGTTTTGGTTATTCTTCAGGGATTCCAGCTCAGGTTTCAAATTAACCATCTCATTTCTCAAATCAGCTATTGTGGTCACTATATCACATTTATCACAATAGAAATTGAGTCTCCTTCTCTTAGATCGTAAGCAATCGACTTCGCTCTTAGATAAACCAGCACAGGTAACGTGAACTGGTTGTCGACAAATATCACAAAATACATGATCGGAGTCACCACATGCACAGACTCATACTCTCGATTAAGCTTTGATATCCTCAAAAAGATATGAGGAATCGGGGTAAAGGCAGTGAGTTCTGATCTGATCTGATCTGATCTGATCTGATCTGATAAGACGAAGACGGTAAAATTGAGACGGTAAGGGGATAAGAGTTTTTTCCCTGAGACTTGAAGATTTTATTGAGCATTGAATTCTACTAGAAGAATTTATAGTGAATTGCGGTTGTTCAAGATCAGGGTGGTTAGATTTTGTCATAATTCTTAAGCAGTGGACTGTTTCAGAGGATTGAGTTGGAAAAATTAGTGAAACCAATTTATTTACATATACACATTGTAAATACAAAAATGAGAGGCATGAGCATACATAAAAGTTCAAATGGAGAAGAGGTAATCACCATAAAAACACAACGTTTACAGTGATGGAGAGCAATGAAAAATTATTAAAATATGAGGAGGGTGATTCCACCAGGAAAACAGGAGGTTCGCAATGATGACTTAATTGGAAAGTTAATTGCGTGAGAGTACTAAAGAAAAGAAAATATACAGGGTGAGTCTTTGACCACTGCATTAATTTTAACCAAAGATTCCTCTCATCAAATGAAATACTTTTTGCGCGCGTGTTCCGCAAGGAACAACGTGCTATCATTTCGTCACAATGTCTGTATTTTTCGAATTTTTTTTCGAAAATGGTCTCAAACGATTAGGTTCGACTTCCTGATGAAGAATTCGAGGTCAAATTCAATTCTGTCCGTCCGGTCCGGCCGGCCGTTAGCACGATAACTCTCGAACGGAACGACTTAGAGCGTTGAAATTTGCAGGGTAGCTTTGTAGCGTAAATATCTCGGACAAGTTCGTTAACGGGCGAAATCCACCGAGCGGTTTCGGAGTTAAGGCCGTTTTTAGTCAAAACGTTTTTAATGAATATTTCCAGAACCAATCACTCGATCTTTCTGAAATTTGGCAGCAAATTGTAGAATCATGACCTTTATATGCCAGCGAAGTTCTGTTTTGATCGGACGGCCCTAAAGTAGCAAAAAAAAATTTCAAAAATTTTAAAATTTTGTTTTCAGGATAACTCGAAAAATACTGATCTGATTAAATTGAAACTCAGTAGTTAGATGCAAAAGACCAATGCAAACACTTTTGCAAAATTTCGTGAAGATCACGTGACATGAAAAAAATAAAAAAATTACTACTATTTTGCGAAATACTTTGCTTAAAATGCCGAAACCAATTTATTTGACGTTCATGCTGCCCTTTCCTGACATTTTTCGTTGTGCGCATGCGCAGATGAGAAGTCATTTAACTGCTGTAGTTTTCGTCAGAGAGGATTGGGGTTTTGGGGTGGCGGATGCTATTCCTCCATAGAATGCAGATCCCTGATGAGGGTCTGCGCATGCGTAGATTAAAGATGTGATATCTTCCGAACCACTAGTGTTGGAGAATCGGAGTTTTTTGTAAGGTGTGTTATTTTGAAAGGACTTTTAGCCGCGAGTAGATTGCGCATGCGCAGAAGAGAAGTGTCTGTTTTTGGGTTGGATGGGTTATGTTGGGAGTGCTGAGTCGATATTGTGAGGTTTCAAAAGAATATTCATAGCAATTCAGTGCTCGGACAGTAGTCAGTTTGGGGGAAATACCGTTGTTTCCGAGTTGAAGTGTGCATACCGTGGCCCTGGGGCCAATTTTGAAATTGATGTTACTCCTTACGGGCATTTTTCGTTATGCGCATGAGCAGACCATCAGTGATTTAACTGCTGAAGTTTTCGTCAGAGAGGATTGGGGTTTTGGGGTGGCGGATGCTATTCCTCTACAGAATCCCCTGGTGAGGGTCTGCGCATGCGTGGATTCAAGAGGCGATATCTCCTGAACCACTAGTGTTGGAGAATCGGAGTTTTCTGTATGGTGTGTGATTTTGGGAGGACTTTCAGCCGCAAGTAGATTGCGCATGCGCAGAAGAGAAGTGACTGTTTTTGGGTTGTATGGGTTATGTTGGGAGTGCTGACCCGATATTGTGAGGTTTTAAAAGAATATTCATGGCAATTCAGTGCAAGGACAAGTCAGATTGGGGGATGTAGCGTTGTTTCCGAGTTAAAGTGTCCGTATCGTGGCCCTGGGACTAATTTCGAAATTGATGTTACCCCTTACGGGCATTTTTCGTTATGCGCATGAGCAGACCATCAGTGATTTAACTGCTGGTGCTTTCGTCAGAGAGGATTGGGATTTTGGGGTGGCGGATGCTATTCCTCTATAGAATCCCCTGGTGAGGGTCTGCGCATGCGTGGATTCGAGAAGCGATATCTCCTGAACCACTAGTGTTGGAGAATCGGAGTTTTTTGTGAGGTGTGTAATTTTGGGAGGACTTGCAGGCACGAGTATATTGCGCTTGCGCAGATGAGAAGTGAATGGTTTTGGGTTGTTTGGGTTATGTTGGAAGCAATGAGCCGATATTGTGAGGTTTTAAAAGAATATTCATGTCAATTCAGTGCACGGACACAAGTCAGTTTGGGGGAAATAGCGTTGTTTCCGAGTTGAAATGTCTGTATGGTGGCCCTGAGGCGAATTTATAAATAACTATATTCGGTAGATCTATATTAAAATACGTTCGGATTTGGAGAAGAGGCAATTGCGTTCCAAACGGAGGTCCCACAACCGCATTTTTTTTCGATCTACGGTAAAGCTAACAGCCAAACTGTATTGATAGCTATATTTGTTAAAGGAACTTGAAAAAAAAAAAAAAAGCACTGACGTGTAGTCAGTACTCTTTGGCGCGCGTGTTCACGGTGGCTAATTTGAATTGAATGTTGAGTACTTCAAGCTCAGTAGATAGAGCGAGCCGAAGATCTACCCAAAGGATAGTGGACACCATTCACTGTCGGTTCAAAAATTAAGAGTGCTGTATCTCAGCTGCCATCAGGATAGATTAACAAAGTTGGAAAAGAACACAAGTGACTCTCCTTAGTCGCACAAGCTCCTAGAAGATTTGGGAGGGTCAGTATAATCCTAATCATGTTAATCGCACGCGCGCAAAAGCAGATTGACTTAACAATGAAAGAAAAAGTGTAAAAAGTCAATCTGCTTTGGCGCGCGTGCGATTAACATGATTAGGATTATACTGACCCTCCCAAATCTTCTAGGAGCTTGTGCGACTAAGGAGAGTCACTTGTGTTCTTTTCCAACTTTGTTAATCTATCCTGATGGCAGCTGAGATACAGCACTCTTAATTTTTGAACCGACAGTGAATGGTGTCCACTATCCTTTGGGTAGATCTTCGGCTCGCTCTATCTACTGAGCTTGAAGTACTCAACATTCAATTCAAATTAGCCACCGTGAACACGCGCGCCAAAGAGTACTGACTACACGTCAGTGCTTTTTTTTTTTCATTTACCATTTTTCCAGATTCAGCTCAGGTAAAAAGTTACAAGCGTTTAAAGATTTCACAATGTGCTAATACACTCCCGCATATAAATTATCTATGACATTGTTGGCGGACGAGAATAAGGCATGGTAACGTAGTTTATAGCTTGATTCGGGATTCCAACGCTCAGGGACGGATCCATAATAGTAGTGAAATTTCTGGAGTTCTCCATTTTAAAACATTTAATGAAGAATATCTCGAAAACGGTGCGTTTAAGGAGAAATGATGCGGAATAATATAATGTTCTAAAACGATGGAATATTCTTGAAATGACCCAAGAAAAACTTTATATGCTTTCTTTATGCTAATTTCGTTTAGTTTTATGAATCCACGAGTCCACAACTAGAAAACCAGTAGAAGTAGAAAATAACTAATATTCGGAAAATATGTATCATAGTTATAGGAAACTTTACGTCAACATTCATTTTATTCGAAAAAAGGATGTCAAAGCTACAAAATAAAAACTGATTTTTTTTCAAAATTTCAACAGCCTGTATCTTTTTACCTGAGCTGAAGTTGGAAAAATGTTAAATGAAAAAAGTGTTTCATTTGATGAGAGGAATCTTTGGTTAAAATTAATGCAGTGGTCAAAGACTCACCCTGTATATGCATGTATGTATGGAGTGCAGACTAACGCGGTGCACAAGCTTCCATTAAACTGAAAATGAGAGTTGAACTTGAAATTAAATTGATTGGTTGATTTAATTTCAGAAAAGCAATTACATACAAAAGCTTGATTCGGTTGAGAGCACGATGCCATTTTATACAGGTCTTGAATTGATAAGAGATGAAACTGAATCTGAACGTTAACACTAATTTCCAGAATTACATTCTAGTTAAATTAAATAAATGAGCACAGAGGAAATAGTGAGACAATTATCAAAATGATAAATCAAATCTAATTAAAGGTAATGAGATGACCGAATATGTGAGAAAAACCAAAATGGCGAAGGTCCAGTGCAACCGGTCGTGAAAACGAACTAGTTAAAATTCATATAAAAACTTATGAAAAGAGCAGGCTCTGTGATATTCCATATCGAACAAACCATTGACTTTTACATCTAGACAATAAGAGAGTTGACTTAATTTAACATTTGATGGAGTTGAAATATAGTCTTCAATACGAGTTGAAATATTATGAGAATTTCATCGTAATATAGAAAATACAATTAAGAGACATCATTATGGAATGTTAGAATTAATTCATACATATGTGGATGGATGAAAGACTGATTTCTGCCATCAGCATTTCAATCGGAACACGTGTCTGAATTACAATTTACGTATTGCGAATTTTGAGAACATTTGAATTAACATTGGGAGCTTTGAATTACCTGTGTTTTCAGGGCAGTGATTGCACTAGATCAACAAAATTATGAGATGAACTAATGAGCAGTAGAGAAAATCAAACTAAAACTTGTAGTCTAAGATCCGAACCTAAGTCGACCTTCACCGAGCTGATAATGGAATGAAACATATTTTATAATGAATTTTTTATATTAGCAAATATACTAAAAATGGGTTGCCTGAAAAAATCCTGGACAGACTATTTTTAATTATTTTTGCGCGTATTGTGAGGCTGTTTCCTCGTGGAGAAAACACGGTTCGCACTAGGCGATTGCCAATCGGGTTATACAACACTCGGGCGCCAGTTACAATGGGTTTTACAAGGTTGTAACGCCTTGACGGTTCCTCACTTATGGCCGGGGTCGCCTTCACACAGTGAAGAAGGGTTCGGTTACAATCTAAGGTAGTAGCGATTGTGTGATTCAGCTTCTTTCACAGCAGGATTAGTCGGATGGGAAAGATAAAAGTCGTGGTTTATTAAAATTATATTCGTGCACTCACAAGTTATATAAAAACGGTGCAATATGAGGTCAGGGTAGCAAGACGAGGTGAGCTGACGAAACGAAGCTGTCGAAAATGCTTGGAAGCGGGGAGGGTGAATAATGGCGGATGCGCAGGTGCACCAATTGGTAGGCCACGGCAGAGTGTCGTCCTAAATGGTGGATACGTATTTCTTCGTCGGTCTTGAAACGTAGGTCCGGCAGCGACTGTGGCTCGATCAATCGACGCACAGTGCTTGTCAGTAACCCCAAGCTGGGACGCCAACGGTTCCCGGTCGAGTGGCCCTAAAAGGGACTACCAAGACCGGCAAGTGACCTTAACAAATCCGATGACAGTGGGCAAACAAACTGGCAAGGAGCGCCCCCGTGAGAGCGTTGTGACCTCAACCGCCGAGTGTTCACCACAATGCCAACGAGAATTGACAGGGATCGGCGCCGCAGTAGGATACCCCTGACAGATATAAATTTGGAAACCCCACGCTGGGACGCCAATGGTTCCCGGTCGAGTGACCCTAAAAGGGACGATCAAGACCGGCAAGTAACCTTAACAAATCCGATGACAGCGGGCAAACAAACTGGCAAGAAGCGCCCCCGTGAGAGCGTTGTGACCTCAACCACCGAGTGTTCACCACAATGCCAAAGAGAATTGACAGGTATCGGCGCCACGGTAGGATAAACCCTGACGGACGTAAATTAGGAAACCCTAAGCTAGACGCCAATGGTTCCCGGTCGAGTGACCCTAGAAGGGACTATCAAGACCGGCAAGTAACCTTAACAAATCCGATGACAGCGGGCAAACAAACTGGCAAGGAGCACCCCCGTGAGAGCGTTGTGACCTCAACCGCCGAGTGTTCACCACAATGCCAAAGAGAATTGACAGGTATCAGCGCCGCAGTAGGATAAACCTTGACGGACGTAACTTAGGAGAACGTTTATGCAATAGGACGACACCCTGACGGAAAAATAAGCGGTAGCAACGGTATAAAAATGGGCCTTACCAATTCCGGGCACTTTATTTTCACTATATACACGAGCCCTGTCTCACTTATCTCACACACTAAAAGAGTCGAAATCTTACGGTGATCTAACTCGGAAAACTCGAAAATTGCTGATAATCACGAAGTGTAGAATATAATTTATGTAGGAGTAATAGTAGCAGTAGATTAATAATCGAAGACTTAATTATACTGAAACAACTCAAGAATCGACAGAGAATGCCTGATTGTCTTGTCGGGGTGCCTTTTATAATCTCGGTAACAGCTGAGCAACCACGTGGTCAAAATCTCGCACTTACGGGCGGTAGGGGTCCAAATTCGCCTTCTGATTGGTGGTACCTGACATCATGTCCTTCTAGAAGGAAATCGAAAGATTTCCTTATAAGGGCATTTCGTCAGATACCACGCGACTTTTTTCCACCTGTTTACGGGCGCAAAAAACGATGCACGGACGGAAGATAAGATGCAAAAACAAATGCGATTGTTTTTCCACGTAGGAGCTCGCTGAAAATAACGGACGAATTTAATTCGAATTCGACGTTTTTCGGATGGAAATAAATATGAAGGTAAATTATGAGATTTGTGAGTACAGGGCCCGCACGGAAATTAACGAACTTCGTTACAGTATGTTCTGGGGAACATCGCGTTACCATTTTGCCCAAATGTGTGTAATTTTTGAATTTCTCACCGAAAATGGTCTCAAACGATTGGGTTCGAATCCCTGATGAAGAATTCGAGGTCAAATTTGATTCTGTCCAGCCGGCCGTCCGGCCGTTGCCACGATAACTTGAGAACGGAGAGAGCTAGCGACTTGAAATTCTCAGGGTAGGTGGCGTATCGCAATGCAACGGTCGAGCTCGTTAATGGGCATAATCGGCCTAGTGGTTTCCGAGTAATAATTTTGTTTTCAGCCAATATAAATCCGATCGAATTGAAACTTGGTGAATAGTTGTAGAATATAAATCTAAGCACGTTTGTGAAATTTTGTGAGAATCGTATCACTAGATTTTTTTTTTAAAAATCATTGAAAATCATTGAAAAAAATTCTATATATCAGAAACTATTCATCCGACATTGCAGATATTTCGCTAGAGCCTTCAGAACCTAACTCTACTACAAAGTTGTAAGTTTGAATACGATCGGAGCTATATTGTTTGAGATAAAAAAAAAAAAAAAGGAAATAGTCTGTCCAGGATTTTTTCAGGCAACCCATTTTTAGTATATTATCTAATATACTAAATTTATTATAAAATATGTTTAATTCTATTATCAGCTCGGTGAAGGTCGTCTTAGGTTCGGATCTTCTACTATTGTATGAACGCTAGAATGAAGTCAATGAAGTTATTTGTAAAGAATCAAAATCAGAAGTCAAGTAGTCCTGCTAACCGGGACGCATGGCGGGGTCACATCGGCCCATATTTTCATATTCGGTAAACATCGTTTTATCTTCTTTCATCAGATGCATACTTGTTCCAGATTAACTACTTGAAAATGCGGAAGCGGAACAGGTTCGAGATTAAACAGTCGAAGGCGCTCAATTCAAAATACACTGTAGAGCATGACTATTCCTCGTAGAAGTATTATTATGGAGATTGAATTCAGGACTACTATGGAGGTGGAAATTGAGGGATGCTCAATATTAAATAGCGGTAATTGGCGAACTTCAGTAATTGCAAGAGTAAATACTGTCAAAGTTGTAAATATTTCTTCGAGTTGTATTATAAATAAAGTGGGTACATATCAGAACAAGTGTTTTTGAATACCAAATATGTGAAAGATGAAATGTTTTTCAATCAACCACAAGGCGATTGATATAAAAATCCTACACATTTAAACTGGAAATTTTCAATTCACAACACCTATCCATACAATTCATTTACCTCATAGTAGTCGCAATGAACCAATAATGACAATTGTTTCAAAAAGACAGTCTTAAAGCGCCATTTTCTCTTATAATTCACTTTAACAATCCATCAAATGTGACAAAATACTATAGGAGATCGGTTCGTTTACCCCCAACCGGCTTTCGCAGCCATGTTGATGTCAGCTGACAGTGCTCTACTGTCTGTCAGTAGGTACATGTCCGGATGCAAAATACGCCATCAACATATACTTTCCAATAAGAAATTTTCTCAAATCAATTCCCGAAAAGAAAATTGAAGTTCTTTTTGGCGCTCTTGTTCCTCGGAACACGGTGCTTATCAATTTGCCCAAATGTCTGTAATTTTCGAATATTTGGCTGAAAATGGTATTGAACGATTTGGTTTGACTCACTGATCAAGAATCCATGGTCGAAATCGATTCTGACTGTCCGGCCGTCCGTCCGGCTGTTAACACGATAACTCTCTAACGGAATGACCTAGACAGTTGAAATTTTCAGAGTTGGTTTGAGGGATAAATATCTCGGTTGAGTTCATTATTGGGCAAAATCGGTCTAATAGTTTCGGAGTTACGGGAAAAAATATTTTTTTTCTACATCACAAATTTTGAATTCAAATTTCTTTAAGATGCAATTTCATCATAAGAATCCATTGTTATCATTTTCAACTCTAACAAGCTAATACTTTCGCAGATGTTTCAAAGTTTCAATAATACATCGTAAGTTCTATGTATTCACAGAATGTGAATACAGAATCTGTCTGTGATCACTATTCATAAATGTCATCTTTTCTAGCTATAAGGCGGCCTCATACGTCTGGATTCCGAAATGTCACTCTGAATTCATACTCTGAATTCATAATATGAATTCTGGAAACTCTCCTCACACTTGTCTTAAAAATTTACGCTGATCAGTTGTCACTTGTCATAGAGCATAATGAATTAATAAATATTATAATTTTCTCTGTCTGTTTACTTTTTGTCAGTTGTCTCCAAGTAGGTTCATCTCTCCTCACACTTGTCTTAAAAATTTACGCTGATCAGTTGTCACTTGTCATAGAGTATAATGAATTAATAAATATTATAATTTTCTCTGTCTGTTTACTTTTTGTCAGTTGTCTTCAAGTAGGATTATCTTGTCTGTAGTTTTGTCTCGTAATTAACGTAAATAAATATTATATTTAGAGAAGGCATCCAAGGAGTGAATAAAGAAGGAGCAGTCGTTAACTATGCAGATGATACCAACATATTGACGATAGGAAAACAGAGGCCAGAATAGAAAAAAATAACAGAAAAAGTACTAAAACTAACCAATACATGATTCAATGACAACAACCTAGTCTTGAACAATAGCAAGACTGGTATATTGAATCCAGAAACAATCAAACTAAATGGAGAAACATACAGAGTATGCTATTAAGTTCTTGGGAGTTTATATCGACTGTAAGCTGAATTGGGTACACCACATCAAATATGTGTCTGGGAAGGTTGCTTCCTCTATCTACGGTCTCATCATTGCATCAGGATGATTTTTTTTTATATCCGCTATGCTAAAATAGAAGCAAGCCTAAGGTATGGAATTATCTTCTTTGGATCAGGAAATAACTTGCCAATGTTTGTGTTGCAGAAGAGAGCCCTTCGCATTTTATTTGAATTGAACATAAATCAGTTATGCCAGGGCGTCTTCAGGACAAACCAACTACTAACAATATATGCGATATATATACAGGATTGCCTCATCCACCTCCACAAAAACAAGAACAAATTAAATCAACACCCAAATGAAAATAAGCAACTTTATAATATTAGAAATAAGAACTAAATCTATCCTAAACAAAGCCTGAAAAGTACAGAAAACTAAGTAAAATATAGATGCCTGAGATTCTTCAATGCATTACCGGCTAGGATTCAGATCGAGTAAAATCTCAAAAGAAACAAAAAACAAATACATGATCATCCAATTAAACTCGAACCATATAAACTTGAAGATTTTTTCTCGTAATTAAATGCAACAAATTTTGACCATATTTTATCTGTTCCTTGTTTGTAACTAAGAACCTATTGAAATAAAGGTCGTATATTTTATTAAACAAACAGTACTAACTGAAGATGATTTGATTTGAAATGATAGTGAAGGCTTTTTCAATGTTTGTTCTATTCGACACCTAGAATGTTGAAGAATTGATCCGTCCACAACTGAATTTGGAGCATAAGCAATTCACCTATTGATCTCTCGTAGCCTTCTCATTTACAACTATATGACATGTAAATGGCAATAGCTTTTAGAAGCATCTAGTATTTGTTTTTTTTTTATTACGCTTTTGGCTTCGACTTCTGTGGTCATTAGCCGTTCATCAAAGCAAAAAAGGTATACTCAAGGTGAAAACACTAAAAGTGAAATTCTCTACACATATACGAACAATTTTGTAAAACTATAAGCAATACATATAAATGCAACTATGCAAAATAAATAAGTTTAACCAAAGAATAATAAACGAATGTACAAATATAAAATTATTAAATATATCTAAAATTGATAAAAAGGTGAAATAAATATAGAAAATATACAAGTGTGAAATAATTAAATATGAAAATATGTATGAATAAAATTTATTTAAATAAAGTTTATATTTTTCCAAATAGTTGGATCTCTTTCAGAAAGTGAAGGAGGCTCCTTATTTCTTTTATACTGGCGAAACATTCAGTTAGATTTTTGGGCAAGTTAAATTTTTGGCGTGCAAGGATGTGAGATGGGCATTCAATCAGTATATGTTTAACTGTTAGCTCTGTCTGACACTGTTCAAAGCTGGGGGGATCGTTACCTAAGAGGAGATGTATCTTTGTGATGTTGGTGTGGTTGATTCTGAGCCAAGTAATCACGACTTGTTCCCTGCGTGTTAGGGAGTCGTGGTATTCATAACTCCCGAGTTGTGGTTGAATGCTACTTAAGTGGTTCATTGTTTCAGTTCAATCTCTCTGCCACAATTCAAGTATCTTCCATCTCAGCGTATTCCTAACATCCTTGTAGTAATTTACATAAACAGTATCAGGGGATTGCCGAATTGAATTTTTGGCGGCTAAATCTGCTTTCTCGTACCCTCTATTCCTAAATGGCCAGGTGTCCAAATAAAAATAATTTGTTTGTTATCTTCGCGAAGGTTTTGGATTTTGATGAGGCTATTCCGAGTTAAAGGGTCGTATGTGTAGTGGTTTCTTAATGCCTGCAGAACGCATTGGGAGTCGGAACAAATTAAGTATACTCCTGGGGTTTTGTATTTTAAGTAATCCAAGGATCTTTGTATAGCGAACATTTCGGCTGTGTGGATTGATGCATTCGGTTGAAGGCTGTACGCGCCGCCGTTTCATTTGTTTATGTGCCACTACGATGCGTGTGATCTTTGAGCTTCGACCGTACACCTACCTTCCTAAACAAACCCTCTGTACGTGGAATGCGGACAATACGGCCATTTTTCCAATCTATCACGTCAGTATAAACAGATCTTTCGTTCCATTTACCAATAGCGGCGCTCAGACCCTTGATCGCGTTTTGAATTTATAAGTTGTGATGGCGAGTAGAACATCTTCTGATCCGGATCAATAGTATCGTTGGTTTATGGAATTAGAACAAAGTAATGTTTTGGAAGAAAAGATACTATCGGATAGTGAAGATAATGACCCTGATTCAGAAAATCAGCTCTAACAATACAGCCTATCTCATTCGTCAGATAGTGAGTCGTCCGCTGAGGTAGATTACTTCAATCAGGATGATTCCCAAGCTAACTGTGATATTTTTTTTCGGTAAAGATGGAGAAACATTTTTTCTCAAATCTCCTTATCCTAAAAATAGCCGAGTTTCTAAGAAAAATTTTGGTATTTCATCTCCCAGGAGTGCAGCAAGTAGCTAAAAATTGCAAAAGTCCGTTAGAATGTTTTTCCCTGTTTTTTTCCTCACGAAATGCTCCAAGAAACCAATTTTATTATAATGCACACTAGTTTTCTTTTAAAACTACCATTATTTTGAATTTTAATGAATTTATTGAGTTTGAACATTTTGATTCAGATACCTACCCCACATAATTTAAGTCATCTCACCATTTTGAGTTTAAGTATATATTTTCCCAAGGAGATAACCATATATTCTTTTGAACTTTGAGTAGATGATAGGTCTGGAAATGAAAGGCGGCATTCAAAAGACAAAAAATCTGTAGGCGGCGCTCAGACCCCCCGCAAGTCGTCGTGTCCAGGAACGGAGCGCGAGTCCTGGAGGGTTAAGCCAGCAATTGCAGTAGAGTAGCTTCAATTCTTGAAGGTTTCAAGCATCTCGTGCAATCTATTATCGGTCAATTCCCTAGCCTTTATTGGGTTCGGTTTTTTTTACCCATTCCATATTCTTGATTCTAGCATGTCGACATTTGTTATAAAAGGAACAGTACATCTGCGGGGCGAGACACCAGGTAAAATAATATGGCTGCATATTTCACTTAAATAACTAGCCATTGAGCTGCAAGAGGCACAGCAGATGTCACCGCTTTTGAGAAAAACAAATCATACATTCAACGGTTTTTCTCCAAGTTTCTGCGAAGGTTTCAACTAAAACAAAATTAATAATGAATCTTAGCAATTCTGTAATGTTCTGATGGTACACAACAACAATGCTAGGCTACCCTTCGTTTTAATAACTAATGGTATTAAATATTAATCATACCTTTTCCACAACAACAAAAGATTCCAGATTGATAATATTTGTAGCCTAGTAGAGATTTGTTGATTGTAGAAACTAGAAATGCAAACGAGTAGAAATAGGCAAATAGGCTAGGTTTCATATATTCTGTGAAAATTTGCGGTGCAACGAGATTATTCATAATCTGAATTCCGGCGTGTGTGTGTTCGCTCTATAGAAATGCATGGAAAGAGGTGCGTTATGAATTCATAATCTTAAAATTTCAGATCCGGAATTCATAACGCTCGTCAGTATCATTCTTAAAGATCGATCTGAAACATTCATAATCTTAAAAAATCAGAACGTGTGAGGAGAATGGATGAAAAGTAGGCAATTCGGTGCTTTCTGAATTCAGATTATGAATTCAGAGTGACATTCCAGACGTATGAGGCCGCCCTTAGAGATTGTCAATTCATAATTGTTATTTTCTCTTCGAAAGCAAGTATTCGATTTTTGAATTTGTGAATATATACAAGACTGTTTTGATGTAGTTTATGGAGGCAATAGGAAAGAAGAACATAATGGAATCATTAAAAGAAATTACTGTTCGTTGACCACTGATGTTAATATTACCTTTTATTACTTCCTTAAGTAGTGAGACATGTATATACAGTATTTACATTATGTTGCTAGCAAAAAAATACATGGAACTACATTTGTGCATCAATCATTTTTTCTTGAGTTAATGTTCATAATACTGAAAAGAATGTGTTAGTGGTATGAACTATTAAATTTTAAATTATGAAAAGAGGATAGTATTTTATTAATATATTTTGAACTATTAAAATAATTTGTTCGTGATCCACTACCTACTCAAATATCAGGAATAAATGGACAATCTGCTATGATAATCTCCAGCCTTGCTCTAGACATTTCGATGATACTTTCCTTAGGTATTTCGAGTTGTGAAAACTATGCACCGAGTGTAAGTTGCAACAACCCATTCCATGAGGTTGAATCATTGCAGATGGCTCATTAAATCTCGATAAATAAATTGAATGACAATTTTTGAAGCATTAAGGCATTGAAGCATTGTAGATTGCTCTATTTATAAGATAATTTTTGAGGCATTTTTTTTAAACGACACTTTTTTTAAATTTAATTTCTTTCATGATGCATTTCTATCATAGGAATCCATCGATATAATTCCCAACTTTGAGAAACCAATACTTTCGGACATATAATTTTTCTGTTTGAACAAGAGCGCCAAAAAGCTCCTGTCCACAGGGCTTGAACCAATTTTTTTTAATTCAACAATGTTACAAAATTTTTCACTAGTGATATGCAAGAACTCAATATCCAGCTACCATTGAAATTGGCCCATATATGATCAATTTCCTACCCTTTGGCTCCAAAACTGTTCCGTACAAACCCAATGAGAATTTTAATTTCCCCGAAGATCCGTCGAAAATACTCAGTTAACAATCGATCCGTGACACCAACTCAAGGTGTTTTCAATTTTCTCCCTCTGAGCTAATAAAATTAGAATGTAACAAGCGAACTCAAGTTATTTGAATTATCGGAGCTCACTCTACATCTCTGAAAAGATTCAAATAAAATCGATAGCAGATACGAAGCGAGAAACTTTGTGAAATCTTTGAGAGGATTAAATAATTCATAGGATTGAATAGGCGGAAACCACACCTAAATTGATTGATCGTGAATGATCGGCAAAACGGTTAAATGAGAGAGGATGGAGAGCAGAGTTGGAGAATAGATTGTTGACTTTTGAATTTGCGATGTGGTGGGAAGGAGGAAAAATTGGAATTTTATCAGACATTTGGGCTGGTTTTCCTGTCACGCTGACGGTCGGCGCTGACGGTCAGCGCTGATCGGTCAGCTCGTATCCTTTTAGCATTACGCTGATCACATTGAGAAATAGAAGGATGCTATTGTCTCTGGCTCACTGAATGTGGAGACTTGTCGGCGCCAGCTAGTCAGCGGCGCCGACGCGCTGGCGCGTACGTGCGCGTATATAGCTCAGCGCTGACGGCCGTCAGCACCGCGTGACTCGAAAACGCTACCTATAGCTACATACATATTGACCCATCAGCGCCGACCGTCAGCGTGACAGGAAAACCAGCCTTGAGGTTCGCCTATTTGTTCGATATTCTACGCCGCAACAGTTTATATTTTCATTTAAGTTCAACCTCGTTTACAACAGTGACCACAAACTGCTTGATTTGGTCCTCGAGGGTGATACTGTTGAGGTATCTGTGGATCATTCTGATTCGCCCTTTGTTGCAGAGGACCGGTACCATCCTGCTCTTAATATAGTCATAAAGCGGATCCCGTTTATACGCAAAACAAACTTTCCAACATGTTACAAGACATTCTATAATTTCAGAAGGGCTGACTTTCCCACGTTACTGTCAGCACTGAGTTCGTTCGACTGGAATATTCTACAGACTTTCAACAATGTTGACGATCCCTTGCGTTACTTTTATGACTGGGGATCCACGGGAAATACTTAATATCTTGATGATTTTAAACGTTTGCGTTCGGTAGTAAAGTCTGAAATTTCATCAGAATACACGGATTATCTGGCCGATCTGCAGAGCGAAATGGAGTCTAATCCTTCTTCCTTTTGGAGATTTGTCAACCAAAGACTGGGTTCAACAAGAATTCCTGGTATACTCGTATTTAATCATAAAGGACAACTTCATGACGATCCTGGTGATATAGTCAACTTATTTGCGAGGCACTTTTATGAAATTGGTAATCTGTATACAAATCAGGATGATTATGTGACTTCCTCCACACAGTTCTCTCCAATCGCCATTCTTTCTGTTACCGGGGATGAGTTGAAAACTATCATGGATAGATATCCTGATAAATTAACAGCTGGTGATGATCACCTTCCTTCATTTTTTGTTAAGAACTGCAGCTCTGCGCTGGCTAAGCCTCTTCATCTCATCATCTCTATCAGCTTGCGTACTTCTACTTTCTCCACGTTTTAGAAGAGAGCCCGGGTGATTTCCGTTTTCAAGAAGGGTGATAAGTCCCACGTCGAGAACTATCGACCAATTTCTCTCTTATGTAATTTCGCGAAGTTATATGAGGAGGCGTTATACGGAACCCTTTACCACGGTGTTAAGCCACACTTTTCCACCAGACAGCATGGATTTATACGGGGAAGGTCAACAGTTACTAATTAATCTGCTTGAGCGCTTGTTTCGTCAGAAACAGAGTGCTATCATCTTGCCCAGATGTCTTTATTTTTGTAATTTTCTGCCGAAAATTGTCTGAAACGATTGGGTTCGATTCATTGATGATTGATGAATAATCCGGGGTCAGATCCAATTACGTCGTAAGCACGATAACTCTCGAACAAATGAGTTAGAGAGTTGAAATTTGCAGGGTAGATTAGGAGCGTAAATATATTGGTTAAGTTTGAAAATGGGCAATACCAGCAGGTGGTTTGGGACTTATTGCCAATTTGAGCTTAAGCTTTTTTTTGCATATTTCCGAAACTACAGTTTCGATCTGTCTGAATGCAGAGCTTTGTATTGATCGGAGGGCTATGTACAGAAGAAAAAAGATGAAAAAATTATCAATTTTGTTTTCCCGATAACTCAAAAAATACTAATCTGATGGAATGGAAAAATACCGACATAAAGACGTATGCAAAATTTCTGGAGAATAGCATGACTAGAAAAAATTTTAAAATTAGTTCAAGCCCTGTGGACAGGAGCTTTTTGGTGCTCTTGTTCAAACAGACAAATTATATCCCCGAAGGTATTGGTTTCTCAGAGTTGGGAATTATATCAATGGATTCCTATGATAGAAATGCATCATGAAAGAAATTAAATTTAGAAAAAGTGTCGTTTAAAAACAATCCTCAAAAATTATCTTATAAAAAAAGCATTCTACAATGCTTCAATGCCTTAGTGCTTCAAAAATTGTCATTAAATTTATTTAGCAAGATTGAATGAGCAATCTGCAATGATTCAACCTCGTGAAATGGGTTGTTGCAACTTACACTCGGTGCATAGATTTCACAACTCGAATTACCTAAGGAAAGTATCGTATTAACGGCCGGATGGCCGGACAGAATCGATTTCGACCACGGATTCTTGATTAGTGAGTCAAACCAAATCGTTCACGACCATTTTCAGCCAAAAATTCGAAAATTTCAGGATTTCAGCAAATTTATAAGCACTCTGTTCCAAGGAACAAGAGCGCCAAAAATTGCTCAACTATTTTGCGAAATATTTGGATTGAAATTCTGAAACCACATATCGAATAGAGTCTACATTTGGAATTTGGGTGACCAATAAAGACCTCTCACAGTGTACAATATTTCATGAAAAGCAGACTCTTAGGAGAATCATAAAACAAATCTCATTATAAAATTTCAAATACCTACGTGGTCCTTGGGCCAATTTTGAAATTCATGCTTCCCCTTTTGAGCATTGAAACTGCGATATCTCCCGGGCTACTGATGCTGGAGAATCGGAGTTTTGTGTGAGGTGTGTGATTTTGAGAACAGCGAGTGAACTGCGCATGCGCAGAAGAGAAGTTGCTGTGCTTCAGGTTGTGTGGGTTACATTAGGAGTGACTTATATCTAGTGGTCATGGGTCTGAGGCTGAGCCGATATTTCAATAATTTCAATAATACCGGACATAAGATGCCTTACTTGTATCCGAAGCATTCTCTCTGTCTCTCTGTGGAACCTAGTTTAGATTCTTTTGTTATTTAGCAAACATGTGAATATAATCGGACACAAGAATTATCGGAAATTAAACTTTAGCGTTTTTTTTAACTTACTGAATTTTTTTTTTAACTCACAAATTTCAAATACAATTTTTTTTAAGATGCAGTTTCACCATAAAAATCTATTGATGTCATTTTCAACTCTAACAAGCTAATACTCTCGGAGATATGCTCTTTCGAAATTTCAATAATGAATCGTAGTTCTATATTTTCACAGAATGCTATAATCATTCTATCTATGAATTATTATATGTTCTGTGTTCATACTCGTACATGTCATTCAGTTCTATAAGAGAGAGTCAAATTCATTTCAGCTATTTTAATTTGATTTCTTTCATGGTACGGTTCTCATTCTCTGATTGCACATTTAATCTTGATAAATAAACTATTATTTGAATTGAATTTCCTTTATGATGCAGTTCTATCATCGTGCTTAGGTTCATATTCTACAACTACCCACCAAGTTTCAGTTCGATCGGATTTATATTGGTTGAAAACAAAATTATTACTCGGAAACCACTGGGCCGATTATGCCCATTAACGAACTTGTCCGTTGTATTGGGATGCGCCACCTACCCTGAAAACTTCATGTCGGTAGCTCTTTTCGCTCTCAAGTTATCGTGGCAACGGCCGGACGGCGGACGGACAGAATCAAATTTGACCTCGAATTCTTCATTGGGGAGTCGAACTTAATCGTTTGAGACCATTTTCGTCAAAAAATTCTAAAGTTACAGACATTTGGGCAAAACTATAACGCGATGTTCCCCAGAACATACGCGCAAAAATTGAATTTGAAATTTGTTTCTTAAAAAAAACTTTTTTTTCGTTACTCCGAAACCATCTAGCCTATTTTGCCCAATAACGAACCTAACCGAGATATTCATCTCCGTAACCTACTCTGAAAATTTCAACTGCCTAGCTCATTCCGTCCGAGAGTTATTTAAAAAAAAAAAATTAATTTTCAAAAATTTTTTTTTACACTTTGCAGTAACCTGGTCAAATACAAAACTTCACATACGTATGAAGGTCATGATTCTACAATTTGATGCTAAATTTCAGATAGATCGAGTGATCGGTTTCGGTAGGTAATATTCATAAAAAATGCTTTTACTAAATTCGGCCATAACTCCGAAACTGCTCAATGGATTTGGTTGGACTCACTGATCAAGAATCCGAGGTCGAAATCGACTCTGTCCGGCCGGCAGGTCCGGCTGGCCAGCCAGCCGTAGGCATGATAACTCTCGAACGAAAGGAGTTAGAGGATTGAAATTTTCAAGGTGGGTTTGGAGCGTAAATTTATCGGCTAAGTTCGTTAATGGGCGAAATTCATCAAGCGGTTTCGGAGTTATGGCCGATATAAGTAAAACACATTTTTTATGAATATTTTTGAAACTGATCACTCGATCTATCTGAAATTTAGCATCAATTCGTAGAATCATGATCTTTATACGCATGTGAAGTTTTATATTGACCAGGTTACCGCAAAGTGTCAAAAAAAAAGTTTGAAAATTAAAAAAATTTCTACAATAACTCTCGAATGGAATGAGCCAGGCAGTTGAAATTTTCAGAGTAGGTTAGGGAGATGAATATCTCGGTTAGTTTCGTTATTGGGCAGAATAGGCCAGATGTTTTCGGAGTTACGAAAAAAAAAATTTTTTTTAAACAACAGATTTCAAATTCAATTTTTATTTAAGATGCAGTTTCACGATTAAAATCCATCGATATCATTTTCAACTCCAACAAGCTAATACTTTTGGAGATATGATTTTTCCAAATTTCATTAATGAATCGTACTTCTATGTTTTCACAGAATGCTATAATTATTCTATCTAAGCTTTGTTATATGATCTGTGTTCATACTCGTACATGTCATCCTGTTCTATAAGAGAGAGTCAAATTCAGTTTAGCTATTTTAATTTGATTTCTTCCATGGTGCAGTTCTCATTCTCAGATTGCTCATTTAATCTGGATAAATAAACTATTATTTGAATTGAATTTCCTTTATGATGCAGTTCTATCATAAGAATACATTGATATAATTCCCAACTCTGAGAAACCAATACTTTCGGAGATATAATTTGTCTGTTTGAACTAGAGCGCCAGAAAGCTCCCGTCCACAGGACGGGATCAAATCAAAATCAAAAATCAATTTGATTTTTGCAGTAAACATGAAAAAGATAACATTTCTGGATAGATAATGACGAGGTCTTTCAAACGATGTATCACAAGCCCATACCTCCTATTTGAAAAATTCGGGGTTGTACCTGTCTTTCAAAGAGGGTTGAAGGTAGAGTTCGTATTTTTACGAAGAAGCATGACAATTTGAAATTTGAATTTGATGTGATTCGGGATTTAGCATAAATATGTACAGTAACCAAGATAATGAATTTCTTCCATATGGATTTTCCACACTGTAGATCCGTTCGAGTTCAAATCGATTTCGGATGGATAGTTTCTGAGATACAGAATTTTTTAAAATATATTTTTTCAAATTTTCTAGTCATGCGATCATCACAGAATTTTTAATAAGCCTTCGTGTAGGTAGTTTTCAACTAACAACGTGCTTTAATTCGATCGGATCAGTATTTTCCGAGTTATTGGGAAAACAAACTTTCAGATGGCTGTAATTCTGAAACTACTCGATGGAATTTGTCCGTTAACGAAATTATCTGCGCTTTTGGACTCCAAACCTCCTCTGAAAATTTCAACTATCTAACTAGTCTTACTCATTGCGTTCAAGCGTAATCGTGCTGAGGGTCGGCCGACCGGACAGAATCAAGTTTGACCTTGGATTCTTCATCAGTGAGTCGAAACTAATCATTTGAGACCAATCTCGGCCAAAAATTCCAAAACTGCAGACATTTGGATGAATTGATAGGCACTCTGTTCCGGTGAACAAACGCGCCAAGAAGTTGGGAAAGCACTGACGTGAGGTCAGTCTGCTTTGATGCGCTTGTTCAAATTCATAGCCAGAGCAGTCACCCAAGGCCAATTTAAACACCCTGTAGCTTGGTTATAAAGTGTTTGCGGAGCTATGTTTATAGGGGCTTTTCATCTAGGAGTTCAGCATTTAATCGACTATTAAAGTTATTCTACAAATGCTACCCGGCATAATTATCTATTTGTTCCTGAAATGCTTGCCGAGAGATAATGAAGGAAATTGAAAACTTGACTGCAAACAATCCTGAACTTATTTGTCCTAGTTGAGTACATTGAGTACATTGAAGCTTGTTTCCAAAAAAGTTTTTGATCAATTTTCGAAAGATGGAATACGTTGAAATTACATCTCTTAAATTTCATCTATTTCAGCATGATGTTTTCTCATTTCCTTTCATCTTAAGGATGGATGGTGGAGGGAATTATTCACTCAAAAGGAAATCGACGCGAGAAGAAAATTCTCGTGCTCTTACTCTTAATAAACTTCATCTTCACCTTGCCGTTCGCGTTCTGGAGAATAAGATGATTTATCCTTTTCAATATAATTAATTCGCTGCTGTCAAATCCGGAAATAAGATATATATTAATAACGAACATTAATCATATTGGAATATTGACATTTCCTCATTATCGATATTGTTGATGTTCTCTTACGCAAACTCGCTGAGATGTGAAACATACCCCTCTCAATACAATAGTATGATTAATTTATTAAATACACAGAATATAAGTGTTCGTACTATCGTAAGGGTGTCCGGATTTTGCCACTATACTCACTTGTAACCTCTGTCCTAAAATATACCATACAATTTCGAAACTGATAGCCACAATTATTTTATTGTCATCCGTATTAAAATTCGTGAACCTTCTGTTTTCAGAACAGTACACATTTTTCTGGTGTCCTATTCCAATGCTGCCAAAATTGACCCACAGATGTTAAAAAAACATTTTTGACAATAAATGGAAGGGAATTTATAAATGGCTGGCGAATAATGCAATATATTTTTAACATTTAATTTGAATTTATCAAGCTATTTTATGATAATACACTAATATTTAGAATTCCTACATATGGCTGAGGTCCCAGCCTACGAGGTATTTGATAGTTGTTGTGTACAGTTTTCGTATCGATTTATCACCGGCTTTCGAACATTAAAATTATCTCAATTTGATTAAATAAATATTGAAGGATACTGTGGGAGGTATATTCACCATGAATGGTTTCTTTCTGGGTTTTCTTTCCCAAACTCTGAAAAATATCTATATGCTTCTGCGTAAGAAACACAAGATATTTGTCAGAAGCAATCAATTGAACAATGTTGCCTAACAAATAACAACGAAACAACATCAACGATATTATATCGTAATAATATGAATAGGATTGGTCTTAACAACTGTGTTCTGGGTATTCACTTAAATTCGACTATAATATACTTTCTTCCTGAGTTAACTTGTCTACAAGTTTGGCATCAGTTCAGTCAGTCATCTTGATTACGATGATACCGATTCCAGATTAATGGACTGAGGAAACACTTTACACGGTCGCTTCTCGATGAAAATACATTGGATTCTTCGAATTCCATAAACTTGCTGCTTGAAATACAATCAGTTTCCCGTTTCTCTGGCATCAATTATAAATGGATGTCAGACTGAACTGATTCCAGATTGACCGTGTATCCTTCTTCCATAGGGCTCATTGGACCTGAACCGGCCTGTGGTATCTCTCTCAGGCAGCGGGGAGGGAGAACAACAGATGGTTGGGCCAAAAGGTCTAGGAAATCTGGACACAGACATGCTCGCTCTACAATTGCTGGTCCATAAGCTGAAAGAGCCAGACAATGGCTCAGATTCTCTAGGGTATACCTGAGAATCCTAACAGCCGCATACACGGACCACTGTGGCCTCAGAAAAAACCTAATTACGTTGGGTTTGATTGAGGACTCTGAGTGCAGACTATGCCTGGAGGACCACGAGTCTATCAAACACATCATGTGTGACTGCCCCGCTGGGGACATGATCAGATTTGAGGAACTAATAGACCACAAACTGAGACTGAGGGAACTGGACAAATTATCATCCACCAAACTCATATTCCTTATCGAGAGGATTGAGCTTGTGGGTGAAGTATATATTATAGGTGTGCCACAATAGAGCAATTGGTCTCAGTGGAGGGACGGGTTTCGTCTGTCCAACACAATTCATATAATAATAACCAAATAACCTATGTCTAAGTCATCTGTTTCAATGGAAATTCAAGAGTCTGGACGTCATATTGTGCTACATCTGTATCACACGTGGGAACAGTTTATCCTTACCTTTGTTGTAAACGAAGGGAGAATAAGGAGAACCAGTTGTGTTCTGTGTAGGATTTGTTACTCTGTCCTTACGCCACCTTAGGCACAGCACTGTTAATTTTTGACCTAAAAGTGAATGGTGGCCACCTATGTCATATCTGTTCATATATTCCATTCCAGGAACATATTTGAACTGTTGATTCATCGAGTGGGTAGTTTAGATGTGATTGAGTTAGTTAAATGGATTTAATAGCTGGATCTGCTAAGAAATTGGTTTATAACTATGAACTTATGCCATATTTAGCACATCACTATTAATTTTCTTCCCAACAGTGAATGTATATATTTCAACAAAATTAACTGTAGAAGAAAAACCACTATACAGGGTTTTTTGGTAAAATGCCATCTCGAGATATCTACCATGAGGACAATTATAAACTTTGTAAAACCACTGCTATACAGAGCGTTTTTCGAAAAATTACAACTCAAAAAGGGCTTGACCGATTCTGATGAAACTTTATGTGCGTGTGTTGCGGCGGTTCCCAATTGGTCCCGGTAGGTGGCGCTACAATCGATCTATAGGAACTCAAAAACGACTGGGTCAAATTTGGTGAAACTTTGTGTTTGTGTTTCGGTGTTTTTCTGGTTCACAATAGCATCCGGTAGCAATTGACTTATAGGAACTCCAAAACGGCTCGACTGATTTCGATAAAACTTTGTGTGCGTGTTTGAGTGTGTCTCAGGGTCACAATAGGTAAGCGCTGTATTCGCTTTATAGAAACTCAAGAACAGCTGAACCGATTTCGATGAAACTTTGTGTGAATCTGAGTATGTGTCAGGCCCGCAATCTACCCCGGTAGGTAGCGCTGCAATCGGTCTATAGAAACTCAGAAATGGATTAACCGACTTTGATGAAACATTGTGTGCTTGTTTGAGTGGCTCTTGGGGTCACAATGGGAACCCGTTAGGTGGCGTTGCATTCGGTTTATAACTCAAAAATGACTGGAACGATTTCGATTTAACTTTGTGTGTGTATCTGAGTAGGTTTCAGATCCACAATATTCCCCGGTAGGTGGCCCTACAATCGGTTTACAGGAACCCAAAATGTCTATACCGATTTTGATGAATCTTTGTGATTGTGCTTCGGAAGGCCTTAGGTTCACAATACGATTCGGTAGGTGGCACTATATTCGGGTTTTGGTAACTTAAAAACTCCTTACATATTTAGATGGGACTTTCGTGTGTTAATTATTCTCAGAAACACAACAGGACCCGTTAGAAGGCATTGAACTACCGGTTCAATTGATCTACCGATTCAATTTATCCACCGATTTCAATGAAATTTTGTGTCTGTGTAGGTCTCAGGTACACATTATACGGTCAACAGGAACTGAGAAATGGCTGGACCGATTTTGATGAATTTTGTTTTTTCGATCCGGCGCGTCTCAATAGCATACCCCGATCGATTTATAGTAACTCAAAAACTGCTCGACCGATTTCAATGAAACTTTGTGTGCGTACTTGAGTGAGTCTCATAGTCACAATGGGAACCCGGTAGATGGCGCTGTGTTCAGTGTATAGAAACTTTATAGAACGACCGGACTGATTTTGATGAAACCTTCTGTGTGTGTCTGAGGAGGTCTCAGATCCACGATATATCCCCCATAGGTTGCGCTACGATCGGTTCACAGGAACTTAAAAATGAATTTACTATGGTAAATTTGAATTAAGTGTCCAATACAGAAGAATGGACAACATAATTTACCATGGTAAATTCGATTAAGGGTGTCCAATACAGAAGAATGGACAATAGAACATACGCGCAAAAGCTTCTGACTTCACGTCAATGCTTGAACCAATTTTTTTTTCGTGATTTTTTTGGAATTTTCTAGGGATACGGTTCTTAAAACTTTTTTTTCGTCAATTTTTCGAATTTTCTAGGGGTACGGTTCTTACAAAATTTTAAACACGTCTTTATGTTGATTTTCTACTACTAGTTACCAAGCTTCAATTCGATCGAATATTTATTTTTTGAGTAATCAAGGAAATAATATTCAAAGTGGGTATAACTCGGAAACCGTTTGACCGATTATGCCCAAAAACGACCTCAACTCTCCCATTCGGATACGCAATCCACCCTGAAAATTGCAAGTCCCTATCTCCTTTCATTCGAAAGTTATCGAGGCAACGGTCACACATCTACTGAACTCACACAAGGCTGCTCAAAACTCCAACAATATTTAACTCATCATGTTAAAACTTGAAACTTGGCAGAAGAGTTAGGTTTTAAAGGCTCTTACAAAATTTCAGCAATTTCAGACTAATAGTTACTGATATATAGTATTTTTTTTTTAAATTTCAATGATTTTTAAAAAATTTTCTACAAATACTATCCTCACAAAATTTTGCAAGAATTTTCGTGTTCGTATTCTACATCTAATAACTATGTTTGAATTCAATCGGTTCAGTATTTTTCGAGTTAATGAGGAACAAAAAACAACCAAATTTCAGGATATTCCAGATGGCTACAACTCTAAATCCGTTTGGACGATTATGCTCATAAACAAACTCAAATGTCGCATTCACATGCACAACCTAACCTGCAATTTTCAAGCCGCTATCTCTTTCCGTTCTCAGGTTATCGTGACAACAAAAATATTTTTTAATAATTTTCTAGCGATACGATTCTCACAAAATTTCACAATCGTGCTTAGGTTCATATTCTACAACCACTCACCAAGTTTCAATTCGATCGGATCTATATTGGTTGAAAACAAAATTATTACTCGGAAACTATTGGGCTGATTATGCCCATTAACGAACTCGTCCGTCGTATTGAGATGCGCCACCTACCCTGAAAATTTCAAGTCGCTAGCTCTTTCCGTTCTCAAGTTATCGTGGCAACTGTCGGACGGCCGGCCGGACAGAATCAATTTGACATCGAATTCTTCTTTGGGGAGTCGACCAAACCGTTTGAGACCATTTTCGTAAAAAAATTCGAAAGTTACAGTATTTGGGCTAAATGATAATGCGATGTTCCCCAGAACATCGAATTTGTAATTTGAAAAAAAAATTGTTTTCGTTACTCCGAAACCATCAGACTGATTTTGCCCAATAAAGAACTCAGCCGAGAAATTCATCTCCCAAACCTACTCTGAAAATTTCAACTGTCTAGCTCATTCCATTCGAGAGTTATCGTGCTAACGGCCGGCCGGCCAGAAACGATCTTGACCATGTATTCTTGATCAGTGAGTCGAACCAAATCGTTCAAGGCCATTTTCAGCCAAAAATTTGAAAATTCCAGACATTTGGGCAAATTGATAAGCACTCTGTTCCGAGGAACAAGAGCGCCAAAAAGTAACATTAAATTAGAGTTAGAGATGTACCAAACTTACTTGGATTGTTCCTTAAAGGAGATATTCCATAAAATCAACAATTTCAAAGGGAAATGTCTCAAAAGTGAACAAGAAATTATATTTAAGACATCCATTACTTCCTGCTAAAGAACCACATCTTGAAATATTTCGCATCAATTCAGAAACACCCAGTATATCCGTATGAGGAAAATCTGTTGGATGCTCTATTTTGAAAACAATAGTGGAAATTTGTACACGATCTTTCCTCACTAATGAAGAATTTCTTCGATGCAGATGAACTGCCATTGAAGGCACTGAAGCATTTGGATAAATTATTCCACGGAATTTCAGTAGATTTACAATTATTTATGAGATGGGAAATGTTACGATCAATAATGAAACTTCTTCGAAAGTAAAAAACTTTCTGGAAAAAAATGGATAATTAGAGAATTTTTAATCCAAACAGTGCAGGCTGAAAGAAGCTATCAAGCGTCAAATTCAGTATACAAGTTTAGACCGGTCGCTCATTATCGAAACACTGCCCTGCAGTTACCCTGCCTGCAACATTTTTGCGGGAATGTTTTAGGGAACAGCGTGCTATCATTTTGCCCAAATGTCTGTAATTTTCTATTTTTTTGCCGTGAATGATCTCAAACGATTAGGTTCGACTCACTGATGAAGGATTCTAGGTTGAATTCAATTCTATCCTGCCGGTCGTTCGCTAGCTAGGATAACTTTAGAACGGAAAGAGTGTAACGTTAAGTTTTACCCAAGGGGTATTTGAGCATGAGATTCTAATACTAATTTCTCAAGGGAGGTTTGATTACCCCAGCAACAAGATTCCTAGTCGGGTTTTTAACAATATATTGTAGAAAGAACAAGGTGTACAATTCTCAATTTACAGTTCCAATTACAATCTCTCAAATTACACAAACTTATAACTACTTATCTTAAAAGAAATGTCCATATCGTGATTCCACTTCCAATGTAATATGTTTCTGTGGTGTCAGATGATCCTTTCGGTAACGGAATATGCCCCCCAGTCAGCCTCGAATTGTACTTCAGGTGTGCTTTCAGCTCCTCCACCATAAGTACAGGCAAACGTAACAGCCAAAAATTACTACAGCTTCCAGCTCCTGATTGTACTCCAGTTCAAGTCAAGCTTCAGCCTATGATTGTGTCTCGGTGCAGGCCAAGCTTCAGCAAATGATTCTATTTCGAGTGCAAACAACGTGGACCCAACCAAGGAGTGTATTCTAACTCGTGTGGTCCCAACCAAGGAGTGTCGTGAATATGGTCCCAACCAAGGAGTGTAACAAATATGGTCCCAACCAAGGAGTGTAACAAATATGGTCCCAACCAAGGAGTGTCGTGAATATGGTCCCAACCAAGGAGTGTAACAAATATGGTCCCAACCAAGGAGTGTCGTGAATATGGTCCCAACCAAGGAGCTATATGAAATTAAAGTAAATGAAAATATGCACAAAAATTCAACAGAACTCCTTCTCACCTCTCAAGAAAAAAATTAGGCATTTACATTATGTCGATAATATTATCGACATAATGTAAATATATAAAGGAAATATTATGCTGGTTCTGAATTGTTGCATTGCTTGCCTTCATTTTGTTTTACAGCACATGTTCTGTTTTTCACTTTTCATTTGCCCAGGGCAGGATTCCTTCTCAGGTTCACTAATGATTATAATCATTAGTGAACCTGAGAAGGAATCCTGCCCTGGGCAAATGAAAAGTGAAAAACAGAACATGTGCTGTAAAACAAAATGAAGGCAAGCCATGCAACAATTCAGAACCAGCATAATATTTCCTTAAAATCCAAATCTCTACTTAAATTAAAGGAATTATGAGATTTACCGAGAATAAATATTATTTATCTCGCAAACTAAAACTTAGAAGTTCCACTGGGGATACTCGATGCATTCAGATCAAAATTATCTCAACGACATACGAAAGATGATTTCCCTTTCAGAGAAAGGCCGGAAAAGAACGTCAATCCGCTTCCTTACATCACGCAGACACGAAGATCATAGAAGAGAAGTAACCTGACATAAGGTGATAGTCCGTCAACGTGCATTCTATGATTACCAGTGGCGTTTCATAAGGAGATGAATAGCATAGGCGTGCAATACGTTGCAAGAGATAGCGAATTTCTACTTCCAGGGAAGGTTCCACATCAAAATGCGACTGCTAAGTTCGTTAAAATGCTTAATCGGACAAACGGTTTCAGAGTTTTACCCATCTGAAATATTGTTTCCTCAATTACTCCAAAATACATATCCGGTCGAATTGAAACTTGGTAATTAGTTGTAGAATGCCGATGCGATAGTTTTGCAGAATTTCGTGAGGATCGTACCAAACCTTCAAGCCGCCGTGATCGGCTTTGTATTTTAGCAATTATTGTAAAAATAAAATTTCCAACTGGTATCTACTTCATCTGAAATTTCGAATCGTGAATATCGTGCTCGCTTGCAGCGGAGGAGATCCGGGTGCGAATCTCAGCTGAGTAAGTTCACTATTTTATTTATTTTAATATTAGAATTCAGTTTATTCCAAATGCATTTTTTCACGTGTTAACTATAAACAATTGATTCAAGAACTGTCATGAAGTCCGAAGCTTTCGCGCGCATCTACTACTACGAATTTAGCATCGATATACAGTGTGGAAAATCCAAATGGAACAAATTCATTAGACTACAACACGTCTGATTCAAATTTTAAATTGTCATTCTGCGAACCCTACCTTCAAACCCCTTCGATAGACGAGTAGGTAATACCCTCAATTTTTCAAAGAGGAACTAATTATGGGCTTGTAATACATCGTTTGAAAGGTCACGTCATTCTCTAATCAGAAATCTTATCACTTTCATGTTTATTGCAAAACTCAAAACAGAAAAAAATTGAATCATGTGATTACCGAAAATCATTATAATATTCCCTCCAATATTCCCAAATCATATTACAATAATATTAAACTTATTGGCCTTCAAGATGTGATAGCAAAAAATTAAAAAAAAACCATAACATTGTTTTTTTCCAGATGGTACCATGGAAACTACGTAAAACACTTTCCGTGCCAATGTTATTTTCTTTAGAACGCCTTCGCAAATGTGTTTGTGCTGATATGTTGTAGTTTATAAATTAATTTCATTAAATTCAATTTTGAATAATGGTTCGATTAACGGAAATGCACAAAATAACAATTTTACAAATGATTGGTTACGGACATAACACCCGAACAAAAAAGAAGAAAAAATTCAATTTGCTGCCTGTAACCCAAGGCACAATAAGTAAAATAGAGAAGCAGTTTCGCGAGTTTGAGCATGCAAGGCAGATTAAAAAAGCAGCTGCTCATACACTGTGTGAGGAGGTGAAATTATATGTGATTCTTGACTTTGTAGAAAATCCACATAAATCGTGTAGAGATGCATCCACAACATTCAATGTCAACCATACATTGATTCGAAACATATTAAATAAAATAAAATACATACCTATATAGTGCACGTCAAAATTATAGAACAAATTCATTTTCTCAGAAGAAAAATATTTGGCAACAAAATCCTTAAACAGGTCAATTTTTGTTTCACTTTTACCAAATTTTTATGCATTTCTGAATGAATCAAATTTGACCTCGAATTTTTCATCACGGAGTCGAAACAAAAGTTTGACACCATTCTCGGCAAAACATTCGAAAATTACAGACATTTGGTCAAAATCATAAACCGATGTTCCCAAGAACATGCGATTAGAAAGGTGACTTGAAGGTTCATGTTGTATTTCGTGAGGGTGTGCGAGACAGCAGAACATGCGTGCAGAAGCTCCTGACTTCACATCAGTGCTATTCTCGATTTGTTTCTGTTGATTTTGATATTCTACGAAATAAATTTTGATTATATTACTAATCACCACGACTAACCGTTACGGAGGACATCCAATGTGTTTAATTTTTGCCCACTTTTTGGCGCTCTAGTTCCTCGGAACTGAGTGCTTATCAATTTGCCCAAATGTCTGTAATTTTTGAATTTTTGGCTGAAAATGGTCTCAAACAATTTTGTTCGACTGACTGATCAAGAATCCGAGGTTGAAATCGATTCTGTCCGGCCGGTTTGGCCGGCCGTAGGCACGATAACTCTCGAACGCAAGGAGTTAGAGGATTGAAATTTGCAAGGTGAGTTTGGAGCGTAAATATCTCAAACAGGTTTGTTAATGGGCGAAATGCATAAAGCGGTTTTGGAGTTATGGCCAATTTTAGTAAAAACATTTTTTATAAATATTTCCGAAACCAATCACTCGATCTATCTGAAATTTAGCACCAAATTGTAGAATCATGACCTTTATACGCATGTGAAGTTTTGTTCTGACCAGGTTACCGCAAAGTGTCAAAAAATGTTTTTGAAAATTTAAGAACTGAATGAGCTAGGCAGTTGAAATTTTCAGAGTAGGTTAGGAAGATGAATATCTCAGTTGATTTCGTTATTGGGCAAAATAGGCAAGATTGTTTCGGAGTAACAAAAAAAATTTTTTTTTTAAATGACAAATTTCAAATTCAATTTTTATTTAAGATGCGGTTTCACCATAGAAATCCATTGATATCATTTTCAATTCCGGCAAGCTAATACTTTCGGAGATATGATAACTCGAAATTTCAATAAAGAATCGTACTTCTATGTTTTCACAGAATGTTATAATTGTTCTATCTAAGCTTTATTATATGATCTATGTTCATACTCGTACATGTCATCCTGTTCTATAAGAGAGAGTCAAATTCATTTAAGCTATTTTAATTTGATGTCTTCCATGGTGCAGTTCTCATTCTCAGATTGCTCATTTAATCTTGATAAATATACTATTATTTGAATTGAATTTTCTTTATGATGCAGTTCTATCATAAGAATACATTGATATAATTCCCAACTCTGAGAAACCAATACTTTCGGTGATATAATTTGTCTGTTTGAACTAGAGCGCCAGAAAGCTCCTGTCGACAGGGCTTGAACCCATTTTTCCAATAATTGTTGCCTTATTTTATCAATGGCTTATCGGTTTAAGGTAAATTTTGATTTTTTCAGTTAATTTCAAAAATTTTATGTTGTAGAAAATTTGCATCCCAATCATCAGAAATTTCGCAAATAACTCCGAGCCTACATTTCACAATCGAGTACCAACTGAATTTCAGCTCGATCGACTTCGTATGAGGCGTGAATAGACAATGGAACATGCGCACCAAAGCTTCTGACTTAATGTCAGTGCTTTTCTCAAATTTTTGTAAGCTATTTTTGACTATTATAATTCGCCTAGTTGGCATCATAAGAGGCAAATCCAATTCAATCAATGATTAAATAACTTTCGACTGGTCAGAACACTTCAAATTACACTTGACACGATATTTGACTTATATTATTGTTATATGATTCTTTCTTTAATCAGTGCTTCAGAAACCGAGTACTGCTAAAACTTCTTACTTTTCATTGGGTTGATTAGTGGATTTCCAATGAATTTTGATGATGTCACATTAATCGTACTTTCATCGCTGATCCATCACGAAAGATGGTGAAAATAAAAGCGCACCCCAATATTATACATTACGTTATCCCGTCGTTGTTCTAGCATCAAATTCATATTTGGGTAATTTCAACAAACATTGATCTTGAGGAAAAAAGTGATCGTATTAATAAAAATAATCCTGTGGACAGGAGCTTTTTGGCGCTCTTGTTCAAACAGACAAATTATATCTCCGAAAGTATTGGTTTCTCAGAGTTGGAAATTATATCAATGGATTCCTATGATAGAATGCATCATCAAAAAATTGAATTTCAAAAAAGTGTCGTTTAAAAAAATGCTTCAAAAATTATATTTTAAAAAAAAGAGCAATCTACAATGCTTCAAAAATTGTCATTAAATTTATTTATCAAGATTAAATGAGCACTCTGCAATGATTCAACTTCATGAAATGGGTTGTTGCAACTTACACTCGGTGCATAGATTTCACAACTCGAATTACCTAAGGAAAGTATCATCGAAATGTCTAGAGCATGGCTCTAGATATTTGAGTAGGTAGTGGATTACGAACAAATTATCTTAATAGTTCAAAATATATTAACAAAATACTATCCTCTTTTCATTTCATAATTTAAAATTTAATAGTTCATACCACTATCACATTCTTTTCTATATTATGAACCTTAACTCAAGAAAAAATGTTTGATACACAAATGTAGATCCATATTCCATTATGTTTTGCAAGCAACATTATGAAAATACTGTATATAGGAACATTTCTCAGTACTTATGGAAGTAAAAGGTAATATTAACCTCAGTGGTCAACGAACAGTAATTTCTTTTGATGATTCCATTATGCTCTTCTTTCCTATTGCTTCCATAAACTATACATCAAAACAGTCTTGTATATATTCACAAATTCAGGAATCAGGAATGTTTGCTTTCCAAGGGAAAATAACAACTATGATTTGACAATCTCTTATAGCTAGAAAAGATGACATTTATGAATAGTGATCGCAGACATACCGCCGTATTCACAAAGCATTCAATCTCCGTTAAGTCCTAACTGGGGTTAAATAAGAATCGCAACCTCAGTTAACGTATATAACGGTGCTGAAACAGGCCTGTTTCATGTTAATTTTCACTTAAACTAAGGTTGCGATTCTTATTTATCCTTAACTGAGGACTTAACAGAGATTGAATGCTTTGAGAATACGACGGAGATTCTGTGTTCACATTCTGTGAATACATAAAACTTACGATGTATTATTGAAACTTTGAAACATCACATCTCCGAAAATATTAGCTTGTTAAAAAATTTAAATTCAGAAGTTGTAAAGTAAAAAAAAATATTTTTTTTCGTTACTCCCAAACTATTATACCGATTTCGCCCAGTAACGAACTTAACCAAGATATTATTCCCTCAAACCTACTCTGAAAATTTCAACTGTCTAGCTCATTCCATTCAAGAGTTATCGAGTTAGCGGCCTGACGGCTGGACGGACGGACGGACGGACAGAATCGATTTCGAACACGGATTCTTGATCAGTGAGTCGAACCAAATAAATCAGTTGAGCTGGAAATTATAACCACTCTGGCTAATTGATTTACAACAATATACAGTGCTTCCCAGCAAATCCACACCAAAAGGGACTTTTCTTTTATATTAATATTTCAAAATTTTGTTTCTTAGTAAAAGTTGATGCATCAAAAATGATATAAAAGTCAGCCAACTGCGACTTCTGGTTTGAGTGCAAATCGCCATTTTTGAACGAAAATGTGGACTATCTCGGAATATACAAACTTTTTGTATGAAGCGCTCTAAGTAAACTTGTTTCAAACTACAATTTAGATAAATGTGCAATTCAGATCGGAAAACCGTAAAAAATATTTTTCCTTTTTTTGCTAATAACTATTTTAGAAATTGAATAATTACAGAACGGAATTTCTTTCGAGGACTAGACAATAATTAGTGTCAGCATGGAAAGTAGAGACAATTTTGTTTGAGATCAGTTTTTCGATATTTGATCGAACTTAAACAAATCTGTGATCATAGAAAATAATTAATTGGCGTTGAAATTTAACTGTAACGATGGATATTCAGTACAAAATTCTATTTCAATCAAACATCTCACTATGAATAGGCAATTTGCAGCAATATTTGCATTCTTGGGCTTCGTGGACGTGAATTGAATGTGAAATTGAAAGATTTTAATGACGAAAAAAAGAATAGGAGCAACTTTGCACCAGAATGTAACTACTTTTGAGGGAAAATTCGAAAAAACATCGAAAAACCAAGTTCAAACAAAATTTACTACTTACAATCATATTCATGCTGCTGACACTAATGTCGGGTAGTCACCGAAAAAAATCCATTAGGTAACTATTCAATTTTCAAATGAGTTATGACCAAAAAAAGAAAAAATATTTTGATGGTTTTCCGACCCGGAATTTGGCACATAGATCTAAATTGTTATTTCAAACAAATTTACTGAAAGCACTTCAAAAAAAAGGTTCGAATTTTCCAAGATAATGGACATTCTTGTTTGAAGATGGCGATTTCCGCTCAAACTAGAAGTCTCAGTTTGCCGAGTTTTATATCATTTTTGATGCACCTACTTTTTGTAATTAATTAAATTCGGAAATATTGATAGAAAAGAAAAGTCCCTCATGGTTCGAAGTTTTTTGGAAAGCACTGTATAACTACTCTATAAACTTTCATTATGATTTTATTTTCTTAAGTTCACTAGTTACAGTGGTACCTCTAGTGGAATAACACTAAATCTTGTCACTTGTCAAAATCTGCCCCATCGACTCTAGCGCCACCATCATTTATAGAGCCAAGAAAAACAACATTTGACAATTCTAGTTCCATTTTTCGGACGGGAGACAGGGGGTATTGATACCTTTTTATTCTATGCATAGTGGTTATACCTATCGAAAGATCTCATGCAGCTAAAATACCACAAAAGAATTGCAATTTGAAATTTTTGCAAACTTTCGATTTGTCAGTTTCATCATTCGAAATACTAATCCAAAATCTGAGCGTTTTCTATAGAATAAAGATAATACCTTTAGGACGAAATATGTTTGTTGGAAGGTTATATCGGGAGACTGAAAAAGATCGAATATGAGTTCTATTATTCTGTGGAGATTACATCCAAAAGAGAATGATGTTTGCAGTAGATACTTCACTGCCTGCGAACGAAAATATTTCGGAAACATACGGGAACAATGGGCACAATGGGCACAATGGATTGGGCCTTCCCTATTCCATCACGGACATGGTGAAACTGATGATATATATCTACTCAAGATAATTGAATTCTCTTTTAATTTAATTAACCTCACTTTTACAGTGTGGCCACCAGGCCCGTAGCCAGGGACGTGCCAATCAGTTTGGCATTCAGGGCAAACACAAAGTTTCATTAATGCATGTTTATACAGAATGAGACTTAAAGTTGTTCATTAATTTTAATCATAGATTCCTTTCATCAAGCATTTTACCAGGTCCGGCTCAGGTAAAAAGTAACAAGCGTTCAAAGATTTAACAATGTGCTAATACAATCCTGCACTGCACCCTTCTACATAGACCAGTGTTACTGATATCTATTGTAGAACAACAAGAAAACTTAATCATCTGATACTTGACATCCAATGAAATTGTTTGAGAATAGTATATTCTAATACAGGTTGCAGAATGCCTTCTGCAACGAGTATTAGACGATATTTTCTCTATTTCAGGCAAGTTTTGTAAAATACTGTTGAAATTTAATGAAAAATTTGGATTATACATCCTAGTGAATTTTGTATTGAGAGTCCTAGTTGAGAATGCGGGGAAGCAGAGGAAACCATAGATCATTTAGTTAATAATTGTCGCATATATAGATTCAAAGATGGTTTTAGGGCTATTCATAAAGTTTCTGAATCTTTTTTAGAATGGGTAGCGAGTTTCAAATCTATTTAATGAAATATAGAATATTCCATCTTTAATTTGTTCGTTTTCTCCCTTTGTCTTTTCCTTTTCCAGATTGGGTTTCGGGTACCTTGGAGAATCTTCTCTGCTTGTTGAAGGAAGAAGCGATAATAAAGAAAAAGATGCCCTTCGATATTTAATATTTCAGCATATTTTGTTAACAATTTCAATTTTCATAAATCACAACACTAACGGGGAGATAGGGTTTTTTTGCTGAGGTTTTTTCCCTAAGCTCTAGTATCATATATAAAATTATATGGTACCCCGTTACACTAACCTCTGCTAACACTTTTTTCATACACATGCTTTATTGTTAGATAAAAAACAAATTGTAATAAGGAATACGAAATAGTCAAATTGAATAATACATAACCTTTCAAAAGTCTCCTCTCACAAATATACTTCTCTGTAGGCGCATGGAATCTCTTAGAGAAGAATCGCCTCCGCTAGTTTTCGAAGATAACTAGTATAATAGATCATATTACAATTCTAGGAACTTCTCGCATGAGTAGGGGAAGACGAACCAACCTATATTGTTAACATACCTAATTAGATCATTATTGCACGTAGTGTCGTGACTTCGATTCGTCTTTAATCAAATATACTTTTTAAAAATCAAAGTAGTTATTCAATAAACATCAGTAGGGTCCTTAAGAAAAGAGAAGAGAATTGCTCAGACAGGGCGGTAAAAGTTCTAGACAGGGCAATGCCCTGCCCTGCACTTGTTTCCACCCCTTCTTCGTCGTTTTCTATTTCCAGAATTCAAAAGGGGTGTTTCAGAACAGATTTATTCAGGGATGAATTCCCAAGAAATAGGGAATTCGAGAAATATACTTGCACCTGCTCGCTTCGTTTCGTTGCGTGACAAGTAGGTTAGTAGGTTTACATTTAGGAAGCTGATTCAATAAGGCACTATTGTCTCGTAACTCAATTGTTGAGGTTTAACTTTCAATGAGGGTTGAATTCTCGGTTGAATTCAACTTATAGTAGAGATACGAGTTGGAAACGACCTTCACCTGTGGTTCACGGGTGTCCCGAAATTATAGTGCAACAAAATTTGGACAGTGATTCGGAGACGAAATTGGGAGACCCATATTTTTGTTTTTTGTCAGGAGGCTCTTCCAGAGTTACAGCCCTCTGAATTGTATCCTTTAAAATAGTCTTTTCTTTTTGGAACTCTTGTAACTCGAAACAGATCAGAACAATTTGCCCAAATGTCTTTTCGAAGTTTTGGCTGAAAATGGTCTCAAAAGTTTAGTTCTTGATAAAGAATCCGTGGTCAAAATCAATTATGTCCGGCCATCCGGCCGGCTCTCCGTTAAGACGATAAATTTCGAACGGAATGAGCTAGACATTTTTGAGTGAGTTTGGGATATAAATATCTCGGTGAAGTTCGTTATTGAGTAAAATTGGCCAGATAGTTTCGGAGTAACGGAAAAACATTATTTTTTTACATAACAAATTGCAAAGTCTGTTTTTATAAATATGCAGTTTCAGCATAAGATAATAAGTGGATAATCCACTCATACAATTCTCAACTTTAACAAGGTAATAGTTTCAGAGATGTGATTTTTCAAAATTTCAATAATAAATCGTACCTCTATGATTTCACAAAATACTGTAATTATTCTATCTATTAATTATTATATGATCTGCGTTCAAACATGTCATCTTATTTGAATGCTTGCGGCTTTCATTTGATCTTATTTGCCTATAAGAGACATGACAAATTTAGTTATGGTTCGTTATCCATTATATTAAAAACCCCTCCTGTTCTAGAAAACAAAGTATGATTGAATGCAAAATGATCAATAAAATAACCTCCGCTATCGTAGAATTATGAGGACTATATGATATTAACTTGTTTGGTGATAATAATATCATGCCCTTGGATAATCCATATGACGATGGAAATATATACCTTAGTAAGTTAATCAAATTGGGTTCAGAATATCTCCAGTAAAAACAAAACTCGAATTGATATAATAAAATTTTCAGAGTAGATTTGAGGAATGAATATCTTGGATATGTTTGTTAATGGGTAGAATCGGTCTGGTGTTTTCGGTTTAATAAGTTTTGTTTTTATTTTAAAAGACATTTTCATGAATTTAATTTCTTTTATGATGCAGTTCTATCATAAGAATCCATTGATATCATTCGCAACTCTAAGAAACCAATACTTTCGGATGTATGAATTGTCAAAGTCAGAACAAGAGCGCCAAAGCTCCTGTCCACTTTTTTTTTATCTCAGAACCCGTTCATGCCAAAAGCACTAATTTGGTACACAGGAGTTTTATGATATGCGAAATCTCATATTGCTACCGATTTTAGCGATGGAGCCCCTTAAGGCACTATTTTACTGGTCCACAATGTCTTTGGAACCATTCAAAATTAAAGGCGTATTTCAATTCCTTGAAAATTATTAAATCGTTATGACTGCCCATACCTGACTCCCCAAATGGTCCTCTATTACCCCTTGTCCGATTGGTCATTGGTCAGATATCACCCTATACAGGGTGAGTCTTTGACCATTGCATTAATTTTAACCAAAGATTCCTCTCATGAAACACTTTTTTCATTTACCATTTTTCCAGATTCGGCTCAGGTAAAAAGTTAGAAGCGTTTAAATATTTCACAATGTGCTAATATACTCCCGCATATAAATTATCTCTGACATTGTTGGCGGACAAGAATAAGGCATGGTAACGTGGTTTGCAGCTTGATTCGGGATTCCAACGCTCAGGGACGGATCCATAAAAGTAGTGAAATTTCTGGAGTTTTCCATTTTAAAACATTCAATGAAGAATATCTCGAAAACGGTGCGTTTAAGGAGAAATGATGAAGAATAATATAATGTTCTAAAACGATGGAATATTCTTGAAATGAGAAAAACTTTTTGTGCTTTCTTTATGCTAATTTCGTTTAGTTTTATGAATCCACGAGTCCATAACTAGAAAACCAGTAGAAGTAGAAAATAACTAATATTTGGAAAATATGTATCATAGTTATAGGAAACTTTAAGCCAACATTCATTTTATTCGAAAAAAGGATGTCAAAGCTACAAAATAGAAACTGATTTTTTTTCAAAATTTCAACAGCCTGTATCTTTTTACCTGAGCTGAATTTGGAAAAATGTTAAATGAAAAAAGTATTTCATTTGATGAGAGGAATCTTTGGTTGTAATTAATGTAGTGATCAAAGACTCACCATGTATATTGCAAAGTTTATCGTTTATTTGTGAGATGTTATTGATTGGATGATATTCTTTTCTTCTTAATAAAGCAGTGGATAGATGAAAGATGAAATTAATGTATATATGATATTTGTGTCGAAAGCGTTATTTGAATCTAATGTTTCAAAAATCATGATTTCATTTTCCCGATTTTTCCCAAATAAGCGATAAAATCTCTAATATATTGAATGAACATAATATTAACACCACCTGTACAATTAAGAAAAATCTTGGTTCACTCTTGTTCGATAACATAGATTGTCTTGACATTGGGGAAAATAGCAGTATTCACAATTTATATTCACGATAAAAGTAACTACACTCTTGTCCACTACAGTTTTTTTTGTCGTCTGACATATGTTTCGGAAACAAAGTTCGAAGATGAAGCGTTACCAGTACCGCTCCTTTAAGTTTTTAATTGCGTAAAAATGATAAAAATGTAAGAGAAAGCTATTACGGATGCTCCGAGATTCGATACCGCCGTCCCGCGAGGCTCGGAAGGCTCCGGAGCTATAAATTCCCCATCCAATACCTCAGCTCACTCGGCCACGTTACCTACGTGAATCAACTCCGATTGTGTACCAAATAAAGATTTTAGTACTCGGATGATTTCCGTCTAATGATTTTCAGAATATCGTCAATCCTGTCAAGCGATCGATCGAAATCGGTTACTCGTTCATATTTCTAGCAGTTTTTCAAGACGATTCCAAGATTTTCGAGTAATTCCGTTCGAAATTCAAATTCGATTTGACATTTCTCGTCGCTCGTTCAGACCGAAAAAGTCGACCTTGAAGGAGCCGCGTTAAAATTCGCCACAGAAATACGTGAAACGTCAGAATTTTGTCGAATTTCGCGAAAAGTCACATTGTCCTATTTTCCGGGAAAACGAAAGAGAAGATCGAAAAAAGGGCTCCATTAGGAACTAATTTCGAATCTCGTGTTCGCGTTCCCGCAAATACCGTCGTTTCGAACGCCACTGTTCTTCCGAATTCCTTTCCACAATTTTGCTCCATTTGCCAAAATCGGCGTTTTTTCGCCTTTCCGCGATTTTTTGAAAAATATAATCCAATCTTTTCGCTCCGAAAACGCAAAACTCTACGAAACTTCCGTATTTTTGTACGATAAACCCCTTCGAAATTTAACCCAAACCCCCCTCTTAACATCCAAAAAAACGTCACGTTTATATTAACATTTTCAAAAAGTTTCCTTCGATAAATGAAGAACTGTTTGACCGATTTTGTGCAAACTTCACATAAACCATCTACTAAAGAGTTCGAGCAAAGCCTAGATATTTGGTTTGGATAGGTTTCTTGAGTTATAAAATTACAACGAAATGTGGTATTGATTTTTATGTATACTAGCTGACCCACCCAACTTCGCCTGCTTCAAATGCGAAAAATCTTAAAATAAAACCTAGAACGCGATTGCAACGCCCCCTACAATTGAATTTCCAAGTTTTCCAGGGACACACTCAAACACGTAATTCTAAAAAAATACCTAGAACCCGATTGCGGCGCCACCTACCGGGTTCAATTGCGAATACGAACTACCCACTCAAACGTATCTGGTTAAGAAAAGTGAGAAAAGGTGAGAAAGACAGGAGACCGGCTTCGTTCTCATCCCTACTCCGTGATGTATACTGGGACGTGACACCGGTATAGTCTGGCAAATGAGTGTTGATCCAGAAAGACGCGGAAATTTTAAAAAATCTAGCACTAAGTATAGCAGGAATAAACTGCCTCGATACTTTAATAAAAATAAATATAAAAATTTTAGCTTTGCCATAAGCTCAGGGAAATTTTAATCGAAATAGAGTGAAAAACATTCACAAAAATACGGCGACTTGGTTTTAATTGGCTCTTTCTCTGGGATAACTTACCAAGTGATAATTGATCAGTTATCGAGCGGGATGAAAAATGATTAATTATCAAAATGACTATTAAATAATAGGGGTTGGTGATGGAAGGATGAAAATTTAGAGTTGTATGTATTTTGTAATGCCACATTATAAAAAATAAAAAAAAAATTTAAGGGTGACCAACCCCTAACACTTAGGGGTATGAAAAATAGATAGTAGCCGATTCTCAGAGCTAGTGAATACGCATACGAAATTTGGTAAAAATCGGTAAAGCCGTTTCGGAGGAGTACGGTAACTAACATTCTGACAGGGATATTTTATATAATATTATATATTATATGTATATTATATTATAATTATTAGATGATAGATTGAAATGTCATTTTTATATATATATTGATATGTTATATTTTTATATGTATATTGATATCTCATTATGATATTAGTGCGCGTATGTTCTGGGGAACATCGTGTTATCATTTAGCCGAAATGTGAAATTTAATTCTGTGGTGCCGTCCGGCCGTTGCCACGATAACTTGAGAACGGAAAGAGCTAGCGACTTGAAATTTTCAGGGTAGGTGGCGCATCCCAATACTAAGGACAAGTTCGTTAATGGGTATAATCGGCCCAATGGTTTCCGAGTAATAATTTTGTTTTCAGCCAAAATGAATCCGATCGAATTTAAACTTGGTGAACAGTTGTAGAATATAAACCTAAGCACGTTTGTGAGAATCGTGTCAGTAGAAAATTTATAAAAAAATTATTAAAAAATATTATTTATGACACGATAACCTGAGAACGGAAGGAGATAGCGGCTTGAAATTTCAGGTTAGGTTGTGCATCTGAATGCGACATTTGAATTTGTCTATAGGTATAATCGGCCAAACGGTTTTGGAATTATACCAATCTGAAATTTGGTTGTTATTTCCTCAATAACTCGAGAAATACGAAACAGTGATATAATTCAAACATGGTTATTAGTTGTAGAATGCCAACGCGAAAATTCTTGCGGAATTTCGTGAGGATGGTATAACTAGAAAATTTCAAAACAATTATTGAAAATAATTGAAAAAAATTCTATATATCATAAACCATTCGTCCAGCATGGCTGAAATTTTGGAAGAGCCTTCAGATCCTAACTTTACTGCAGAGTTCCAAGTTTGAACACGATCGGATCCATATTGTTGGAGAACCGAGCAGCCTTTTGTGAGTTCGGTAGCTGGATGCGAATCGTCGTATTTTTGCGTAACTTTCAAAAGCATGAATGTCATGATGACATATTTTTGCTCGTATGTTCTTGGGAAAATCGTGTTATTTCATCACAAATCTATGGGAGATGAAAGCCCTACATTAGCGGTCAGAACTGGTTTTGAAAGAGATCATCCTTAGGAGGAGGCAACTAAATACTGAAGGGATTTCTATGAGCAAGAGTGAATATCTTTGAGAAATAGAGAAGGCGATTCTTCTTCAAGAGATTCATGTCCCTTCAGATGAGTATATTTGTGAGAGGGCACTTTTGAAAGGTTATGTATTATTTTTATTATAATATCGCTGAAATTTTGCTGAAGGCTTCAAAACTAAACTTTAAATTAACCACACTTCTGATCTTGTAAGGTGAGAGGCTCATTTGTCGATATTAAATCTCGTGATGGGTAGAGAGGAATTTTAGGCCAGTTTTTCTATCACTAATGAGAATATATCTTTATGTTTCACCTCAACACCTTTAGATCTATCGATGGGCATTTATTGGTTGAGAATAAGTAATTGAATATTACTGGAATTTAATTGAATTCCATTCAATATGTTAGTAACTAAACTTATATTTTCTTTACTTTGATTATTTAAATATGACATTAATTCCAGTAGGTACTATTTTTCTAGAATAATTATGTATTCTGCTCCTAAAGAAGGATTGAAGGTAGACAATAATGTGTTAATTTTTTCATCATTGCTTTCTATCCTGACTTCACGAAAAAAAAATTGGTTCAAGCACTGACGTGAAGTCAGGAGCTTTTGCGCGTATGTTTTATTGTCCGTTCTCCTGTATTGGACACTTTTAATCGAATTTACTATAGTGAATTCTATTGTCTATTCTCCTGTATTGGACACTCTTAATCGAATTCACTATGGTAAATTCGATTGAGAGTGTCCAATACAGGAGAACAGACAATAGAATTCACCATGATAAATTCGATTAAGAGTGTTCAATACAGGAGAATGGACAATAGAACATACGCGCAAAAGCTCCTGACTTCACGAAAAAAAAATTGGTTCAAGCACAGACGTGAAGACAGGAGCTTTTGCGCGTATGTTCTATTGTCCATTCTCCTGTATTGAACACTCTTAATCGAATTTATATTAATCAATGTAGCATCCATATGTGGATCACTGAGAGGTTGTCAGTGTCTAATTAGTGAAAGTAGATATTGGATAAATGTCATCGCAAACCTCGAAGTTAAACTAACTCTAACTGAACGCATTGATGATTGGATGAGCTCGATTTATTACGCATTCTGTTACGAAATTAATCACACGCCACGCGACACTGTTAGTTCCGTTGAGGACCAATTAATCAAGTCCGGGCTGCATTGTCCGGTTTATGGTCAACAAATGGCAGCAAACTGAAGGGACGTAAATGTTTCCCTGCAATACATAAATCGACCAGATTTCATTATGACATGAGTATCGTAGCAATAATCACCAGAGACCTCATGATTTAGTTAGGAAATTAAAGAGGGCAGAAAAAATCCGATACTGGGCAAAAAATCGTTCAGCCGTTGGGGTTACGCGATCGGATTATTCCATTAGGATTAGGACCTAACCACATGTTCGAAGTAATAGCTATTGAAGCAATTTTTCCGATGCCAATGCACGATATCGTGATATAAACGCAACCATCAAAGGCCACACGATCAATCAATCTTCGCAGATGTTTGCAGATACCTCAAACCGCACATTATGAAACACAGCACAGGCACATTATATTAGATTAGAGGAGGCCGCTCGGTACGTACAGGGTTTTTCAATTAGAGGTTTCATTTTGAGGTCCGCCATTTTGGCACCTGTCATATTAAGAGCTGTTATTTCTCGACAGAGGGTAAAAAAAACTATGCCTTTAATTACTTGTTGGAAAAGTGAGGTCAGCACTTTGGGCACGCTTATTCAGATCTGTAGCCAGAAAGGTCACTCATACAGGTACTGAACCGCCCAAGGAAGCTTGGCTTTCAGGTAAAACAAATTGGTTCAAGCACTGACGTGAAGTCAGAAGCTTTTGCGCGTATATTCTATTGTGCAATCTCCATTATTGGACACTCTTAATCGAATTTACCATGGTGAATTCTATTGTATATTCTCCTGTATTAGACTCCGAATGTACCATGTGAAATTCGATTAAGAGTCTCCAATACAGGAGAACAGACAATAGAATTCACCATGGTAAATTCGATTAGGAGTGTCCAATAAAGTAGAACGGACAAGAGAACAGAATCAAATTTGACCTCGAAATCTTGATCAGGGAGTCGAACTCAATCGTTTGAGACCATTTTCGCCGAAAAATTCGAAAATTGAGTGTCCAATACAGGAGAATTAGCAATAGAACATACGCACAAAAGTTCCTGACTTCTCGTCAGTGCTTGAACCATATTTTTTTCGTGAAGTCAGGAGCTTTCTGCGCGTATGTTCTATAGTCCATTCTCCTGTATTGGACCCTCTTAATCGAATTTACCATGGTGAATTATATTGTCTGTTCTCCTGTATTGGACACTCTTAATCGAATTTCCCAAGGTAAATCCGGAGTGTTCAATACAGAAGAATAGACAATAGAATTCACCATGGTAAATTCGAATAAGAGTGTCCAATACAGGAGAATGGACTATATAACATACGCGCAAAAGCTCCTGACTTCTCGTCATTGCTTGAAGCATTTTTTTTTTCGTGAAGTCTGGAGCTTAGGCGCGTATGTTCTATAGTCCATTCTTCTGTATTGGACACTCTTAATCGAATTTACCATGGTCAATTCTATTGTATGTTCTCCTGTCTTGGACACTCTTTATAGAATTTCCCATGGTAAATCCGGAGTGTCCAATACAGTAGAATAGTTAATAGAATTCACCATGGTAAATTCGATTAAGAGTGTCCAATAAAGGAGATTGGACAAGAGAACATACACGCAAAAACTTCGGACTTCGCGTCAGTGCTTGAACCAATATTATTTAATTTTTTTCAATGAATCTTCAAAAATTTTCTAGTGCTACGATCCTCACGAAATTTTGCAAGAATTTTCGCGTTGGAATTCTAGAACTAATAACCATGACTGAATTGGATCGCATTTGTATTTCTTGAGTTATTGAGGAAATAACAACCGAATTTCAGATTGATATAACTCCAAAACCAATTGGCCGATTATGCTAGTTAACGAATTTAAATTACGAAAAAATATACGTAATAATTTTTCGTAATTTCTTAAAAATCTTCTAGAAGTACGGTCCTTACAAATTTTACACACGTCTTCATGTCGATATTCTACAATTAGTTACCAAGCTTCAATTCGATAGAGTCTATATTTTTTGAGTTATCGAGGAAATAATATTCCAGATGGGTATAACTCCGAATCCGTTGGGCCGATTATGGCCAACAGCAAACTTAACTCTCTCATTCAGATGTGTAACCTATCCTGAAAATTGTAAGTCCTTATCTCATTTCATACGAGAGTTGTGGACGCAACGCTCACCCATCCAGCTACTGAACTCACACAAGGCTGCTCAGATCTCCACCAATATAGATCTGATCATGTTCAAACTTGGAACTTGGTAGTAGAGTTAGGTTCTGAAGGCTCTCGCAATTTCAGCGATATCGGCTGAATAATTTCTGATATATAGAATTTTTCTCAATAATTGTCTATGATTTCTTAAAAATTTTCTAGTTATACGATCTTCACTAAATTTCGCAAGAATTTTCCCGTTGCGATTCTACAGCTTATATCCATGTTTGAATTGGATCGGTTTTGTATTTTTCGACTTATTGAGGAACTAGGTTTATTCTATTTTTAAAACAGTTATAAGCAAAAAAAGAAAAATACGATTTTCATGGTTTTTTGGGGAATTTCTGCACATTGATCTAAACTGTAATTTCAAACAGGTTTACTCAGAGCGTCCCTTAAAAATATTTCAAATTTTCCGACCAACTATCTGTGTAAATCCGCCAACTATCTGCGTAAAATTTGGAAATATTTATAGAACGGAAAAGTCCCTCTTGGTGCACAGTTGCTCCAACTTTTTGAAAATACGCTGTTCCGATGGAGCATCGTCTACTCAGTCCATATAAGAAATATATTCGTCTTGAACTACAAGAGAGCACAGCTGCTAAAGTTCATATCGACGTAGCAGGATAAGGGCACGATACATATTCACGAGCAGCCACTGGTTTATATTCTTTTACATGGCTATGAATTCTTTGAAAATGATGCAGAATTACCAGGGGTGCTACCCTAGAAATGACGTGGAACGAAAAGAATATAAGATAGGATGTTATCGTTAGAAAATTTGTAGCGACAACACTTTGTTGAGACCGGAGAAAAGGTTGCTATTGTAACGATAATCACCACAGATTCCGTGATTCAGTGCTGGGAATTAGTGGGAACGAATTGCAACTTCCCGTATAAAAAATTCAATGCCGCATCGGTCTACGGCGGGGATTACGAATATCGGCTTATTCCATTAGGAATGGGTATTAACCATTTATTAGAGGGGAAAATTGGTCGAAAAATGTTTCTACAATTCCCAACGTCAGGAAGGGAGTTTGGAATTAGCGAGGAATTAATCCTAATTACGCAAAAATGGACCTAGTTGCAAATTAAAATGATGAAAATATGCTCAATCATTTTCTCTTAGTCCACAAATATTTCAAAGAGTTGTGCAGGTCGGAGGCTGAACTCATAATGTTTTTCTCCAGCATCTAAAGGAGGTAATCGTTGACACGTCCCTGCTCCGGGTAACCACTTCTGCTTTGAAGAACTCTACAGGATAGTTGATCCTGATCAGGGTCAATAGTGTACACCATACAGGCTTTCTTGACCAGGGGGCCCCAAACGCAACTATACAGTGTGAAAATGCCAAATGAAATAAATTCATTGTCTTGTATATTCTATTTTGAGTTCACTTTGGACTTATTATGAACACTACACTCTTGTCCACTACAGTTTTTGTCGTCTGACATATGTTTCGGAAACAAAGTTTCCATCTTCAAAGGCGAAACCACCACATATTTGTTAAATATTTATGAAATATTTGAAAGCAAGATTTGAAATATTTCATAAATCCTATCTGAAATATTTATGGAATACGGAGGGCTATGTCCGCCTAAAACTCACATTGAAATATTTCATGAAAAGTTTTATACAGATTTTTGCAATATTTCCGTAAATATTGATTGATGTATTTTCTATAACGATTTTAGTGATATGGCAAGAATTGGGCGAAGGAGGCTGTGAAATATTTCCGCAAGATTAGCTTAAGGTTATGGAAATATTTCCTGAAATCTTTAATAAAGGCTTTTGCAATATTACTGGGAGATATACTGAAATATATTTCTACAATATTTCAATGTTCTCCTGAATTAGACTCTGAAATCTTCTGTGAAATATTTTTGCAAGATTTGTATGAAATAACAGGTATCGTTTTCGTGAAAAATTTGGGAAATATTTGTGCATATTGGGGCTGAATGATTTCATAGAATATTCCTGAAAGATTTTAGCAATATTTATTTATTAAATAAAGTATTGATTGCACATGAAATACAATTTGTTCACATAAAATCTAAAATTATAGCACAATATTAAATTCATTATTATTTGATAGATATATTGCATAACAGTCAAATGAAATATTTTAGAGTGCTTTTTTCATTATTATATATTAAGAATAACTAAAATAAAATTAGAGTTCTGATTGGTTAACCAAAAATTTTCCTTCTTCTTCTTTTTTAAACCTTTTCTTCTTCACGATTGGCAGGCAATGTCTGGAATGAAAATTTCTTGATTATACTTCAAAATCGATACACTTTCACTACAGGATTTTTTCTTCACATTTTTTTTGGCACAATGAGCAGGAATTCAGGAGAATTCCTGCTCATTGGAATCCATAAGAATTCCTGCTCATTGTGCCAAAAAAATTCTTGAAATGTTCTTAGTTGACAGTAGAACTAGAAAAATGTTAACCAAAGTAATGGCAATATTTACAAAGCAGTTGAATTCTTAAGAAACTCTGAATGTACAAAATGTATATAAAGAATTTGTTGTGTTGACCATATATTTAAATATTACTCTTTCTATACTAAATTGACCAAAGTAATGGCAATATTTACAAAGCAGTTGAATTCTTAAGAAACTCTGAATGTAGAAAATGTATATAAATAATTTGTTGTGTTGACCATATATTTAAATATTACTCTTTCTATACTAAATTGAATTTTTATCGAAGACAATCTTGATATCAAAGATTTTTTCTTATCGATAGCAAGTGATCGTTAATGGTACTACAAAATTTCTTCTGTCAAGGAAGTAAACTGAAGGGAACCCCAATAATCTCAGATAATAAGGAAAACCTTGTACTCACCTCTTATTTCGTTCAGCCTGTGTTCTGGAGTTGTCCAATCACATTCAGATAGTGGTTATAATTTCGGTATCTGTGAATTTTTCATAAATTGTCCCAACAGCCACTGCAAGACATTTACAGTAGGTATAAAAGAGCTTTAATGTCACAATAACATAATATAATATTTTTAAATCAATTTCGATGGCTTAATTTGTAAACCTGTAAAACCCAAAAATGAAAAAACTTTTCAGGAAATCAAAATAATTCTTTTGATTTGATTTAAATCTAAATTTCAGAATTTTGTTGATATTTGTTCTACATAGAAGCAAATATAGCGCTGTCTCATCAAGAAAAATATTTCATTCTACAACTGATTATGGATTTATAGTCAGCAATGATTCAGAAGTTTAAATTTTCGTAAAATGGAGTTAGCCGGTATGAAATTTAAGCCATCGACATGTAACCTTGAACGAAATAATGAATATAAGGAATGGAATTGACGATACATTACATTATTCTTTTATGGGAAACTGAACAAAACGCTCGTGGATATATGTAAAACAGATAAAATTTGTTGCCTCTTAATATCAGAAGTTCGTCCACCATAGGCTTCACTGATAAAACTGATTAATCCTGCAGGTGTCACTGCTACCATGAATTTTATTGTGTTGTTCCATTTGAACTCGGAGTAACATTTAATTCTGCAGCAGAAGCACATAGAGCTTCAGCAGCCAACAATTCTTTAGATGTGCGAGATATTTACTAAAATTTCAACATAAGTGTATGATTTAATTGGAATATTCCAATACAATACCTGTGTATGGAGTTCTTTCTCAGTTTCTTAATATTCCTTCATTAATTCATCTGGTATTTCCTGAAAATTTTGCAAGAATGAATAATTTTACATTCAAAAGGACTGAAACAAAAATAGGCCTCAAGCATATAATTACAATTAGAGTATTAGCTCTGCAGAATCATATTTAATTATATCCCGTATTTCCTATTTCCGCAGCATTATTACATTATATACCTATAAGTAGTAGCACCCCAAGGAAGGTTTTCTGTTGGAACAGCATTTCTCTTCAGCCTTCCGTGACAGTTTGTCTAGGTCTCAAACTTAAATCCGAACGTCTGAAATCCTCTGCTGAATATATAAATACACTACTCACTATTTATATTGAATAAAAGAATAATAACTAGCCTTGTGGGTAATAATCGGATGGAAAATGCATGGAATTTGTGATATTCCTACCGCACCTCAAATTCTTGTCTTAAATTTTTGTTGCGTCCACTTTTTCAACAATATGTACCATTTTTGCACGTATGTTCTGGGGAACATCGCGTTATAGTTTTGCCCAAATGTCTGTAACTTTCGAATTTTTTTTACGAAAATGGTCTCAAACGATTTAGTTCGACTCCCCAATGAAGAATTCGAGGTCAAATTTGATTCTGTCCAGCCGGCCGTCCGGCCGTCCAGCCGTCGCCCCGATAACTTGAGAACGAAAAGAGCTAGCTACTTGAAATTTTCAGGGTGGGTGGCGCATCCCAATACGACGGACAAGTTCGTTAATGGGCATAATGGGCCCAGTGGTTTCCGAGTAATAATTTTGTTTTCAACCAATATAAATCCGATCGAATTGAAACTTGGTGAGTAGTTGTGGAATATGAACCTAAGCACGTTCGTGAAACTTTGTGCGATTCGTATGGCTAGAAAATTAAAAAAAAATTATTAAAAAATATTTTTGTTGTCACTATAACTTGAGGACGGAAAGAGATAGCGGCTTGAAGTTTTCAGGTTAGGATGTGCACCAGAACGCAACATTTCGGTTTTTTTATGAGCATAATCAGCCAAATGGTTTTAGAGTTGTAGCCATCTGAAATTTGGTTGTTTTTTGTTCCTCATTAACTCGAAAAATACTAAACCGATTGAATTCAAACATGGTAATTAGTTGTAGAATGTCAACGCGAAAATTCTTGCAAAATTTCGTGAGGATCGCATTTGTAAAAAAATTTAAAAAAATCATTGAAAATTGAAAAAAAATTCTATATATCAGTAACTATTTTTTGAAATTGCTGAAATTTTGCAAGAGCCTTCATAACCTAACTCTACTGCCAAGTTTCAAGTTTTAACACGATCGGTTTAATATTGTTGGAGATTCGAGCATTCTTGTGTGAGTTCAGTAGATGGGTGACCGTTGCCTCGATAACTTTCGAACGAAAGGAGATAGCGTATCCGAAAGGGAGAGTTGAGTTCGAATTTTGGCATAATCGGTCAAACGGTTTCCGAGTTATACCCACCTGGAATATTATTTCCTTGATAACTCAAAAAAGAAATATTCGATAGAATTGAAGCTTGGTAACTAGTAGTAGAAAATCATCATAAAGACGTGTTTAAAATTTTGTAAGAACCGTACCCCTAGAAAATTTGAAAAAAATGACGATAAAAAATTTTTAAGAACCACAACCCTTGAAAATTAAACAAAAATCACGAAAAAAAAAATTGGTTCAAGCACTGACGTGAAGTCAGAAGCTTTTGCGCGTATGTTCTATTGTCCATTCTTCTGTATTGGACACCCTTATCGAATTTACCATGGTAAATTATGTTGTCCATTCTCCTGTATTGGACACTTAATTCGAATTTACCATGGTAAATTCGAATTAAGAGTGTCTAATACAGGAGAATGGACAACATAATTTACCATGGTAAATTCGATTTAGGGTGTCCAATACAGAAGAATGGACAATAGAACATACGCGCATACGGAGATATAATTTGTCTGATTGAACTAGAGCGCCAGAAAGCTCCTGTCCACAGGGCTTGTTCTAGTAGAAAATATGTCGGTTAATCAAAAATATATTATATACTTTTGAAAGATTTATAGGAGATTTTCTGCAACAAAATCGAAAATACTCATGAAATATTTGTTTGGGATAGCTCGTTAAATTTTTCATTTATCAAAATATATTTACTCATCTATATTATGAGATACCTAGCTGTTATCTAAACTTAGATAATATAATATTAGAAATTTCTCAACCTGTAACATTGCGAAAATCTTTCATGAATATTTCGAAGAATATTCCATGAAATTTTTAGTAAATATTCCCACTTTTACTATTGGGATTGAAAATCTTTCATTGAAATATTACTAAAATATTTTTTCAATATTTCTCACAGACGTATTAGAAATATGGATTATTTATTCCTGCTCAATATCTGTTGAAAAATTTTTTAAATATTTTTTTCAAATATAAGTCTCCCCATAGAAAGTTCTTAACCCTTAACCAAAAATCTTTCATGAACATTTTGTAGAATATTTAATGAAATTTTTACAAAATATTCCCACTTTCATAATTTCGATTCTAAATCTTCCACTGCAATAGTGCTATAAGATTTTTTCAATGTTTCCTAGAGACATATTTGAAATATTTATTATATATCTCTGCGGAGTATTTGTTGAAAGATTTATAAAATATTTTTAATATATATATCCTTCTCCCCATAGAAATTTCTCAGCCTTCCATATTGCAAAAATCTTTCATGAACATTTCATCGAATATTTCATAAAATATTCATATATTTATTCGAAAGAATGTTTCGTGTAATATTGGTGTAATATTTGGTAAATATTCGACTAATATTCCATAAAATTTTTCTAAAATATTCCCACTTTCATAATTGCGATTGGAAATCTTTCACTGTAATATTACTAAAAGATTTTTTCAATGTTTCCCAGAGAGATTTTTGAAATATTTATTATATATCTCTCCGGAATATTTGTTGGATAATTAATAAAATATTTTTTATAAATATCCTTCTCCCTGTAGAAATTTCTTAAACTTCCATATTGCAAAATCTTTCATAAACATTTCATCAAATATTTCATTAAATATTTATGAATTATTTGAAGGAATATTTCTTGAAATAATTGAGTAATATTAGGTAAATATTCGAATCTTTCATAAAAATTTCATCAAATATTTCATAAGATATTTATGAATTATTCGAAGGAATATGTCATGAAATATTTGAGTAATATTAAGTAAATATTTGAACCAATGGTTCAAAAATTTCCTTGTAGTAAATATCGCCTAAACCTCTCGTAAATATTTCAGTGAAATATTTCTTGAAAATATTGGGGAATATTTCACTGCAATATTCCATGCTGTGTGGGAAGCGTTACTAAAGCAGGCAATCAATTTCTACATTCCAGTATGGGTTGACATTATACCTTTAGCCATAATCCAATTAGTGAGAATAATGGGTTGTTGATAGGGGTTAGGTCATTATTGAGTAAAATATCCTTTCTCTTATACATTTCGATACCTTCAAGTGTTCCTAAGTACGCTTTATTGGAATTTTTCAACTTTTTATTGTGTTGTGTGTTGTTTGTGTTTTGCAGATGGTACCATGAAAACTACGTTAAACACTTTCTGTGGCAATGTAAGTTTCTTTAGAACGCCCTCACAAATTGTTTTGTGCTGATGACTTATCTGATAAATAATCTGCAATTCGAGTTGTTTGATCAATGATTGCCTATGTCCATGCTTTTATTCGAGAAATTCAGTACCATCATCTGTGATTCTAGTTCAAGGCCAGATCATAAGAGCAGTTAATTTGCTGGATTTTTCATCAGTTTTCATATCATTCAATGAAGAATATCTCAATAAGGTGCGTTTTACGAGAAATGATGAAGAATCATTTAATTTCCATAAATTATTGAAGATTCTTATAATAACTTGCTATAAACTTGATCTGAATTCTTCACGCTAATTTCTCAAAGATATATAAATTCGCGAGTCTATAACTATAGGAAACGGGTGGAAGCCGGAAAAAAAGTGTTTTTGGAGATTATTTGTAATATTTATAGAAAAATTCACAATAACATTAATTTCACTCTGGATAACGATGTCAAAGCTACAAAAGGAAAACTTATTTTGTTTTTTATTTTAACTGCCTGTATCTTTCGATCTGAGCAGAATTTGGAAAATTCCTTTGATGAGAGGAATATATGGTTTTAATTACAGTGGACCCCCGGTAGTCCGACGAACGTTTTGCAAGACAGTGTCGGACTATTGAATTTGTCTACCTAAGGCCCCCTATAGACCGGAATTCTTTGAAAAAAAATATCTTGTAATCCGACAAATTACAGATCAAAATATAGGTAGGTAATAAGATTCTATCTGACCTACAAATATTAAATACAAGTTGCTACATGTTTAATCGCGTACATAATATTGTCCACATATATTCAACAGTGATAGGCATGTCGGATTACAAGGGGTGCCGCATAAGACGGGGGCCGGATTACCAGGGGTCCACTGTAATATAAAACTTCAGGACTCATCCTGTATAAATCAACTAAGTTGAAGCGAAATTGTTATAGATTTTTCTCAAGATGCAACCGCAAAGCTCTAAAAAGCACTTTTATACTCAGTAAACAACGCTGTACATAAATCGAACAAAACAAATTCCTACTATAGATGGAATTTCAAATTCAACATTTAACTGGATTACTTTCTGTTTACCAAACGAAGGGAAGTGGAATCCTTGTACATAGCGAAGATGAAAATATTGTATACAATGGAAATAATACACAATGGAATCTCCACAAAAGATGAATGATTAATGTATTTTGTGGTTGGAAGAAGTAAGCATTGCTTATAATATGAATGTTCATCCAATTATTCGATTGTTATGCTTGTATCATTGAACTGCTTGTCATGGCGAATACGTATCTGTATCTCAGACGTATTCTGTGTCTCAGAAACTTTCTGATTTATGAAGGATTCTTATCGTTGTCTGAGGTTCCTAACAGTTTCGCTACTATACTTGTACGTTGCATGTCTCTACCTTCTAACAGTTCTACCGTTCACATGTCTAAATAGGTTTTACGACACTCGCTCTAAGTCTCTACATTCTATGAAGGAATCAACTTCCTTAACGACTCTACCGACTCCCTTGAACCGCCGTAATAACACGTCAGTCGCGCTCGGGTGCCCCAAATCGACCTGAACTGATTGGTAGATCCCCTGCCTGCGATACTTCGCTGGGGTTCCATGAGAACGATCCCGAGATTGGTACTGTAGTTCCAAGAACTTGCTCACCAACGAAGGCACTTCCAAGATTTACGAGACAACTAACACTAATATGGTCTTAGCGTTTTCCTGTTCAGAGAAAATTATTCTGTGACTCTAGGCGGCTTAATTGAACTCTAGTGCCTCCAGAGTTAATATTCAATGTAATGGGGATGGTTTGGTCTTTTTGCGTGCAGGGATATAATTTAGAAATACCTCTGAATTATCGCTACGAACGTCAATAAACGTCGTCTGCATCAGTAAAACTAATACTACCTGTATTATTTACAAGGGTGGAAATTATAATTACTATATTTATATCAAGGAAATAAGTAAAATGAGTAGTCAACAAAATATAGAAAATGCACTGGCGTGAAGTCAGTCAGGTCTTGTGTGCTTGTTCGCCTTGGGACACTTATTCCATGATTTATATAAATCAATCTCGTAGTTTGTTATGTTCGTTGTTATGTGAATGATATATTCGCGCAGACGAACTATGTGAAATTATATAAGAAATTTATTTATATTCTTGCTGGAGATTATTTATATAATAGTAGTGTGTAATAATAAAAGAAAAAAACCACTGACGTGAAGTCAGTACTCTTTGGTGCGCGTGTTCACGGTGGCTAATTTGAATTGAGTGATGAGTATTTCAAGCTCAGTGAATTGAGCGAGCCAGAGATCTACCCAAGGGATAGTGGACACCATTCACTGTCGGTTCAAAAATTAACAGTGCTGTATCTAAGCTTCCGTAAGGATAGAGTGACACTGTTGAAAAAGAACACAACTGACTCTCCTTAGTCGCACAAGCTTCTAGAAGACTCTGAGGGATCTCCTTGGGAAAGACTTGGCAGGGTCAGTATAATCATAATCATGTATATACCACGCGCGCTAGAAGCTTGTGCGACTAAGGAGAGTCAGTTGTGTTCTTTTTCAACAGTATTACTCTATCCTTACGGAAGCTTAGATACAGCACTGTTAATTCTTGAACCGACAGTGAATGGTGTCCACTATCCCTTGGGTAGATCTCCGGCTCGCTCAATTCACTGAGCTTGAAGTACTCATCACTCAATTCAAATTAGCCATCTTGAACACGCGCGTCAAAGATTACTGACCTCACGTCAGTGCTTTTTTTTTCAAGTTCCTTTAACATATATGGTTATCAATACAGTTTGGCTGTTAGCTTTACCGTAGATCGAAAAAATTTGCGGTTATGGGACCTCCTTTAGGAACGCAATTGCCACTTCTCCAAATCCGAACGTAAATTAATATAGATCTACCGAATATAGTTATTTATAAATTCGCCCCAGAGCCACGATACATACATTTCAACTCGGAAACAACGCTATTTCCCCGAAACTGACTTGTCCGTGCACAGAATTGCCATGAAATTTGTCTTAAAACCTTAAAATGACGGCTCAGCACCAAATCAATCACCGCCGCTAGACGCAAACCAGTCCCAACATGAGCCATACAATCCAAACGCCTCCTCTGCGCATACGCAATTTACTCATGGCTTGAAGTCCCCTGACAATAATACTCCACACAAAATTATGATTCTGCAACACCTTTGGTTCAGGGGATATCACTGCTCCAATCCACGCATGCGCAGACACTTTAGGGGACACTCTTAATTCGAATTTACCATGGTAAATTCGAATTAAGTGTCCAATACAGGAGAATGGACAATAGAACATACGCGCAAATGCTTCTGACTTCACGTCAGTGCTTGAACCAATTTTTTTTTCGTGATTTTTTTGAAATTTTCTAGGGGTGCGGCTCTTAAAAATTTTTTTCGTCATTTTTTTCAAATTTTCTAGGGGTACGGGTGATTTTCAGTAGAAAATCATCATAAAGACGTGTTTAAAATTTTGTAAGAACCGTACCCCTAGAAAATTTGAAAAAAATGACGAAAAAAATTTTTAAGAGCCGCACCCCTAGAAAATTTCAAAAAAATCACGAAAAAAAAATTGGTTCAAGCACTGACGTGAAGTCAGAAGCATTTGCGCGTATGTTCTATTGTCAATTCTCCTGTATTGGACACTTAATTCGAATTGAAGCTTGGTAACTAGTAGTAACTAGTTACCAAGCTTCAATTCGATCCACGATTTATTTTTTGAGTATTCAAGGAAATAATATTCCAGGTGGGTATAACTCGGAAACCGTTTGACCGATTATGCCCAAAAACGAACTCAACTCTCCCTTTCGGATACGCAACCTACCCTGAAAAATGCAAGTCCCTATCTCCTTTCGTTCGAAAGTTATCGAGGCAACCGTCACCCATCTACTGAACTCACACAAGAATGCTCGAATCTCCAACAATATTCAACCGATCGTGTTAAAACTTGAAAGTTGGCAGTAGAGTTAGGTTATGAAGGCTCTTGCAAAATTTCAGCAATTTCAAACGAATAGTTACTGATATATAGAATTTTTTTTTTCAATTTATTGGGATGCGCCACCCACCCTGAAAATTTCAAGTCGCTAGCTCTTTTCGTTCTCAAGTTATCGTGGCAACGGCGGGACGGCCGGCCGGACAGAATCAAATTTGACCTCGAATTCTTCATTGGGGAGTCGAACTAAATCGTTTGAGACCATTTTCGTCAAAAAATTCGAGAGTTACAGACATTTGGGGAACTATAACGCGATGTTCCCCAGAACATACGCGCAAAAATTAGATTTCGGAATTTCAAGCAAAATATTAACAAAATAGTAGTAATTTTTTAAATTTTTTCATGTCACGTGATGTTCATAACTTTTGCAAAAGTGTTTGCTTTGATCTTTTACATCTAACTACTGAGTTTCTATTCAATCAGATCAGTATTTTTCGGGTTATCGTAGAAACAAAATTTTAAAATTTTTGAAAATTTTTCTTGTCACTTTATGACCGTCCGGTCAGTCACAAAAAAACTCCGATTCTCCAATACAAGTGGTTCAGGAGATATCGCATCTTGAATCCACGGATGCGCAGACCCGCACCGGGGTATTCTATGGAGGAATAGCATCCTCCACCCCAAAACCCCAATCCTCAGAAAAAAACTCGAGCAGTTAAATTATTTCTCGTCTGCTTATGCGAATAACAAAAAATGCCCAAAAGAGGCAGTTACACCTCCAGTCGTTGACCGGTCAGACCAATTTTGAAAACCTATTTAAAATTCCACACATCGTTTACGCATTAATTCAATTGCCATGCTAGTAAGTGGTCCATATTTTAGTCAATTGCCCTCGTATCGACTTGATTCAGATAAACGCGCAAAAAACACTTCGGAACGAAATATGATCACCAGATGTTCAGAGATATTCCATGTAGGAATTCGAAATGAAATTATTTGTCGAGTTTGGAAGTTCGAAATTATTATTTTTTTTAGGCTCCTAGTGGTCTGTTCGCAGTGAAATACCCCAATAGGTCATAATTCGTCACCGAAGTGCCAAAACTGAACTCAATCCGATATTTCGTTTTGGAATTTCAAGCAAAATATTCCGCAAATAGTTAAAATTTTTTAAAATTTTTTCTACTCATGCTATCCCCACGAAGATTTCATTGGTACTTCGCATCTAACTACCGAGCTTCAATTCGATCGGATCAGTATTTTTCGAGCTATAGTGAAAACAAAATTTCAATTTCATTTTCAAATATTTGACATTTATTTTTCCAGTTTACAGCCATCGGATCGATACAAAACTTCGCAAGCGTATAAAGGCCACGATTCTACAATTCGATGCTGAATTTCAGATAGATCGAGTGATCGGTTTCGGAAATAATCTCGAAAAACGTTTAAATTAAAAATGGCCGTAACACCGAAACGGCTTGATGGATTTTGTCCATTAACGAACTTGTCCGAGATATTTACGCTCCAACCATGCCCTGCAAGTTTCAACGCTCTAACTCGTTCCGTTCGGGAGTGATCGTGCTAACGGCCGGCCGGACGGACAGAATTGAATTTGACCTCGAATTCTTCATCAGGGAGTCGAACCCAAGCGTTTGAGACCATTTTTGTAAAAAAATTCGAAAAATTCAGACATTGTGACGAAATGATAGCACGCTGTTCCTTGCAGAACACGCGCGCAATAGTAAAATATTCGATAGTTCAAATTTGAAACTGTTCGTAATTTGATTTCGAAACACCATTTGAAACGGTCATAAGAGACCGTCTGAGTGCGGTGGACCTCGTTAATGGATGGGACGAGAAGTCTAAATCAGGTATTGGGGAATATGAGTCAAAACTATGGATCTCTGTGACCCTGGGACATGAACTCTCTATCTTACAGGCACAGACACGAGCGGTCTACATTTGTGCTCAAGAGTGTCTGAAAAGGAACCTAAAGGGGGTGCACATCTTTATTCAAATGGACATCCAGGACATACTGGGAGATCGAGAATTACCCACACAAGGTTCCCTATTGTCCTGGGAATGCCTGGCCAGCCTAATAATTTTACTTATGGTTGAGCCAGCTCTAAAACCTCACGAAGTGATAGTCAAGACTCATAAGGACGTCAACAGGTATGTTAACACTAGTGACAAAGTCCTTAGGATTGAGTACGTAGGGTAATGACAAAATATCATACCGGTCGCAGTTCTGAAGGGCTGGACCAAGCCTCACAACCTCGTTCTAATAAATAAGTTAATAAAATAATTATGATGACCGTACGACACCTTATGATGGAGTGTCTCGACTTCTGGGAAGAGCGGCAATCCTCAGGACTACCAGAGAACATTCAAGATGCCTTGGATCCAAAGAACCTTGATTCGGTGATAAAATTCTTGAAGTCTATCCATATCGTTGAAGAAATCTACAATTTGTCCATTCATTTTACGTGTAAATATTATACTGTACCGCCGCTAATAACCTTCGTAGTTGATGCGGTTTTTTTTCTAAATAAAAAAAAAAAAATTCTTGCTCGATCGTTCGTACCTATACGAAGCCCTATAGCTTAGGAAACAAGAAACATATTTCTACAAAAGAACGAGGTAGCGCAGTGTATTCCAACAATGTGGAACTTATGGTCATGTATTTGGATCTGCATTGATCTCCAGATTACTCATTCGGGATAATTTATGACTTAAACCATTAATTCCATAAAACCTTTATCATTCTGTGAAGTCGAGAGACGAGGGTCGACAGTTTTTGTATCCGACTGTCAAGCGTTTGAATTTTCGGTGATCATTAGTCTGTATGGAAAGAGAAAAGTTCACCTTATCACGTCAATCCAACGGTATTACGAAGTGTTCGCATAAAATAGAATGTCACAACTCACTCTGCGAATAGGATAGGAATAATGTCATTCGAAATAGGGCTCAGAATTATATTCGACTAATTCGAATATTCAATTATACCAAATTTTCGATAATTCGAATATTCGACAATTCGAATATTGGTGCTCTTGTTCCTCGGAACAGAGTGCTTATCAATTTGCCCAAATGTCTGTAATTTTGGAATTTTTGGCTGTAAATGGTCTTAAACGATTTGGTTCGACTCACTGATCAAGAATCCATGGTAAAAATGGATTCTGTCCGGCCGTCCGTCCGTCCGCCCGGTCGTTAACATGATAACTCTCGAACGGAATGAGCTAGACATTTGAAATTTTCAGAGTAGATTTAGGAGATAAAAATATTGATTCAGTTCGTTAGTGGGCAAAATCGGCCAGATGGTTTCGGAGTAACAAAAAAAATATATTTTTTTTACATTACAAATTTTAAATTCAATTTTTTTTAAGATGCAGTTTCATCATAAGAATCCATTGATGTCATTCTCAACTCCAACAAACTAATATTTTCGGAGATATGAATTTTCAATAATTATTATCAATTCTATGTGATCTCATAGAATACTCTAATTATAATTTCCTGATGTATGTATATAAATCCAACATGAGATGAGTCATAGACCTACGTTTTGAATTTAATTATGGAAATTCTTGAGAATTGACGCACAGAAGCCTAATTGAAAAAATGGGGAAACCCCTGGACAGGAGCTTTGGCGGTCTTATGTTCAAACTTTGACAAATCATAACTGCGAAAGTATTGGTTTCTCCGAGTTGGGAATGATATCAATTGATTCTTATTCAATTTATTTAATTTTATGATGTTGTTCTATCATTAGATTCCATTGATATCATTCCCAACTCTGAGAAACCAATACTTTGGGAGATATAATTTGTCAGAATTTAAACAAGAGTGCCAAAGCTCCTGTCCACAGGGCTTGAACCAATTTTTTTGTAGCTTTCAGCATGGAGTTATTTGACCATTATATAGATGCTTTCAACTTGTAGACAAATGGGAGAAGTAAACAATCATTACATTAATCAGATCGGGAGTTCTTTCTTCCTTGGCAATATTCCATGAATCCTTCGTGAGCGTATTCATATTTTTCCTCGGATTTGTTCTGCAACAACTTCAATATGACATTTTCAGCAGCATTTTCCAACTCTGGTGGTGTTCCCTACATCTCAATATCATCATCACTGTCTATTTCAAATATTTTTGTAAGATAAGTACATATTAAACCGAAATAAGAAATAATTATCTGACTTTTTTCCGAACAGGAAACGATTTCATAGGCAATGAGAATGTAATCGCAAATCGTTATTTATTTTTTAAAATCCTCAAATTAAGGCGATACAATCGGTCCAACGTTTCTCTAACTTTTTGATACCTTCTTTATAGAATGCTTAATCTTCCTCGTTGTTGCGAAATCTTTTAGCCTGGAAGATCAGGTCTGCAAAAAGCCGGTAGTTCCAAATCTGACGAGTAAGTGGGGTGGGGCAGCAGTTCGATGTACAATTCATGCAATTTGACCATCGTAGCCATTGACTTGTGGTATGATGCATTATTTTGATGGAACAGTGGTTTTTTCTTTGCCATGTGTGGACTTTTTTTGCCCGCATGTTCTGGGGAACATCGCATTATCATTTCGCTCAAATGTCTGTAATTTTCGAATTTTTTGCCAAAAATGGTCTCAAATGACTGGGTTTGACTCCCTGATAAAGAATTCGAGGAAAAATTTGATTCTGTCCAGCCGGCCAGCCGTCCGTTGCTACGATAACTTGAGAACAGAAAGAGATAGCGACTTGAAATTTTCAGGTAGATGGCGCATAATCGGCCTAATGGTTTCCGAGTAATAAGTAAACTTTTCATGCTATATGGTGGTTAATTTAAAACTAGAATTTACTTGTCTGAGTGTTTTTCCTATCTTGAAAACATTCAATAAGGCAGTTATGAATATTTTGTTCCTAACTTTATCCACATAACGTAAGTATATACGTTCCATGGAAATCAGTGCGCTTTGAAATAATTGTGAAGCCTGAATATTGTGTATTGGTTTGTTCTGCTATTTAATATACTGGACGATTTTTTTGTCCTATGAGCTATTTGAAAAAAACAACAATCTGAAATAAAGCTCCGTTCCTGGATATTGAAATCCTTCCATACTAAGAGGATTCGAACTTATGTTATTCTACTGGGTATGACATTAATTAATTTCGATATAGTTTTTTCCTTTTCCTAAAACTCACCCCCTCAAAACAAAAATCCCGCTCCGAAAACCCGTATTCAATCGTTAGGTGAGTCATGAAATTTTAAGACACCATATTGCAGAGTATGTCGTATTAGGTTTCCTACTATTCCATTTACAGAGTGATATTCCATATAATTTCTGAAAATATTGAAAAAATAGAGTGCGATCCTGGTAATTGATAATCTGATACCCCAATTGTATAGGGATCAATGTAGTGTCATATAGATAGAGTGTCCGACAGCGCCACACCGACGCGGACAGGGAGGTGATAGGGTACCATTAGGGTGGCACACTTCCTGTTGTTATACTGTCCTCCGGGTCTTCTGATGGAAGTTAGGGATGGTTTAGGCCAGGGATGAGTTTTCTTATTTTGAAAATATTTTAGAGACCGGCTGAGATAGAGCAATGAAATTTGACGGTTTGAGTTAGCAGCTCGAGTACTTTGAATCCATGGTGAAATAAATATTTGTAACCCCCCACTAAAACAAATGGCAGGGGGTAGGGGTACTTTAAAAAACAAATTATGTTCCACAGTAATGTACTCATAATAAATTAGATTGCAAAACTGCAATCTTTCACTTTTCATTTGGTGTATCGTTGACACTTGGGGCCCAAATGGTTCTAAAGATGTTATCAAAAGAATGTAACGAACACAAAACATTTTCGATAACTGGGTAGAGGACTACATAGAGATCGGCGTTTTCAAGCTTCCCATTAGCATATTGAAATTTTTTCTCTTGCAACTGTCATAAGGGACCAAATTGTTTCGTGCTGATAAGTTGTAGTTTATAAATTGTCTAATTTGTGTCTGAATTTCATTAACTTCAATTTTGAATAATGGTTCGATTAACAGAAATGCACAATATAACAATTTCACAAATGATTTTTACAGACATAACAACCGAACACTGAAAGAAGTAAGTAGCTTGTGTCATGAAAAATTTCCGAATTTGCCGGCTAAGGGAAAATAAGTAAAATAGAGAAGCAGTTTCGCGAGTTTGGGCATGTAAGGCAGATTAAAGAAAATTGGGAAAGCTTTGTGGACGGGGGCTTTGGCAATCCTGTCAAACTACTAGCGAGTAATTATTCAAACTTGTCAAATCATATATCCGAAAGTATTGGTATCTCAGAGTTGGGAATGATAATAATGGATTGTTATGATAGAACTGCATAATAAGAAATTAAATTCAAAACGAAGGTCTATGATTCACCTCATATGTTGGATTTACATACACGATCAGACAGAATCTATTTTGACTTCGGATTCTTGCTCAGTGAGTCAAAAATTAGAAAATTACAGGCATTTGGGCAAACTAATGAGCTCTCTGTTCCGAGGAACAAGAGTGCCAAAAAACAGCTGCTAATACACTGTGTAAGGGTGTGAAATTAGATGTGATGCTTGACCTTGAAATAAATACACATATATCGAGTAGAGATGCCTCCACAACATTCAATGTTAGCCATACATCGATTCTGAACATACTAAAACAAAATAAAATACATCCCTATAAAATGATACTTTTTGTGAATAAATGATGGACATGTTGGATAACAATATTATCCAATTAGTAGACGTTTTATTTTCTAATGAGTACGCTTTTTCTCTCATGCAACACGTCGTAATTGCCGCTACTGGTCTACCGAAAATCCTCAATGAATGAGAGAGAAAAACACGTAATTCCCTCAAAAGGTCAATGATTGGGCAGGAAATGTTCGAAACCATCATAGGCCCCTGTTTCATTGAGGGCAATTTGAATGGCGATAATTATTTAGCACTACTTCAAAATGACTTCATTCCTCCTTTGGCAAATATATATCCTAATCAAGGTAATCCTCAAGTTTCACGGAATACGATATGCTTCCAACAGCATGGAGCAACACCACATTACCAAAGCAATATCTGGCAGTACCTCGACGCAATATTTCCAAATCGGTGGATATGAAGGCGAGAAACGATCGAATGGCCGGCGTGATCCCCTGATCTTAACCCAATAGATTTATTTTTATGAGGATATGTAAAGAGCATTATGTACAAAACTGAATCCCTTGATTTGAATGACCTAAAGGATCGAATAAAGCTTGCGATTAGGTCTAACACTCCTGAGATGTAGAATAATGGTGGAAGAAATTTTTATTTGAGGTTAGGAAGTTGCCAAGGCGTTCCTTTCGATCACATTGAACATCTACTTCATTAACATCCATAATTTTTTCCTACATTTTGTATTACATTTTAGTTTTTGATATTGTATCAAATTTCTCCAATAACTTCATTTTATTGTTATCTAATTTGATGTTTGCAATAAACATGAAAGTGATAACATTTCTGAATAGAGAATGACGAAACGATGTATCACAAGCCCATACTTCCTATTTGGAAAATTAGGGGTTGTATCTGTCTTTCGAAGCGGGTTGACGGTAGGGTTTGCATTTTTACGAAGAAGAATGACAATTTAAAATTCAAATTTGAAGTGTTTCGGGATTTTTCATGAATATGTACAGTAACCAAGATAATAAATTTATTCCATTTGGATTTTCTAAACTGTATAACTACGAATAAGTGAATGATAATGAACAGAATATTCTGTATACATCTAAACATTTATTTGTTATAGCAGGGTACCTTCTTCGTCTACGTACAAAGTTCAGAACATTTATTGTCCAACAATTTAAGCATTGTTTAAAAAAATAAATTATTCGATTATAAGCCATTTTCCCAGTAATGTATTCGAAATGCTTGAAACCTATTTAGGTCTGTTCAACACAAATTTGTTATCATTACGAATTGCAATAAATTAATTTCTCTAGTGTGCAATCAGATCCCATATATCCATAAATCGATACAGTTACCAAAACACAGACCATTTAAATGAGGATTACAGTTTGCATTCCCCAATGTTCTATTCCTGCAGACAAACGGAGCATCTCAATTATGTAAAATATCCGCTTCTATTCTTGTTTTCCCTGAAACCAGGCTGATATCTGTAACCATCATTGCGCGTATGTTCTGGGGAACATCGCGTTATCATTTTGCCCAAATGTCAGTAATTTTCGAATTTTTCTCTGAAAATGGTCTCAAACGATTGGGTTCGACTACCTGATCAAGAATTCGAGGTCAAATTTGATTCTGTCCGGCTGGCCGTTGCCACGATAACTTGAGAACGGAAAGAAATATCGACTTGTAATTTTCAGAATAGGTGGTGCCTCCCAATACGACGGACAGGTTCGTTAATGGGCATAATCGGTCCAATGGTTTCAGAGTAATAATTTTGTCTACAACCAATACTAATCCGATCGAATTGAAACTTGGTGAATAGTTGTAGAATATAAATATAAGAACGTTTGTGAAATTTTGTGAGAATCGTATAGCTAGAAAATTTTTGAAAAATTATTAAAAACTATTATTTACGTCACGATGAACTAAGAATGGAAAGAGATAGCGACTTAAAAGTTTCAGGTTAGGTTGAGAATCTGAATGCGCCATTTGAGATTGTTCATAGGCATAATCAGCAAAATGGTTTTGGAGTTATACCCATCTGAAATTTGGTTGTTATTTCCTCAATAACTCGAAAAGTACAAAACCGATCCAATTCAAACATGCTTATTAGTTGTAGAATCGCAACGCGAAAATTCTTGCAAAATTTCGTGAGGATCGATCACCAGAAAATGTTTGAAAAATCATAGAAAATTATTAAAAGAAATTTTATATATCAGAAACTATTCCTCCGACATCGCTGAAATTTTGCGAGAGCCTTCAGAACCTAACTCTTTTACAAAGTTTCAAGTTTGAACATGATCGGATCTATATTGTTGGAGATCCGAGCAGCCTTGTGTGAGTTCAGTTGCTGGATGGGTGACCTTTGCCTTGACAACTCTCGAATGAAAAGAGATAGGGACTTGCAATTTTCAGGATAGGTTGCACATATGAATGGGTGAGTTAAGTTCGCTGTTGGCCATAATCGGCCCAACGGTTTCGGAGTTATACTCATCTGGAATATTATTTCCCCGATAACTCGAAAAATATAGACTCTATCGAATTGAGGCTTAGTAACTAGTTGTTGAATATCGACGTGAAGACGTGTGTAAAATTTTGTGAGGACTCAACCACTATTTCTAGTGGTTGAGTCCTCACTCTCAATTACGAACAAATATTATGTATCTAATGATTCCATGAGGACGGAAAGAAATATCGACTGGCAGTTTTCAGGGTAGATTGCGCATCTGAATGCAACATTTGAGTTCGTTAACTAGCATAATCGGCCAAATGGTTTTGGAGTTATATCAACCTGAAATTTGTTTGTTATTTCCTCAATAACTCCAAAAATGCAGATCCGATCCAATTCAATCATGGTTATTAGTTTGTAGAATGCCAACGCAAAAATTCGTGAGGATCGTAGCACTAGAACATTTTTGAAAAATCATTGAAAAAAAAAACTGGTTCAAGCACTGACGTGAAGTCAGAAGATTTTGCGCGTATGTTCTCTTGTCCATTCTCCTGTATTGGACACTCTTAATCGAATTTACCATGGTGAATTCTATTATCTGTTCTCCTGCATTGGACACTCTTAATCGAATTTACCAAGAGAATGGACAAGAGAACATACGCGCAAAATCTTCTGACTTCACATCAGTGCTTTTTTTTTATATCTTTGGCACGACGATATCAGTTTCTCATTAGTATGAGCTATTCATAGGCGTAATTGAATTCTGCCAGACTGAAGGGGACCTGAATATGGGGAATATTAAATGGACGACGTGGATAGAAATATGACACTAATCAGTTTCAATAGCATGAAGCTTCAATGATACAGCCGAAGCAATGAGCAAGCCGATGAAATTGGGATGAATTTTTTCAATCTTCTCGTCTCTCTTCATGAGGGGCTATCCTTTTATATTCGGTTCATTGAAATGATCGCGATTTAATGTTCAGTCTTTCAAGAGGAAACGTGGAACGAACGTATGAACATGTTTATCCTGACTTCCCATCTTTCATTAGTTTCTATCATCAGGCTGCCATGTTTTTCCGATGTCGCAGGATTTAATTTACTCATCTGAAATTTTGTTGTTATTGTGCTCAATAACTCAAAAAATACAAATCGTTTCGAATTCAAACATGGTTATTACGGGACTGGTAAATTATTCAGAAGGATCGTATCAATAGAAAATTTAAAAAATTATTGTAAATCATTGAAAAAGTTGGTTCAAGCCCTGTGTACAGGAGCTTTGGCGCTCTTGTTCAAACTTTGACAAATCATATCTCCGAAATTATTGGTCTCTGGGAATGAAATAAATTGATTCTTACGATAGAACTGCATCATGAAAGAAATTAAATTCAAACAGACCGTCCTTAGTTAAGACTTAACGCAGATTGAATGCTTTGTGAATACGGCGGTATGTCTCAGAAACTAACGTCCAAAATCGCTGATGAATTTTGCGAGACCCTGCAAAGCTTAATTTTACGGAAAAGTTCCAAGTTTCGACATGATCGGATTCATATTGTTGGAGATAAGAGCAGCATTGAGTGAGTTCAGTAGCTGGAAGGGTGGACGTTGCCACGTTAACTTTCAAACGGAAAGGGGTAGTAACTTGAAATTTCAGGGTAGGTTGCTCATCCGAATGGGATAGCTAAGTTTGTTGTCGGGCATATTCGGTCTAACGGTTTCGGAGTTATAACCATCTGGAATATTATTTTCTCGATACCTCGAAAAATATAAATCCGATCGAATCAAAACATGGTATCTAGTTATGGAATATCTACATACATACATATGTATAATTTGGTGAGGATCGTATTACTATTTCAAAAACATTATGTATCTCAAGATAACTTGAGGACGGAAAGAGATAGTGACTAGCCATTTTCAGGCTAGGTTGCACATCCGAATGCGATATTTAAGTTCGTTAATAGGCATAATCGGCCAAGTGGTTTTGGAGTTATACCAAATTTCCTCTATTACTCAAAATATACAAATCCGATGCCATTAAACATCGGCAATTGCTCAGAATTTCGTGAATATCGTATACTGAAAGCACTGACGTGAAATCAGAAGCTTTTTCGCGCATGTTCCATTGTCTATTCACGCCTCATACGGCGAGTCGATTGAGCCTAGTTTCTGAAATATAAAAATTTTCATGATTGCTGAAAAATGAAAATTTAACCTTAAGCCGACAAACTTACTGTTAAGGATGTTTTATTCACCTCTATTGTACACTCTTATTCAAATTTACGATCCCTATAGTCCGTTTTCTCAGCTTGATATGAATACATCTAGTACTATTTTAATGACAGACTTGAGTAATGAAAGAATCGTCTATAATCAGCTACTGAACTCATACAAGGCTACTCGGATCTCCAACAGTATAGATCCGATTGAGTTCAAATTTGTAGTTAGGTTCTGAAGGCTCTCGCAAAATTTCAGCGATGTCGGATGAACAGTTTCTGCCATATAGAACTTTTTTCAATGACTTTTTTGAAATTTTCTTGTTATGCCATCTTTACGAATTTTCGCAAATATTTGCACGCCGGAATTCTCCAACTGAATTAGATTGGTTGATTGGTTTTCCTCCGTAAAAGTTGATATTTGTGAAATGAACGATTTTTTTCTGAAATAGACCTAATGCCACGAAAGCAATGTAAAGCAATTGAAAATTCCATCGTTGTTCCGTGCAAATTCTAGGGAACAGCGTGTTATCATTCTGCCCAGAAGTCTGTTATTTTGGAAATTTTCACCGTTAATGGCCTCAAACGATTAGAATCGACTCACTGATGAGGAATTCGAAGTCAAAAAATTACTTTCGAACGGAGAGAGAAGTTTTCAGGGAGTAATTTCACTGTTGATGTCCTACTCATTTTTTCACTTATACGCTAAAAAGATGGCTTGAAGGTTTATGCAGTATTTCGTGAGGGTGTGAGGCGTAAATCGAGTATAGAACATGCGCACAAAATGTCCTGATTTCACGTCAGTACTTTTCTCGAATGTTTTCTGTAATGTTTCCAATGCTTGAAATTTAATGAATGCTTATTTGATAAAACTTACTTATTCACTCAATTATTATGATTTCACCCTTAAGGCGCATAGCATTGTCTTCAAATAAAATTTATCCATTATAACAAATTTCCCCTCAATAAGTGGGTAGTCTCACAGTATGATTGAATAGGTGAGATGATACTCATTAGTAATATTCCACAATGAAGTGCTAAATTTATTCGTCTAATGAAAATACTGAATTTTGATTGCGGAGATCTATTATGCTTGAACATGCTACAAACTAAAGATTCAACTAGTTGGAATAAAATAATTGGAGAAGACGTGAGTTATAACTGTAGAAAATTATTGAGTGAATGATGTGTTATAAGATGAAATTAATTTCCATCCATCGATTCCATCGATTAGTGTAATCCTTAGAATGATTGTGCAGAGGCAGATAAGTAAAAAAATAAATGTAGTGATGATATGAATAGCATATGATTTAAAAGTTTAATTCACTATTGGTGGTAAATAATCAGAAATTTTTATAGAATACAGATCACGAAAATTCTGCTAATCTATTTCCCAAGAGATAAATAATTGAAATAATTTGAATTGCAGGTGAATTTGCACAATACACCAAAAGCTGAAATTTGAAATTGAAAATTCATCAAGAAATTAAAATTTGATTATTAGATAATGTTTAGTTACTATCGACTTTTCCATCTCTGTTACTGAAGTTCATCAGAACTCTGGAACTGGAAGGCGAGCTGTATCAACCCCCCCCACATTTTCCAATCATGAACGATAAGAAAATCGACTGTTTTTTAAGTAAAAACTTCCAAAAATTCAAATTGGTCCACCATCAAATTAAAAAAATTGAAAATTTCAACTGTGATGTTGAGGGAACAGAAAAAACTTCTTAACTAAATCCCATCCATCATCTCCTTCCTATTCAAAAAATGTTAAGGGTTGTTGCCACCCTCAGGTAGTTTTTTCGGAACAATGTTGTCATGTCTTCTCCCTAATACAGAACTTGAAAATAAATCTTTGGATTCTTCAAAACTCTTGGGTTCTGGAGTTTGGCGGTTCAACTGCCTTTTCAAAATCACCTCGTGACCGTAATTTCAATTATTACATTATTTCGTGAATAATGACCCGATTTTGAAAATTTTAACTGGGTTGTCTACAGAACATAAATAACTTTCAAACTAACCAACACTCGACATCACTTCCCTATTCAAAACTATTGAGGGTTGATAGCACCTTCATGGGGGTGATTTTTTCGGAACAAACTCACGATGGAAATTCGTCCCCCTCATAACAGAAGTGGCTATGTTTTTTTAGAAATCTTCAAAAATTCTTCGTTTCTGAGTTCTGGGGATGGTGAAATTTTCGTTGGGACACCCTGTATAATGTGATTTACATCATTTGAAATTTCAGAATCAGATACCAGTTATAGCTCCCAAATTGACAGTGGCCAAAATTAAGGGCTATTCTAAATGAAACCTCTAAATGGAAATCCTGTAGTAACCTCACAATTGTCTGAAAATCAGGAATCGGACATCCTAGAAGGGGAAATGGATTTCTACCGTATAATGATCCCAGCTGCAAATAAAGCGGAAATGGCTCCATAATTTCATTTCTTAATGGCAAAACCCGAACTATCAATTAAAATGGAGCTCTTTATTCTTTGCAAAACAGAAAACCCTGCAAATTTCACATAAAAGGTGGATTATTTTCTCATCAGACTATACGAATTCCCTCCATTCGATTTACACAGGCCGTCCCAGAACTAGTGTTCAATAATTCACCACGGCATCACGATGAAATAAATTGGGGGCAGCATTTAATAAACTAAGCAGAAAAGTAAGTACTCCTCCACTATTTTACCTGTCTTTTTGTTATCATAGGAAAGATAAAGAGGAATTTCAGGATCAGATAGTACTCGATGAGATCATCAAAATGAGGTATAGCAGTTACGGGGTTGTGAGCAGAGAAGTTGTTCCTCTTTGATTCAGAAATTGACGGATCCTAGCGATTTTCCACATTTTCATTTTAAAACCCGAAAATCGAGGTGTTGAATTTTCGTCGGACCTCACTGTATATTATTAACTACAATACATAAGACTCACCCTGTATAATGAAAAAGAAAGAAAATTGTCTCCTCCGTAGGGATTAGATTATATTTTGGGAAATTTGATTTTCGAGTTGTTGAATTTGGAAAATTATGTTTTTAGAAAATATCTTCGTTTGATTCTATAAACAATATAACTCGAAGTAACGTGAGTGCTTTCAAATTTTGGATACTGAATTTCGAATGCAGTATTTAGTCTGGATAAACGCGTATGCTTTCAGCATAATGAAAAATGAAATGGATAACCCAGTGCAAGAGAAATATGGAGAATTCATGTTATTTGAGCCATACTACATATTGTGCAATATGCAAACTGCTCAAATTGCAGTAAATCAATATGGTTTTACCAATATCAAATTTCAATGAAACCCAATCAATCCAAATATATACACCGAGTAATAATGAACTGACGTTTTTTATATGTCTCTCTCTCTCTCTCTCTTTTCAACCTGCATTCATCCACTCCTGGACATAGGTCTCTCCCATCCTCTTCCATGTCTCCCTATTCTGTGCTACACTTAACCACCGTTTACCTGCCACTTTCCTAATGTCGTCCACCCAACGTTTTTGAGGACGTCCTACACTTCTTTTTGTTTGTCTAGGCCTCCACGCTGTTATTCTATGTTGGGTTTTTATATGTGCATGTATAATACCTCTCTAGATTGAGTTATTTCGGTTAAAATTTCTCTATAGTTCAAGTTGATATATTTAAGCAACAAGCTTCAATATTACAAGAGAAATATTTTATCTGGAATAGTTTTATCTGGAGTGATAATATTATCATCTAACGTGCATGTATATTCTTGCTTGTATTGTATTTATAGAAGTTTGTCATTTTTGGCGCTCTTGTTCCTCGGAACAGAGTGCCCAAGTGTCTGTAATTTTCGAAGTGTTGGCTGAAACTGGTCCTAAACGATTTGGTTCGACTCACTGATCAAGAATCCGTGGTCAGAATGTATTCTGTCCGGCTGGTCCGGCCGGTCCGGCCGGTCCGGACGTAGACACGATAACTCTCGAACAGAATGAGCTAATCCTAGACAGTTGAAATTTCCAGAGTAGGTTTGGGAGATAAATATCTCGGTGGAGTTCGTTATCGGGAAAAATCGGCCAGATGGTTTCAGATTAACGAAACAAAAATTTTTTTTAAGAATCCATTGATCTCGTTTTCAACTCTAACAAGCTAATACTTTCGGAGATATGATTCTTAAAATTTCAACCCTAAATCGTAATTCTGTGATTTCACAGATTGCTGTCATCGTAAATATGAATTTGATGATTCGTGTTCATACATATCACACAGTATACACCCTTGGTAGGATATATTCGTCGTCATTGTCATATATTAGTGTTCGGTCATCGTGTCATCTCATAGAGAAATAGAAGGTATTATCTCTGTCTACAGATAAGAGAATACAAACTGAGTATGATGTCATATTTATTCCTATTTCTATTCGATATTCTTGATATAAAATACCTCCTGTTCTAGAAAACGAAGTGTTCTAGAAAAAAAAATGATTGAATGCAAAATAAACCATGAACAATCTCATGAATAGCTCTCGGATAATCCATATGATGATGGAAATATATACTTCGTAAGTTAATAAAATTGAGTTCAGAATATCTCCAGTAAAAACAAAACTGGAATATTGACCAGGTTTCAATTGTTATATGTAATATAATTTTCAGAGTAGATTTAAGGAATGAATATCTCGGATTAGTTCGTTATTGTGTAGAAATGGTCTGGTGATTTCGTATTAATAATTTTGGGACTGTTGTTTTTTTTAATGACAATTTTTGAAGCATTAAAGCATTGCAGATTGCTCATTTTTTTTAAATGATAATATTTGAAGCATCAAAGCATTGCAGATTGCTCATTTAATCTTGATAAACAAACTATTAGTTGTATTTAATTTCCTTTGTGATGCACTTCTATCATAAGAATCCATTGATTTCATTTCAAACTCTGAGAAATCAATATTTTCGGAGATAAGATTTGTCGAAGATTGAAAAAGAGCGCCAAAGCTCCTGTTCACAGGGATTTCCCACTATTCTCGTGAAATATTCATGTCGCATATGTATTTTTGCGCGTATGTTCTGGGGAACATCGCGTCATCATTTGGCCCAACTGTCTGTAATTTTCGAATTTTTTGCCGAAAATGTTCTCAAATGATAGGGTTCGACTACCCGATGAAAAATTCGAGGTCAAATTTGATTCTGTCCGACCAGCAGTTCGTCCATTGCCACGATAACTTGAGAACGGAAAGAGATGACTTGAAATTTTCAGGGTAGGTGGCGCATCCTTATACGACGGACAAGTTTGTTAGTAGGCATAATCGGCCAAACGGTTTTGGAATTATACCCATTTGAAATTTGGCTCTTATTTCCTCACTAACTTGAAAAATACAAAACCAATCCAATTCAAACATGGTTACCAGTTGTATAATGCCAACGCTAAAATTCTTGTGAAACTTCGTGAGGATCCTCACTAGAAAATTCTTAAAAGATCATGGAAAATCATCTATATATCAGAAACTATTTGTCTGACATCCCTGAAATTTTGCGTGAGCCTTCAGAACCTAACTCTACTACCAAGTTCCAACTTTGAACACGATCGGATCTAAATTGTTGGAGATCCTAGCAGCTTTGGGTGAGTTCAGTAGCTGGATGGGTGACCATTGCCTCGATAACTTTTGAAAAAAAGGAGATAGGAACTTGATATTTCCAGGGTAGATTGCGTATCCGAATGGGAGAAATAAGTTCGCTGTTGGCCATAATCGGCCCAACGGTTTCGGAGTTGTACCCATCTGGAATATTAATTCCGCGATAAACCGAAACATATAGACTCGATCGAATTATTGAAGCTTGCTAAATAGTTTTAGAATATCGAAATGAAGACGTGTGTAAAATTGTATGAAGACCGTACCACTGTGACGACCTTTTCTCCGGAGCGGTGAAACTTACTATCCAAAACTTACTCGGGCGCCAGTTGCAATGGGTTTTGCAAGGTTGCAACTCCTTGACAGAATCGACCAATATAATATTATCCCGTGGGTAACCTTTAAACAGTTGGATAAGGGTTCTGTTTGATCTAAGATATAAGCGATGCAATGTTATATTTTCTTTCACTGAAAAATACTCTGACACTGTGTAATAATAATTAATAAAAACTCAAAAAGATTATGTACAACGTGGAAAAGTTTAACGGGTAATTCCGCAAAAGAAGCAGATTAAAAATAATTCTGCTGGTACCTGCCGACACGTGTTTCTGCTAGTTGGCTTCTTCAGGACAGGGCAACCAAGAAACCAAGAAAGATGGAAATAAAAGTGAAAATAGGTGACACCACACCAGGAGCGAGCAACCAATTGTGCCTTCAGCTCTAGGACCTCCATTTTGGAGGTAAACTATGGCATCGGCACGGAGGAAGCATAAGCTACCTGTGCGATGCGACCTCAACCCGAGGATATGAAACATACAAATATGGATCATGCGGAGTAATATCAATAAGTGGAAAAGTTTAACGGGTAATTCCGCAAAAGAAGCAGATTAAAAATAATTCTGCTGGTACCTGCCGACACGTGTTTCTGCTAGTTGGCTTCTTCAGGACAGGGCAACCAAGAAACCAAGAAAGATGGAAATAAAAGTGAAAATAGGTGACACCACACCAGGAGCGAGCAACCAATTGTGCCTTCAGCTCTAGGACCTCCATTTTGGAGGTAAACTATGGCATCGGCACGGAGGAAGCATAAGCTACCTGTGCGATGCGACCTCAACCCGAGGATATGAAACATACAAATATGGATCATGCGGAGTAATATCAATAAGTGGAAAAGTTTAACGGGTAATTCCGCAAAAGAAGCAGATTAAAAATAATTCTGCTGGTACCTGCCGACACGTGTTTCTGCTAGTTGGCTTCTTCAGGACAGGGCAACCAAGAAACCAAGAAAGATGGAAATAAAAGTGAAAATAGGTGACACCACACCAGGAGCGAGCAACCAATTGTGCCTTCAGCTCTAGGACCTCCATTTTGGAGGTAAACTATGGCATCGGCACGGAGGAAGCATAAGCTACCTGTGCGATGCGACCTCAACCCGAGGATATGAAACATACAAATATGGATCATGCGGAGTAATATCAATAAGTGGAAAAGTTTAACGGGTAATTCCGCAAAAGAAGCAGATTAAAAATAATTCTGCTGGTACCTGCCGACACGTGTTTCTGCTAGTTGGCTTCTTCAGGACAGGGCAACCAAGAAACCAAGAAAGATGGAAATAAAAGTGAAAATAGGTGACACCACACCAGGAGCGAGCAACCAATTGTGCCTTCAGCTCTAGGACCTCCATTTTGGAGGTAAACTATGGCATCGGCACGGAGGAAGCATAAGCTACCTGTGCGATGCGACCTCAACCCGAGGATATGAAACATACAAATATGTTTTAATCTGCTTCTTTTGCGGAATTACCCGTTAAACTTTTCCACTTATTGATATTACTCCGCATGATCCATATTTGTATATTATGTACAACTTTATTTACAATATATTCACACAATTTACAAATAAGTATAAACAGTTATATACAGTGTCAGAGCAGAGAGGTAAGAGGAGAAAAGCAAAACAGTAAAAATAGCTTGTCGGATAAAAACAGATTCAGATTCACCAGTGTCCAGAAGTAGAACTCGCACCCTGTATATCAGTCGGAATGAAAAGCAGTATAAAGAAAGCGATATACAGCGTAGTGTCCAAGAATGAAATCAAACAACATACTGCAGTAGGCCTGACCAGTAATGTAGGGGCCACCCTGTATATCAATGTGTCGGAAATGTATCGGAATGAGCAAAATATGATATACAAAGTGACGCCTATGAAAGTTACTCAATAATGGACACCGGTGTGACTGACCTCGGAAATATGATCCACCCTGTATACCACTATGAATGGGACGTGTCAGTTAAATGTGACAACAATGAACTGTGATACACAAAGCGGTCACGCAAATGCAAATCGAAATAAGTAATATCAAGACTCAATAGTTAAACAAGAACCAGCCTGTATATCAGTGTAAATTAAGTATTTCGGTGTAAATCGACCGAGTTCAAATATGATATACAAAGTAGTTACGGCAAATGAAATTCAATAATCGGTAATGTGAAGAATCAATAGTAAAACAAGGACCACCCTGTATATCGATGTCAATTAAGTATTTCGGTATAAATCGACCGAGTTCAAATATGACATACAAAGTAGTTACGGCAAATGAAATTCAATAATAGGTAATGTGAAGAATCATTAGTAAAACAAGGACCACCCTGTATATCAATGTCAATTAAGTGTTTCGGTATAAAATGACCGAGTCAAAATAGGATATACAGAGTAGTTACGGCAATTGCAATTCAAAATAGGTAAAGTCAAGAATCAAACGTTAAACAAGGACCACCCTGTATATCAATGTCGGTGAGGTGTTTCGGTATCGGTTGACCGAACTAAAATATGATATACAAAGCAGTTCCTGGAAATGTAATTCAAAATAAGCAATGTCAATAATTAACAGTTAGATAAGGTCCACCCTGTATATCAATTTAAATTAAAAGTTTCATCAAAAATCAAATGTACAGAAATATGATATACAAAGCGGTACCTGAAGGATGTGAAAACAACTCACTAATATGTGATAGTAAGAATTGACTCAAAATGAAATAGCAAATGATGAATTTGATTAACTTCTATGCAAGCAAATGAATAGGATTTATTAATAGAGCGGTTGGAACGAATAGAGCAATCTAAGCAGATAGGTGAGAGCACACAAAGCGGTTGCAGGCGAATAGGGAATAATCAAATTATGATCGGTTGAACATACGAAATCGGCTAGTGTTCTCGGTCGGAAAATACGTCGGAGGTAATAAAGGTGGGATTTTCTTTCAGGAATCGGAATGGTATAACTCAGGCACCGGGTCAAGGAACACCGGGCCAGTAACTGACCTAATGCTCGCCTTAACCAAATGGTCTGAGGGGTTCTCGGTTGTGTCCTTTATTTCGTCTCAAAGGCCCCCGAAGCGAGGATGCCTCAACGGAGAAGGCAATCAAGAACGAAATGTAAGTGACACCCCCGGTGGTAACTATACAATGATTATTGTGTAGCGGGGAAAGGAATAAATTCGGATCGGAACACAGATCGCCGAATAAACGAATATTCAAACCTACCACAGCGTACTCACCAGGTATTTGCACTTGCACAAACTGTAACTTAATCTACCCAAAAATGAAATAAAATAAAAATAATAATTCTACGGAAAATATGAACTAAAAAATGTATTTCTGCGGACTAATAATAAACTATATATCGGAGACTCAAAATTTCGGAATTTAATATAAGCGGAATTCTAAGCGGAAAAATACTCAATCTCGGAATGAATCTGAATTAATGAAACTCGGAATAAATCTATGCGGAATGAATTAATCAATATCTGACTTTCGGAATCGCGGAAAAATGAATTCTCTTAATTGCTGCGCACAGCGAATTTATAGGTTCGGTAGGTGAGTACGTCATGTGCCGTGATTTTGGGGAGATTTTCCAGAGGGGGAAGCCCAAGGGGCCTGCGGATTGGTCAGACTCTATTTTCCCTATCGGTACTACTTTTCCGGCGCTGGTCCGGAATAACGTCGGCGCAATTCATGTCGTCGTCCCGTGTCCGATGCGAGCATTAGAAAAACACGTCAACACGTGAAAAAAAATTGCAATGTTACAGATAACCAGCGATTGCGGTCGACATACGTGTTTTTCTACATAGGACTGAATTTGAGTTTGAATTTAAATAATTCGAATTATATTTCTCATTGCGCTGAATGGAAAATTAATAAATTAAATTATCAGGACTTCGGTAGGCTCTTTGTCGAATGAATCGAAATAAATTCGATTAATTCGACTTGTTGATAACTATTTGCACTAAATGTGAATATGAAAAATGAAATTTTAGGAAATTTGATAGTAACGAAAAATCACTTCGTTACACCACTAAGAAATTTTTAAAAAATTACGAAAAAATATCATGTATCTCACGATACGTTGACAACAGAAAGAAATAGTGACTTGCATCTTAATGCGACATTTAAGTTCGTTAATTAGCATAATCGGCCAAATGGTTTTGGAGTTATCTCAATCTGAAATTTGGTCATTATTTCTTATATAACCCAAAAAAATACGATGCCAATTCCATTCAAACATGGTCATTGGTTCTAGAATGCCGACGCAAAATTGTTTACAACATTTCGTGAGGATTGTATTACTAAAAAAAAATAATTGAAGAAAAAATCATATATCAGAAAGCATTTGTCCGACATCGATGAAATTTTGCCAGAACCTTCAAATCCATGAATGTCATGATGATATATTAAATTATAACATACATTTTCCGGCCGATTTTTTCATTACACAATAGAAAGTGAAGCATTTATCTATGGGAGATGATAGCCCTACATTAGGGTGCTGTAGCGGTCTTCGAACAACGGAAGTTCTGATTAATCATCGTTTGGATTGGCCAGACCCTCCTGGTTTATGAGCTACAACATTTTCCTTTTTGAAATCAAATAGTGAAGGAATTTCTAAGAACGAGAGTGAATATCTTCTAGAAGAGATCCATGCGGCTACAGAGGAGTATATTTGTGAGAGGGGAAAAGTTATGTATTACTTTTAATTTGTTCGTTTGTCTCCTCTTGTCTTTTAATTTCTGCGCGTAGGTTCTGGGGAACATCGCGTTTTCATTTTGCACAAATGCCCGCAATTTTCGAATTTTTTGCCGAAATTAGTCTCAAACGATTGTGCTCGCCTCCCTGATGAAGAATTTGAGGTCAAATTTAATTCTGTCCGAGGGCTGACCGTCCGGTTACTATGGTAAATTCGATTAAGAGTGTTCAATACAGGAGAATGGACAATAGAACATACGCGCAAAAGCTCCTGACTTCACGTCAGTGCTTGAACCAATTTTTTTTCGTGAATTCAGGAGCTTTTGCGCGTATGTTCTATTGTCCATTCTCCTGTATTGAACACTCTTAATCGAATTTACCATGGTGAATTCAATTGTCTGTTCTCCTGTATTAGACACTCTTAATGGAATTTACCATGGTGAATTCGATTAAGAGTGTCCAATACAGGAGAATAGATAATAGAATTCACCATGGTAAATTCGATTAAAAGTGTCCAATACAGGAGAATGGACAATAGAACATACGCGCAAAAGCTCCTGACTTCACGTCAGTGCTTGAACCGATTTTTTTTTCGTGAAGTCCGGATAGAAAGCAATGATGAAAAAATTAACACATTATTGTCTACCTTCAATTCTTCTTTAAGAGAAGAATACATAATTATTCTTGAAAAATATTACTGGAGTTGATATTTAAATAATCAAAGTAGAGAAAATTATAAGTTTAGTTACTAACATATTGAATGAAATTCAATTGAATTCCCGTAATATTCAATTACTTATTCTTAACCAATAAATGTCCATTGATAGATCTAAAGGTGATGAGGTGAAACATAAAGATATATTCTCATTAGTGATAGAAAAACTGGCCTAAAATTCCTCTCTACCCAGCACGAAATTTAATATCCACAAATGAGCCTCTCACCTTACAAGATCAGAAGCCAAAATTTCAGCGATATCATATTAAAAATAATACATAACCTTTCAAAAGTCCCCTCTCGCAAATATACTCCTCTGAAAGCACATGGATCTCTTGAAGAAGAATCGCCTTCTCTATTTCTCAAAGATATTCACTCTTGTTCATAGAAATCCCTTCAATATTTAGTTGCCTCCTCCTAAGGATGATCTCTTTCAAAACCAGGTCTGACCACTAATGTAGGGCTATCATCTCCTATAGATTTGTGATGAAATAACACGATTTTTCCATAACATACGCGCAAAAATATGTCATCATGACATTCATATTTTATTTTTGAAGGTTCTCGCAAAAATACGACCATAGACAACATATACGACGATTCGCATCCGCTACCGCTACCGCTACGTTACCGCTACGCTACCGGTACGCTACCGAACTCACAAAAGGCTGCTCGGTTCTCCAACAATATAGATCCGATCGTGTTCAAACTTAGAATTCTGCAGTAGAGTTAGGTTCTGAAGGCTCTTCCAAAATTTCAGCCATGCCGGACGAATAGTTTATGATATATAGAATTTTATTCAATTATTTTTAATAATTTTTTTTTTTTAATTTTCTAGTTATACCATCCTCACGAAATTCTGCAAAAATTTTCGCGTTGGCATTCTACAACTAATAACCATGTTTGAATTCAATCGGTTTTGTATTCTTCGAGTTAATGAGGAACAAAAAAGAACCAAATTTCAGAAAATTTCAGATGGCTATAGCTCTAAAACCGTTTGGACGATTATGCTCATGAATAAACTCAAATGTCGCATTCAGATGCACAACCTAACCTGAAATTTTCAAGCCGCTATCTCTTTCCGTTCTCAGGTTATCGTGACAACAAAAATATTTTTTTAATAATTTTTTAATAATTTTCTAGCGATACGATTCTCACAAAATTTCACAAACGTGCTGAGGTCTATATTCTACAACTATTCACCAAGTATAAATTCGATCGGATTCATTTTGGTTGAAAAATAAATTATTACTAGGAAACGATTGGGCCGATTATACCCATTAACGAATTTGTCCGTCGTATTGGGATGCGCCACCTACCCTGAAAATTTCAAGTCGCTAGCTCTTTCCGTTCTCAAGTTATCGTGGCAACGGACGGCCGGACGGCACCACAGAATTAAATTTCACATTTGGGCAAAACTATAACGCGATGTTCCCCAGAACATACGCGCAAAAACTTATCATGTTGGTTTTGGTAGGGTACTTATCCTATCGCTATGAAAATTTCCTAACCAAATATCGTACAAGTGGAATAGTCAGCGTCTGCAATAAAAATTCAAGAAAGACATCTTTTAGTATCGACCCTTCGAAATTGATGATTGTAGGTGAAGAAAGCAGGACTCTGGCGTGTCTTATTTCAGTAGGGAAGTTCCAAACGATGGGCCATTATCGTTTTCGTTCCGACCTAACACGAAGACCATCACATTATTTCGAATGAACAAATACGCCCTAGAGCAGGTTTGCTGCCAATATCCGGAATATTTGCAGTCGTGAAAGTTTAATACATTTCATGGCACCACAGTGATAGGATAGTGCTAGGAATAAGTTAGCTTTAGTATTTGTGACCCACCCATCTAATTTGAAGAAGTAATAAATAAGCGTGAAAACACACATGCTGATCGGAGATATGAATGTGAATTTGTTTGCACATGATGAATTTGTTGACGAATATAAGAATATTTTGTATTCTTTCGGTTTCATGTCCATCATAAATAAATGCACCAGACCTGACGGAAATTCCTGTATAGACCATATATTCCTCAAGAAAATTAATCTCGAAAATCAATTGGATGAAATAAACGGATACGTACTGCAATATCTTATTACTGATCATTTTTCAACGATTCCGACTATAGATTCAGATAATCGAACTTTACTGCATAAAAAGAAAAAAATGAGGGTAAAAAATTGGTTCAAGCACTGACGTGAAGTCAGAAGCTTTTGCGCGTATGTTCTATTGTTCATACTTCTGTATTGGACACCCTTAATCGAATTTACCATGGTAAATTATGTTGTCCATTCTCCTGTATTGGACACTCTTAATTCGAATTTACCATGGTAAATTCGAATTGGGGAGTCGAACTTAATCGTTTGAGACCATTTTCGTCAAAAAATTCGAAAGTTACAGACATTTGGGCAAAATGATAACGCGATGTTCCCCAGAACATACGCGCAAAAATTATGTAAACTATGTCAAATTAAGAGAAGATTTACAAAAAGAAACATGGTCACGGGTGTATGAAAAAGATAATGTGAACGAGATGACTTGCTCTTTTATTGAAATTTTAAGTGAACATATAAATGACAATACATAATGCGTAAAAGTAAAAAATAATGAGTGTCCTCGTAAAAAAATGGATTAGTCCTAGTATGATAAAAGCAATCAATATAAAAAATGACCTCTATATGCAGCATAAAAAAGATCCTGATAATACAATCTCAAAATCTGAGTATAATAAATGTAAAAATTAAATTCTAAAACTTATAAATAGTTCAAAGCAAGATTATGTACAGAAAATAGTTCACAAAACTCAAAATGAATCTAAGGCTGTATGGAAAAGTATAGATTATTTATGCGGAAATCCGAAAGATACAAGAATGGAAATCGATGATATAAAGTATGAAACAGTATGTTGCCGAGATAAGACAGATATAGCTAATATATTTAATAAACATTTCAGTGGTATAGGAAAACTTTATGCTGATAAAATCGATCCACCTAAGAATTATGAAGAAAGGAATACTTCTCAGCGTAATTCCTTCTACTTATTTCCTGTCGACACTGTGGAGGTGCAGGATATCATAGGTCAGCTCAAGTCCGGAAAGGCTGCTGGACATGATTCCATAAGATCTGAAAGTTTGAAAGAGGTCAAAATGGAAATATCGGCACCTTTAGTTCATCTTATAAACAACCATTTCAAGAGGGGATGTTTTCCTGAAACTTTGAAAACAGGTATAATCAAGCCAGTAATACAAGAGTGGAGACCGATCCGAAGTTACGAACTCTATAGTTCGTAACTTCGGATTGTTGTGGGTCTATACCCATAACCATAATATCGAACCTGGCCAAGATAGTGGAAAAGGCTCTGAAAATACGTATCATGTACTTCTTACAAAAATATAATATCAACGACAAAAAACAATACGGATTTATTGAAGGAAAATCCACAGAAGATGCCATAAGAGAACTGAGAGGAAAGCTGTACGAATGTCTGGATAAGGCGATTCCTTCGCTTTGTATATTTGTAGATTTATGTAAGGTATTTGATACAGTGTGTCATATTCGATTGCTCAAGAAATTAAAAATGGGTTCAAGCCCTGTGGACAGGAGCTTTCTGGCGCTCTAGTTCAAACAGACAAATTATATCTGGTATTGGTTTCTCAGAGTTGGGAATTATATCAATGTATTCATATTTATTAGATAAGTAATAATAAATTACCTTGTAATCGATCAAAAATTTCCTGATCTACGTTCACAGAACTACAGAATTATGCTTTCAATATTTACGTAATATTTTCAAACATTTTCGGGTGAGGTCCCCGTTGCATCGCTAAAATACGAGTATTTCAACCCCAATATTTTTGAAGTTACAATATTCCCTTCTGTCAAGTTGACATCATGAGAATTCATACATAGAATAATAATTATATCAATCTGTGAAATACGATTTACATTGAAATTTTAAAAAATCATATCTCCGAAAGTATTAGCTTGTTAGAGTTGAAAATGATATGAATGGATTCTTATGATAAAACTGCTTATCAAAAAAAAATTGATTTGGAATTTGTTTCGTAAAAAAAAATTTTTTTTTTGTTACTCCGAAACCATCTGTCCGATTTTGCCCAGTAAAGAACTTAGCCGAGATATTCATCCCCCAAACCTACTCTGAAAATTTCAACTCTCTAGCTCATTCCGTTCGAGAGTTATCGTGCTTATGACCGGCCGGCCGGACCAGCCGGCCGGACAGAATAAATTCCGACCACGGTTTCTTGATCAGTGAGTCGAACCAAATCGTTTAAGACCAGTTTCATCGAACTATTCCAAAATTACAGACATTTGGGCAAATTGATAAGCACTCAGTTCCGAGGAACTAGAGCGCCAAAAATTTACGGCTTTAGAGGTTCGTCCTTTAAATTAATTGAGAGCTATTTGTCAAATAGAAAGCAGGTTGTGGAAATAGGAAACTCAAGGAGTCAAGAAGAGACAATAACTTACGGGGTTCCACAAGGTACCGTGTTGGGTCCTGTTTTATTTCTCCTTTACATAAATAGCCTTCTCAAAATAGAACAGTCTGAAGGTGCGATTTGCTTCGCTGATGATGCCGTTTTCCAATTCCAGGGAGGAACATGAGAAGAGATAGCTTTGTAGTCTAGATGCGCCGGCTAAGTTCGTTAATGGGCAGAAACCACCGAGTTGTTTCAGAATTATAGACATTTCAAATTTTGTTTTCCCAATAACTCGAAAAATACTAATGTGATCGGTAATTAGTTGGATAATACTGACGCGAAGACTTATGCAAAATTTTGTGAGGATTGCACTGCTGCAAAATAAAAAAAAAACATTATACAAAAATTCTGTATCTCAGAAACTATCCGTCAGATATCGTTGAAATCCTACGAGTGCCTTCAAAACCTTATTGTACAGTAATGTTCTAGATTTGAGCTCGATCGGATATATATTGGTGAAGATATTGCCGAAATTTGAAAATATTCCAAAGATCGAGGTCAACAGGTCTACTGTTTTTTACATTCAACCAAACAACAGTTTTTGTTGAAAGAATATAACTAATCATGGCGTGTTTGCATAGATGATTATTCTTAGTATTCTGTGATGTCATATTTCATAGCGTTCTATGTTCCAGTTCATGTCATTCTCTGACATGACAGGGACAGGTTGAGAGACAAACCAGTTTGAAAATGATGAGAAATAAATAACAAAGCTTGGTAATAGGATTACAAACCATGTTCACAAGTTACACACAAAGATTGGAAAATGGTTAGATATCCAAAAACATTTTTTCCATGCGAAAGAAGGAATATGTATTTCAAACTGAAAATATCCGAAGGAAACTTCATCGATTTGATACATGCAAGTATTTGGTCAGAAGGAGCTTATCAATGATTAATTAAAAGGAGTGTATAATTTTGAGTATAATTTTTATTAGTATCAGGTAGAGCGCTTTCGGCTATTAAGGCATCTTCAGTACGACTGAAATCAATTTGTATGGTCAAATGAATTAAAATCACAAAATACTATTACAAAACTTATTTGTCTTAAAAAAGTCATGAAAACATAAAACACAAAGTGCACCAACATAAAATGGGAAGGAGCTTATTTAAGCAGGTTTTTTACTGAAATTGATATCTTTTCATGGGTTCCACAAAGCTTTGATAGTGCTTAGTTGCCAAATCAGCGTTATTCCGATTCCCAATTCATTTTGTGATTTGATGAGTTTTTGAGAGATTTTACGTATTATCATAGCTATTTCTCAGAGTTTGGGTGGAAAAACCCATTAAGGAACCATTTAATAATGAATATACCTCCCAAGTATCCTTTAATAGTAGATTACTACATTGATTCCTTTCACTTGGAGAAGTAACACTAGATACCAAACATTTGTGGAATAAGTGCATGTTGAAATCACTGCTAATAAAGCAATAAAGGCTCTAACGGAGTGCAGAAATCTAGTCGGTAAGACTTATGAACTGCGATGGTTGTACGTCATGATTTTGTGATCCATAATCACCTATGGGGCAGTAGTCTGGTATACAAAAATAAGTCAGAATAGTACGACGAAAACACTCGAAAAAATACAAAGGCTTGCATAAGAGTGTCAGACGGAGCTATGGGAACCTGTCCTACCAGGGCACTTGAGATTATCACAAATCTCACGCCTTCATATTGTGATAGACACAAGGGGGGGAGGGACACAATAGACCTTAAGGCCCTATTGCAACGTTACCCCTTACAACAATAGATAGATAGATACATAGATAGGTTATTCAATTCAAAGTACAGAGATCTGTACGGGCAAAAATGTCAACAATAGTTACTTACCTAACAAGAAAACGAGTTCTTTCAGCTTTACAAAATTGAAAATATTCTTGTAAATTATAAGGCTCACATTTTACTATGAGAGAATTAATTCTCCTATGTAGTAATCAATGCAATGCAGTCATTAGCTTCATGCAGATATTATACATAGCATTATCCTTTGTCACAGTCAACGTCAATATTGACTGTGTGATGTAATACAAGTACTCGAATGGGGAATGTACAGCTTGTATACAGCGTGCCAAAAAAGTAACGTAACTCGTCAATAATTCTTGTACGAAGAATTATTAAGGAAAATCCTCGCACCCGTTGATTTTTAATTTCAAAAGCAATTTATCCTGTGCTTTTTTGAATTTGATACTTCTCACCCCACTACTTTTTCTTCAACTGGGAATATATAGATTGTTGTACATCAAATGGAAGGTAATTTGATTACCTATACAGCGATGTGGCTAGAAATAGAATTGGTTGAGCCTTTTTTTTATTAAAAAATTAGGAAATAATCTACAATTCGTGATTGGAGAGTACTGCAATCAGACCATTATTCTTTTACTAATTATTATTTTGGGATATCCATGAATCTCTGGATTTGTAATTTCAAAAGCAGGTCTCCCTATGCGCTTTTTTGAATTTGAAATCTCTCACCTTTTACGCTCCACACCCCTCTACTGTATTTTCCAAATTGGAATATATGGATTATGATATATCAAATGAAAGGACATCCGATTGCACATTGAGCGGTGTGACTGAAAAAAGATTTGTGAAGCTATTTTCTTATTACAAAATTAACAATATGTGATTGGTGTCAAGTTCTTATTCTCGCAATAATAAATATTGATATGAATCAATTGAGTGAAGAGCAGCGAATAGAAATAATGATATTTCTGGGACATGGGGATCGCAAGCGAACCTATGAACAAGTGTGCGAAATGAGCATTATCAAGACAGAAATCCTATAAGTAAAACTACTGTTTGATGAGTGGTTAAACATTTCGAACAAACTGGCAATGTTATGAACTCTCCAAAATCTGGTAGATCCGAAACAGTCTACACGAAAACTGGCCGATGAATTCGATGTGAGTAGGCAGTCAGTTAGTAATCTTCTTAGGAAAAAAATTCATTCATACAGGATTCAAAGTACACAATAATTATCTGATGACGATTTCGTCCGACCAGCGCAGTTTTGTGAAGTAATGCAGGAGAGATGCAATAAGGATGATACCTTTTCATCGAGAATTCTTTTTACGGATTATTATTTATTATTATTATTATTATTATTATTACCCTGATCCTCCTGGGTCTTCCACAAGGAGACCCCTCATAAGCTCTAAGAGCTTGACCGAGTTAGGAGAACCAGTTGTGTTCTGTGTAGGCTTTGTTACTGTGTCCTTACGCCACCTTAGGCACAGCACTATTAATTTTTGACCCAACAGCGAATGGTGGCAATTACCGTGACTAGAAAATTTCTTTCCTATCCTCGGAATTGAACTTGGCGCTTCCGCTCCCAAGTCAATTACTCTACCACTGAGCCAACCGCACTACTATGATGAAGCTAGGTTTTACTTGAATTGGTCTGTCAATCGAAATGATTGTCGCTTCTGGCCGACAGCAAATCCTCATTGGTTGCAGACGGTTCACGCCCAACGGCCCGAAAAATCAAAGGTGTGGTTGGGCACAATTGGCCATCATATCATTTTTTAATAGAAAGAAATTTGACTAGTGACTCTTATCTAGAGTTACTGAGCAATCAAATAGTACCTGCACTTATTGATCTCTTTCCAGGAGTGAATGGTCGACAAGTAGCTGAAATATTTGGTTCCAACAAGATGGTGCGCCTCCGCATTATGGAATTGAAGTGAGGAGGTATCTTGATGGCATATTTCCTGAGAAATGAATTGGTAGGAACATCACTGAATGGCTACCCCGATCTCCAGATTTGAATCGTCTCGACTATTTTCTGTGGGGCCATTTGAAGAGTACTGTTTATCAAAATCGGCCAGATAGTTTGGAAGACCTGCGACTCAAAGTTCAGAGAGAAATCGGAAGAATACCTGTTGCTGCGTTGAATAATTCATTGAGTAGTTTCGAAGAACGGCTTGCACATTGTCAAGCAATCAACGGTTCTCAGGTCGAAAATTTAATACATTAAAATTATTTTCCAACCTCTAATAGGAAACTCGTCGATTTCAAGAAGCGAGTAACCATACCCAATTGATTACTTTCTAATGTTTCAATAAAAAAAAAACGACACAACCAATTTTTCTTTCATTCGCACCGTTGAGTAGGTAATCAAATTACCTTTCATTTGATGGATCACAATCTATTGTTCGTTATTTTTGTGAATGATTTACCTGATTACATCATGGCTCATTTCTCCATTGTGCTGCATATTAAGATTGTGTTGTTTGCAGATGATACTTCTTTTATAATTTCTGCACCTACCCTTGAGGCACTGAAGGCAAACTGTGAATTGCTTGTCCAGTGCTTCTCTGATTGGTGCTTTAAGAACTCTCTTGTATTGAATGTGAGTAAAACTGACCTGGTCTTCTTTCGTGTGCGTGATTCAGAAAGTCAATTGGTTTTAAATCTCCAGTCAGGTGATTTGAAACCGTCAAATTCTATAAAATTTCTTGGCTTATATGTACACAAAAATCTTAGTTGGAATGATCATGCTGACTTTGTCTGCAGCAGATTATGTAGCGCGTTTTATGCTCTGAGACGTATAAAGCTTGTTTTACCCCAGGATTCTTTGATAAATGCGTATTACTCACTAGTATACACCCACCTCAACTACAACGTTGTACTTTGGGGTGGTCCCTCATTTACTAGTGCAGTTTTCATAGCACAGAAGAAAATACTCCGTCTCATCTTCAACCTGAAACCTGAGGAGTCCTGTAGACCAACTTTTGTCCACAATAAAATCTTGTGTTTTCCATGTGTCTATATTCTGACCTGCTTGCTGTACGCTCGTAAAAATATTAATTCTTTTAATAAGTGTTCCGAGTTTCACGAATATGAGACTAGGCATAGAGAAACTCTTTGTATTCCAAAACACCGGACATCCAAATTTCAGCAATCACCCACGTATTGTGGTATCAAATTTTTCAACCATCTACCTGATAGATTGAAGGTTTTGGAATACAGGAGATTCAAGAATGAAATTAAAGTCTACCTGCTCGAGAAGTGCTTCTACAGCAAAAATGAATTTTTTGATTCTGTAATTAATTAGTTTTCAGGTATTTTCTGCACTACATATATTTTCCTTTTACTTGTATTTTCCTTATTTGTTTGGTTCATACTGTTTAATTTTGAGGGTTTCCTTAAGGTATTCTATTTTTTCAATATTGTGTTGTATGAAGACATGTCCTATACAAATGTAATTTTGTCTCTAAGGATGAATAAAGTTATTATTATTATTATTATTATATATATATATATATATATATATCCATTTCAAAAAAATAAAGTAGAGGGGTGCGGGGCGTAGGGGGTGAAAAATATTAAATTCGAAAAAGCATACAATAAATTGTTTTTGAAATTGAAAATCGACTGGTGCAAGGATTTTCCTTAATAATTCTTCGTACAAGAATTATTGACGAGTTACGTTACTTTGCACCATTACATTTGACGAGGCTTGTTTTATAAGGAAGTTATCAACAGCAATCATAACGAACATATGTGGGTATTGAAAATTCCACTTGCCATTAGACCTAGACGACTTCAGCAGCGTTTCAGTGTGAGCGTTTGGGGTGTGATTTCCAACAATGATTTGATGCCAGTTCTTGTTACAAATAATCGTTTGAATGCAGATTTGTGTGCAATATAACCCTTTACAGTTCATTGATGACGTAGAGCTCAACATTGTTGGAAATATGTAATATCACTACAATGGTACACGACTAGATAGAGGCAGACAAATTCGTGGCTTGTTAAATCAATATTTTCCGAATATATTGAAAGGTCAAACGGGATATTTTGAATTTCTTTAACCTTAAAATTTGCTATTTTGATTCATCATAATTTTTATAGCTCTTTGTTGAATGTTGATGCAATACAACATAGACAACCAATATATTTTTAGAATTCTATTATCTTCTATACGAAAACAGATCGGACCTATGTTCATAGGAAAAAAGTTTAGATTATCCTCATCTATCATCTGCAAAGATATAAAGAGCTGATATAAAGGACACCTTGTGTATATATAAAATGTAATATTTTCACTTTTGTAAATAACGCAGTTAGGATTAGTTTAACTGGTGCAGCGATGTTTTAAGACATTCGTAACGATAATTCGGACTTATTTCTGAAATATATATCTGTGTAGAAAACATAAACCATCCCCATGAAATGTAAATAACGGGTCCGCCAAATAACTTTTTTTTTAAATGCTATAAAAAAAACTACTGAATATTTTCTCAAATTTCTTTTTTATTTGAAAGTACAATCCTTCCGGTTAATAATGGAAAATAATTTCATTCAAATGGCTGCCTCGGCTGACCATGCAGTAGCCTCGGTCCAATTTATAAGCACATTATCGATTGTGTGCAGCTGTATTTCACCAATGGCTTCACGAATATTGTCCTTTAAAGCGTTAATTGTCTCTAGCTTGTCGGCGTAACACTTATCTTTGACGGCACCACACAAATAATAGTCCAACGGTGTCAAAGCTCCGAGGTGGCCAAACGACACCAGCTCTGCGGCTGATAATGCGAAAACGCATTGGATGGTCAGTTGGCTTCAACTCCTGAACCAATTGGACTTTGTATAGCGTCATACCAAGGTCTTAATGGAAAATTCATCTCAATGATATCTCCGAAATATTTAATTCTTGAGAACGACGGTGAATTGATGTTGATGGCACTTCACGCACACTTTCTGTCACAGAAGCAATATTCACGGGAGTACATACTATTTTTGGCTTTTCACGCTTTGGTTTATCGATGAGGATGCCAGTTTCTTCCATTTTTTTCACAAGATAACGAACATACGGAGCTGACAGTGCTTCTCTTCTTCCAAAATCCGTACGCAATTTTCGCACACATTCTGCAACATTACCATGATTCTCAAAGTAATGTCGCAATATTTCCCAGCGTTGTTTAAGCGTATACAAAACCATATTCGTTCAGCGGAAGGATAAAACTAATTCCGCCGTATTCACAAAGCATTCAATCTCCGTTAAGTCCTAACTGAGGTCCTCAGTTAAAGATAAATAAGAATCGCAACCTCAGTCAACGTATGTAACGGTGCTGAAACAGGCCTGCTCCACGTTAATTTCACTTAAACTGAGGTTGCGATTCTTATTTATCCTTAACTGAGGACCTCAGTTAGGACTTAACGGAGATTGAATGCTTTGTGAATACGGCGGATTATCTGTCAAATCAGAAATGAGCTAAGTGTTACCATTCACGAAATAAGCACTAGTTGAAAAAAAAAACGTTAGATGGCGAACCCTTTAGTAACTTTAGAGGCACCTCGAAGCCAATTAAGCAGGACTTTCCTAATACCATATTGATGTTTGCTGCCATACATTTTGGAGCAGAAAATATTCTGCCAAGTGTGCGATCCAACTTCTTAGAATAACTGTGACGCTCTAGATATCGTTCTCGTGGAACCCCATTGGTTCCGGAAAAGCATCGCAAGGTAGAGGATCTACCAAATAGCTTTGACAACTACCCTGGTAATACAGCCCTAGCTCAGGAAGAGGGATGAGATGGTACCACGGGTTGACCGGAGGTCGAATTGGAAGAAGATCAATCAGGAGTTCGAGGGATTGACTCTATGATCGCTATGGAAATTGATTCCTTCTTAGACGTGTGAGTGTCGTAAAACTTTTTAGACTGTGAAAAATGACTGTTAGACGGTTGAGGCGTGCAACGTAAAAGTATATCCAGAGTGTTCGCAACCTCAGTAATCGACGCTATTTGATGTGGATTTCATTATAACGGCCAAGTTGAAAATTGTGGAGTTATGTAATCAAACTTGTACTTATTAGCATACAGTGTTCTATTTCATACAAAAGGGTGAATGTAGAATCATTATCGCCTAGACCACGATAAAAATCCTACTTATATGAATTGTAATCTATCTATTTATTTACCCAAGAGTATAGATGAAAATCATTATACTACTAAACCAATGATGAAAACCCTACAAAAATATGTATTGTTCTTTGATTTCATATGGGATTGTTGTTCTAAGTTTCATGTATTTCTCCCCAGAGTTTATAAATCAACACACTTCTCTCCCATAATCTGTAAAAACCATATATTTTGAAAATGCTTCGTTCAACGAAATAACGAGATAACGACATCCATGACTTGGCTATCAATGTAGTTGAATATTTCACCAGAGAAAGGATGAAGCTAGACATATAAATCCTAAATAAAACGCAACCTATATTTCATATGCAAAACTCGATCCTTCCCCGGAATAAATCAAGCGCAGGGAAAAGGCCCGGAGTGGCTGATCCCACATCCACCCGCTGCCTAAACCAAAGCAGCATTTTTCTAGCTGTTAAAATCTGATATTGGAGGGCGCGTTAACAAGAATTTCGATTATTGAATTAAATTTTCTGCCTCGAGGCCCCTGTACCTTTTGCCATCACCTTCAGACGAAATGTGTTTTCCGGCTCTTTCGATTCCAATATCCGCTCTCTCACAGATGTTTATCCCAATCTGAAACATTCAACGCTCCCGGAGTAAAGGTTTTACAATTTTAACGAAGCCTTTGTGCGAGATTTGCCTGAATTTCTTGAGATCCAGGAACACGAAGAATTCTGTCTTGTAGCGAAGCGAGAGGGAATTGATGTTCTATTCACTTTTCACTATTTATATAATAACCAAATTCTGTTTATGTAATGAACCTAGACATATTAATGACGGAGGAAGATGCTCCAGGAGATTTTCCGTTCGTTTGTGCGGAATAGAGTTGCGGAATATTCTACTTTGATGTGGTGAAAGGTAGGTATATTATAATTGCATTAAAGATTGTTCATTCTCTAGAGAACTTACAGATATGAAAATGTTTTTATATTTTGGTTTAACAGTCCCCCGAAGAATACACATCTGGAGTTGTGCACTGCAGCTCATTCTATTCTATTATCAATATAATTATGGAATTATAATAAGAGTAGAGATAATAACTAAATCGTTAAAAAAAGTATTCGGCTAGTATTAAATAAAAACTTGAAAATTAAATTAAAAACACTTCCCAATCGATCATAGGAGTTCTTGAATCCATTGGTGAATGTTACATTGACCACTCCTAGCTCAGGAAAGTTAGTGCTAAAAGGGGATCCTGAATAACGGGTATCTGAGTTTGCGACGGTTTCTAGATTGTGCTTCAGAATTGAGTGCCTTAGATCACGAAATTTTTGTACCTTTTTCAGTATTTCGCTTATATCTCGAGAAGTAAGCATCCTTCAGAAATTTCCTTTTGAAGAAAATTATATTTAGCGTCTAATGGAGTTCGAAACATCGAAATCGGTTCAGCAGTTCAGCCGCAATCACCCGTCAAAGACGAGCAACTTAGCTGAAAAGTTGACAACCCTCAAATTCTAACACTTTTAGGTCCAAAAAGACCGCACCGATTGAAATATGTCATAGAATTAAACTTGTAAGAAATCCAATTGTAAATTGAAAATTGAAATTCTCTCACTCAAGTGCTGAGATATGAATTTCAAGCCGAAAGAGTCCGTAGCGCCAAATTTTCGCTAAGGCAGATCAACGCAGGAAACTTCGTCTGAATCAAAAACTTCTCACTTTTTGCTTTTTAGGCGCTCTTCTTCCTCGGAACAGTGTGCTTATCAATTTGCCCAGATGTCTGTAATTTTCGAATTTTTGACTGAAAATGGTCTTGAACGATTTGGTTTCACTCACTGATATAGAATCCGTGGTCGAAATCGATTCTGTCCGGCTGGCCGTCCAGCCGTCCGTTAACACGATAACTCTCGAATGGAATGAGCTAGATATTTGAAATTCTCAGAGTAAGTTTTAAGGGATAAATATCTTGGTTAAGTTTGTTATTGGGCAAAATCGGTCTAATATTTTCGGAGTAACGAAAAAACATTTTTTTTTAGATTACAACTTTTGAATTCAATATTTTTTAAGATGCAGTTTCATCATAAGAATCCACTGTTATCATTTTCAACTCTAACAAGCTAATACTCTCGGAGATATTATGTTTCAAAGTTTCAATAATACATCGTAGGTTCTATGTATTCACAGCTTGTGAACACAGAATCTGTCTGTGTTCACTATTCATAAATGTCATCTTTTCTAGCTATTAGAGATTGTCAATTCGCAGTTTGAAAATATTTTCCATTGGAAAGCAAGTATTCGATTCTTGAATTTGTGAATATATACAAGACTGTTTTGATGTAGTTTATGGAGGCAGTAGGAAAGAAGAACATAATGGAATCATCAAAAGAAATTATTGTTCGTTTACCCCTCAGGTTACTATTACCTTTTACTTCCTTAAGTAGTGAGACATGTTCCTATGTACAGTATTTTCATAATGTTGGTTGAGTTAAGGTTCATAATACAGAGAAGAATGTGTGAGTGGTATGAACTATTAAATTTTAAATTATGAAAAGAAGATAGTATTTCATTAATATATTTTGAACTATCAAAATAATTTGTCCGTAATCCACTACCTACTCAAATATCAGGAATAAATGGACAATCTGCTATGATTGCCTCCAGCCTTGCTCTAGACATTTCGATGGTACTTTCCTTAGGTATTTCGAGTTGTGAAAATTATGTACCGAGTGTAAGTTGCAACAACCCATTCCACGAGGTTGAATCATTGCAGATTGCTCATTTAATCTTGATAACTGAATTTAATGACAATTTTTGAAGCATTAAAGCATTGAAGCATTGTAATTTGCTCTTTTTGCGCGTATGTTCTGGGGAACATGGCGTTATCATTTTGCCCAAATGTCAGTAATTTTCGAATTTTTCGCCGAAAATGGTCTCAAACGATTGAGTTCGACTCCCTGATTAAGATTTCGAGGTCAAATTTGATTCTGTTCTCTTGTCCTTTCTACTTTATTGGACACTCCTAATCGAATTTACCATGGTGAATTATATTGTCTGTTCTCCTGTATTGGACACTCTTAATCGAATTTCCCATGGAAAATTTGGAGTGTCCATTCTCCTTTATTGGACACTCCTAATCGAATTTACCCTAGTGCATTCTATTGACTGTTCTCCTGTATTGGACACTCTTAATCGAATTTACGATTTGGAGTGTCTAATACAGGAGAACAGACAATAGAATTGACGATGATAAATTCGATTAGGGTTGTCCAATAAAGGAGAATGGACAACAGAACAGACGCGCAAAAGCTTCGGACTTCACGTCAGTGCTTGAACCAATTTTTTTTAAAAGATAATTATTCACCCGGGAGATGATTCTAATTATAGAGTTTAGTGGGTTGTGGGGACAAGTGAAAAATAGTATTTATTTATTGCAAAAGTTTCGATACCAATTGTTATTTCTTTTTCAAAGGATGAGAGCACAACAATTGTAGATTAGGGGTAGCTTTCTCTCTCTGTAATAAAGACTCACCTACAAATTAATCCTGTCTAACAAACGTTCGTTCCATACATCTCAACTCAAGTTAGAAAGTTCAACTAAGAGAAGGTCTGAATTTGGTCCTTGGCTAATTTGTAGGTATATCCGCGAAGATCATTCCGATTTCAAAGGAACAATTTAATTTGGCGATTGTAAAAAAATGGACCAGTACACCTCGACCGTTGGAATATTTCGATATCTCAGCAATATCTTCATCAATATAGATCTCATCGAGTTCAAATGTAGAAAATTTCTGTGAAGTAAGGTTTTGTAGGCTTTCGCAGAATTTCAACGATATCTGATGAATAGTTTCTGAGATACAGATTTTTTTTAAATATTTTTTCAAATTTTCCAATCATGCGATCCTCACAAAATTTCGCATAAGTCTTCTTGTCGGTATTTTGCAACTTGCTACTCGAATTCTTCATCAGGAAGCCGAACCCAATCGTTTGAGACCATTTTCGGCGAAAAATTCGAAAATTACAGACATTCGAGCAAAATGGTAACGCGATGTTCCTCAGAACATACGCGCAAAAACTAATATTGCCACAGAAAGTATTTTACATAGTTTTCATGGTACCTTCTGGAGAAGACAATGTTACGGTTTTTTTGCATTCTCTTTCATCACATCTTGAGGGCAAATAAGTTCAGTATTATTGAAATATAATTTGGGATCATAATGAATTTCGGTAATCACATGATTTTATTTTATTCTATATTGAGTTTTGCAATAAACATGAAAGTGATAACATTTCTGAATAGAGAATGACGCGACCTTTCAAACGATATATGGCAAGCCCATAATTCATGTTTGAAACATTAGGGGTTGTACCTGTCTTTCGAAGGGTGTTGAAGGTAGGGCTCGCATTTTTACGAAGAAGAATGACAATTTAAAATTGAATTTGACGCGTAATGTGTAAATCTAATGATTTTCCATGAAAATGTACATTGTACAGTAACCAAGATAATAAATTTATTCCATTTGGCTTTTCCACACTGTATATGGCTCCCTACAAATGTCTTGTGTTTCTAACGCAGAAGACATTTTCAAATAATAATTTTTTTCAGAGATTGGGGGAGATTGCCCAAAAAGGAATTATTTTGTGATGAATTCAATTCACGAAGTATCCGTTTATGATAACTTAAAAAAGTATCATTTACTATGGAACATACGGACTACTTAAACTGAAATATACATATTCTATTTCATTAGAGGAAAAATATGAAATACTTCCAACAGTTCAACTCAATTCTACGTCTGCAGAAAGGCACGATATTAAAGTGCGAGTGTGGTTTCCAATTCCCATATCCATCATATAAATATCTTTATTTCGCCGACACAAAGCGATTTCCATCATTCACGAGAATTGGATGCGACACTTGATGGCGAATAAAGCTTTATAATAATTGGAACTGCAACGGAACCCTCACGAAGCTAATGGAAATGAATAATGACACCATGGGAATTTCGGGAGATTGAAAATGAGGAATAACAGCGAAAAAATTCGTGACTTCATTCCTTTTTCCGCAAATTTATCAATTTCACAAAATCCGGAATATCATTTCCCCAAGGAACATGCATTTATTATACATTCCGCAGAATATTTCAATGACTTTCATTGCGAGCGAAACATTTCCATAAATGGAATATTTTCATCACCAAATATGCTTCTACATAGTTCTTGGATCATGTGTTGTTCTCCTATCATGCTGGCTTGAGAGATATGGTACAGGCCAGTTCAGGTCCAATGAGTTTTATGGAAACCCCCCGTGCTTCCAATGAGTCCACCAACTCATTGCCTTCTATGCCCTAGCCTGAAACCCATATAAGACGCAATCTCCAGTGCTTTATCAGTTCAGCAAGTATGGATCGGCAGTACTGTTTGTACACGTCCCTGCTTGTGCAGGGACGTGCAGTTGTAGGAAGCCAAATCCTGCAGGGCAGATTGGCTATCCGAAAGGATCATAATTGATTTGCGAGCCTTTGCTTTTCAAGTATGAGCTTCGCGCAGTGATCTATGGCTAAAATTTATGCTTGTAACGAAACCCAGGCTTATAGATTCTCCATAAGCAATTGCAGTGGGATCTCAGAGATAGCCCAATCGCCTCTGCGGAGAAATACGATAAGGTGGTCACTCTGTGTAGGTTTTGGTTGCTGATGGGTCAGAACGCATGCTCATTATCTCTTTGGTCTCCAAGCCAGCCTACAGGTATTCGGGCACGAACTTGACATATCAGGCTCATTGCAAGCCATATGTCCCCATGCCATGCGCCTGATCACTTGGTGAGGAGGACGAGGTCTAGTCTAGGTGCAGTGGAGGTGGAGTGAAAGATTCCTGTAACTATCATGCACAAAGGTCCCTGGACATTCGCAAGTTCAAGTTGAGATTGCACTTTTACAGTGTAATCTCACCAACCAATTCTACCATAAACGATTTGTGGTCTCACCATCCCCACGTACAGCCAGTGGAGCTATTTCGGAGCCAGTCCACACCTATTTCCACTGACATGCTTACAGGGAATGTCTTGTCGTGTGAATCAGCCCTTATAGGTGTGAATTTCAATTAACCTTTCTATCTAGAATGACACTCAGGTATCTAGCTTCATGCGCAAAGTTAATGTAAACTCCATTCATAGTGAGGGAATCCATACTCTGCTTCCTTTTCTTAGTGAATGGAAAAATAAAGGTGTTATGCGAGATCACATTTAACTGTTCACCCTCCTATCTGCCTTTTATTGTTGTTAATGACCGACTCATCAGGACCTGTTGCCATAATGACTATGTCATCAGCACACAGCGTGTCTAAGATTACCACTAAGGTGTCAACAAGGAGAAACCATAGCAGAGGAAAAAGTACTTCTCCCTGTGAGCAGCCCCTTCCAGCCACGTATCTCACTATATCACCACATAAGGATGTGGGAATGAGTCTGTTATCCTAAATGGATTTCCGAATATGTAAATTTGTTGATTTTTCGATATGATAAATTAATGGGATTTATATGATAATATTAAAATTCCTAGGCCCTCCGAGGAGAATCCATATATAGGTTCTTCGCAGGTAGCAGGAAGACGTTTTTAAGGCGTCGAATATTTGTGATTCTTCGTCATCTGACCTGCTCTCCTTACGAAATGACGTCAATATGACGAAGCTTTATGACGCGCATTGTACGTCATAGAAACTTCAACGACCAACGTGCGATTATTTTGCATATGATATTATTGAAAAAAAATGAAAGTGCTGGTCTAATTTTTTTTTTGATTTCGCGATTTCTCGGAAAAATTATCCATAGAATTCCGGTGAAACTAGGAACAGCACAAGTTAGCACAAATGTAGCACAATTTTTTTTACTTTCAAAACAAAAGTGCTGGGTTAACTTTTATCTTAGGTCACGATTTTCCTGGACTTTCGGAAGAATTCGAACGGCACAACCCAGTATTAAAATAGCAAAATCCATTTCAGCCGTTAAAACCCATTTTTTCGAGGAATGCTGTACTGGCCCATTTGAAACATTTTGTGGAATATCTTAACTACCCTGTTGAATTAAAAATATTCAAAGCCACAATGCAGCACAAACCTAGCACAATTATGTACAAAATTTTTTTGTTTGGAGAAATTTTGGGCCAACATTACACAGCGTAATTTCCCATAACATAACTGTAAAGGTGATTAAATTCCATTCATTTTACCACTAAATCTTCAATTTCATCACGTTACTCGTTTACTTACTCAGTAATGGATAATGGATACTCAGGAGATGGATACATCGTTTCCGAAAAATATGTCAGAATTGTCAGACGACAAAATTTGTACTTGACAAGAGTGTGGTTACCGTCAAAGTGTACATAATCCGTCCACAGTGAACATAAACTGGAATATTTTGAAAGGTAGTAAGAAAAAGAAAACTAATTAGTATTATATCGAAATGTCGCCAAAGATAATGGTAAAATACTCCCATATGGAATATAAAATATTGTTCCACAACACTTTCCTTAATGCCACTCTGAACGCAATGGGATCAAGGGCTTTAATATTACGGGGTAAAATTGTAATGTCATATAATCTCGTCCCCTGTGTAATGTACTCAGACTCAAGAACCGCAAACGCATGTTTTCACTCTGTCTGGTGCAATGGGAATGAATAAAAATAATACATTTATTCAGCATTGCTATCTGATACAGACCTATAAATTCTACATAAATATTCCATAATTCTACCTTAAAATTCATCTATAATATATTCTCTTAATGGTTCTTCAAAAGAAGTGTAATTACTATATTCTCTCAAACTTACGGGTAGTTCATTGAATTTTCTTAAACCCTCCAAACTAATACTTGTTAATGTCCTCGTTAAATTGCATTGTGGTATCTTAAAATTATTCCTGTTTCTAGTTATGTACAAATGAGTATGTCCCACCCTACTAATACCTTCTGAGATATATTGAGGAAACATAAGGTGTTTAATTTTATATATCAACCCTATAATTTTCATCATAGTATTAATGGGAGTGTATCTACTACAATTTAAAATAACTCTATGGACATGAATAAAACAATCCATATCTGGTATGCGACTCACAAGTGCACAAGTGCACAAGTGCAAAGTAAGCAACACGCAAAATAGACAGACACCACTTATTATGTATAGGACAGGTCTAGTTACAAATATTCCATATAACTGACCAAATTATCACTTAGGAGTAAGACAAATAATAATAAAAAATATTTCTTCAATAATATATTCTCTAATACTTTTTCAAACATTTTTGCGCGCATGTTCTGGGGAACATTGCGTTATCATTTTGCCCACATGTCTGTAATTTTCGAATTTTTTGCCGAAAATAGTCTCAAACGATTGGATTTAACTCCCTGATGAAGAATTCGAGGTCAAATTTGATTCCGTCTGGCCGTTACCATGAGAACTTGAGAATGGAAAGAGATAGCGACTTGAAATTTTTAGGGTAGGTGGCGTGTCTAAACGACGGACAAGTTCGTTAATGGAAATAACCGGCCTAACGGTTTCCGAGTAATAATTTCGTTTGAAACCAATACAGATCCGTTCGAATTGAAACTTGGTGAGTAATCGTAGAATATAGACATTAAGAAGTATGTGCAATTTTTTGAGAATCGTACCTCTAGAAAATTTAAAAAAAATTATTAAAATATATTATTCATCTAACGATAATTTGGGAATGGAAAGAGCTAGCGACATCTTGAATATTATTTGTTCGATAACTCAAAAAATTTAAAACCGATCGAATTGAATCATGGTAAGTAGTTGTAGAATCCAGGCGCAAAGAAGTTTGAGAAATTTTGTGACGATCGTATCACTATAGGAAATTAAAAAAATCTAATATTTGGTTATTTAGACAATAGTTCAAAAAATACGATGCCGATTCAATTCAAACATGGTAATTAGATCTAGAACGGCAACGCAAGAATTTTCATAAAAAATCACTAGAAAATTGAAAGAAAAATCATTGAAAATCACTGAAAAAAATTCTATATATCAAGTATTCTTACAACATCGCGTACATTTTACGCGAGCCTCAAAACCTTACTCTACAACCAAGTTGCTAGTTTGAACACGATTGGATCTCTATTGTTGGAGATCCGAGCAGACTTGGTTTAGTTCCAATATTTTATAAGGAATTTAAGGAATCTAATACTCACTTGAATAAATACGGCAAGAGTATTTATGCAATATCTTTTTTTCGTATATTAGTAGATATTCATTGAATTTCAATTCCGATAGAATAAATATGTCAGAATTGAAAATTCTTTGATTCTCTCATTACTGAAGTCCTTAGAATGGTATTCACTCTTTTCATAAAAGCTGAGAATAGAGGTAATATACAATAGAACATACGTACAAGAGCTCCTTACTTCACGTCAGTGCTTGAACCAATTTGTATATTCAAGGTCTTCATGAATGAAGTCACAGAGGATTAAACATTTTCGCGCGCATGTTCTAGGGAACAGCGTGTTATCTTTTTGCAGAAAAGTCTATAATTTTAAAAATTTTTAACGAAAATGATCTGAAACGATTATGTTCGACTTACTGATAAGGAATTTGAGGTCATATTCGAATATATCCGGCTCTCCGTTTCCACCATAACTCTCGGAAAGAGAGAAATAGTGACTTGCAGTTCTGACGGTTAATTTCGTTAATAAGCATAATCCGCCAAACGGTTTCGGAGTTATACCCATCTGTTATTTTGATGTTATTTCTTCAACAACTGGAAAAATACATATCCGATCAAATTGAAGCTTGGTGATTAGTTGCAGAATATCCCAAAAAATTGTGCATAATTACGTGAGGATTTGATTCAAAAATAACAAACTCAACCGAGATATGTATCTGTCAAACCTACTCTGAAAATTTCAACTGTCTAGCTCATTTCGTTCGAGAGTTACCGCGTCTATACGGCCGGACCGGCCGGACCAGCCGGACAGGTCGGACAGAATCGATTCTGACCACGGATTCTTGATCAGTGAGTCGAACCAAATTGTTTAAGACCATTTTCATCCAAAAATTCTAAAATTACAGACATTTCGACAAATTGATAAGCACTCTAACAAGAGCGCCAAAAAGCCAAACTTTTTCTACAAATATTTTAGATTTCAGAAACTAGTTGTCAGATTTTGCTACAATCCGCACAAACCGTCCAGCTTTTCGAGAATTTTATATTACAAATAATAATAATAATAATAATTTTATTGATCCTTTTGGACATGTGTATACATGCATAGGACAAGTCAATTATAACAAAATAACTAAGTTCTGATACAATCATTGAAGTATTCATTTACTGTATAATAACATTTTTTCAACAATAAGCTTTTAACATTTCTCTTAAACTCGACATAATTAAGGTTTCTAATACTATATGGCAGATGATTATAAAGTTTTATGGACTGGTACGTAGGAGACATTTCAAACTTAGCAGTCCTATGTTTAGGGATATATAGCAATCCCCCATTTCTAGTTCTATAATTATGAAAGCTGGACAGCTTAATCATATTTTGTTCGTTTTCTTTCACACACAAAAGACACCTGAAAATGAAGATGGAAGACAAGGTGAGGATACTACTTTCAGTAAACAATGCTCTACATGACTCACGAGGGGGTATATTGTACATCATACGCAATATACGTTTCTGCAAAATGAAGGCCCTGCCAACATCCGAAGAGTTCCCCCACAGAATAACATTATACGACAAATGGCTGTAAACCAAACTATAATAGATATTTTTGAGAGTTTCCAGAGGAAGAAGATTTTTTACCCTAGATATCGCAAAATAAGAACTGTTGAGCTTGCTACACAGTGAATCGACATGAGTGGACCACCTCAAACCACTGTCCAAGTAGATGCCAAGAAATTTAGCACTTTCCTTTGATGTTATGTCTTCATTCAAATGGTGAACTGTGAGCTCGATATCACTTTGACATAATGAGAAATGTATACACTCAGTTTTACTAATGTTGATAATCAGATTATTCTCATGACACCAATCCACGAAGCAATTCACGAGAGCACCACACAACCTCTGAAGCTCCTCAAGAGATGGAGCTCTTATTACCACTGAAGTATCATCAGCAAATAAAGTTAATAAAAATTTCATTAGTGAAATATCCCGATGGGCTACCGAGTCAAGAAACATCACACGCAGGTTTCCAGGGAGATCGTTGATAAAGAGCAAAAATAGAAGTGGCCCAAGGACAGAACCCTGTGGTACTCCCAAGTTGACAGTATGTTCTGCAGATAATGAATTTTCGAGCTTCACACACATTGATCTACCTTCTAAATAGCTACGAAGCCAGTCCGAGAACACACTTCGAAAACCTAGGTTGTAACATTTGTCCAGAATGAATTGAAAAGACAGACTATCAAACGCTCGAGAGAGATCAAAAAATAGCCCTGCAACATAAAAGCCCTTATCGAGAGATTCATAAACGTAATCAACGAGGTAAGCTGCTGCTATCTGGGTTGAACGACCAGATCGAAAACCATGTTGAGCAGAAGCCAGTATATCAAATTTGTCGAGATATTTCATCATCCTGTTCAATACGATTCTTTCAAAGACTTTTGGAAATGTACTCAAAAGAGAAATAGGTCTATAGTTCGAAATTGCATGTAAGTCTTTATTCTTGGGAATAGGAATAACAATGGCCCTTTTGAGGATCGAAGGGAACACGCCAGAACTGATGGACAGATTAATGCAATGAGCAAAATGACGAGAGACTTCAGAACTGATCAACTTCAGTACTCTCGCTGATATTGAATCGGCGCCTGAACATTTATTCTTCCTCAAAGAATTTATAATGTCAGCAACTTCACACTCCAACACAGGATGAAAGAAGAAAGTGGTGTTCAATAAACATGAGGTGCTACATACAGTTGACAAAGAATTCTGATAGTAGTGGTTCAGTGAGGATTCGGTTATTATTGAGAAATATTCAGCAAAAATATTCGCCTATTCATCAGAGTTATCGTACATAATACCGTTAATATCCAACTCAACAGACAGGTTCCTCCTACTTCCAGTTATATTATTCACCATGGACCAAACTGTCCTGCTCTTGTTATCGGAACTATTTATGAGTTCGTTGTAAAATTTCCGCTTGGATTCCCTCAACATTGAAGTGTAGGATGATATCGGCTTTCCTGTACAAAATGATGGTATCCGAAGACTTCAAATTGGAATGTAACCAATATAAATGCATGAGTTGCTTTTTAGCAAGGACAATCTCTGGCGTGAGCGAATACTTGTTCTGATCATTCCTACTTGTTGTTTTCCTTAAGGGACAACAAAACTCAAAAATGTGTTGAATTGTGGATATTAAAGCTTCAAAACAACCATCAACATCATCAGTTTCATAATACTTCGGTATGGGAGAGAGCATTTGAATTTGTAAGTTCTATGCTTGGGTACTTGGGGAATTCGCGAATTCAAGATTTCATACTCATGACAATCTGTTAATCTTGTCCATTCACTTTCGTTTTCCTTTGCACATAGAAAAAATTGAAAATATAAACATGGTAATTTTTTCTACGACACAATCCTCACGTAATTTCGCAAAAATGTGTCAATTCATTAACATGTTTGAATTGAATCGGATCTGTATTTTTGGAGTTTTTGAGGACATAATAACATAATTTCAGATGGATATAACTCCAAAACCGTTTAGGAGATTAATAGGGCTTCACACGAGACGAGAGTTGGCGAGAGTATAAAAAATCTCGTCTCGCTCTCGCCAATTCCCAAAAAATTAAGTCTCGTTCTCGTCTCGTTATCAGTTGTCTCGTCTCGTCTCGCTTAATTCTGAATAACGATTATAAATATTATTATATATAAACGAAATGGTATACAATAATGAATAATTTTGTAAAGCTATATTTATTACGTAGAAGCGTACATATTATTTTTAATTTTAAACACTGATAATTTCAACTTTTAAATTACTCGATGAGCAAGAATTCCAACATAATCACGCTTGCCATGATCATACCTGCTGTGGAAAATAATCTTTCAAGGTACAGATGTAGCCATTAATAAATCATCGGCCATCTTGTAAAGTGAGGGAAGAACTTTTTCATCACTGTCCACCACTGTAAAATGTTATGATTCCTATTTGCCCTTTCTAACAGCAAATTTTCTTCAAACTCTGCTTTCCAATATTTCGAGAGCTTTGTTGATGTTTTAAATAGGCTATCGATGTCGATACATTTTTTAATAGAATCGAACAATTTGGTATAGTTTTCAAAGAATACCTTCCCAGTGGGTAGATCATTGAGGGTGTTCATGGCGTATTCCTCATAACACTTTTCGAAACATTGAATAGCTTCATTTCTTTACCAGTTTTATTATACGTAGTTCCACAGATGTATACAATAATTGTTCACATCTTCACTACAAGGAGCAAAAGAGAATACATTTCTCCAGATGTTCAGATAGAGGAAATTTTCAAAGCATTGGGATTTAGGGACAATAAAAATTGTCCGTTAAGTATTGAATTCATTATGGCATCCGTTTGGTTGTGAATTCTATTTTTTCTTGAAAAATAATCTCAATTATCGCAAGGTAATAATGAATTTAAAATCCTCTAAAAAATCGTGTATTTCTAGAACGATCGATGCATAATATAGACAAAATATATTGGTAATTATAGTGGAAACTTCATATTCAATTGTTTTCTGTGGGTGTTGAAAAAAGTCGAGTCGTATATAAAACATCATAAAAAAATTTAAAGAGACCAAAAACGAGACTCTCGTGTTGCACTGTATGTGATCTCGGTATCACCTATAATATTTTTGAAAACGTCTCGTCTCGTCTCGTCTCGCTTTTACGAGACGAGACGAGAAATATCTCCCTCTCGCGTGAAGCCCTATCGATTATGCTTATTATATTCTCAAACAAGAAGTCCACATTGATAACCGGAAGAAACATTGAACAGCTTGAAAAAAATTCCAGATTGAAATAGCAAAGATATATCACAGCAGCAATGCTGAAAAAATTTTGTTCTAATTTTCACTCACGATTAGAGGAGTGCCGACGCAGAGTGGTTGATCATTTAGATGATATCAGTTTACTTACATTTATTAACCTAATGACGGATTGTTTCATTTTAAACATAGCTCATATTCCTATTAACTTTTTTTAAAAGTTTTAAAATAGTACAGGTTCTTTTGCACCACTTTCATGATTAAAGGAGAGCCGACCCAGAGAGGACCACCATTTAGCTTATATTACTTTCGAAAAAGAAACTACAATGATTAACTTATTCAATATTCATATTTATATTTCAACCATATTTTTTTCACAATTTTTCTATTCCGACGAGTCTGATTGAAGGGTTGTATTTTTTGATACAACCTTTCAGAAATGGGGTTACATTTTAAGGGTGATATATTCGAATGTTTCAAAATGGAGAGAAATTATATTTTTTAATTAATCATATAAAGTGGAAAAAGATCTCATTATTAATTACTCGAGTCAGGTCTACTAGTTTCAGTGAGATGAAGAATGAGTGGATTAGATATAGGAGTTATATTTTAAGCCAGAGATAATAAATCTTCGTATGAAATATGTAGTATTTTTTATATCACGCAACGCAGCTAACTTGATTCAACTCCGGAAGAAGATGACCATTTTTGGCGCTCTTGTTCATCGGAACAGAGTGTTTATCAATTTAGCCAAATGTCTGTAATTTTCGAATTTTTGGCTAAAAATGGTCTCAAAAGATTTGGTTCGACTCACTGATCATCAATCCGTGGTCGAAATCGATTCTGTCCAGCCGTCTGTTAACACGATATCTCTCGAACGGAAAAAGCTAGACAGTTGAAATTTTCAGAGTAGGTTTTGGACCTAAATATCTGGTTAAGTTCGTTATTGGGCAAAATCGGCTAGATAGTTTCGGAGTAACAAATAAAAATTTTTTTTTACATTTCAAATTTTGAATTCAATGTTTCTCAAGATGCAGTTTCATCGTAAGAATCCACTGATATTATTCTCTATTCTATCTGTCTGTGTTTTATCTGCTTGCGGTAGGTCCAGTTTGATTGAAGATAAACGTCGTTAATGTCAAATGAAACTGAAAGTATATTTCATGAGAGTTTGGTTGATGTAAGCATGTTAAAAATTTGTAATTTGGATTCGCTTATTTCATAGGCAGAGTTTTTTAGTTAGTAAGTTGAAAATGAATGATGAAAGGAAGTCGAGCATAATTTACGAATCAATCTCTAATTATGGAAGATTTAGAACAGGATTTACAACTAATGTACAGGTAGTTATTCCTCAGTAACACGATTTAAGATTTCCTACATAAGTATTCTGGTTTGAGTTAACTCTGGACTGATTATATTAGATTCGTTTCATAAATAAAAGTGGCATTTTTAATTAACTCAATTTTCCAGAATGACTCCTGATAGATTTGAAACACTTGTTGCCCAAATTGGATCGTCATATACAGATAAGACGCAAAGGGATCTTAACATCTTTCACGATGTAGTTCTATCATAATAATCCATTGATATCATTCCCAACTCTGAGAAACCTAAACTTTCGGAGTTATGATTTGCCAAAGAGCGCCAAAGCTCCTGCCATAGAGCTTTCTCCCTTTTTGGCGCTTTAGTTCCTCGGAACTGAGTGCTTTTCAATTTGCCCAAATGTCTGTAATTTTCGAATTTTTGGCTCAAACGATTTGGTTCGACTCACTGATCAAGAATCCGAGATCGAAATCGATTCTGTCCAGCCGGCCGTAGGTACGATAACTCTCGAACAAAAGGAGTTAGAGGATTGAAATTTGCAAGGTGGGTTTGGAGCGTAAATATCTCGGACAAGTTCGTTAATGGGCGATATCCATCAAGCGGTTTCGGAGTTATGGCCGATTTTAGTAAAACACATTTTTTATGAATATTTCCGAAACCGATTACTCGATCTATCTGAAATTCAGCATCAAATTGTAGAATCAGGACCTTTATACGCATGTGAAGTTTTGTATTGACCAGGTTACCGCAAAGTGTAAGAAAAAATTTTCAAAATTTTCAAAAATTTTTTCTACAATAACTCTCGAACAGAATGAGCTAGGCAGTTGAAATTTTCAGAGTAGGTTAGGGAGATGAGTATCTCGGTTTAGTTCGTTATTGGCAAATTAGGCCAGATGGTTTCGGAGTAACGAAAAAAAAAAATTTTTTTAAGGAACCAACTTCAAATTCAATTTTTATTTAAGATGCAGTTTCACCATTAAAATCCATCGATATCATTTTCAACTCCAACAAGCTGATACTTTCGGAGACATGATTTTTCTAAATTTCAATAATGAATCGTACTTTCATGTTTTCACAGAATGCTATAATTATTCTATCTAAGCTTTATTATGTGATCTGTGTTCATACTCGTACATTTCATCCTGTTCTATAAGAGAGAGTCTAATTCAGTTCAGCTATTTTAATTTGATTTCTTCCATGGTGCAGTTCTCATTCTCAGATTGCTCATTTAATCTTGATAAATAAACTATTATTTGAATTGAATTTCCTTTATGATGCAGTTCTATCATAAGAATACATTGATATAATTCCCAACTCTGAGAAACCAACACTTTCGGAGATATAATTTGTCTGTTTGAACTAGAGCGCCAGAAAGCTCCTGTCCACAGGGCTTGTTATTTCTATTTTATTCAATACAGTACAATACATTAATTTTCATTTCATTCAATGGAGGAAGAATTACCCTTAATATGGAAGAAAAATATCGGCCGCATTGCCTCCTCGGCTAATTTGGGTCACCATTTCGTCGATAACAGCCTAAACATTTCCTTTTATTCCGTGAGTTGACTGAAATCATCGGCATAAACCTTTTTTCACGTAACTTCACAAAAAATTTACCAATATGATCAATCACATGATCTCTCCACTTGTATGGTATGTTTGCTATAAATCATCAGACAGATTGGCCACAATGATCTTTATCTTTAACATATGATAGAAATGTACCATCAACATTCTGACCACCACATTAACAGACACTCAATTCTCAATTCCTGCTCGCCCTGTCCGTGATCGTTTCGCTGCTATCCCATATTTAGGAAGCACTTCATTGTCTTTAAACATTTCTTTTTTGAATTCAATAAATACGTCAGCCTTTCAGACAAATAAATACTTGGGAAAAAATCTTATTAACATCCAAAGACTAATTCTGAATAAATCAGGTGTATACCAACTTATTGTGCCTCTTCGTATTGCTCTGCCATGTAGGTAGACCAAACATACAAAAAATCTAAGTCCTGACCACTCTTTTGAAATCAACAAAAAAAGCCCGTTCGCCAACTATATGATCAACTATATCCGTTTGCCATATAATATATGGCACAGAGGAATATATTATATTCCTCTGTGTTTTAGGATGAGCAACAAAGTTTCTCGAAACGTTGCTTGTGAATAAGTTTTAATTAGTTAGTTCCTTAAGACTGATATTATCTCCATTACAGAGAAAGTTCATGAAAAACGATTTTTCACATGTTACATGTTTTTTTTTTCAATAATGTCTCAGTAGATTATATGTTGTCTATGTTTTCAATCCATTTCATTTATTTTTCGTTTCTCCGATTTCTGATCCTTTAAACTACTTCGTAGTTTCATATTTTCAAATCATGTCTATCATCATGACAACTATAATTTTGGTTTATCTAAGGTGTTCCTAAAAATTTTACAATTCCCACTTTGAGTCCTAAAAATTATAGAATATCAAATCCTCAATACTTCATCTGTCACATTTAAACAAAAACAAAACTTGAGAATTCCACCCTTTGACATTAACTAATTCTTCCTAACAAAAATTTTAAATAAAGTAATATATTTAACTGATATCAGTATTTATCAACTTCATTCAGAAGGATCCAAAGATCCAAGTAGTATTGAGGTTTTTCCACTAAAATAATTACTTTCCTGATCCTATTGCATTTGGCTCTACTGCAGAAAATAAACAACATAAAGGTTTTGCGAGTCTTTTCCCCATTAAAGTCGATGTTCATCCATATTTTCAAACCAAAAATTGTTGATTGAAATGATATACCACCGACATACATAAAAATTTTTATCTGATTTTTTAAAAGCGACTGCTGAGTTATTGTTTTCTCAAATAATGAACCTTATTATTGTACTGTGCAGCGAAAAAAAATCCCCCTGAAATGACAGTTAACAATTCGGAGGAAATTTAATTCAAATATCGAAGAAAAAAATTCTTGAAAAGCATTGGGGAGGAGTCAGCTTTTGTGTGCATCTTCTTTTGTCTATTCACGGCTCACTCACTCTCACAAAATACTGGATGAACGTTCAAGCCGTACTGTCTATTGGGAAATATTGGGGAAAATGTTTGTGTGGAATTACAATCTAACAAATTATCATTATTAATATTAGAGAGGAGTCGTGTGGCTTGGTCCAGCCCTTCAGAACTGCGAACGATACGATCCTTTGTCCTAAATCTGACACATAATTTCTGAAGAAACATTTAAATTCTTTTTACTAGTGATGTTATCCTCGCGAAATTCTGCGAAAGATTGTGTGTCAGCATTATACAACTGATTACAAAGTTTCAATTCCATTGGATCTATATTTATGGCGCTCTTGTTCCTCGGAATAGAGTGCTTATCAATTTGCCCAAATGTCTGTAATTTTCGAATTTTTGGCTGAAAACGGTCTTATACGATTTGGTTTGACTCACTGATCAAGAATCCGTCTTCGAAATCGATTCTGTCCAGCTGTCCGTCCGGCCGGCCGTTAACACGATAACTCTCGAACGGTATGGCTAGACAGTTGAAATTTTCAGAGTAGGTTTAAGGGATAAATATCTCGGTTAAGTTCGTTATTGGGAAAAATCGGTCTAATAGTTTCGGAGCAACAATAAAAATATATTTTTTTTACATAACAACTTTTGAATTCAAACTTTTTAATATGCAGTTTCATCATAAGAATCCATTGTTATCATTTTCAACTCTAAAAGCTAATACTTTCGGAGATATGATGTTTCAAAGTTTCAATAATGCATCGTAAGTTCTATGTATTCACAGAATGTGAACACAGAATCTGTCTGTGATCACTATTCATAAATGTCATCTTCTCTAGCTATTAGAGATCATCATTTCATAGTTGTTATGTTCTCTTGGAAAGTATTCGATTCTTGAATTTGTGAATATATACAAGACTGTTTTGATGTATTTAGTTTATGGAGGCAATAGGAAAGGAGAACATAATGGAATCATCAAAAGAAATTAGTGTTCGTTGACCACTGAGGTTAATATTACCTTTTACTTCGTTAATTAGTGAGACATGTTCCTATATACAATATTTTCATGTTGTTTGTAGCAAAAAAATACTGAAATATGGATCTACATTTGTGTATCAATCATTTTTCTTGAGTTAAGGTTCATAATACAGGAAAGAATGTGGTATGGACTTTTAAATCATGAAAAGAGGATAGTATTTTATTAATATATTTTGAACTATTAAAATAATTTTTTCGTAATCCACTACCTACTCAAATATAAGGAATAAATGGACAATCTGCTATGATTGTCTCCGGCCTTGCTCTAGACATTTCGATGATACTTTCCTTAGGTATTTCGAGTTGTGAAAACTATGCACCGAGTCTAAGTTGCCAACAACCCATTCCACGAGGTTGAATCATTGCAGATTGCTCATTTAATCTTGATAAATAAATTTAATGACAATTTTTGAAGCATTTTGGCATTGAAGCATTGTAGATTGCTCTATTATTTTAGGTATAAGATAATTTTTGAAGCATTTTTTTAAACGACACTTTTTGGGCGCATGTTCTAGGGGAACATCGTCCTATCATTTCGTCCAAATGTCTGTAATTTTCGAATTTCGAGCTGAAAATTGGCTAATAGACTAATTCGGACTCCCTGATCACGAATCCGGTGTCAGATTTTTGGGTGCCGTATGGCCGGCCGGCCGGCCGGCCGTAGGCACGATAACAGGAGCACCGAAGGTCCTATCGACTTCAAACTTTCAGGGTAGGTTTCTGATCAAAATGCGACGGTTAAGTTCGTTAACGGGCAAAATCGGCCGGACGGTTTAGGAGTTATAGACATTTAAAATTTTGAGGTTATTTCCCTGATATTTCAGGAACTAAAGAAGATGTTGAATCGAAACTTGGTAGTCAGTTCGAGGATATAAACGCGCAACTTTTGGCAAAATTCTGTTATGATCGAAATGTTGGTAATTTTTAAAAAAATATTTCTTTTAATTTTTTCGAAAATAAAATTTTTTTTTCGTGAACTATTCATCAGATTGCAACAAAAACTTGTACTAACGTCAATTGTAGTATTTTCCAACATTGTGCAAAATTTTGGCTCTATACGATTTCAATTTCTGGAGATATAAGACAAAATGTGTCAAATTTCCTGGGTCTCTCTCAGTATTTTCATCGATTATTCTATGAACTCTTTGAATTCCACCGAAAACAAATTCAAAGACATAAACATAAAGAATCAAGTCATAGTTTAGACGTCGAAAGAAGGACGATGTTGATCGACTTGAAAAGGTACCTATTTCAAGAAATGCAATAATGAAATGCTTAATTTATGGATATAATATTATCTAAGAATTGTTGGGATCGGGCAGTTGGAAAATGAAAAACAATTATTATGATCACATTCTACAGGAATTGATACTAAATAGAAGCTAGATGAAGATTATTGTAATGGAAAATTTGTGTTCCAGAATGAACATGCGCCCGATAGCTCCTGTCCACAGGGCTTGAACCCATTTTTTTAAATTTAATTTCTTTCATGATGCATTTCTATCATAGGAATCCATTGATATAATTCCCAACTCTGAGAAACCAATACTTTTGGAGATATAATTTGTCTGTTTGAACAAGAGCGCCTGTCCACAGGGCTTGAACCAATTTTTTGAGTTAGGTATTGAGGAAATAATATTTTAGATGGCTATAACTCCGAAACTATTTGACCAATAATTTCCATTCACGAAATTAATCGTTGCAATCGGTACCCTAAAAATTGAAAGTCGATATCTCTTTTCGTTCGTAAGTTATCGCGGCAACGGCTGGCTTGCGTTTAGGCACTGTTCCCCAACATGAGCGTAAAATTCGCATATGCGCACTCGTACTAGGCACTATTATTTTTTGCCCAAATGTCTGTAATTGTGAGCTCAGAATGCATGAATACATGCTAGAAATTATGTCTGTCCGTGAAAACGATACCTTACGAAAGAAGAAACTTAAAAACTAGATATTTACAAGTTAGGTTTAATTTTGATATACTACATTCTTTATTTAATTTCTTGATTACTCTAGAACCAAATGAGTTGGAGAAGGAGAATTGCAATTAGCAGGGTAGGTTTGGAGTTCAAATGAACCGGTTGAGTTCGTCAATGGGACAAATTCGCCTTGCGGTTTGAGAGTTATAGCAATCTGATTGTTTTTCCACATAACTAGAAAAATACCGATCTGATCGAATTGACACCTGGTAGTTAGTTGGAGAATACCGACATATGCAATAGTTCGTGAGAATTGAAACAGTTGAAAATTTCAAAAAAATTATTGAAGAAAGTCATCTTTATTTGGCCGACCACACCGTCGTCGAAAGGTGTCAAAATATTCATAATTATCACGAATTGAGTAGGTTTCACAGGTGGAGGACCGGCTCAATAAAGCAGCCTTATAATGCCGACGTTTCGTTAGATATTCTAACTTTTTCAAGGCTGGAAAGGTGGACCAATATTTGACGCAATGATGTTCAATAACAGATGACATCGAAAAACTTACCCTTAGTTATATGTTATATCAATTTGCCCAAATATCTGTTATTTTCGAATTTTTGGCTGAAAATGGTCTTAAACGATTCGGTTCGATTCACTGATCAAGAATCCATGGTCAAAATCGATTCTGTCCGTCCGGCCTTCCGTTAACACGATAACTGTCGAACGGAATGAGCTAGACAAATGAAATTTTCAGAGTAGGTTTGAGAGATATTTATCTCGGTTAAGTTCGTTATAGGGTAAACGAAAAAAAATTGTTTTTCAACACAACTTTTGAATTCGACCTTTTTTTAAGATGCAGTTTCATCATAAGAATCTATCGATATCATTTTCAACTCCAACAAGCCAATACTTTCGGAGATATGATTTTTCAAAACTCCAATAATACATAGAAATATGGATCATGCGGAGTAATATATATATATGGAAAGGTTTAAACCTTTCCATATCCAATAATACATTTTTTTTATATCTATTTATGTGCTAGGCAACTGTAGGCCATCTACACAGTTATAACTCTTATATCGCAAACTCTTTCAATTTATTTTTAGACATTCACACAACCCAACACCACATCCATGCCCTGAGCGGGATTCGAACCCGCTAGAACACCGGGCCGGCTCCAATAATACATCGTAGTTCTATGTATTCACAGAATACGAATTCTATCTGTCTGTGTTCACTGTTCATAAATGTCATCTTATCTAGCTATTAGAGACATGTCAATTCGTAGTTTGAGAATATTTTCTGCTGCAACACAAGTATCCGATTCTTGAATTTGTGTTGTCTGTTTTGAAACCGAAAATAATATTGACTGGTTGCATATTGAATAATTTACGTATACATTCGGGATGATGTTTCAGAAGATTCAGAATTGGCCCATTTTAATGATGCATTTTATGAAGGCAATAGGAAAGAAGAACATAACGGAATCATTAAAACAAATTACTGTTCGTTGACCACTGAGGTTAATATTATGTTTTACTTCCTTAAGTAGTAAGACATGTTCCTATATACAGCATTTTCATAATGTTGCTAGCAACAAAATGCTGAAATAGGGATCTATATTTGTGTATCAAATATCTTTTCTTGAATTAAGGTTCATAATACAGAATGAATGTGTTAGTGCTATGAAATATAAAATTATGAAAAGAGGATTGTATTTTATTAATATATTTTGAACTATTAAAATAATTTGTTCATAATCCACTACCTACTCAAATATCAGGAATAAATGGATAATCTGCTATGATTGTCTCCAGCCTTGCTCTAGACATTTCGGTGATACTTTCCTTATTATTTCTAATGATAATTTTTGAAGCATTAAAGCATTGAAGATTGCTCATTTAATCTTGATAAACGAACTATTATTTTAATTTAATTACTTCTATGATGCAGTTCTATCATAAGAATCCATTGATGTCATTCCCAACTCTGAGAAAGCAATACTTTCGGAGATATGATTTGCCAAAGTTTGAACAAAAGCGCCAAAGCTCAGGTCCACAGGGCTTGAACCAATTTTCAGAAGTCATAGTCGAAGTTCTAACATACAGTAAGATAATATTACAGAAAAGTAACAAAAATATAATTCTTGTATATTAATGTTGTATTCAATAGAGAACCAAGCAGATAATTCACTCTCACAAAATAAAGACAGAATGACAAAATCCTGAATACACAAACAAACTCGTTGCAGTTACACAGCAAGCTATCAAATCACATTCTAAAACATCCAAACAATATTTATATTTATTATATTAGAATGAATGATCGTGATAACAAAGCCTTAACCGTTTGAATATTATAAAAACAAATGCAATTTATCATTTGTAATGTTCAAACGGATTGTAGTAAATGTTATGTTGGTCAGACAAAACAATACATTCATTCGAGAGTGAAACACCATCACTACGACTGCAGAATGATAAATACAACAGAAACAGATTAATCTGCATTGGCTCACCACTAATTTGATGGGAAGCATTTTAATTTTGAAGGGAATATTAGATTATGAACCATTAGGAATACAGGGTGTTTCATAATTGGATGCTGATCCTTGAGGGTGTGAATCCTTGGGTGATTTCAGGATGAAAAGTTCATATGAACATATGTTCTAAACCTGTTAACTTTTGAGCTACTTTGAGCTACAGGGTGTTAAAGTTTTAAGAAAAAAATCGTTTTTTTATTGAAACTTTGTTAACGTTCCAGATATTTTTCTGAAATTTGGCACACGTGCCTTAAGCATCCACTGCCAAATCTTGATGTAGAACGTTTTTCAAATTGTTAACCAGTGGCGTCCGTACGGGATTTGGAATAAATATTTTTGGAAAAATATATGATACGCCACTGCATTTTCTTGAAATAAAAATTATTCTGTAAATCAGCATTTATTTTGGGGCAAATTTGATTTCTTGACTATTTTTCGAATGACGCATGGTTTCCACCAAAAAAAAATAAAAACATGCAAGGTCAAATTATTAGTAAATACATATTTTTCCTGAATTTGGTTGAGGCTGCCGTAGATATTTCAATGAAATGTTAGTTAATGAAGAAAATCTACCGAGAGGTTTCAGAGTATAGGCTTCTGGAATTTTGTTTATCTATTTCAGTATCGTAATGAGTTCATTCCAGCACTAAAAACAGTGCTGGAATGAACTCATTCCCGCATTGTTTCTAGTTATATTTTTCGTGTTGTGGTAGTCAGCATTGCCATTAAATCGTATCAAATTTCAACACACCTCAATTGTCAATTTAATATAATCTGGATATAGTGAAATAATTGTTGAGAGGAAAAGTTTTATTTTCATTAAAAGATAAGGTAAATGAGATTTCCTTCATGCTAATCATTCATGCTATTAGGAAACTGTTTTAAATCTGATCTCCATGCCCTACGTACGATTTAAATTCAAATTCCGTAATCTTTCAACTTTATTAACAGTCACACCAACTGCGAAGATACAATAAAAGAGTCACTAGGATGTATAATCCGAATTTGTCATTAAATTTCAACAGTATTTTACAAAACTTGCCTGAAATAGAGAAAATATCGTCTACTCGTTACAGATGGCCATTCCAACACTCATGCGTTCGAAAACTCGCTCCTTCGTCGCTCGTTTTCGAATTTCGCATTCGTGTTTGAATATCAGCCCATTCTGCAACTTGTTTTAGAATATACTATTTCGACCAACTTGAAAAATACTCATCCGATCAAATTAAAGCGCGAATTAAACCTTATTTTACAGTAAAAGTTAAACTTGATCGGATCTATTTTAGTGAAGATATTGCCGAAATATTCCAACGATCGAGATGTACTAGTCCACTGATCTTACACTCGACCAGCGCAGTTGTGAACAGTTTTTTTATTTTTGACGTGACAACGTCAATAATAACATTAGTTCAACACGAATTGGAATATCTTGTCTATGACATGAAACTTATTTCTCAGCCAAGTTCTCAATTTAAACTTGATCGTATTATATGCAGGTAACAAGATATGTTTCTGAAATTAGAAAGTGTAAGATTGGACTGATTTTTGTCCTGACGTCACCACAAACAAAGCACTGTTTATTTTCGACCCAATAGTAAATGTATGTTTTCGAATGGGTCCTTATGCTACCACAAACATAGCTCATTTTATTTTTGACCCAACAGTGAATGTATGCATTTGAGTGGGGCGTTGTAACACCACAGACACAGCACTGTTCATTTTCGACCCAACAGTGAATGGTATGTATTAATAATAATAATAATAATAATTTATTCATCCTTTGAGATACCATAGCGGCATATAGGAAATGTCAACCAATACAATATAAGTAAATACATAATAACGCAATAATATTATAATAATATAACTATTAGTTCAATTCATCTGAAAAGAATTCCTCCAAGTTATAATATCCCTTGGAACATAGCATTTTCTTTATCTCGTTCTTGAATATCCTCTCATTCAATGACTTAAACCTATCCGGTAGATGATTGTAAAAAGCATTACCTGCATATTTGGGGATGACTCATATTTGGTAGTAGAGTGCCTTGGTACACATAGCATATTTCTATATCTAGTTCCATAGCTATGGAAATCAGAACATTTTGGGAGTTCATTAATATTTGATCGCACATATAGAAGGCAACTCAGGATGTAAATACAGGGTAGTGTAAGTATTCGAAAACTCGTGAATACCGGCCTGCATGAATCTCTAGGTTTCAAGCCGAATATAAGGTGATTAATCTTTTTTTGGGCGATAAACACCCTACTGCACTCCGACGATCCACCCCACAGGATGGTATTGAAGTTACGATGACTGTAAACTATAGAATAATATATATTCAAGAGGGTTTCAGTACAGACAGACCCCTTCAGTCGATGTAGAGCGTAATACGAAACGTTGAGCGTTCGGCACAAATGGTCCACCTGAAAATTTCACCTCAAAAACCTGTTAACGCGCAGTCCCAGAAACTTAACATGCTCCACGGTGCTAACAGAACTACCCGCAACACTCACCACAAGAGGAGCGGATCCACCGAAATCTCGGTTTTGAAACCTGATAATTTTAGTTTTCGCAAAGTTTATAACAAGCGAGTTCTTACGACACCAGTCAAGAAATCGCTCAATGAGTTCTTCACATTTATGGTTTAGTTCTTCAATACTTTTCACCCTGACCGCCAAGGAAGCATCATCCGCAAACAGTACTAGATCAGACACAACCAGGTAGTCAGGTAAGTCATTGATAAATAACAAAAATAGCAAAGGTCCCAGAACTGACCCCAGAGGAACACCTAGCTTTGTACAATATTTCTCGGAAGAGCAATCACCGAGTTCGATTAATATGGTTCTGGCAGACAGATAACTGAAGATCCATTCAAGGAAAACTCCCCTGAATCCTATCTGGTACAATTTGTCTACTATAAACTTGTGTTGCAAACAGTCGAATGCACGTGAGAGGTCAAAAAATATTCCCGCAGCATGATCACACTCATCCAAACAACAATAAACGGCTTCCAGAAACTCGGAACAGGCTGTCTGGGTTGACCTACCGACTCTAAACCCATGCTGTCGATTTGAAAGTATAGAAAATTTCGTGAGGAAATCACTCATCCTTTGGTACACGATTCTCTCAAATACCTTAGACAGCTGGCTCAGGATTGATATAGGGCGGTAGTTGGCTATGTTGTTTGTAGCCTCTCTTTTGTGAACAGGTAGCACCTTTGCCCATTTCAACACAGATGGAAAACAACCAGAACTAATGGACTCATTCATGAGATGGGAAAAGTGTTCAGCTATGGAGGGAGCCATGGATTTCAATATCCTAGCAGATCGGGTCGTATTCCACCACCATTTTTTAAATGTTTTATAACGGATAAAACGTCACCTGAAACAATAGGAAAGAAGAAAAAGTTGCAGTGCATCAATTTCTGGACTATGCAAGTACCCGGTATTTGGCCTCCATAGTAGCTAAGTAAGGATCGCTGACTGACCTCTGTGAAATGCTCACCGAATGATTCAGCAACCATTTTAGGACAGGAGATAATTTTACCGTTTAATTCTAGAGAAATATTCTTTCGACCTGTTTCCTAGTTGGTCATTAACAAAATTCCATACTGTCTTGTTGAGATTGTTAGATCTCGCGAATAGATTATTGTGATATTCGAATTTCGCAGAGGTCAGTGTTCGATAATATTGAATTTTAGCTTCGTTATACTTATTACGGCACTTTTGTGAGTTTGTGCACTGCGCAAGCCAATGTAGGTTACGTAGGTTAGCTCTCATTTCCAGTATTTGAGAATTAATCCATCCTGGTCGACATGAATCAGAACTATGCTGCAGTTTAAGAGGACATGCAACCTCTATAGTGGATCTAAGTATATCTACAAATTCCCGAAAGCTGTCCTCAACTGATTTAGCGCTATAGATACTCCGAAAATCAGTATCCGAGACTAATGCAGACAGATTATTCAAGTTGTTACGTGACACAGATCTTACTAGCAAAGACTGCTTATAGCTACTTTTTGACGAACTACCTGTAAAATAATCTGATATAACAACTTTGTGATCGCTTATAAAAGGCTCATGAACAGAAACTTTGAACCTTTCACGCATACCATTAGTTGCAATGTAATCCCCTTTTGAAGTGTTAGTGATTCCGTGCTTATTTGTAAATATTCTAGTAGGTTCCCATGAACCAAGGGACAAATTATAACCCATGAGCAAATCATCCAAAAGTTTTTTAGGATAACTATTCGCCTCCAGATAATTAATATTGATATCTCCACATATAAACAGAACATCTGAAATAGAGCTACAATAGTTTAGTACATATTCCAAGATATTATAAAAAACCATTAAATCACCGGATGGAGGTCTGTAGATACTCAGTATACAATAAACTAGTCCGCCTGTCTTATACTTGATTCCAAATAGCTCACAGTGCATTTCTACTGAGAATTTGTCCACATTTAAAATGTGAGATTCCAGAATAGATTTACAATACATTACACATCCACCATGCTCACGATCAGGTCTACAATAATAAGCAGAGATGCGGTAACCAGAAATAGTCATGTAAGCGATCCTCTCCGATGGACACCAATGTTCCACTACACTGACGAAATCTGGATTGGTCGAACTCAAAAAACTTCAATATTATTCAGTTTGTTAGGGATGCTTCGGGCATTCACCTGAAGAATTCTAAGTGTATCCCCAGTAGCACCAATATCCTCCTCAATGGAAACACCATCATTCAACTTTTTTTGAATTTGTATAGCGGGACCGTCTAAAAAACTTGTTGACTGAAACTCCCTCCGGCCAAAACGATGGTTCCATAATGAGAGACTCAAATTCAACGGGAAAAGATAGCTTGAATGAAGAGTATATATTTGGTTGTCTTGAGTTTAGTTTTTTGAGTTGTTTGAGTCGAAACTAATCGTTTGAGACCATTCTCGGCCAAAAAGTGTACCAGTTCTTTGTTGGACGTTTCGGTTTGCAGTTATATTCTTGGAAATGTTGGGAATATTATTTTTTTTAAATATTTTTTCTGTTCAGTACCTGGATGAGTGACTGCTCTGGCTATAAATTTGAACAGCGCGACAAACCTGCTGGCCGCAGTGCTTTCTCAACTTGTTATTTTGTGAGGGGGAATTCTATGTTATAGGTATACAACATCTGTATTTCAGTGACTATTCTATGATACTTTGTTAATATATTTTAGAACTTGGATTTTTTTGTCTTCTCAAAATGCAACATGTAACAACATATAATTAACGGTAAGTTTTCCGATATCATCTGATATTGGGCAACAATCTTCTTTTACAAACATTGTACCTCCTTTTCAGCCATGAAAATTTACAATATACGATGAAACGTTGGCCTTATTAAGTTGTTTTATTGAGCCTGTCCTCGGCCTGTGAAAAAACTAACTCAATACTTTCACGAAAGGACGTGGAAAAAATTCATGTAATATAATGTCAATTATTATGTATACTAAATTGAAAATCGATTTTCTATTCCAACTGAATATATACGTCGAGTTTTAAAATTCAATCACCATGACAGATATCTATAATATCTTGAAAACCCATAGTGTTATCAATCAGAAAAGGAGTGTAGTTTAAAAACACTATATTTTGAGAACATTTATTCACTTATAAGGCTAAAATGTTTCTGCATTCCGCCTTTCTCAAAGCCACCTGAAATGTTGTTAGTAAGATGTAATGTGAGTTGACTAAATAATAAACTGAAGATGAAATTTAAAAAATTTAAATTCTACAAAAACATCGAGTAGCTTATTTTAAAATATCAATAAATATCTCCCGTATGTCAAACTATAGCGGATAACAGAATGAAAGTCAAGTAAGTAAACTACTGCCTACGTCGAAATCATAGTGTTGAATAATACAAAAATATTTAAAAAAATTCATTAATATAAATAGAAATTTGGAACAATCAAAAGGAAAAATTTAAAGAAATTTAACAAATTTCAAAGATCTATTCAAAGCTACAAATAAACAAGTACAATATTTTTCAAAAATTGACAGCTAAATAGAAAAATGAACAAACAAAAAAAATCATTGTAAAAACAATGCTGAATAAATTCCAGTAGTCCTTCGGGTTGTTGGAGAATCGCCAAAATATACAATAATGTTCAACTTTGCCTTGTTTGCTTCTATTTGTTTCAACTTAATAACGCCACCTTCAATTTGCCTTCTATTTGTTTGTTCGTTGCATGGGATAGATCTTTTGATATTTTTAAAGTTTCAAGCTTTTTATTGGTTCAAATTTTTTTTTAGATTTATGTATGTTTTATATTATTATATTTTTCGTTTGTATTATTAAACATTGTGATTTCGACGTAGGTGGTAGTTCACCTACTTGACTTTCATTCTATTATAATTATCTTAAAGATTGACATATGAGAGATATTTGTTGATATTATAGAATATCCTCCTTAAAGTATTTGAATATTTGTTATTTTTGGCGCTCTAGTTCCTCGGAACTGAGTGCTTATCAATTTGCCCAAATGTCTGTAATTTTCGAATATTTCGATGAAAATGGTCTTAAACGATTTGGTTCGACTCACTGATCAAGAATCCGTGGTCGAAATTCATTCTGTCCGGCCGGTCCGGCCGGCCGGTCCGGCCGGCCGGCCGTAGGCACGATAACTCTCGAACGGAATGAGCTAGAGAGTTGAAATTTTCAGAGTAGGTTTGGGGGATAAATATCTCGGCTAAGTTCGTTATTGGGCAAAATCGGACAGATGGTTTCGGAGTAACAAAAAAAAATTTTTTTTTTTACGAAACAAATTCCAAATTAAATTTTTTTTAATAAGAGGTTTTATCATAAGAATCCATTCATATCATTTTCAACTCTAACAAGCTAATACTTTCGGAGATATGATTTTTCAAAATTTCAATAATAAATCGTATTTCAACGTTGTCACAGAATGATATTATTCTATGTATGAATATGAATTGTCATAATGTCAAATGATGTTCCTGACAGATTATCTAATCAATCGAAGAATTGTGAGCGAAGTGAGAAAAATCTCAGTTGTTCGCTCCGAAATTAGTTTTTCTCAGAAAATTCTTACATTTCGGAACTGAACATGAAGTAAGAGATCTGAGAGTAGTGAGACTGCTTTTCATCCATAGACATAGATATAACTCTCGAACGGAATGAGGTAGGTAGTTGAAATTTTCAGAGTAGTTTAGGGAGATGAATATCTCGGTTAAGTTCGTTATTGGGCAAAATTGGCCAGATTTAATTTGATTTCTTCCATGGTGCTTTTCTCATTCTCATGATTGCTCATTTAATCTTGATAAATAAACAATTATTTGAATTGAATTTCCTTTAGGATGCAGTTCTTTCATATGAATACATTGATATAATTCCCAACTCTGAGAAACCGATACTTTCGGAGATATAATTTGTCTGTTTGAACTAGAGCGCCAGAAAGCTCCTGTCCACAGGGCTTGAACCCATTTTTTGACCCTACATTTGGTTGTTCGATGATGAAAATCACATATTTCGTTTGATAGGAAATTCAATTCATGTATTTTTTGTATTATTATATTTTTTTTTTGTTTTATTCAACATTGGGATTTCGACGTAGGTGGTAGTTCACTTACTTGACTTTCATTCTGTTATATGTTTTAGTGTGACATAAGAGTTATTTGTTGATATTTCAGAGTAACCTCCTTGACATGTTTGTAGAATTTGCTATTTTGGCGCTCTTGTTCCTCGGAACAGACTTCTTATCAATTTGCCCAAATGTCTGTAATATTCGAATTTTTGGCTGAAAATGCTCTTGAATGATTTGGTTCGTTTCACTGATCAAGAATCCGTGGTCGAAATCGATTCTGTCCGGCCGTTAACACGATAACTCTCGAACGGAATGACCTAGACAGTTGAAATTTTCAGAGTAGGTTTAGGAGATAAAAATATCGGTTGAGTTCGTTATTAGGCAGAATCAGCATGATGGTTTCGGAGTAACGAAAAAAAAATTATTCTACATTACAAATTTGAAATTCATTTTTTTTTTAAGATTTTTCAGAGTAGGTTTGAGGCATAAATATCTCGTTAAGTTCGTTATTGGGCAAAATCGATCAGATAGTTTTTTTTTTACATTACAACTTTTGAATTCAATTTTTTTTTAAGATGCAGTTTCATCATAAGAATTCACTGTTATCATTTTCAACTCTGACAAGCTAATACTTTCGGAGATATGATGTTTCAAAGTTTCAATAATACATCGTAAGTTCTATGTATTCACAGAATGTGAACACATAATCTGTCTGTGATCACTATTCATAAATGCCATCTTGTCTAGCTAAGAGATTGTCAAATCATAGTTGTTATTTTCTCTTGGAAAACAAAAATTCGATTCTTGAATTCTTCTTCTTTCTTGATTCTTGATTTGATTTATTGATTCTTGAATCAATAGGAAAGAAGAACATAATGGAATTATCAAAATAAATTAGTATTCGTTAACCACTGAGGTTAATATTACCATTTACTTTCTTAAGTAGTGAGACATGTTCCTATATACAGTATTTTCACAATCTGCTATGATTGTCTCCAGCCTTGTTCTAGACATTTCGATGATATTTTCCTTAGATATTGTGTTGTGAAAACTATGCACCGAGTGTAAGTTGCAATAACCCATTCCATGAGGTTGAATCATTGCAAATTGCTCATTTCATCTTGATAAATAAATTTAATGACAATTTTTTAAGCATTAATGCATTGAAGCCTTGTAGATTGCTCTTTTTCTTATAAGATAATTTTTGAAGCATTTTATTTAAACGAAACTTTTTCTAAATCTAATTTCTTTCTTGATGCATTTCTTTCATAGGAATCCATTGATATAATTCCCAACTCTGAGAAACCTATACTTTCGGAGATATAATTTGTCTGTTTGAACAAGAGCGCCAAAAAGCTCCTGTCCACAGGGCTTGAACCAATTTTTTATCCTAGACTTGGATGTTTCACATATTTCGTTTGATAGGAGCTTCAGTTATAATTGTGAGTTTTTTAAATTTCATGCTTTATTCAGTCAGCCCACATTACATCTATTAAGTACAATTCAGGTGGCTTTGAGAATGGCGGAATTCCGAAACATGTCGAACTTATAAGTGAATAAATGTTCCCAAAATATATTGTTCATAGACTACACTCTTTTTCAGATATCTATAATTTTGATTCCCTAGTCCAAGGATAAGTCAATGCATATTCCTTCATTTCATCATTAATGAATTCTAACGATTTTGCAAAGATATTCACTTCTAACAAATAGAATCGAAGGAAAACAGGTTCATATAGAAGTGTGGAATTTTGCTTTGAAAAGTCGATATTGAATAGGTTGAAATAAAAAGAATTTTTAGTAGATTATTATTATTATATTAATCTCACATTACTCTACTAACAGATTTCCACAATATTTTCTGTGTCATGCTTACAGTGAGAACTAATTATCTATGAAGGGGTAAGTGAACGTGGCTTGACAGTAAAAATAATACATATTTCATAGAAATTTACTCATGTAAACAGTGAGTAGATATTGCTTTTAATTCAACAAAACTTTCCAGCCTTGGGTGAGTTCAGTACCAAGATGTGTTACCTCTCTGGCTATACATCTGAACAAGCGCTCCGAAGTATATTGACCTCACGTCAATGATTTCCTGATTTTGAATTGTAGCTCTCTAAATCAGTTTATATTACAGGCAAGTGTGAGATATTATTGAAAGGTTTTTTTTTGGGTTTTCTCTCCCAAACTCTGAAAAATATCTATAAAATAAAAATTAATTATTTTGTGATCTGCAAAACATGTATGTATAATCCAAGGAGATCACATGATGGATTGGAGTAATACAAAGATTCTAATGACAGAACCTTATTATATTAAAAGGAAACTTAAGGAGTCAACTTGTATTTTATTGAACAGAGAATGCAATTTTGCAAATTGCTCAATTGGTATTGACCATATTCGGCTGAATTTATTGAAAAAGGAGTTGGAACTTGGAAATTTCTATGCGAAGTAACACTATGTTAGCTATGATTTTTAAATACTGTCAATGTGACAATTCTCGAATCTCACAAAATAACTATCAACAAAATATTTCTAAAGATTTTCATTAAGCGTCTGACGAAGGAGTCTCATATAGACTCCGAAACGTTACGATATAGTTGTTTCTTCGTTGATGTTGTTTCGTTGTTGTTTGTTAGGCAACATTGTTCAATTGATTGCGTCTGACAAATATCTTGTGTTTCTTACGCAGAAGCAAATCACAAAATAATTAATTTTTATTTTATAGATATTTTTCAGAGTTTGGGAGAGAAAACCCAGAAAAAAACCTTTCAATAATGAGTATACCTCCCACAGTATCCTTTAAACTTAATTACTTAAAACAAAGTGTGATATATATTTTTCTTTGGTTGTAAAGTACAAGCGCGAAAATATCATTGAACATATGGACAGAGAGATTGGTGAATTTACTGGAGAAATAATAAGCCTTCATGCAAAACTCGATTTTCTAATTGAACAGCGTGAATTATAATCAAATTGATAGTCGTGGAAATAATCAAATTCCATTCCGAGCTCGGAATTCATGTAAAGCGACTTTCAAATTTTATATCAGATATTAGTTTTTAGTCACAGACGAATCGAGTTGGGTTCACATCGTGGAATTTAATTTTGATATCACTGATTGAATTATTTCTGTCAACAGTGGACGGAAAATATACTCGGGAATATTCATATGGCTCGATTTATTCAACTCCATCGATATTGTGTTTCAAAACTCATGTTGAATGTTTTATATCGTTTTATAAGAGAAACAGAGAGAATTTTCCATACCAGATGACCTATCATTACTCGTGTAATCCAAAATGAAAGGAATTAAAAAAAAATGGAAAAGCGGAGAAGCCAGTCTGTTTTGGCGTGCTTGTTCAAATTCACAGCGAGAGCAATCGCCATCAAGGTACTGGAATCACCCAAAGCGGCTAGGCTTCCAGGAAAAAATTAATATTTTCAACAATCTATACAGGGTGAGTCTTTAAGTTGTACATTTATTTTATCCATAGATTCTTGACGTGAAATGAAACACTTTTTACATCTATCATTTTTCCAAATTCGGCTCGAGTAAAAAGATACAGGCTGTTGTAATTTCGAAAGAAATTGTTTTTATTTTGTAGATTTGTCATCCTCTTTTTCAATGTAATGAATGTTGGTGTGAAGTTTCCTATAGGTACTGGATTCATAAAACCAAGCAAAATTAGCATAAAGAAAGCAGATAGAGTTTTTCTTGAGTCATCACATGAATACTCAATCATTTTAGAACATTAAATTATTCTTCATAATTTCTCCTTAAACGCACCGTTTTCGAGATATTCTTCATTGAATGTTATAAAATGGAAAACTCCAGAAATTCACTACTTTCATAGATCCGCCCCTGGGCGCTGGAATCCAAAATCAAGATGTTAACCACGTTATCATGCCTTTCTCTCGTTCACCAATAATGTTATGTATAATTTATATGCAGGAGTGTATTAGCACATTGTGAAATCCTTAAACGCTCGTAACTCTTTTCTCAGCCGAATCTGGAAAAATGGTAAATGAAAAAACTGTTTTATTTGATGAGAGGAATCTATGATTAAAATTAATGTACAACTTTAAGATTCACCCTGTAAATTATTGAGAACTTGGCTCTAAAATAAGGTTTTGATGATACAGCATTTTTTTTTAATTTTTGGTAATTTTCTAATCGCAAGATGTAAATTTTATATAAGTCTTCTTGTCTGTATTTCAACCAACTACCTGCAGCCAATCGGATATAATCACTATTTTTTGAGTTATTGGAAAAACAAAATTTAAGATGGCTATAATTCCAAAATGCCGCAAACCTACCCTGTAAATTTCAACTCTCTAACTTATTTCGATGGAGAGTTAACGTGTCTAAGGTCGGCCGGATGGATTATGTTTGACCTTGGATTCATCATCAGTGAGTAACAATTTCTGCCAAATGTTCGAAAATTGAGAGAATTTGGAAAAATGATTGGTTCAGGGGAACAAGCGCGCAAAACATAACCGTGAACTCATTCCTGCAATAAGAAGTATCGGTTACGGCGCCATGTTCATCCGCCCGACGCATCACTTATCTACAGGGTGTCCTGGCACTACGTAACTCTTTCTCAGATGTAAATAAAGTATATAAAAGGAGTCAGGAATGGTTTAATTTTTTGTTCCTACTACGCCCCCTTGTGAAGATGTGCTTCCACATTAAACTCCCATAATTCAGTTTTTTTGTGATAACTCACGAACTAGCGAACCGATTCTGGTAATGTGCGCCTGTTCTCTTGTCTACATACGAAATACAGCATGAACATTCAAATCGTCAAATTTCAAAATAAATAAAACAGTGTACTCAGCGGGAATTAGCACCCTAATCTGCTGCGCGGCAGACGAGCGCGCTAACATATCGGCCATCGAGTTGTTGTTACAATTCTGAGATATACATGACTTGAAATTTCAGAAGAAGCAGATAAATCCGGTCGGGCTGAAATCTAGTATTCGATTGTAAAATAGCGGCTAGTAGGTAGGTGCGGAATTTCAAAGGAATTTGACTGATAGTTTCTAAAATATAAAATTTTTGAGGAATATATTTTTTTTAGTGTTACGATCCTTAAGACATTCTGCAAACATTTGCGCGTCGGTAATCTACAACTAATTAACAAGTTTCAATTCGATCGGATCTGTATTTTTTGAGTTAATGAGGAAACAATACTTCAGAGAAGTACATACCAGTTCGAAATTTTATTTTCAAAATTATTGCTAAAATACAAAGCTGATCGAGCTGATATTTGGTAATCTGTTGTGAATTGTTGTAGTGAAGGTTTATGCGGAATTTAAACGGAAACCGACAGATAGACTCTGAAAAATAAATTTTTTTAAGGAATTTTTTGTTCTAGAATCTAGATATACGATTTCTCACGATATCGGGGAAACAATATTTCAAATGGTTATAACTCCGAAACCGTTTTCCGATTATGCCTATTAACGAACTCAACCGTGGTATTCGGATGCGCAGCCTACCCTACCTAATTTCAGGTCGCTATCTGTTTCCGTTCGAAAGTTATCGTGACTGCGGAAAGCCGACAGAACGAATCGATTCGAACATTTTCGGCAAAAAATTCGAAAATTACATGCACGCAAAAATTTGGTGCTGTTTATGTTATGGTCAAATAGGAGCTTTGAGAGGTGAAATTCGTGACCTCCGAACATCGGTTAATTTTAGCTCCGATAAGATCACAGATTTCGGAAGGCAAGTTGTCGAAGTTTGAGGAGATAGCTGAAATGACCAAACAGTTGAAGGCAGAAAATGATACTCTCAAAAATTAGATGGCTACTGTGTCTAGCCGACTCAACCATGTGGAGCAGGAAGCGCGCAACAATAATGTTGAAATTATGGATGTGCCAGATAATAATGGATAATAATGCAATAGATTTTGTTACAAGAGTACCTACAAAGTTGGAAAACAAACCCAAGAATATTATTGTAAAGTTCACTACGAAGAATGAAAATAGCTTTTGACAGCGGTGAAGGTGAAGCCAAAGGTTTATGGTTCAACTGGGTTAATGGTGGATGGTGTTTCAAGGAGACTTTTCATAAATGAACACCTTACAACGAGAAACAAAATACTTCACAGGGTAGGTAGATCTGCAGCAAAGGAAGGAGGTCTTCAATATGTATGGTACCAGGGTGGTAATGTGTTGATGCGCAAGACGGAGACATCAAAAGTTTTTGCATATGAATCAGACTTGAAAAGGTTGAAATAGTTGGATTCAAATAAGATTATCTCGTAATGTGGATCGGACTCAAGATGGCTCTGCACGTTCTTAATAAAAATGTAAGCTATAGCTATGTAATATATAGCTTTCGTCACTGAATCTTGGCTCAATAATGGTATATTTGATTCCGAAGTAGTGACGACTATTCATTATTTATAATCTACCAGCTGCCCGCCCCGGCTTCGCACGGTTGAAATACTGATACCAAATATACTACAGAATTTCTTTATATACAACGTTCACAGCATTTTTGTCGTTAGACAATACAAACATTTTTTCCCCAGAGGTTACTCTTGAAAGAGCGACATATAATTGGCCATGTGAAAAACACTCAACGCTCAAACATAAGCCTGTCGCGTTGAAAGTTTGACCCTACGATTTATTAATGGTCAGTAAATCCGATGGTATCAGAGGAATTCGGGGAATCAATACATCTATCCTGGTTGAGGCAAGCCTCACGCTCTACAGATGATTCTCTGGCTCTCTGTATTTGATTTCTATCCCTATCCTGGCTATGCCGGCCCCATGGTCGGTACCACCGCAACTGCTATGTAATTGCATTTTAAATCTGCAATATCTTCGAAAATATTCATTTAAATTACATGCTGTAGAGGGGCCATATTGATCAATATTAAATGCACAATGCATTTAAAGTACCTAATTGGATAAGGATCAATGCTGTATTGCTTAAAATCGCTTCGTAATCAAGCCAATTATTTCTCGTAGAATGTAAAGGATAAAAAATGGTTTTTCTGGGTTATCCTTAAGAGATCGACATATACCATCACGGACTTTTTTGTAGACCTTTTTAAGGTGTACCATACTGTAATTTGATCTATCTCGTAGGGTTCAGCCAGCGTTTGCAATGTAGGCGCAAAAAAATGTGTTTATTTACAAGTGCTTTTTGTAGCCAAAATTTATCGAGGCCTTATATTTGCTCCTGAGTTGTTGTCACAATTTAACTTGAATGTTCCTCCTAGACTCATGAGAGGAGCCGATTTGTTCAGACCTGGTTTCATTCCCCAATTCAGAGAATGATGAAAAACACTAATGTGGTTGATAATCTGGGAGCTGATATATTCAGTGATTTGTTATCGAGGTTGAGAAGAGATTTGTCGACGATGATCAGATTGTAGTACACTCGTGTAGACTTATTTGGTTTCATGTACAAAGATTTGATTTTTAAAATCTTAGAACTGTGCTTCACTATTTTTCGTTTTGAATATGGTATATTACATGTATCCATTCGTGGTTTAATTTAAAAAAAAATTTGTAAAAAGGTCTGTACCGTTAAATAAATAAATTTTTCGGAAGAGATAGGAATTCACGCACTTCATCTAATAGTGGATGGTGGAGGTGTATTTATTGCCGTCTGAAACGAGTTGGCTCATCAGGAGCTCAGTGATGCTGAGGATATATGTCGTTAAGTTTAGACAATATCGAAGTGTATTTGTGTAGTGTTTTCATTTCGCCTTCAAATGCGGACGCAGCTGCGTCATTCGCACATAAACTGGAAGCAAACTTCAATATTATAGGTGACAATTTAGTTTTGATTTGTGGGGATTTCAATTGCTCCACTGTTGAGTGGGTGAGTAATGATGCAGATTTTTCTCTCTTTCTGTCAGATATTTAGGAGAAATACTCGGAAATAATCAATACATTTTCTTTCTTGGGCCTTCATTAATTTAATAATGTTAAAAATGATCATAGTAGAATGTTAGATGTCATATTATGTAATAAAAAGAAAATAAGAGGAAGATAATCACCATCCATGTCTTGAATTTGAATTTGATATAGGGAACCACAAATATCTTAAGAAAGATAAGCTACTGTACACTTATAACTTCAAGAAAGCGGATTATGCCATAATAAACTAGGAAATTTCTCAAGTCGATCGGGAAAATTTGTTGCGTGGTGCTGTTGATGTCGATGTTGAAATTTTTTATAATATAATTGGAAATATAATAGCTGATCACGTACCTAAACAAAAGAATTATAATAGATTTCCAAACTATTTCTCAATCAAAACCATTAAAAGTATGAAACTAGAAATTAAATTTCATAGGAAATGGAAAAATATATCACAATATTGTTGATTTTCAGAGATTTATTGAACGGAGGACTCTTCCAGAGAAATTAATTTTAGGAGATTTAGAAGAATATATAACCAGAATTGAGCTGAATCGCACAAGCGATGCCAGGTCCTTTTTCGAGTTTGTGACCATCAATTCTTCAAAGGGTCCAGGACCAGACAATATAACACCTTTGTTTCTGAAGAGTTGTGCCAACTCTCTTTGCTTACCACTGTTTTTAATATTCAGCAACTCACACAGCACTTCAGTATTTCCTACAAAATGGAAAATTTATAGCATAGTCCCAATTTTCAAAAACGGTGAAATTTTTTTTTATAAAAATTGGTTCAAGCCCTGTGGAGAGGAGCTTTTTGGCACTCTTGTTCAAACAGACAAATTATATCTCCGAAAGAATTAGTTTCTCAGAGTTTGTATGATAAAACAACTGCATCATGAAAGAAATTAAATTTAAAAAAAGTGTCGTTTGAATAAAACTGTTTCAAAATCCATCATTCAAACAAGAGCGCAAAAAAAAGAGCAATCTACAATGTTTCAAAAATTGTCATCGAATTTATTTATCAAGATTAAATGAGCAATCTGCAATGATTCAACCTCGTGGAATGGGTTGTTGCAACTTACACTCGGTGGATAGTTTTCACAACTCGAAATTCCTAAGGAAAGTATCATCGAAATGTCTAGAGCAAGGCTGGAGATAATCATATTATTATCATCAGATTGTCCATTAATTCCTGATATTTGAGTAGATAGAGGCTTACGAACAAATTATTTTAATAGATCAAAATATATTAACTAGCAACATTATGAAAATACTGTATACAGGAACATGTCTTACTACTTAAGGAAGTAAAATGTAATATTAACCTCAGTGGTCGACGAACAGTAATTTGTTTTGATGATTCCAGTATGTTCTTCTTTCCTATTGCCTTGCATCTACATTATTAAAATGATCCAATTCTAAATCTTCTGAAACGTTATCCCGAATTAATACGTAAATTATTCAATATGCAACCAGTCAATAATCTTTTTGGTTTCAAAACAGTCTTGTATATTTTCACAAATTCAAGAATCGGATACTTGTTTTCAAACGACGAATTGATATGACTTCAATAGCTAGATAAGATGACATTTATGAACAGCGAACACAGACAGTGAATACATAGAACTAACTTTTTGTTACTCCGAAACCATCAGGTCGATTTTGCCCAATAACGAACTTAACTGAGATATTTATCCGTCGAAGCTAATCTGAAAATGATCTATCTCATTCCGTTCGGGGGTTATCGTGTTAACGGCCGGGCGGCTGGACATAATCGGTTTTGACCATGGATTCTTGATCAGTGAGTCGAACCAAATCGTTTAAGACCATTTTCAGCCAAAAATTCGAAAATTACAGACATTTGGACAAATTGATAAGCACTCTGTTCCGAGGAACAAGAGCGCCAAAAACTACGAACCAATAACTATATTGTCGGCCATTCCGAAATTATTCGAGTCATTGATTTATAAATATGTTGCAAATCATGTGAAACATGTTATCATAGAACAACAGCATGGTTTCTTCAAGGGAAGAAATATCGAAACCAACTTATTGAGTTTATTCAACTGCTTGGGGGAAGGTCTAGAATCGTGTACTCCAACAGATGTGGTTCATACAGATTTCAGTAAAGCATTTGATAAGATTGGTCATAGCATTCTGTTGCGTAGGCTTGCTGAGGTTGGTATTGTTGGTGATTTGTTGAGTTGGCTTCATTCATATATATTGAGGGAAGATCAAAGATTGTAATGTTAAATAGCAGCGTATCTGATATAATATTTAATTCATCTGGAATACCACAGGGATCACTTCTGGGACCGCTGCTGTTTCTGATTTACATTAATAATATCAGGCAATGTTTTGAGAATACATTGTTTTTGCTTTGCGCTGATGACCTCAAAGTTTTTAAAATCATTCGAAGTTTGGATGATTGAATTCTGCTACAGGATGATTTAGATAGACTCTCCGCATACTGTACTGTTAACCACGTATATCTGAATTCTGCTGTGTTGTAAAGTAACTTCAGTCGCAAGGTGAATTTGATAAAATATGATTATACTGCCAATGAAAATGTTTTACAGGAAGTTAGGGGGGGTCAAGGATCTGGGCGTAACTTTTCACTCAAAGTTATTATTCGATTGGCATTATGATATTGTTGTCACTGATTGTAGCAGAATGCTGTGATATATCATAAGGAACAGTGAATGCTTTTCAACTAACCTGTTTAACTTTATATTAATCTTTAGTATGTAGCAAATTAAACTCCGCATCTACCATCAGGAACCCGCAAAATAAGGTTTACGTTCGCAGATTAGAGATCTTACGGTATCTAGCATTTAGGAATTATATAAGGATTACGGATCATGATTATTCAGATTGATCATCACGGAGAAATTTAAAATTTTGACTCTGGAAAATTGTAAAAACAGATGTGGAAAAAAACAGATGTGCTCCTTTTGTACAGGATCATTAATGGTTTTCAAATGGAGCCTGACATTTTATACAAAATTCCTATTAGAGTAAAAGACATAAAGTTGCGAAATTGTAATGTTTTACATTCAAAAGAACAAATACAGCACAGAACTCTCCACTTTGTAGAGTCCTTACAACGTACAACAATTTCAACGACATCGATATTTGCAGCACAACAGCATTTCAGCTGAAAACGTCTTTGAGGAAGAGATTGCTATCTGCACATTGGTTGAAGGTTTTTATACTCAAGCTTTATAATTTTATTTACATTGTTGTATAATTAATTTTATAATTATTTGTATATGTATAATTAATTCTAGAATTTTCATATTTTTGTATGGTGAACAGTTATTTTATTTCGAGCGGACTTTTTTGGGCTCTGGCCTGTGTGTGCTCCTGTATGTCAATAAATAAATAAATAAATAATATAAATAAAATACTGATGTGTCTGAAATTAAAAGCTGAAGATTGAAAGAATTATGCAAACATAATATAGAAGGTGATAATTCATTTGAATAAAACTTTCATGTGCCAAACAGTGTTTTTTCACGAAATCTCAATACATTGAAAGATATGTTCTTGAAATGCAAAAATTTTGTGAATTGAAACCTGCGTTCAATCGAAACTTTAGAGTTGCCTATTTCAGCTGCTACAGAAGTTTGACCTACTTGAGGAACACTGTATATTGATAGAGGGATTGGAAAAATCTCGCACTCTTCTGTATCCGTTCATCCTTTTCTTACTTCTTGAGTATGTTAAAACAGTTTTCAATCGAACAGGAGTTCAAAATATAATGAAAATAGTTTTTAAAGTTTCCGCTTTGTTTAACAGCGGTGTAGGAAAATTGACTTCACGTGATAACTGGTTCATCCCCATGACAACATCCGCTCATTTTGCGAGGTATTTAAGTAATAAATCATATGATTTAATGCATCCGTCATTACCGACTAGACTATTCCATTAATATCATTTCGATAGCCGGGATTTCTCATGGATTACTAAGTTTTATATCGAGCAGTAGCGGCGTGTGGTTCAATACTCAGGGGTGCACTTTTATTATTATTAGAACGGTATCATGTGGCTTGCTTCAGCCCTTCAGAACTGCAATTGATAAGATCTTTAGTTCTATTACCCTACCTATGCATTCTTAAGGACATTTTCAATGGTGTTAATATACCTGATGACGTCATCAAGAACTTGGCTATCACGTCATGAGGATTTAGAACTGGATCACCCTTATGTAAAATTCTCAAGCTTACCTGCTCTGCAGACTATACAGGGTTAGTCTTAAAGTTGTACAATTTTAACCAAGGATTCCTCCCATCAAATGAAACACTTTTTTCATCTACCATTTTTCTAGATTCGGCTCAGGTAAAAAGTTTTAAACGTTTAAAGACTTTACGACGTGCAACGCCACCCCTGAAATTTTATTATATGAAGCAGGCACAAAAATTAATATGATATTAGGTTAGTCGCAGAACATATCGTTGTCTAACCTTAAAATATAACGTCCGTTGTTTTTGTTTACATGATTCCGTAGATCCCGATTAATAATTTCTCTTCAAGAATAATTGGGATGAATAGGAAAGATACTTATAATTAATATTTCCTCTATGCATACTAATATACTACAAACTTTACTACGATTTAACTATGTAGTTCGAATAAAATAACTAAGTGACGTGAGTTATATCTGCAGAAAATTAAGAAGATGAAATTATGTTGCATAAATTATGAGAGAAATTCTTAGAATGTTTGTGCAGAATCAGTATGAAAATAAATATTTAGATAACATGGATAACAGATAATTTAAAAGTTTCATATTCACTATTGGGGATACATAGAAAAAAATTCATTATGAATACAAATTTTGGTGAGCCTATTCATCTATTTCCCAAAAATTTGTCCCGTTTTAAGATGGTAATTGAAACCAATCTATTTGCGAACAAGCGAGATTGAATTTAATTTCCATAAGTGTCAACTTTGAAATCAATACTCAGTGAGATCATATGTGATTATATTCCAGGTTCGTATTGATAAAAGCAGCAAAATTTCTGTAATTTTTTTCATATTTTATGACATTCAATGAAGAATATTTCAAAAACGGTACATGTTAGGAGGAATGATGAATAATAATTTGACTTTCTAAAGGTTGGAGTATCTCAAAAATGATGATCTATTTTCGTTATGCTAATTTCTCATAGTTTTAGGAATTCGTGAGTCGATAACGAGGAAACCAGTTGAAGTAGGGCAAAGCTGTTAATTGGAGATTATGTTTTACAGTTATACAAAATTTCAGACCAAAATTCATTGAATTCTGTATAACCATGTCAAAGCTACAAAAGAAAAACTGTTTTTTTTTTCAACTTTCAACAGCCTGTATCTTTTTTCTTGTGCCAAATCTAAAAAAATGGTAAAAGAAAAAAGGATTTCATTTGATGAGGGGATTTATGTTTAAATTTAATGTATAATGTTCGCTTTTCCGAAGCAATAAGCCTGTATATTTCGTCTGCTGAATTGCCCATGTGGTACAAGTAGTATTTGTACTGAATTTTTCCCTGTCAATAGCCCCACCATTACGCGAAGTTCAGCTAGTAGCAGCTGCAGGAGCTTCCTGGATAGTAAGAAATCAACGAATATTTTTGCCTTTACAAGAACTGGAGTATTTAGCTCCCATTGTTGGTCCGCTGCTTTGTAGTGGACTTTTCCAAGCTGACAGAAGAGTTGTGCTATAAGCTCTTTTATCGTCCTTCTGGTGAACTTTCCGAAATTCCCAACATCTAAAATTTGATATGCCGACAAGAATTAGCCTCCATAAAAAGCACTGTATATTAAACTAATCAAAATAGGGTATCTATCTTCGAGAGCTGAATTTTGGTATGCAGGCTAAGATTTTTACAAACAAAGTACAACAAAGTATGGATATCTTTCAATGTCACCTTCCATCATCCATAAAAGGGATGGTAGTACATTAAACTAGGGTATTTCTCAAAGTTTTAAAGAGCTGGGATTTGGTATGTAGGCTAGAATTTCAATTTTTTTGTTGTGGTGGTGGTACCACAACAAAAAAATTGAAAAATCTCAAATTTTTCCCCTCGCACTAAGCTTGAAGCACTCATAATCCAATTAAAATTTTGTCAACGTGAACAAGCGTGCAAAAAGTACTGACTTCAAAACAGTGCTTTTTATATTTTTTCAAGGTTCGTTGACAATTCTGTTCATTACTACACTTTGGTCTACGCCTATTAGTTTTACCGTAAGACGAAATTAAAAACAGATTCTTGTGTTAGGAGACTGCTTAGGCCTAAGCTTCAAATCCGAATATGATTTAATGTAGATATTCCAAATATTGTTATTTATGAATTCATCCCAAAAAAAGCAGGACACAAAAGACTCATGCATGTGCTGGCTCAGCAACAGGCTGCAATGATCACTCAATGGAATTCACTTGCATTCTAGCACAAACCACACTATAAACAGCCATCTTAATTAATACCATGCGCAGTTCACTCGTCACTATAGTGCATAGTGAATTTCAAGTTGCCCCTGGGCCGCGGTAAGGGACACTCGGAATCACCACTATTTCCCCGAAATTGACTTGTATGCGCACAGAATTACCATTGAATTTCTTTTAAATTCTCCCAATATTAGCTCAGTACTGATTCATGACAGCTAGACGAAAACCACTCCCAACTTTATCCAGACAACCAAAAAACAGCAATTTCTCCTCTGCGCATACGCAGTCCACTAGTGGCTAGAAGTCTTCTCGAAAACATATACCTCACACAAAACTCCGATTCTCGGACACCAGTGGTTCAGAAGATAGCTTCAATTCACGCATGCGCAGACCCTCGCAAGGGGATTCTATGGTGGAATAGCATCCTCCACCTAGAAATCACTTTTAGTCTGCTCACGCGCATAAAAAAGTGGCCTGTTTTCAATGAAATTCTGCACGGTCCAAGAGGCCATTATTGATCACCAAAATTAGACTCAATCCGATGTTTGGTTTCGGAATTTCAACCAAAATATTTCGCAAAATGGTAACTAGTGATTTTTTGAATATTTTCTAGTCATGAGATCCTCGAAATTTCGCACAAGTATGTATTTGCGTCGGTCCTTTGCATTTCAATTCAATCAGATCAATATTTTTAGAGTTATTGTGAAAACAAAATTGTAAGTAACCTTTTTTAAAATATTTTTTTTCATTTTGTAGTCCGATCAATACTGAATTTAGCGAGCATAGATAAGTCATGATTCTACAATTGATGCTGAATTTCAGATAGATCTAGTTATTAGTTTCGGAAATATTCATTAAAATTACTTCAACAGAAAAAGGACATAAGTCTGAAACCACTTAGTGGATTTCGCCCATTAACGAACTTAACCGAGATATTTACGCTCCAAACCTATTCTGCAAATTTCATCTCTCCAACTCATTTCGTTCGAGAGTTATCGTGGTTAATACTGGATAGCCTGACAGAAATTGGATTATTCATCAGTGAGTCGAACCCAATCGTTTGAGACAATGTTTGGCTAAAAAGTCTAAAAATACAGACAACTGGGCAAAATGATAAGACGCTGTTCGTGGGGGAACAATCGCATAAAAAAGAAAAGCCAAAGTACGAGAAATACACCGACAAACTAAAAGTGCTGTGACTTCATGCAATAGGAAATTAATTCAAACAAAAACATTTAATGTAAAATAGGTTTTCAAGACTAACAAGAAGCTTTCACAGTGAAAAAGTTGTCAGATCTAATAAAAACCAACTGTACTGTACTGTACAATGCATTTTTATATAAGCCGTAATTCTACAAACCCTACATCTGGTTCAAAAAATCGTAAAGCCCTGTGGACAGGAGCTTTGGCGATCTTGTTCAAACTTTGACAAATCATATATCCCAAAGTGTTTCTTAGAGGTGGAAATGATACAATGGATTCTTATGATAGAACTGCATAATATAAAATTAAATTAAAAACGTACTTCTATGACTCACCTCATATGTTGGATATGCATACATCAGCAAATTATAATTAGAGCATTCTATGAAATCATAAAATTACGATTAATTATTGAAATTTTAAAATACCATACCTTGTTAGAGTTGAGAATAATATCAATGGAATCTTATGATGAAAGTGCATCTTAAAAACAAGTAGAATTTGAAATTTGTAGTATAAAAAAAATTGTTTCTCGTTACTCCGAAACCACTTGGCCAATTTTGTCCAATAATAAACTTAACCGAGATATTTATTTCCTAAACTTACTCTGAAAATTTCAACTGTCTAGCTCATTCCGTTCGAGAGTTATCGTGTTAATGGACGGCCGGGCAGAATCGATTATGACCACGGATTCTTGATCAGTGAGTCAATCCTTTAAGACCATGTTCATACAAAAACTTGAAAATTACAGATATTTGGGCAAATTTATAACACTCTGTTCCGAGGAACAAGAGCGCCAAAAATATGGCTATGTTTGTGGAGCTGATGTCGATTTTGCAGTTTTGACATTTCATTATCTGTTCGTTGTGTTCAGTGTATTTATGGACTGCATTAGCACTGAGTAAAATTAGAATTCATCGACAAACCTCCCATACAGATAATATTAATATCAACTTTTTCTTTTCATTATCGACATTAAATATAGATTTCAGAATTATTTTATAATACTTAATAGCTTGTTTTTTGCTATTCTTCAACTAGTAAGGCATCACGTTCCTTATTCGAAAATCCAAAAAAATGGTTCAAGTACTGGTGGAAAGTCTGGAGCTTTCGCGTGCATGTTCCATTTTCTATCCACGCCTTATACGAGGTCAATCGAGCACAGTTTCTGAAACAAAAAATTTTTCAAGATAGCTGAAAAAAATTGAAATTTTACCTAAAATCGACAAAATTACTGTTAATTAACCTTTATTGGACACTCTTAATCGAATTTACCATCGATATGGACCGTTTTTTCAGCTTTTATAACATAGGAGTATATTTCGTACCATTTTAATGATGGAATTGAGTAATGAGAGAATCGTCTATGATCACAGAATTTTTAATTCTGTTCTGTTATTTGATTCTAATGGAATTGAAATTCCCTAAATATCTAATAATATACGAAAAACTTACATAATACTTTCAGGATGCGATATTCACAAAATTACACATACCGGTATTCCACAACAAATTACCAAGATTCAATTCGATCGGATCAGCATTTTTTGAGTTTTCGAGAAAATAATATTCCAGTGGGTATATCTGCAAGTCGCTATATTTTTCTGTTCGAAAGTTATAGTGTCAACGTTCACCCATCCAGCTACTGAACTCACCCAAGGCTGCTCGGATCTTCAACATTATAGATCCGATGGTGTTCAAATTTCGAACTTGCTTGTAGAGTTAGGTTTTGAAGGCGTTCGCAAAATTTCTGCGATGTCGGACGGATAGTTTCGGATATAAGGAATTTTTTTCAATCTGTTGAAAATTTTATATAATCATACGATCCTCACGAACATTTGCAGAAATTTGCGTGTTGGCATTATACAACTAACTACCATGTTTTAATTGGATCGGTTCCGTTTTTTTGAGTTATTGAGTAAATAACAACAACATTTCAGATAGGTGTAACTCAAAAACCGTTTGGCTGCTTATGCCTATAAGCGAACTCAAATGTCGCGTTTGGATGTGCAACCTACCCAGGAAATTGCGAGTCGCTATCTCTTAAATAATGTTTTTCAAATTATCTGGTGATACAAAATTTATTTATGTCGGTATTTTACAACTAGTTCCCGAGATTCAATTTGTTCGTATCTGTACTGGTTGAAAACAAAATTTGCACTCGGAAACCCTTAGCTCAATGAAAAATTATATACGATTTACACTTATGTATTCAATATTGTGACGCGTTTCGTCGACATCATCTGACTTCATCAGACTACATCATACTAAATTCTTAACAAGTTATTATCTCCCTATACCTAGATGACATGGACACAGAATCATTTAAAACTAATTACATGAGAAACTTATTTAAAACAAATTACATAATAGACTTATTTAAAACTAATTACATGAGATTTCACTGCTGGTTTCTTTGTACACATTGACAATAAAAATAATTAATTCCTAATGCTATTATAAATTGATTCTCTATTTGAATAGATTGAGTAACGGTGAAAAATTTTGATCTAATTGTTCATTAACTAAAGTACCCGTATGTTTTCCCTATTTATTTCGACCATTTCCCAGTAATTGAGTTGCGCACCTTTATTCAAATTGTGTAGAATTTTGAAATCCGGGTTAAACTTATGTCCTTCTGCTAATAAATGATTCGAATAATTTGAATTAATTTTGTTGTTTTTTTAGCTGTGATGATGTTCCTTTATTCTCATGCCAAAATTTCTACCAGTTTTTCCTATATATGATTTGTCACATCTCCCGCAATTTAATTGATAAACACCGGATTTATCTTCTTTTTGGCGCTCTAGTTCCTCGGAACTGAGTGCTTATCAATTTGCCCAAATGTCTGTAATTTTCGAATATTTCGATGAAAATGGTCTTAAACGATTTGGTTCGACTCACTGATCAATAATCCGTGGTCGAAATTCATTCTGTCCAGCCGGTCCGGCCGGTCCGGCCGTCCGGCCGTAGGCACGATAACTCTCGAATGGAATGAGCTAGACAGTTGAAATTTTCAGAGTAGGTTTGGGGGATAAATATCTCGGCTAAGTTCGTTATTGAGTGGAATCGGACAGATGGTTTCGGAGTAACAAAAAAAAAATTTTTTTTTTACAGAACAAATTCCAAATTAAATTTTTACCATAAGAATCCATTTATATCATTTTTAACTCTAACAAACTAATACTTTCGGAGATATGATTTTTCAAAATTTCAATGATAGAATTATTCTGTGGCTATTCTATGAATTGTTATAACGTCAACTTTGACGTTGTCTCATTGTCATTCATTCCAGTAATGGTATCAATATGAGAATTATAATATTATCATACTTTTTGTTGGTTGATATTTTCATGCCGATGGTCAATCCATATGATGATGGGAATGGTAATGGTAAGTTAATAACATTGTCAGTCATTCCAGCAATCGTATAAATATGAGAATTATAATATAATATCATAGTTTTTGTTGGTTGATATTTTCATGCCGATGGTCAATCCATATGATGATGGGAATGGTAATGGTAAGTTAATAATATTGAGTTCAGAATATCTCCACTACAACAAAACTAGAATTGAGGAATGAATATCTCGGATGAGTTCGTTGTTGGGTAGAATTCGTCTATTGGTTTTGGATTGATAATTTTTGGCACTCTTGTTGAATTTAAATTCTTCTATGATGTTTGAATTCAATTTCTGCTATGATGAAGTTCCAAATTTCAATAATGAATCGTACTTCTATGTTTTCACAGAATGCTATAATTATTCTATCTAAGCTTTATTATATGATCTGTGTTCATACTCGTACATTTCATCCTGTTCTATAAGAGAGAGTCAAATTCATTTAAGCTATTTTAATTTGGTTTCTTCCATGGTGCAGTTCTCATTCTCAGATTGCTCATTTAATCTTGATAAATAAACTATTATTTGAATTGAATTTCCTGTATGATGCAGTTATATCATAAGAATACATTGATATAATTCTCAACTCTGAGAAACCAATACTTTCGGAGATATACCGCCGTATTCACAAAGCATTCAATCTCCGTTAAGTCCTAACTGAGGCCGTCAGTTAAGGATAAATAAGAATCGCAACCTCAGTTAATGTATGTAACGGTGCTGAAACAGGCCTGTTTCACATTAATTTGCACTTAAACTGAGGTTGGGATTCTTATTTATCCTTAACTGAGGACCTCAGTTAGGACTTAACGGAGATTGAATGCTTTGTGAATACGGCGGATAATTTGTCTGTTTGAACTAGAGCGCCAGAAAGCTCCTGTCCACAGGACTTGAACCCATTTTTTCCTTTTCGATTTATTGTTCTTTATGAGTTTGGCAAGGTTATTATTTGTCCGGAATGAGATATTCACCTGTTGGTTTTGAAGAAAATTTTTAATTTGTTGACTCGGTGTACCAAAATATGTTAAGCTATTGAATATTTTATTTTCATCCTTAATTTCTGGAAATATCTACTAAACTAATTGTTTTTCTAAATGGTTTTTTCGTCAACATTTTTCTGATTAACTCTGTGTTATATCCATTGTTCACCGCTATTTGTTCGATAATTTCTAATTCTGTACCATAATTTTCTTCGGATAAAGGTATATTAATTAGCCGGTGTAACATACTATGAAATGCCGCGACTTTATGTTCGAATGGATGACACGAGGATCGATGAATGATTGTATCCTAACTATTTTCAAGTGAAAATAGTTAGGGATTTATTAGAGAAAAACAAAGTCAATATAGTGGTTCAGGCCGAAATACTCCAGCTTTTAGAAACGTGTTTGAATCAAAATTACTTTAGTTTCAACGATAAGATTTATACTAGCCATGAAAGACTTATCATGGGGAATCCGATCAGCCCCCTTTTGGTAGAAATATTCATGGACAATCTAGAAGCCATCGCTAAAACACATCCTATTTTTTCCTAATTCGTATATTGGTTCAGATACGTAGATGATGTGCTCACGTACGTGTTTTAAAGGAACAGACCGGCAACTGAAAATATTTGTAGATTTTATTAATAGCTTTCATCCAAATGTCAAATTCACAATAGAAATGGAAAATAATGGTGCAATTAAATTTTTGGATTTAACAATAACGTGGAAAAACAATCAACATGATTTTTCAATATTTAGGAAACCATCCCATACCGATACAATCATTTATCGATCCTCGTGTAATCCATTCGAACATAAAGTCACGGCATTTCATAGTATGTTACACCGGCTAATTAATATACCTTTATCCGAAGAAAATTATGGTACAGAATTAGAAATCATCGAACAAATAGCGGTGAACAATGGATATAACTCAGACTTAATCAGAAAAATGTTGACGAAAAAAACCATTTAAAAAAACAATTAGTTTAGTATTTCCAGAAATAAAGGATGAAAATAAAATATTCAATAGCTTAACATATTTTGGTACACCGAGTCAACAACTTAAAAGGTTTCTTCAAAACCAACAGGTGAATATCTCATTCCGGACAAATAATAACCTTGCCAAACTCATAAAGAACAATAAATCGAAAAGGAATAAAGAAGATAAATCCGGTGTTTATCAATTAAATTGCGGGATTTGTGACAAATCATATATAGAAAAAACTGGTAGAAATTTTGGCATAAGAATAAAGGAACATCATCACAGCTACAAAAACAACAAAATTAATTCAAATTATTCGAATCATTTATTAGCAGAAGGACATAAGTTTAACCCGGATTTCAAAATTCTACACAATTTGAATAAAGGTGCGCAACTCAATTACTGGGAAATAGTCGAAATAAATAGGGCAAAACATACGGGTACTTTAGTTAATGAACAATTAGATCTAAATTTTTCACCGTTACTCAATCTATTCAAATAGAGAATCAATTTATAAAAGCACTAGGAATGAATTATTTTTATTGTTGATGTGTACAAAGAAACCAGCAGTGAAAACTCATGTAATTAGTTTTAAATAAGTCTATTATGTAATTTGTTTTAAAGTTTCTCATGTAATTAGTTTTAAATGATTCTGTGTCCATGTCATCTAGGTATAGGGAGATAATAACTTGTTAAGAATTTAGTAAGATGTAGTCTGATGAAGTCGGATGATGTCGACGAAACGCGTCACAATATTGAATAAATCAGTGTAAATCGTATATAATTTTTCATTGAGTTAACATGGATTTGCATCAAGTAAAAGCCACAAGCATTAAATTTTCGGAAACCCTTAGACCGATAATGCCCATTATCAAACTCTTCCGTCATATTTGGACGCGCCACTTACCCTGAAAATTGGAAATCGCTATCTCTTTCCGTTCTTAAGTTATTGTGGCCGTCCGGACAGAATAAAATTTGACCTCGAATTCTTCATCAGTGAGTCGTCCCCAATTGTTTGAGACCATTTTCGTAAAAAATTAGAAATTTACCGAAATTTGGCAAAATGATAGAACGCTGTTCCTCAGAACGTGCGCCCAAAAATGTTTTCGTAACCCGCTATAGCAGACAAGCCAATATTCGAGCAGGATAACGTCTGTCGAGTTAATTATAATAATATGCGGATTAAGTTAGAGAATGTCATGATGATGTGAACTATCTTGATTAAATGTTCTCCCTTATTTGCTCAGCATAAACTGAAATTTAGCTCTGTACCTTCTTCATATATCCCGAAGCAATAATTACTTCGGTCTCATCAAAAGGTATGAGAAATGAAAAATGTCTTTGTCGGTAAGAACTGAAATCCTACGTTGAAATAATCCATCTTATCTGCATTAATTATGAGCTTCTACTAGTTTTCTTTAGTTACTCTAAGGAATCGGATAAACGAAATTGAAAGTAACCCCATAACTGGGGGTGCACCTGGTGCAACAGATGTCGTTCAGAATGTAAGGTCCCCGTGATATTCTTTGAGCAACGATCACCGTCTCATGTACCGTGTCCGACAAGCGGCAACACAAATATTCGCTTTGATTCTAAAAAGGTGCTTCACACTAATTTTCTGTGCGCATGTTACAGGTGTATTGATTCTGCGCTTCTATCCTCCAGGATATGGAAGGCGGGATGCTGAGGAAATAATAATTTGATATATCATGCCGTTTCATACAAAAGCCCCACATTAAAATGATCGTTTCTCATATTTTAATCTCAAAATTTTGTAGCTAATACCCTGGAGAGAATATACAGCGGTGCTTTTAAGAAGCTGGAGATTATTAGATACTTTGAGTGGGTCAAATTCTTAATAGTTTTTCGCTGCTTATTGCATTATTAATTTATCAATTTCTCCAATATTGAACCGTTGAAAGCTAGAGGTGAACATTTTATATCCCACTCTGAAATTTTCATCATTTGCCTTCGAAGTATATCTAATTAAAAATCGATTGAAAAATGCATCGGTACTTCCAAGCATTTTGTCCTGAACTACTGTCAGCTAATTAATGACATAACAAAAATCCAGAATCACCCAGAGATCCTGTTCTCAATCAGGACTGGTTTTCCCTGATGGGTCAGGATGCAAGAAAAAGGAAAAAATTAGTAGTTTATCACGTTCTCCAATATTGAACCGTTGAAACCTAGAGCTGAAAATTAAATATCTCACTCTGAAATTTTCATCATTTGCCTTCGAAGTATATCTAATTACAAATCGATCGAAAAATCCATCGGCACTTTTAGTAGAAGTCAACATGGCTTTCTAGGTGGTAAAAGCATTGAAACTGCGTTATTTGAATTAACGGATAAAATATATGAAAGCCTAGATAATGGTGATATTGCTTGCGGTATTTTCCTGGATCTTTCTAAGGCGTTCGAATGCATTGATTTCTCTATCCTATTAATGAAACTGCAACATAATGGAATCCGAGGGATTGAACTAAACTGGTTTGAATCTTATATTAAGGGTCGAACGCATGCTCTTCGAATCAGCAACCCAAAAACAGGAGAGAAGGTGCAGTTGAGGGCATTGGATGTCGGTCTGGGGGTGCCCCAGGGAAATGTTTTGGGTCCACTCCTTTTTGTGATCTATTTCAATGATTATTCTATGCTTTCTATTCAGGATTCAACTTCAGAGTACGTTGCTAGTTTGAAAAACCTGTCAAAGTTTTGCAATTTTGGAAGTTCATTGGAGTTAGTCTTCGGTCTCAGAAGTGAAATTATCCGTCAACGACTTTTCACCGAAATTAATCTCACGTATAAGTCAGCCATCAACATAGCCGAAAGCATGGAAACTGCCGAGAAAAATTCTGGATTGATAGAGGGTACTACCATGACTAAATTCGAGAAGAAATCGTCCCAACGTCATCAGCAAAAATCGCCATTTTTTTCTTCACGACGAGGGTCACATCTAAATTCACGTAAATGCAGCCATTGTGGAAAAATGAATCATCTGTCCGAAAAGTGCTTTTTCAAAGATGCGCAGTGTCATCAGTGTAATAAGCTAGGTCATGTGAGTACAGTGTGTAAAATGAAGAAGGCGTCGTCATCTGTCAAATTCAATAAGTTTGTGGATGCTTGGCAAAACAGTATAGAAGATGATTCTTCAGAATGTTTATTCAATATAAATGATACATTTAGTAATCCTTTCAAATTAAATGTACTGATAAATTCCAAAAATTATCAAATGGAAATTGATACAGGGTCAGCCATATCAACTATTTCAGAAATCTTCTATAAATCTAAATTTAATATGTGAAAATTGTTGGGTACTTCTCTGAAATTTAAATCCTACATTGGTTCAGAAATAAATTCCTGTGGGTATTTCAAAGCAAAGGTAGAGATTGATGAACATTGTAAATCAAATTTGAAACTATTTGTCATTCCGGGTGGTGGTCCTCCATTACTATGACGTGACTGGTTAAAATATTTAGATATCTCAATCGAGAAAGTCTTGAATATCAACAAAATTGATGAAAATTTCAAAATTAATGAGATAGTGAAATTTTTAGAAAGAAAATTTCCGAATGTGTTTGATAGTAAAATGGGCCATTTCAAAGGTGGAAAAGTTAAGCTTTATTTGAAACCAAATGTGAAGCATGTTTATTGTAAACCGCGATCCTTGCCTTTTGCACTGAAAACCAGGGTAGACGATGAGTTAAATTCTTTAGTTGAACAAGGCATTTTACAGAGGGACAATTGAGCGAATGGGCTACTCCGATTGTACCAGTTATGAAGAAAAACGGAGATATCAGAATATGTGGCGATTTTAAAGTCACATTAAATCCATATTTACAAGTGGAAAAGTATCCTATACCGAAAATAGAAGATTTGTTAGACTCAATTAAATATCATAAATATTTCAGTAAATTAGATTTTGCTCAGGCTTATGCTCAGTTTGAGTTGGGCGATGATTCGAAAGAATTAGTGATTATTAATACTAATATGGGGCTATTTCGATATAAACGCTTACCGTATGGAATTTCATCAAGTCCAGGTATTTTCCAAAGAAGAGTTGAAGGTCTTTTCACAGGTATAGAGAGGGTTTACATTTTTTTAGACGATTTTTTGATAGTTTCCCAGACCAAGGAACAGCATTTAAAATTACTTAGTTCAGTTTTTTCGAAATTAAATGAATCAACAAGTCCAGAGCGTTCCTGTCAATAGGGTGCTTCATAAATGGCTTCGTATAATTAATATACTTATGCATATATTTCACAAGTCAAATACCCCAGGGGGTTCATCGATTTGCCGAGAAAGCAAGAGCAGACGCTTTTCTGGCTTTTTGGCCTTCATCAGTACTCTGTAGCTTCTCAACAAATTCAACTAAAATGACCCGGGTTAAGCCTCTCAGAGCCGGCTTGGTCGATAATACCTAATCGCCCACGCCACCTATGAGACAAAACACGGAAATCAGCCTTTCCCCACCAGTGAATATTTGAAGCGTGAAATCACCATGGCGGTATCGCCATTTTTGGCGCTCTAGTTCCTAGGAACTCAGTGCTTATCAATTTGCCCAAATGTCTGTAATTTTCGAGTTTTTGGCTGAAAATGGTCTCAAACGATTTGGTTCGACTCACTGATCAAAACGAATCGAAATCGATTCTGTCCGGCTGGCCTTAGGCACGATAACTCTCGAACGAAAGGAGTTAGAGGATTGAAATTTGCAAGGTGGGTTTGGGGCGTAAATATGTCGGTTGAGTTCGTTAATGGGCGAAATCCAGCAACCGGTTTTGGAGTTATGGCCGATTTAAGTAAAACACATTTTTTATGAATATTTCCGACACCGATCACTCGATCTATCTGAAATTCAGCATCAAATTGTAGAATTAAACCGTTTATACGCATGTGAAGTTTTGTATTGACCAGGTTACCGCAAAGTGTAAAAAAAAAATTTCAAAATAAAAAAAAAATTTTTTACAATAACTCGGACGGAATGAGCTAGGCAGTTGAAATTTTCAGAGTAGGTTAGGGAGATTAATATCTCGGTTGAGTTCGTTATTGAGCAAAATAGGCCAAATGGTTTCGGAGTAACGAAAAAAAAAATTTTTTTAAGTAACAAATTTCAAATTCGATTTTCATTTGAGATGTAGTTTTACCATATAAATCCATTGATATCATTTTCAACTCCAACAAGCTAATATTTTCGGAGATATGATTTTTCGAAATTTCAATAATGAATCATACTTCTATGTTTTCACAGAAGGTTATAATTATTCTATTTGAGGTTTTTTATATGATCTGTGTTCATACTCGTACAGTTCGTCCTGTTCTATAAGACAGAGTCAAATTCATTTCAGCTATTTTAATTTGATTTCTTCCATGGTGCAGTTCTCATTCTCAGATTGCTCATTTAATCTTGATAAATAAACTATTATTTAAATTTAATTTCCTCTATGATGCAGTTCTATCATAAGAATACATTGATATAATTCCCAACTCTGAGAAACGAATACTTTCGGAGATATAATTTGTCTGTTTGAACTAGAGTGCCAGAAAGCTCCTGTCCACAGGGCTTGAACCCATTTTTCATTTTATTCTTGAAAACGCCAAACAGCGTTCATGGCCATTGGGAAGATACTGTCTGAGCTCTGCGGGACTCGTTTCTCGATTAATATCGAGTAAATGGTGGCATATGATTTCACGCTTCAAATATTCACTGGTGGGGAAAGGCTGATTTCCGTGTTTTGTCTCATAAGTGGCGTGGGCGATTAGGTATGATCGACCAAGCCGGCTCTGAGAGGCTTAACCCGGGTCACTTTAGTTGAATTTGTTGAGAAGCTACAGAGTACTGATGAAGGCCAAGAAGCCAGAAACGCGTCTGCTCTTGCTTTCTCGGCAAACGATTAACCCTTTGGGGTCTATTTGAGTTGTGAAATATATGCGTATATTAAATTATACGAAGCCATTTATGAAGGACCCTATTGGCTGGAACGCTCTGGACTTGTTGATTTATTAACAACGGTATCGTCATTTTTCATTATTATGAAATTAAATGAGTTTGGTTTTAGAGTTAGAATGGAGAAATTTGTTTCTTTCAAGAGAAAATTGAATATTTTGGATATGTCATCGATAATGAAGGAATTCATCCTGCACCGAGGAAAATTGAAGCTATTCTTAAAGTTAGGAATCCAAAGAATAAAACAGAGTTGAAATCATTCTTAGGTTTAGTAAATTATTATGCCAGATTCATTCCTAATGTTGCACACAAATTAAATCCCTTGTACCGATTATTAAGAAAAGATGAAAAATTCGTATGGGGAAGTGTTCAGCAATCTGCTTTCGATAGAATTAAAAGAGAGCTAGTTTCATCATTGGTTCTAAATCATTATAATTCGGAATTACCCTTAGTACTAGCCACAGATGCCAGTTCTTATGGAAGAGGGGCTGTTGTTTCTCATATTTTACCCAACGGTGAAACTAAACCAATAACTTTCACCTCAAGGACTTTATCTTCATCGGAATGTAAATAAAGTGAAATTAACTAAGAGGCACTTTCAATAATTTTTGGAATGAAAAAATTTCACCAATACCTTTATGGTCGTCATTTCACATTACTCACAGATCATAAACCTCTCATTTCTATTTTTGGTGATCAAAAGGGTATTCCTATTTTTGCAGCGAGTAGACTGCAGCGATCGAGTGTTATTTTATCGGCGTATGATTATAAAATAAAATTTATAAATACAAAAGAGAATTCCATTGCTGATGCTCTTTCGCGACTACCGTTAAAAATAAATATTGAAAATACCGGGGTAAAGGAAATTGGTTATTTGTGTTATATTCAAGAGAGTTTACCGATCAATTCTAAAGAAATCACAAGAAAATCTAGGTCAGATTCAATCCTAAATAGAGTATTTGGTTTTTGTTTGCATGGATGGCCCGATATTGTGAATGATACCAAATTACTACCTTACTGGCATAAAAGAGACAATTGTATATTGAAGATGGATGTATCCTTTAGGGATACCGTGTGATTATTCCGGAAAGTTTACGTAAAGATATACTTGGAGAAATTCACACTACGCATTTGGGAGTAAATAAATGCAAATCTTTAGCAAGGTCGTATGTTTACTGGCCTAATATAGATGCGGATATATGTAAGTTATGTGCGGAATGTCAAATATGTAGTAAATTCAGAGAAAGTCCTAGTAAGTCGATTTTGTTTCCGTGGCAAAATACAAGAAAGCCATGGTCTCGTTTACATATACATTTTTTTGGGTCCAGTTAAGAATAAAAAATATTTTATAGTAACAGATTCTTATAGTAAATGGTTAGAAGTTTTCGAAATGACATCGACTACTGCTAATAAAACTATAAATGTACTTCAATGTATTTTTTCAAGTTTCGGATTGCCTGATGCGATTGTTTCAGATAATGGTCCACCTTTTGATTCAGTTGAATTCAGGACTTTCACGAAAGCAAATGGGATTAGACATCTATTTTCACCACCTTATCATCCATCCAGTAATGGAGCGGCCGAAAACTCAGTAAAAACCTTCAAAAGAGCGTTAGTTGAGACATATTCTGAAGGTTTGGATATCAATATTTTCATTTCTCGTTTTCTATTCGATTACCCCAATACAGAACATTGTACAACTGGTTCTAGTCCTTCTCAATTAATGTTTGGTCGTAAACTCAAAAGTAGATTGGATTTGTTGTTGGCAAATGGAAACGAAAATATGAGGATAAAAAGTTCACACAGGCAGATCAATACGGTGGTAGAAGTAGAGACTTTGATGTAGGAGAAAAAGTTAATTTAAGGGATTATTCCGTGCCTAATAAACCTACTTGGCGCGAAGGTCAAATTGTCCAAAAAGAAGGGAATGTGATGTATGAAGTTAAATCTCCTGATGGAAAGTCTTTCAAACGACATTCTGACCAAATTTTTAATAGATCGTCGCTGAATTCTTATCCAACTTGCCCTGAAGTTGTTTTTTGGCGCTCTAGTTCCTCGGAACTGAGTGCTTATCAATTTGCCCAAATGTCTGTAATTTTAGAATATTTCGATGAAAATGGTCTTAAACGATTTGGTTCGACTCACTGATCAAGAATCCGTGGTCGGAATTCATTCTGTCCGGCCGGTCAGGCCGGCCGTAGGCACGATAACTCTCGAACGGAATGAGCTAGAGAGGTGAAATTTTCAGAGTAGGTTTGGGGGATAAATATCTCGGCTAAGTTCGTTATTGGGCAAAATCGGACAGATGGTTTCGGAGTAACAAAAAAAAATTTTTTTTTTACGAAACAAATTCCAAATTAATTTTTCTTTAATAAGGAGTTTTATCATAAGAATATATTCATATCATTTTTAACTCTAACAAGCTAATACTTTCGGAGATATGATTTTTCAAAATTTCAATAATAAATCGTATTTCAACGTTGTCACAGAATGATATTATTCTATGAATTGTCATAATGTCAAATGATGTTCCTGAGACATTATCTAATCAATCGAAGAATTGTGAGCGAAGTGAGAAAAATCTCAGTTGTTTGCTCCGAAATTAGTTTTTCTCAGAAAATTCTTACATTTCGGAACTGAACATGAAGTAAGAGATCTGAGAGTAGTGAGACTGCTTTTCATCCATACACATAGATATAACTCTCGAACGGAATGAGGTAGGTAGTTGAAATTTTCAGAGTAGTTTAGGGAGATGAATATCTCGGTTAAGTTCGTTATTGGGCAAAATTGGCCAGATTTAATTTGATTTCTTCCATGGTGCAGTTCTCATTCTCATGATTGCTCATTTAATCTTGATAAATAAACTATTATTTGAATTGAATTTCCTTTAGGATGCAGTTCTATCGTATGAATATATTGATATAATTCCCAACTCTGAGAAACCAATACTTTTGGACATATAATTTGTCTGTTTGAACTAGAGCGCCAGAAAGCTCCTGTCCACAGGGCTTGAACCCATTTTAAATTCTGAGTTCAAACCATATAACTTAAGATCCAGGAAAGCTTTGAATGCAGAATAGAGAGATGAGTTTTTGTTTAGTACCTAAACTTCTATCGCTCTATCTGTTATTATATCAGTATGCTTATATTATATTATGGATGGTAATATACTTAGTATATGTATATATTGGTATATTTTAATTATGTAAAAAATAAGAACAGGGGTGTTTTATTGTATAGCCTGTATATGCGAAGATATTATTGTGATTCGCATTAAGATGTATGACATATGTTTTCTTATTGTGTGTCTTTTCTAGAATAAAACAGTATTGAGTTGAATCTCGTATAAATTAATTGTGCCTAAATCACCTAAATCACCACAATGCAACTATAATAAGTTATGCTGATGATAGCGCATTACTGCTCACTGCAGCAACTTTTGCTGAAATTACAAAGATTGGATGCTCAATAATGAAAGGAGCTGCGGAATGGTTCAGGAACTCTAGACTCATTTTAAACATGGACTAAACGAATGCTGATCTCTTCAAGACAAATCAATCCTTGACCACTTCTAACACTATCAGACTTGGTCAGGAAGAAGTTGGCTTTTCGGACCACATCAAATGCCTAGCAATTATGATTGATGAAACTTCCAAATTTTCCTACCATATTGACTATTTAGCCAAGAAATGGAGCCAGACATGTTATGGGCTGAGAATTCTAAACAAGAACGCAAATAAATCAATGGCTAAAACTTCTTATTACGCAACCTTCAACTCGAGAGCTAGATATGGTATTATTTTATGGGGTCGTGCCAGCAGCACCAATAAAATCTTTATAATACAAAAGCGAGCCATAAGAATACTTGATGATTTACCTTTCAGGGAATTCTGTAGGGACCATTTCAAATCACTTGAAATCCTCACTATACCCGCCTTATATATCTATGAATGTGTTAAATTTGTTCTTCACAAAACGTCGCACTCATACAACACCAGGCATACCAGTAACCTCAATGTACCATCTCATCATTTGTCACTCCTTGAAAGAGGAACCCTATATTCATCTATCAAGTTCTATAATCACTTACTTTCTGATATCATATCAAACCAAAGCGAAACTTTCAAGTAGTCAAAAAACCTTTGTTAAATCTACTGATTAAAATGGAACCATACAGTACTGAAGAATACCTCAGTAAGCTAATTTTAATCAAATTATTTATTTTTGACGCATCTTTGCTGCGCGTAATTTTTTTGACTGGCTCTTACATTTTCCTATGTAATGTGTGCAATAAACTATTTATTTATTCATTTTATTTATTCATTCATTTTGCCCTGAACTACTGTCAGCTAATTAATGAAATAACAAAAATTCAGAATCACCTAGAGATCCTCTCAATCAGGACTGGTTTTCCCTGTTGGGTCAGGATGCAAGAAAAAGGAAAAAATTATATCAAGAACTAGTTAGAGATATTTAATTAGGGATACATACTGGAAGAAGGGTGGCGAGCAATTGAAGTAGTATTCAACAGGCGAACACGCTAGAATACCTCTATTGAGAGCAGATTGAGGCCTTGGTGTGAACAAGTTCTTGGAAAAAGCTGTAAAATCAGAGCCGAGACGTCATGCACGACTAAGGCTTGAACGCATTTTAACCTGATCAATTATCATATACAGGGTGTGAATAAATAATTGCCAAAAAATTTAAGTAGGCAACTCCTGCATAAGAAATAGGGTGGCATTTCATATAATTTATTTTTGAGCAGCCTCTGCTCATATACAGCCCCCTAAAGAAAGGACCAGAAAAGCATTTTTTTTAAACAAAAAAACTGACTATAATGAAATTAAGCAAATATTATATGCGATTGAGAAGGCACTAAAGAAAATTATTAGATGTGGTTCCCCTCTGGGGGTGGAAAAAGCCTACCCTAAAATTTGTTACACAAGAAACTCTTTTGCTCATTCATATAATACCCTTTGAAAGTTAATTTTAGGTAGCTTGATTCATTCTAAACAAATAAGGTCTTCTGTAATTTTTTGTTACAATTCACGGTTTTTGAGGAAAAAAAAATATATCAAAAGGTAGGTACAGGCAGGGTTCATTTATACTCTGGAACTGGAGAGCGAGCTGTAGATGGCGTAATGGTGAGAACAGCTCTGATGGGGGGCACAATAGATATCAAGGTCGCGGTGCAACGTAACCCCTTATCAATAATAATAATAATAATAAAAATAGGTACAGGCATGTAGGCTGGAAATATTTTCAAACATAAATTTATACATACCTTTTCAAGTTTGATTTCGGAAAAGTAAAACCTATTTCGAAAAAAATAAGGGCAATTTCAGAAATAGTGAAACCAATTTCGAAAAAAATATAAGCAATTTCGGAAAAGGTAAATCCAATTTCGGACAAGATATTCAGAATTAATTAGTACAATTTTGAGTCCATAGGACCAATTTTCTTTATTATCGTAATGATTATCTTCCTTCTTACCATTTTAACTTGTGCGTTAATTGATTTAACATGACCAAACTGTAGGAAAAATACTTATCGACTAATTGCAACCTACCTACTCGGTGGAGTTGGGTCATTTGGATTTGGTGTTTCGGTTTACATTTTTGAGTTTGTGTTTCGAATATTTCGGTGTATCAGCGGAATGACTTGTTAAATCATGAAAAAATGTTGTGGATGCATGTCTCATTGTATTGCACTAAGTATTTCAATATAGAGTAGGTTAATTCTCAAACGTACGAGTTAAAATCATAAGAAAGAAGATATTCATTGTGAACATAACAAAAATGGCCACGAAATTGTAGATACTAAGTAATTCTGAATATTTTGTCCGAAAATGAATTTACTTTTTCCGAAATAGGTTTTACTTCTTCCGAAATTGGTTTTAGTTTTTCCAAAAAACGAAAAGATTTCTCCAAGGTACCCGTAACACAATTTGAAAAATGAATAGACAAGAGGAGAAAAACGAACAAATTAAAAATAAACTTAACCTTTCAGAACTCCCCTCTCATAAATTACTCCTCTGTAGCCACATGAATCCCTTGAAGAAGAATCGCCTCCGCTAGTTAGATATTCACTCCTGTTCTTAGAAATCCCGCCCGCCACTGGGACCAGTCGATCTATTATGGCACACCTAAATCTATACTTCAACCACAAGCGCAAGCCTTTTGATAAGGGAGTCTGGTGGGTGAGAACTTGTTCAGTTCCCTCAGTCAAAGTTCCTGGACTATTAGTTGCCCAAATCCTGTCCCCAGATTGGGTTACCCGGTCAAAATTGTTGGAAGATTTTGAATAACTCTAAAAGAAAGAACAATGCGGTTTCTTAAGTCTTCCATATTTTGAACAGAAGTCTTGTAAACTAATGTTTTTAAATGGTCCAAAAAAATCCAGAGGATTTATATCTGGTGATTAGGCTGGCCAGAACTGAGGATAACCTCACCAAATCGATCGATTTGGATATGTACGATTCAAATACTGCCGTGACTAATAATTAAATGAGTGGGGGCCCCATCGAACATAAACCACATTGTCATCATTCGGACACGCAAAGGAATATTTTATCAAGAAGTGCAGGAAGCTCATATTCTAGAAATTGACCGTACGTATTTTCATTTAATCTACGCGGTAGACAATGTGGACCAACTAATTGATCCCCAATATAGCGACGCCAAACATTAAGAGAGACTCATTATGTCACATTCAGATGTCCAGAAAATTTTGCCCCGTCTGTAAATAGGGCCTCAAATTGGGGCTTTTTTTCAATCATTCTCAAAATCCTAGTGGACAACAGAGCCGGAATCCGTTGAATATGAAATGGATATAAAAGCTGTTACTTGATGCTTCTTGAGAGTTACCATTAGAAACACATAAACAAAATGCATATCGTTCATATTTGCGTTTGTGCATACTGCCATCTTGGGTAGAATAACGAAATAAGAAATGTGTACTTCCCACTCTCATCTTTGATTGGAGAATGATTTTTTTTCATGTTAGTCCTCAAGTCATAACGAATCCAACGACAGTTCAAATGATGTGAACCATGAAGTGGACTCCATGCACTCCAAAAATATAAACCTCCTTCGGGCAGTCTGATAAAAAATCCTTCCAGCAATTGTTTGATGTTTTATCTTAATTTGAAATTCACAGACTCTTAAAGCTTCATACAACACAATAAGGTCAAGCGCATTGCACCCTATAATCATCATTGCAAAAGGAATGTTCACCCTTTGAAAAATAAACCACCGTATTCACAAAGCATTAAATCTCCGTTAAGTCCTAACTGAGGTCCTCAGTTAAGGATTATAATAAGAATCGCAACCTCAGTTAACGTGGAAATTAACGTGAAACAGGCCTGTTTCACCACCGTTAAATACGTTAACTGAGGTTACGATTCTTATTAATCCTTAACTGGGGACCTCAGTCAGTACTTAACGGAGATTTAATGCTTTGTGAATACGGCGGATAGCATTTTACACCAATTATAATTTTAAAGCAGTGCAAATGCTCCTATCATGTTCCTGCTAGTTCACGAATGATCCAGCTGACTATACAGAGAGTTCCAACAAAAACTGACAGACGAACTCGCAAAACAGTGTTGACCTATTTATCGGTCAAAGAAAAGCATCAGTCTCAATTCTCTACTTGTAGCATCAAATAAGTATTCCTCTCTTTAGAATGAATATCCTCTTGCCTTAGCCATTAGTTTTTGCTGAACTCGAAATCTCTTATTTCCTTAATGATGTTGATACGCAAATATTTGTACGGACCTGCATATACATAAAATAAGTAGTTTCCATTTTAATTAATATTAAGTACTAGGACGTGTAATGCATTTTCTGTATGCATAACTATCCGTTTCTGCTCTTATATTTCAGCAAATAAGCGGTAAGTTTCAGGACTCACATCGTATATTACACAGGATTATACGCATTATGGAACGATTCGAATAATTTCTGGTAAACGAAATACACAATTTTCGGTATAGGCCTATTCAGTCAGAATTTCCTTTCAACAGTCAGTGTGTAAATAGGTAGGTATTTGTTGTAACTCTGTTCTCTTGGCGAGACCTAGATAAACAAGGAATATACATTATATAATAGTCTTGAGGAACTACGGATATGAACCAGTAGATACTTGTTTTCCTTTGGGCTCAATTAGGTAGCAATTTAGCAATTACCCAAGTCTCCAAACTAGTATTCTCAGGGGTCTTAATCTGCTTACTCTAGACAGGAAGTTTGCTTAAAATTAAGGGATTTGCTGAGAAACCAATAGGTTGATGCTAATCGTTAGTGGGGTATTGAAATTTGAACATAATCCAAGATGACTATTTTTTCAATAATAATGTTATAAGAGAAAAATATGATTTTTTTTAGCTAATACATGCATTTTTGGACTGCAGCAAGATGCTTAGAATATCTGATGTGGATACTAACCAGAATATTTTCTTCCATATAACGCCAAAAGAATCATTTTTCGTACTCTCAACCGTGCGTTATCATTTCAAATGTATTTCTGTAATTTCAAAATTTTGAGCTGTGAATTTTTTTGAAGAAAATAGCTGAGTTAATCAGCCTCATAGCTAATCTAGGTGAAATTGAATTTTTCTTGATTCTGATATTCTAATAAAAACTGATATATTGTTACCATCATTGTATATTTTTGATAGATTTATGTTCGTAGAGCTGGGCGTCACTGCCAGGGATTCGTGACAGAATTCCGGAATAAAAAACGAATAAATTGAATGGCCCGGATGGCGATTCTAGAGTAATGTTATTGGGCAAACATTCATCCAGAAATCTCTGTGACAACCATTGAATGAAAATTATTTTCAATTTATTTACTCTACAACAGTAATGCACAGCAGTAGGCATTTATAGAGATTCATTGAAAAAATCCGGAATAAATAATGACCCAGATGGTGATTATAATGGTATGTCTCTCCAGCAAACATTGATCCAAAAATGTCTGTGAAATACCATTGTAAGAACATTATTTCCATTTTATTTAGTCCACAACAGTAATATACATCAAGAAGCGTTTATAAACATTCGTGAAAGACACCTGGAATAAATAACGAGTGAATATAATTACCAAGATGATAATTCTAGAGGTAATTCTATTTGGCAAACATTGACCCAAAAACCCCAGTGACAACTATTGTAAGAAAATTATTTCTAGTTTACGTAGTCAACAATAGTATTGCAGATCTATAAGAATTTATACAGGAAATATTCGGGAAAGGAAGCCGAAATAGATAACGAATAAATATAATAGCCCAGATGGTGATTCTAGAGGTAAGGCTATTTAGCAAACATTGACCCAAAACCTCAGTGAAAACCATTGTAAGAAAAGTATTTCCAGTTTATGTAGTCGAATATTATATTAAGCGTTTATATGAATGGTGATTCTAGAGGTATGGCTATTTGATAAACTTTGAACCAAAAACCTCAGTGAAAACCATTGAAAGAAAATTATTCCCAGTTTTTTGTAGTCAATAATTGTATTACAGATCAGTATATATATATATATATATATATATATATATTCGGGATAGGAAGTCGGAATAAATAACGAAAAAATATAAGAGCCCAAGTGGTGATTCTAGAGGTAAGGCTATTTGGCAAACATTGCCCCAAAAACCTCAGTGAAATCCATTGTAAAATAGTTATTTTTGTATCTAGTGCGCGAAATGCTACTTAGGTAATCGAGAACTGATTTTTTTAACGAGGCGCAGCCGAGTTAAAAAAAATAGTCGAGATCACCAAAGTATTTCGCGCATGAGATGCAAACAACATTTTTTCTACAAACTTCAAAAATATTGTTCTAAAATAAGTAACATGCTTAGCTTAATATGAAAAATAGTATGGAACTGGCTTAAACTGTTTTTCCAAATCAAGTAATTACTGTAACTATGGAAATAAAATGGCATTTGTTGACCATTATTTCAAAGTGACAGTTCTTGATAATTATTTTGGAGCGACTTTTTATTCGCGTCAATTTCGTGCGTGATATTTATAACTGTGAAATAATGGAAATTTCGAGCGACGATGATGTAAGCAGTACCTCACCTAACTCGGCAGATGCGGCCAATTCTGTAATTTTAAATCTTTCACCGGAGAAATCGAGGAACATAAAGGTTAAAATATAAAAATTCCCTATAGTTTACATGCAGTGTGCGAAGTAGGTATTTCGCACACTACTTCGCGCACGGTGTCATGCTTACGAAGGAAAATGAAAAAAAGGGTCACTTCGCATATTGTTGTCAATGCGCGAACCTTGTCATTTTTTGACGTTTGTAGAAAAAAATTATTTCCAGTTTATGTAGTCAACCATAGTTTTGCAGATCAGAAAGCTTTTATATAGATTCGAGAAAGGAAGCCGGAATAAATAACGAATAAATATAGGAACCCAGATGGTGATTCTAGAGATAAGGCTATTTGGCAAACATTGACCAAAAACCTCAGTGAAAACCATTGTAAGAAAATTATTTCCAGTTTATTTAGAACAGTACTGTACATCAATAAGCGTTTCTAGAGATTCGTGAAAGGATCCGGGAATACAAAACGAATAAATATATAACCGATGGCGATTTTAGAGGTATTAATATATTATTTATTATATGGGTTGTGCTGGGCAGAAGAAACCCGCTCCTCCACTGCGACCAATCGGTCTATTGTGGCACACCTGTAGTATATAATCTATACTTCACCCACAAGCTCAAGTCTCTTGATAAGGGATGTGAGTCTGGTGGGTGATAACTTGTCCAGTTCCCTCAGTGTCAGTTTGTGGACTCCTAGTTCCTCCAGTCTGATCCTGTCCCCAGCGGGGCAGTCACACATGATGTGTTCGATAGACTCGTCGTCCTCCAGGCAAAGTCTGCACTCGGAGTCCTCAGTCAACCCCAGCGTATTGAGGTGTTTCCTGAGGCCACAATGGCCCGTGAATACAGCTGTAAGGATTCTCAGGTCTACCCTGGAGAATTTGAGCCATTTTCTGGCTCTTTCAGCTGATGGGCCAGTAATTGTTGAGCGAGCATGCCTGTGTCCAGGTATGCTGCTCCAGATTTCTTGGACCTTTTAGTCCACCCATCTGTTGTTTTCCTTCGCCGCTGCTCTCAGAGAGATACCGCAGGCCGGTTCAGGTCCAATGAGTCCCATGGAAGCCCCCCGTGCCGCCAATGAGTCCGCCATCTCATTACCCTTTATGCCCGAGTGGCCCGGGACCCACAAGAGCTGCAGCCTGCAGCGCCCTCCAAGTTCAGCGAGTGTGGTTCGGCAATCCTGCACAAGCAGGGATATGCAGTTGTATGAAGTCAAGGCCTTCAAGGCAGCTTGGGTATCCGATAGGATCTTGATTGATCCGTGAGCCCAACCTTTCTCAAGTATGAGTTTCGCACAGTGATCAATGGCGAGAATTTCTGCTTGAAAGACAGTCGCAAAACCACCCAGGCTGATGGATTCACCCCTAGCAATTCTGCAACCACTGACTCCCGCTCCCACCCCTTGGGTGTTTTTTTTTAGAGCTAAGGCTCTTCGGTAAACAATGATCCAAAATCTCTGTGAAAACCATTGTAAGAAAGTAATTTCCAGTTTATTTAGCACATAATACAGGGTCTTCATAAATGATTGTAACATCGCAGTTGGTTTTCGATTTTTAATTGCCACTTCTCACTTATTGTATGTTTATATCATAGAATTTCTAAACTGACGGCCAATATTGAAATATTTTAATTTCTTAATATTCCTTTTAAAAATCGTGAAAATTTCCAAATGATTTAAATCTGCAATGATTTATGATTTAGAACAAAACATTTATTGTTATGTCCTGATGTACCACAATCGTAAATTAATAAATGGTGAATGGATTTACTCTAAAGAGACCTGTAAAAATGAATATCTGGCAAAATATCCTGATGTTCAGATACTCGTATCTTCTCAGAAAGCCCACATCAAAATGTTATAAACAGATTCATGCAGACTGGAAGCGTTAACAAGGGAAAATCGACAGGAAAAACTTAAGCTTATCAAGAAGTTGTTGAAGAACTAAGAACACGAGTTGAACAAAATCCTCAAATGCCCCTGAATAAATTATCTTTACAGTCTGGTGTCCTCTTGAGTACTTGCCAAAAAGTATTGAAAAAATTAACTGAATTTGCACTTTACAAAACAACGATTCCCTCTCGATTCCATCAGCTTGATATTTTCTGAAAAAAAAACCAATTCCAGCATCATTTATCATTCATTATTCTATCGATCAAATTACCTCTAGTCATCACAAGGTCTGTTGTAAACCCAGAGAAGGAGTAGGGCTCAGCAATTATGGCTTGTACCCAAAATCACGTGTTATAAAAACTCAAATCCAATCATTTAATTGAAAATTTCACTTTCTACAAACTTAATGCGAACTAGGTCAACTATTAAGTCATTGTATTTTGTATAATGAAAAATTTTTGTCCAAACTCTCGATTCCATCAGCTTGATATTTTCTGAAAAAAAACCAATTCCAGCATCATTTATCATTCATTATTCTTTCGATCAAATTACCTCTACTCATCACAAGGCTGTTGTAAAACCAGAGAAGGAGTAGAGCTCAGCAATTATGGCTTGTACCCAAAATCACGTGTGATAAAAACTCAAATCCAATAATTGAATTAAACATTTCACTTTCTACAAACTTAATGCGAACTAGATCAACTATTAAGTCAATGTATATTGTATAATGAAAATTTTTGTCCAAACTGGAACGGGAGGGAAAGTAATCTCCCAGTAACAATGACGTTCGAACTCATCATTTATCGTTGCCAATGTAAACAAAGGAGAAAGTGAGGTTATGCCTATATTATGAATTCTGTAGCTGGAATTGCAAATGAGAACAGCACGCATGAAATGGCAGAATGAGATGATTTCAGAACAATCTACAATTTTACAATCATTTATAAAAACCCTGTATAGTGATGTATGCAACAAGATTCATAGAATATTTTGTAGGCATCTAATTCGAGTCGATGATTATAAAATTATTACTAAAACATTAATTTTGTTTCTCATATGGCAGAAATTTAAAGTGAAAACGTTTCTGAATATTCAAGGGTCCGTTTTAAATTTTGATTTCTCTATGAAACGAATTCCAGAGGTGTTTAAGATTCAGTGGTGTTCGGTATTTCATACAGTGAGATAAATTTTATCCTTAGACATTTGAAATACAATATAAAATTGAAATATTCTTGAAATTAAACGCGTAAAAGCCCTGTGGACAGGAGCTTTGACACTCTTGATCAAACTTTGACGAATCATCTCCAAAATAATTGGTTTCTCAGAGTTGGGAATGATATCAATAAATTCGTATAATAGAACTGTATCATAAAAAAATATGATACAACTGCATTACGAAAGAAATTGAATTCAAACAACAGCGCCAAAAACCACGAACTTACCCAAGATATTCATTCCTCAAATCCACTCTGAAAATTATATTATATCAATTGAAACTTAGGCAATATTTGAGTTTTGTTGTTATTCTGAACCTATTCTGATAAACCTACCAAAGTATATATTTCCATCACCATATGGTGATGGAAATATATACTTTGGTAGGTTTATCAGAATGGGTTCAGAATAACAACAAAACTCAAATATTGCCTAAGTTCCATATGAATTATCCACGGTCATTAGAAGATCACCAAAAGTGGTTGTTCAATTTTTGATAACCATATCTCCGTGGTTTCTCACAGTTGGGAATGATATCAATGGATTCTTATAATAGAACTGCACCATAACTGCATTAAATTCAAATAGTAGTTTATTTATCAAGGTTACATGAGCAATCTGCAATGATTTAACCTCGTGGAATGGGGTGTTGCAAGCTACACTCGGTGCATAGTTTTCACAACTCGAAATAAATACGGAAAGTATCATCGAATTTGTTTTCGTTACTCCGAAACCATAGGGTAGATTTTACCCAATAATGAAATTAACCGAGATATTTTTCTCCCAAACCTTCTGTGAAAATTTCAACTGTGTAGCTCATTCCGTTCGAGAGTTATCGTGCCTAGAGCTGGCCAGAAATGATTTTGATTTCGACCACGGATTCTTGATCGGTGAGTCGAACCAAATCGTTTAAGACCTTAGGCAAACTTTCGATTGCAAAGATTCGGTAACTGTTTGCGTCTGTTTGACATCAACAACAAGGTTTCTGTAGTTTTACTTTTGAAACAAACCTTTCCCAGATGACCCTTGACCTTGCATTTGGAGCAAATAGTGGGAGATCCGCACCTGTAACAATAATTTTTAGAATTTACATTTTTGGAATTATTTGATGAAGACTTTGCAAAAGCCTTTTTAGAGGAAAACCGATCACTTTTGCCTTTTCCCCACTTAACACTGTTTACACTTGCACTCGCACTTGCCACATTGCTTCTGTGTGGTTGTGCCGCATCTCTTGCTGATGTTTCCATACTGATAGCTACTTCTAGAGCCCTCTCTATAGTCAGGTCCTTCATTTCCAACAAACAACTTTGAATATTTTGTGTTCTAAGACCGAACACGAATTGAATTCTCAACGCTCTCTTAAGATAATCGCAAAATTTGCAGGTTGTAGCTAATCATTGCAAAGCAGTTAAGTATTTTTGAACACTTTCCTCTTCATTTTGTTTCCTTTGTATGAAACGGAAGTTTTCTGCAATTTCTAATGGTTCAGGATTGTAATGTTGTTTCATTTCCTTAATAATGTCATTGTACTCCATATTATTTGGATTTTTAGGTGACACTTTGTCGCAGAGAACATCGTTGGCATCAGGTCCCATGGAATGTAATATTTCTGCAGCCTTTTTCTCATTAGGATTCAGGAAAACTTCAAAGGCACTTTCCAAGCGCATTAACCAACGGTCGAATTTCTTTGAAACATCGTATGTTTCGATTGAAAACACTGTATGTATTAAATGTGTAGGTGCAGACATCTTGTTTTGAACGTAATTGATGATTCTTACCCGTGGTCGCTGGTGTTCTTTGTATTTTGCGTTGTTATTTACATAGATTCGTTTTTTACCTCGTTGCCAACTGTTGTGTACGTAGAAGGTGAAATTCGTAATTCGAATAAATATCGGTGAAACTTGCTTTAATTATTTATTACTAAATTTCTGTAATCTCCATTAACATGTGCACTTCTTATCGTAAATCGGAATAGGAATGAATGATGAAGAAGGAAATCTCCCAGACCACACATTCCTTGCGCACTAATTACATATGCGCGTAAGAAACCCCGGGAAATTTAAACTGTTCAAAAAGCATGATATATCAATTCACATTCCATGAATTAACAACTGGAAATTACACTTTCCGTTTATGCCTCAATCAATCAACCTGGTACATGTACTCCTCTGACCACTCGTAAACACGCATTGAATCTCATTCATTTCGATAGCATTACCGGCCTCAATCCAAGAAACCGCGTCATTCCAACCCCTATGGTTCAGGATATAACTCGGTCGAATTAGCGTATATTGAAATACGTCTTCAGGGAAAAATCAACATTCTCTTACCAACTTCTCCAGAGTGAAAACGCGAAGAGTTATGGAATATCCGATAAGTACATGCGAAGACCTGCAAATGCTGGAAAGAATTAGCTTCACATTAAAAAATCCTATTGATGGCACTTTGCGGATTACGAAAAGACGGAAATGTGAAATTTCAACAAAACTATCCTGCACGTATGCAGAACTACCAAAGGATGATTTCACGATTTCACGTCAAAACAAAAATGATCAATAATATAAAACTCACATAAGGTTTCACAATTCTTCCATATTTTAGTTAGTTCCCCTTTGGACATATTATACCGATCACAATCATCAGATAAAACACATGTAGAAAATCGTGGATAAACTGATTGCGATTATAATTCTGGTTGAAAGGGATTTTTTTGCAGAAAATGGTCTGAAACGATTAGGTTCGACTCACCGATGGATAACTCAAGGTCCAATTCAATTCTGTCCGGCCAGCCATCCTCTGCCAAAATAACTTTCGAACGGAAAGAGATAGCGACTTCAAATATCATGGATTGGTTCCGCATCCAAATGTGACGGTTAAGTTCGTTTATGGGCATTATTGGCCAAACGTTTTTGTAGTTGAAATTTTGTTTTCCCAATAACTTAAACAACGCAGATCTGATCAAATTGAAACTTGGTAACTTGTTGTAGATAGTGAATCATTCCATTATAAAATTTAAAAAAATTATTGAAAAAATTCGGTATCTCAGAAACTATCCATTCGATATCGCTGAAATTTTGCGAGAGCCTTCAAAAGCTAATTCAGCCATACAGTAAACTTTCAAATTTGAACACGATCGGTTGGCAGCGTTCAGTATCTGTACAATATTAAATTTTTGACGCGCTGTTCTGGAGAACACGGTGTCTATCAATTCGTCCAAATTTCTGTAATTTTCAAAGTTTTGGCCGAGAATGTTCTCAAACGATTAGTTTCGACTCACTGAAGAAGAATCCAAGCTCAAAACTGATTCAGTTAATAACGCAATGAGTTGAGAGTTCAAATTTTCGGAGTAAGTTTGGTGTCCAAATACGCCGGCTAAGTTCGTTAAGGGGAAGTATTTTCAGAGTTATAGCTGTCTGATATTTTGATATCCTAATAACTCGAAAAATACTGATCTTATCGAATCAAAGCGCAACAGTTGCTTGAAAAATATACACACGAAGACTTATCCAAAATTGTGTAAGGATCGCACGACTGGAAAACTAAAAAAAATATTTAAAGAAATTATCAGAAACTATCCGACAGATATCGTGGCAATTCTTCGAGAGCCTTCAAAATATTATTTTTTAGCAAATATCTAGATTTGCACTCGATCATATATACAGGGTGAGTCTTTAAGTTGTACATTAATTTTAACCGTTGTTTCTAATCGTCAAATGAAACACTTTTTTCATTTACTATTTTTCCAAAGTCAGCTCAGGTAAAAAGATTACAGGCTGTTGAAATTTTGAAAAAAAAAAAACTTTCTATTTTATTGCTTTGATATCCTTTTTGCGCAGTATGTTCTAGGGAACATCGCGTTATCATTTTGCCCAAATGTCAGTAATTTTCGGTTTTTTCGCCGAAATGGTCTCAAACGATTGGGTTCGACTCCCTGATCAATAATTCGAGGTCAAATTTGATTCTGACCGGCCGGTCGAAAGGCCGGCCGCTGCCAAGATAACTTGAGAACGGAAAGAGGTAGCGACTTGAAATTTTCAGGGTAGGTGGCGCATCCAAATAGGACGGACAAGTTCGTTAATGGGCATAATTGGCGCAATGGTTGCCGAGTAATAATTTTGTCTACAACCAATACTAATCCGATTGAATTGAAACTTGGTGAGTCGTTGTAGAATATAAACGTAAGGACGTTTGTGAAATTTTTTGCACATCGTATCGCTAGAAAATTTTTAGAAAATCATTAAAAAATATTATTTATGTCACGATAACCTAACAACGGAAAGAGATAGTGACTTGTAGTTTTCAGGTTAGGTTGAGAATCTGAATACACCATTTGAGTTCGTTTATAGGCATAATCGGCAAAACAGTTTTGCAGTTATACCCATCTGAAATTTGGTTGTAATTTCCTCAATAACTCGAAAAATTCATAAATGATCCAATTCAAACATGGTTATTAGTTGTAGAACGGCAACGCAAAAATTCTAGCGAAATAATGTCAATAATTTTCATGCAGGAGTGTATTAGCACATTGTGAAATTTGTAAACGCTAGTAACTTTATACCTGAGCCGAATCTGGGAAAATGGTAAATGAAAAAATTGGTTCAAGCACAGACGTGAAGTCAGAAGCTTTTACGCGTATGTTCTATTGTCCATTCTTCTGTATTGGACACCCTTAATCGAATTTACCATGGTAAATTATGTTGTCCATTCTCCTGTATTGGACACTTAATTCGAATTTACCATGGTAAATTCGAATTAAGAGTGTCCAATACAGGAGAATGGACAACATAATTTACCATGGTAAATTCGATTAAGGGTGTCTAATACAGAAGAATGGACAATAGAACATAAGCGCAAAAGCTTCTGACTTCACGTCAGTGCTTGAACCAATTTTTTTTTTCGTGATTTTTTTAAAATTTTCTAGGGGTACGGTTCTTAAAATTTTTTTTTTCGAAATTTTTTTCAAATTTTCTAGGGGTGCGGTTCTTACAAAATTTTAAACACGTCTTTATGTTGATTTTCTACTACTAGTTACCAAGCTTCAATTCGATCGAATATTTATTTTTTGAGTTATCAAGGAAATAATATTCCAGGTGGGTATAACTCGGAAACCGTTAGACCGATTATGCCCGAAAACGAACTCAACTCTCCCGTTCGGATACGCAACCTACCCTGAAAATTGCAAGTCCCTATCTGCTTTCGTTCGAAAGTTATCGAGGCAACGGTCACCCATCTACTGAACTCACACAAGAATGCTCGAATCTCCAACAAAATTTAACCGATCGTATTAAAACTTGAAACTTAGCAGTAGAGTTAGGTTATGAAGACTCTTGCAAAATTTCAGCAATTTCAAACGTATAGTTACTGATATATAGATTTTTTTTTTAAATTCAATGATTTATTGAAAATTTTCTACAGATGCTATCCGCACCAAATTTTGCAAACATTTTTGCGTTGGCATTCTACCACTAATTACCATGTTTGAATTCACTCGGTTCAGTATTATTCGAGTTAATGAGGAACAAAAAACCATCAAATTCCAGAAAATTTCAGATGGCTATAACTCTAAAACCGTTTGGCCGATTATGCTCATAAACAAACTGAGAAGTCTCGTTCTGGTGCACATCCTAACCTGAAAACTTCAAGCCGCTATCTCTTTCCGTTCTCAAGTTATCGTGACAACAAAAATATTTTTTAATAATTTTTTTAAAATTTTCTAGCCATACGATTCGCATAAAATTTCACAAACGTGCGTAGGACCATATTCTACAACTACTCACCAAGTTTCAATTCGATCGGATTCATATTGGTTGAAAACAAAATTATTACTCGGAAACCACCGGGCCGATTATGCCCATTAACGAACTCGTCCGTCGTATTGGGTTGCGCCACCCACCCTAAAAATTTCAAGTCGCTAGCTCTTTTCGTTCTCAAGTTATCGTGGCAACGGCCGGATGGCCGGACGGCCGGCCGGACAGAATCAAAAATAACGATTCTTAAATTTTCTAATTTTCAGCGCAATTTCTTAAATTTTTTCTGTCATAAGAACATTCTCCTGACAATAACAAACACAACAAAAAAAATAGTGAAATCGGTCCAGCCGTTCACGCGTGAATTCATTTATATATATAGATAGATTGTTATTGTTTTACTGAATCATAATGTCCACTATATTCTCAAGGATTGTTAATTTTTATTGATTATCACAATTTTTATTTGTATGTTTTCAGGTGGTTTCTTCAGGGAAGAAATAATTGAGGAAACGGAAATCTGAGCCGGGGAGAATGGTTCAAATGACAGGTTTGGATTTGTGCGAGAAATTAAAATAATCTTTACCATCTAGTTGGGTCTAATAATTTAAATATGTTTTTACCAGAAAAGCCAGAGATATCATTCAACAGAAATTTATCGCTGTTATCCTTCAAGATTTCATATTGTTTAATTAATGTCAACGATATTTATTTTCTCTGTGTAAAATACTTAAATTTTCAGTGGTGATTTAGTGGCCGGTATAAGGCATTTTAGTGCAGACTTAGATTATTTGTTTTGATGTTCGTTAAATATTTTAATTGCTTTTCCTGTAGCAATGTAAATGTTAAAGGGAGGGCAATTTGCACAAGTTATTATGTACATTATTATTGATAAAGAGATATTCTACCGTTTTGTGTCTACTATTTGTCAATGTGTAATTGTATTTCTTTTAAGTTGAATTGATTTTTGGCGCTCTTGTTCCTCGGAACAGAGTGATTATCAATTTGCCCAAATGTATGTAATTTTCGAATTTTTGGCTGAAAATAGTCTCAAACGATTTGGTTCGACTCACCGATCAAGAATCCGTGGTCGAAATCAATTCTGTCCGGCCGGACGGCCGGCCGTAGGCATGATAACTCTCGAACGAAAGGAGTCAGAGGATTGAAATTTTCAGAGTACGTTTTTAGCATGAATACCTCGGACGAGTTCGTTGACGGGCGAAATCCACCGAGCGGTCTCGGAGTTATGGCCCTTTTTGGTTAAAACATTTCTTATGAATATTTCCGTAACCGATCACTTGATCTATCTGAAATTTAGCATCAAATTGTAGAATAATGACTTCTATATGCATGCGAAGTTTTGTTTTGATCGGGTTGCAACAAGGTATCAAAAACAATTTTTTTTAATTTTTAAATTTCGTTTCTACAATAACTCTCGAACAGAATGAGCTAGGCAGTTGAAATTTTCAGAGTACGTTTGAGAGATAATTATCTCGGTTAAGTTCGTTACTGGGCAAAATTGGCCTGATGGTTTCGGAGAAACGAAAAAACAAATTTTTTTTTACAACACAAATTTCAAATTTGACTCCTTTTAAGATGCAGTTTCACATAAAAATCCATTGATATCATTTTCAACTCTAACAAGCTTATACTTTCGGAGATATGATTTTTAGAAATTTCAATAATGAATCGTACTTCTGTACTTCTTATGTTTTTATAGAATGGTGTACTTAATTATTGTATCTATGAATAATTATATGGTCTGTGTTCTTACATGTCATCTTATTTTCCTAAGCATTTTGCAGCATTTTTTTTAAACGACACTTTTTTTAAATTTAATTTCTTTCATGATGCATTTCTATCAAAGGAATCCATTGATATAATTCCAAACTCTGAGAAACCAATACTTTCGGAGATATAATTTGTCTGTTTGAACAAGAGTGCCAAAAAGCTCCTGTCCACAGGGCTTGAACCAATTTTTATGGAAGTTTTCACAACCTGGTGTTATAATAAAACGATTTTTAATTGTTTTATTTGGGTAAATTTTATTGATTATTGAATTTCCTTTCATGGAAATTAGAATAGCAACAATGAGCTTTCATAAGTATTGGTTGTGAATTGCTACCTGATAAATGTTGTCAATTTCTGTTTTGTAATGTTCGTAGGATAAGGGGACATTAATTAGTCTATGAAATAAGAATATAAAGGCCGCTCTTTTCATTATGGACGCACGGTAAGAATTGAATGGTATCATTAAGTCTGATTGTGTTGGGTTTCTGTAAACTACAAAGGAAAAACTATTATTTTCGTTCAAAGTTATATTTGAATCTAAGAACTTAATCGAGTTTAAGTTGGAACGTCCTATAGTGCACTTCATCTTGAATTTTGAGTTAATTACAGGAAGAAAAACATCCAGTTCACTGTCAGTACCTGACTATACACCCTGTAAACAGATTAATATCACTAAACACCTTAATGAAACTATGTTGAACATCGTTCAACTATGTATCTATTTTTTTCAGAAATTCAGAAGTTACACGTTACACGTTACAAGCAGAAATATTTATTCGTTTTCTGAACTCTGATTCTACAGGAAATCTCTTGAATGAATAGTGAAAATGATATTCGCCCTTTCTAATATATCTCCGAGTTAGAATGTGAGTACGAAGTTGAATGAAAAGATGAGGGAAGAAGTCGATTCATCTATAGCAGCAAAGTCATTAATCAAACAAAGGAAACCTACGCTAAAATATGCATTATCCAAAGTCCGCAAGGGGTAGTCATGGCCACAACTGAAAGCATTGTATGACAATAAAGTGGGAAAATTTCCTTTTTGTTCATGAATGCGCATATGCGGTACGGATAAATCTACAGGAATATTCACGGAAATTTTAATAATTAGGTGTTTCTGGGAAACCAAATCGAATTCCAATCTGAAAATTTACGTGTAGGTGTATTGGCATTGGAACTTTCTGGCTAAAATATTTGCCTTGTAATGCAACTTGTTATAACAGAAGTGGGATGGCACTTTGTTATTTCAAATGGATTTGACGCCTCGAAGAGGAAGAAACATACAAATTCCTTGGGATGAAACAACGAGGTGCACTGGAGACAATTTAAATGGAATTTCAATATCTGACGGATAGTTTCTGTTATAAAGAATATTTTCAAATATATTGATTCAATTTTCTACTCTTACTCTCCTGCCGGTTCACTTCGGTATTTTTCCACTAAATACCTTCGATTCCGTGAGATCAATAGTTTTTGAGTTATTTGTTGAACACATTTCACATGGCTAGGGCTTCACGCGAGAGCCAGATTTTTCTCGTCTCGTCTCGTAAAAGCGATGTATATTTTGAAAATGTTAGGTTATAGTCATTTTCCTGTCAGATAGAGATAACTACGCAACGTTGTCCTCTCTACATATAGAAGTCCCAGTAATTACGCATTTTCACAATGTGAATTTACTTCGGGAAAATAATGAATTTGAGAAGATATTATGTGAATTCAATAATTCCACAGTCCTGGTGACTGTAGAAGAAAATTTTTACTCTGTTGATACTGGAAATATTTCACGTAAATAAACTGGTTGGAAGAATCAATTATGCTATTTTCTTGTATGGAAATCAAGAATCAAGTGTTGTAATTTTATTGGAAAATAATCGATAGAGTACTCCGTTATTTATTTGTGATAGTTCATTTGAAGAAAGAATAAAAGTACCCGAATAACCTGGCAGGAAAACTTCTAAACGAACAGACGTACGTATGGAATTCCCCACTTTTCGAAATTCTCAAGGAATAAGCCTACACAATATATTCAAATACCTTGTTGCACAACTTGAAATACACCAGTTTTAAAATGTAGTAGTACTACGAAACCCGTGTCATTCTCATACCTCAATAAAATATAGGAAACTAAGTAATTTCATTCGAGAGTTCAACATGTCAGAATGAAGTTTTCCTATTGCAGATTTCGGTTCTGTATAGCACTCCTACTTTCGGCATGTTCAATTTCAAAGCGAAGAGTTCTTTATTATATTCGAAGATAATGTAATGTTGGTTATGATTATGTTCAGAGTAGAAATTGGCAACGTCTCTGCGGATTGTTTTGACCTTGACGATATTTCAGCAGTGCCAACCTGCCTGTGTTTTAGTTACAAAAACGTGATAGACCTAAATCATGGCCAACCGGGAGACTTTATAAAAGTGAATGGATGTATACATCTGTGAAACTACGTATAATAAAACTGGTAAAGAAATTCAATGCTTCGAAAAGTGTTATGAAAAATACGCCAAGAACACCCCCAATGATCTACCCACTGGGAAGGTATTCTTTGAAAACTATACCAAATTGTTCAATTCTATTAAAGAATGTATCGACATCGATAGCCTATTTAAAACATCAACAAAACTTTCGAAATATTGGAAAGCTGAGTTTGAAGAATATTTGCTGTTAGAAAGAGCAAATAGGAATCAAAATATTTTACAGTGTTGGAGGGTGATGAAAAACGTCTTCCTACACTTTCCAAGATGGCCGATGATTAATTAATGGCTACATCCGTGCCTGTTGAAAGATTATTTTCCACAGCAGGTGTGATCATGGCAAAAACACGTACATCATTGAAAGATGATGTGATGCAAGCGTGATTATGTTTGAATTCTTAGTCATCGAGTAGTTTAAAAGTTGAAATTATCAGGGTTTAAAATTAAAAATAATATGTACCTGTACAAATATAAGAGCGTAATTAATATAGCTTTACAAAATTATTCATTATTATATACCATTTCGTTTATGTATTATAATATTTATTATCGTTATTCAGAATTAAGCGAGACGAGACGAGACAACTGATAACGAGACTTAAACGAGACTTAATTTTTTGGGAATTGGCGAGACCGAGACGAGATTTTTATACTCTCGCCTACTCTCGTCTCGTGTGAAGCCCTACACATGGCTATACCTCCGAAATCACTTGGCGGATTTTGTCCATTAACGAACTTAACCAGAGCATTTGGACTACAAAAACACAGCAACTCTCCAACTCATTGCGTTTGAGAGCAATTGTGCTGATGGCTGGACAGTATTAGGTTTGACCTTGGATTCTTCATCAGTGAGTTTGTAAAACGAAGGAGCTCTTGGAAACTTAAGCTCTATTGTTGTGAAATTCTGGAAAGAAAATATTTGTGTCTGTTTAAAATCGCAAATTATTCTCCGTGTACATCACTCAATCTTTTTCGCATCGCAGTGTGTTTGAGTTCGTAAGAATTTCCCTAGGTGGCGCTGAAAACATTTTCTTTCCAGTTGTTCACAACAATAGGGTCTAAGTTTCCTAGAGCTCGTTCCTTTGTCATTCAGTGGCTAAGTTAAGCTGAGGATTGGCAACAGCCATGAAACTGGTACGTATCTGTCCTGAATGACACTTTCCTCTTTGGGGGAACACTGAGCGATAAGGTTGCTTTCCCGGATTACGAGGAAATAATTGACGGTTGAAATCAATGAATATTTCACTGTGTGTCTTTGACCTTGTAGAATCTTTCTGCCATAAATTATGTTACTAATCGTAACAGTGCACATATACAGCGCTTCCCAGCAACTCTGCACCAAGAGAGACGTATCTTTTCTATTAATATTTCCGAATTATATTTTTTACAAAAAGTTGGTGCATCAAAAATGATTGAAAATAATATACAAGTCAGCCAACTGCAACTTCCGATTTGAGCGGAAATTGCCCTTTTTTAAGAAAAATTTCGACTATCTCGGAAAAATCGAACTTTTTGTATGAAATCCTCTAAGTAAACTTGTTCGAAATTACAATTCAGATCAATTTTCAAAAATTCTGGTCGGAAAACCGTGAAAAATATTTTTTCTTCTTTTACTTATAACTCTTAAAAGTTGAATAATTTCTGAACGGAATTTTTTTTGGGTGACTAGACAATATTAGTGTCAGCATGAAAAGAATATAAAATTCAGTTTGAACTTAGTTTACCAACATTTGTTTATACAAACCTGTGATCATAGAAAATAATTAACTGGCATGGGAATTGAACTAACGATGGATATTCAAGACAAAGTTCTATTTCAACGGAAAATCTAGCAATAAATTAGCCATTTGCATTCTTGTGATTCTTGGACGTGAATTGAATGTGAAGGATTGCGAAAATACGAATAGGAATAACTTTGCACCAGAATGACACGACTTTTGAGAGAAAATTCGAACAAATGTAGAAAAACCAAGTTCAAATGGAATTTACAAGTTACAATCATATTCAACCTGACACTTATGTCGTATAGTCACTGAAAAAAAATCCGTTAGGTAATTATACCATTTTTAAAAGAGTTAAAATTATAGCAAAAAGAGGAAAAATATTTTTAATGGTTTTTTGACCTCAAATTTAACACATTGTTAACTAAATTGTAATTTCAATCAACTTTACATAAAGCGTTTCAGAAAACAAGTTTGAATTTTTCGAGATAATGGACATTTTTACTTGAAAATGGCGATATCCGCCACTGGAAGTCTCAGTTGGCCGAGTTTTATATCATCTTTAATCAATTTTCATGCACCAACTGTTTGTAATTAATAACATTCACAAATATTGATAGGAAAGAAAAGTCCCTCTCGGTGCGGAGTTGTTGGGAAGCACTATATAACTCTTTTTGGCGCTCTTGTTCCTCGTGTGGTAAGTAGGTTCCTTTGGGGTGATGATTTAAACACAGTAGTTAGACTTTCTACTTTATTTCCCTTTTACCTATTCTATCAGACTCTTGTCCCATACTAACTATATATACCTAAGAACTCACTACTACTTGAACTCATTGGGTGTCAGTCCCCCGTACAGTTCAAAGTTCCAAATATGTCATGCATCAGCAAATAGTCAAATACATTCTACTTCGAATCGATCATTTGAACTTTAATTAGGATATTCAAAATTGCTGACACCCATACCTATACTACACCTCCTGGTTTTTTTTTGTGTGAAATAATTTTCAATTTATCGGGAATTATTTCAGAACTTAGTTTTCAATCCCCTATTTTTTACATAATAAGATGATTACACTAAAGTTTACATTCTCTTATATCTAAGATTAAAGTCTATTAAATGGTTTTGTCCTATTTTTATGCACTGTTACAAGTTTGTTGTTTTTATTCAGTGTAACATTAGGTTCATTTTCACTCACTACCACGTAAGGACCTTCGAACAATGACTCTAGTTTGTCACCTGTTTCGTTTTTAACTAACACTAGGTCACCACTTTCATAACTAACAGAGTTTTTGTTTTTATCATACTGTCTTTTTCTTGTTTCTTGTTTTACTTGACAACAATGCCTGCCTTGCTTCACTTTGGGCTTTTTGTAACCTGAACTTTAATTCTAATGGGTAATTGTCATAAGTGTACAAAGGATCTACATCAATACTTAAATTACTTGGAATTCTGCATATCTTCCCAAAAACTAACTCAAAAGGAGAATATTTTGTCATTGTATGAACTGTTGTATTATATGTAAAGCACCAATAAGGTACCCAGTGACTCCATGAACAATTTTGGTCGTCTGACTGGATCCTTAAATATTCACCTAAAGTTTTATGTGAATTTTCTAGTGACCCTATGCTCTCATGATGGTAAGCCGTTGAACAAAGTTTATTAATTTTTAAAATTTTACATATTTCTGTCAGTGTACTTGATAAAAATTCTGTACCCCTGTCAGTAGCAATCTCCTTTGGAACTCCAAATCTTAGGATGAAGTTATCTACAAATGCTCTAGCAACAGTTATTGCGTCTTTAGACTTTAGAGGGTAGGCCTCTACGAATTTTGTAAGTTCGCATTGGATCGTAAGAATATAGAGAAAATCTTCATTATCTCTCCTTAACGGACCTACTATATCTAAATAAATCTTTTCGAACGCAGATGAAGCTGTTGATGTAATAGTCATTGGTTGTTTAATATTTCTACTGTGTTTATGTTTTTGACATGCAGAACACTTGCGCACGAATTCTGCAACATCTCTCGACATTCCCGGCCAAAAGAAATACTTTTTAATATTATTCGTCATGCGATTTACACCCGCATGGCCACTAGTTGGCAATAAATGAAAATAGTTTAAGACTAGTCTTTTTGAATCACTATCTTCTATACGTTTAATATTCTTCACAACACATAATTTGGGACCCCTCCATTCTTTAAATTTCTTCATGCAATTACCTAATTCTTTTAAGTCCTCAATATTTTTCTTATCTTTAACAATAGTCAACTCCGAAATTCTACAATGTTTGCAAAATATTTCCAATTCTCTTAACAATACGTCGAACGTGAGTGTTAATCGAGTATTTGGTTTTACAAACAATGTTTCGAGTTGTGGTACATAACATAAGTTTTATCAGCTGATATCTCAAATTTCATATTTGCCTTTATTTGATTTATATCCTTTTCGGTTGCAAAAATCAACTCTACACTATTTGGAGATTTTTTCAATACTTCTACGATATTCGGTTGATCAGGCCTTATATTCGTACAGTATTCGTTTTCATTTTTCTTTCCCTGTTGGTTTAATATTTTTTGTTGTTGTCGAGTCATAACGTTCAAAACCTTTTCATTCATTTCTTTCAATTCGTTCACACTAACAATCACTCTAGATAATGCATCTGCAGCCGCATTATCTTTTCCTCTCACATATTCAATGGTAAAGTCATACTCTTCTAAACATAATCTAAATTTCGTTAAACGACTCGATGGATTCGAATGGTTGAATAAGTAAACTAAAGGTCTATGATCAGTTCTGATTCTAAACTGTCTTCCAAACAAATATGGTCTAAAATGTTTTACGCTCCAACATATTGCAGTTAATTCTTTTTCTATTGTAGAATAGTTCAATTCGGCTTTATTTAACGCACGGCTCGCATAAGCCACCGGTTTTCCGTTTCCGTTTTCTAGTACAGCTCCTATAGCGGTACCAGAAGCATCAGTTTGTAAAGTAAATTGGTTTTTATCACTTAAGTCAGGAAAATCTAATACTGGAGGGTGCATAAGAGCACTTCGAAGATTATCAAACGAAATTTTGCATTCATCTGACCAGATGAACTGCACATTTTTCCTGCAAAGTTTATTCAATGGCAAGGTTATCTCTGCAAAATGAGGAATATGTTTTCGATAATAGTTCGCGAAAGCTACAAATCGCCTCACATCGTCAGAATTTTTCGGAACTGGATATTTTTTCAACGCTTCTACTTTACTAGGATCTGGTAAAATTCCTTCAGGCGAAATTTGATGACCTAAGTAGAGAACATCTTTTCTTAAAAATTTGCATTTCGATGGGTTCAATTTGAGATTTACAGTTCTTAACCGATTCATCACTTTGAATAAATTTCTGTTATGGTCGTACAAATTTTTTCCGAAAATTATTAAATCATCGAGATAACAAAAACAACTTTCGTAGTTTAATCCGGACATCGCTATCGTCATTAAACGAGCAAATGAATTGGGACTAATTTTTAAACCCATTGGAAGTCTTTTCATCTGGTATTGACCTTCGCTTGTAGTAAACGCGGTCAAAGGTCGACTAGGAGGTTCAAGCTCCACCTGATAATATGATTGGCTTAAATCAAGATGTGAAAAGTATATTGCTCCAGCTAAGGAATCAATTATATCCGTTATGTTGGGTAAAGGAAATTTATCATTTTGTAACTGCAGGTTAACTTTTCTATAGTCAATTACCATTCGCCACTTTTTCTCTCCGTCTGTTGATTTTTTCGGTACTAACAATACTGGTGATGACCACTCCGAATTAGACTTTTCTATTATGTCGTTATCGAGCATCTCCCGTACTTGCCTATTCAACTCTTGTTTTTGTGAATGCGGAATGCGATAAGGTTTCACATATATCGGTGAAGTATCATGTTTCAATGGTATATTTTGTTTCAAGATGTTTGTTGTTGAAAGCTTATCACCTGGTAATTGAAAAACATCGCTGAACTTGGCACACAATTCTTGTACAGATGTTTTTTCTTCATCATTCAATTCGTCAAAATTTAGTAATTCAAATAACTGTTTCACGCGTTCTGGATTAGGGTATGGTTTTGCTTCGAATATCCGTATGTCGAATTTTCTTAATATATGTAACTCGGGAACAAAATTTCTTAATTGCACATCACAATCTCTCGTGTTCAATATCTTTACTAAAATGTAACCATTTTCTGGTTTACAAATCGTACCAGCCACGTACACTCCATCACTGATTTCATTTGCAGTAACCACACGTTCTTCATTCATACTCGTAGGTACTTTGAGAAACATTTCACATCGGGGCATTATGTTTAATTCGAAACTGTTATCCGTAATTAACTCTATATTAGTTTTTACACCATTGTTAGTCAATGAGATATTATTTTTCTCAAAATCAATGATGCCACTGTAATATTTTAAAAAATTCGAGCCAATTATTCCATCACATTTACAAGGTAGCTCGTTGAAAACAAAGAACGTCTGTCTAAATATCATATGATTTTGGTAACAAAGATCTAATGCAATTTGTCCCTCTGCAGTTAATTCTCCACCAATTCCTTTTACTGTTATGGAATTCTTACAAATCTGATAGTTACCCTTGTAACACCACTCTTTCTTTATTGCACATACATTCACTCCTGTATCAATCAACAACTTGCACTCTATTCCATTCACACTGAATATAACGCAATTCATACCCTCACATGCATAAATTTCTTTGCTAGTACTGATTCGATCGAAAAAACTGATTCAAAGGCGTTTCACTATTACTTGGGATGTTACTAGTGTTACTACTACTCGCAACTGCGTTTCCGCTCTGTTCGTTGGCGTAACAGATTTTGTGCGATTGCCTATGTTGAAAGTTTCCCCTGTTATAATTATAAGTTCGCTGATTACCCCTATAAGATATATTTGAATTCGCGTTGCTATTTTTTCGAATAGAATTATTGGAATAATCGTAATTTTGATGTCTACCGGCATTGTGATATCTATTATTGTTGTTATTTTTCGGATAAAAATTTCTGTGGAAGGCTCTTCCTCCACGGTTATTCTGATGATTAAAATTGCGATTTGAAAAATTACCTCTGTTTTGGAACCGTTGATGTCCCCTATTACAATACGATATTATACCATCGTTATTGTTCCGATTGACACTTTCATCTAGCGCCCCTTGAATGGCATCTTTTAACGACGTGTATTGCCTTGCAGAAACAATTGTACTCAATTTAGGGTTTTTTAGACCGTCCGCGAATTGTTTGATCGCCGTTTTTTCGTTGATTTTCTTCAAAATATTGTACGCCTGCTGGTTACCGTCGGCTTGAGTAATGGTTAGATCAACAAATAATTGTTCCAATTCCTTACCGAAATTTTCTACCGTCCTATCCCCTTGTCTAGAGCGCAATAATTTTGTTTGTACCGCAGTATCTGATTTTTTCGGAAGTAAGTTCTCCCTCATATCCTTAAGTAAGTCATTGACGGAATTATATGTAACGTTTAATCGAATTTTAGCACTAGTAGATAACCTGGTTTTTAAAACAAAAGTTATTAATATGGCTTTATCTTCATCATCGAGCATAGAATTGTACATATCAATCGCATCTATTAACTGTTTGGTGTTATTTTCCGTATCATCCATGACAGGCAACAGAGATGTCGCTGTCCTAATATCAAACGATCCCATGATTTTTGAGTTTATTCCAACTTTTGTCAATTCCGTTATTTCCAAAAAAATACTCTCAATGTTAGATTTAAATTCATTCAACTCAGCAATTTCTTTTCTCGAATATTAAGAAACTTTGACCTGTTCATTAACAGTTGCAATTATAGGTTTAAGTTTTCCAAAATTCTGTTTAGCTTCGTTGAACTTTTCTCTACAAACTTTTCCTTTCTGCCGTCGGTCAGGGCCAATTTTAATAAGGTATGTTCTAATTTTCTTTAATTGATCACTAATTTCCTTTAGTTTATCAAATGCCATGAAACTGTAGCTTTTAAGTATTACTATTTTATCATACTAAATACATCTAACTATATATTATGTTCTCAAACATTTCCTATCTTACTTATCTATGTAATAATAACGGTATAATAAAATTTATGATTGTCCAATAAAAAAATATGTTTCAAATTAATATTAATAATGTTCATTGTTACCAATAAATGCATTCGCAAGTTCTTGTTAAACTTCTTCCCTCGATTTTCTTAGGTCATGCATGTTTATTTCCCTCCTTATTGTGCGGTGCAAATCCTCTCTCCATTTTTTGATTAACCACCAAACTGCCACCAATACGAAGAACCCAAAGCATGCCATGAGAAGAGTATCCCTCTGCGTCATCGACTGCGAAGCACTTGCGTCACCACTAGCTGTTTGTGCGATGATCACTTCTTCTTTCGAAGATTTGCCACCCATTTTATAACTATCACTTGTAACTAATTATGTTCATGGGCACATCCTAAATAATTTTTCGTTTAACTTTTCACTAATAGTCTGGAAACACTGTTTTATTATCGCTGCATATTTAACTTTTCACTAACAGTGCACAACCGAAGAACTTTTTATAGAGGCTGGACTGGCAGGATCGCCATGTGGTAAGTAGGTTCCTTTGGGGTGATGATTTAAACACAGTAGTTAGACTTTCTACTTTATTTCCCTTTTACCTATTCTATCAGACTCTTGTCCCATACTAACTATATATACCTAAGAACTCACTACTACTTGAACTCATTGGGTGTCAGTCCCCCGTACAGTTCAAAGTTCCAAATATGTCATGCATCAGCAAATAGTCAAATACATTCTACTTCGAATCGATCATTTGAACTTTAATTAGGATATTCAAAATTGCTGACACCCATACCTATACTACACTCGGAACAGAGTGCTTATCAATTTGCCAAATGTCTGTAATTTTCAAATTTTTGGCTGAAAATGGTCTCAAGCGATTTGGTTCGACTCACTGATCAAGAATACGTGGTCGGAATCGATTCTGTCCGGCCGTCCGTTAACACGATAGCTCCCGAACGGAATGAGCTAGACAGTTGAAATTTTCAGAATGGCTTTGGGAGATAAATATCTCCCAATAGTTCGTTATTGGGCAAAATCGCTCACATGGTTTCGGAACAACAAAACAAAATATTTTTTTTAGATTACAAATTTCAAAATAAGTTTTCCTCAAGATGCAGTTTCACCGGAATTCATTGATGTCATTTTTAAATCTAACAAGCTAATACTTTTTGGAGATATGATTTTTCAAAATTTCAATTATAAATCGAACTTCTGTGTTTTCACATAATGCGATAATTATTCTATCTATGAATTATTATAAAATGATCTGTGATACATGTCAACTCATTTTCCTGAGACATGATATGTCAAATTTTGATATTTAATGCACATGGTTAATCCATATATGATGATGGGAATGGTAATGGTAAGTTAATAATATTGAGTTCAGAATATCTCCAGTAAAAACAATACTGAAATATTGGCTAAAGTTTCAATTGATAATATATAATTTGCAGAGTGGATTTGAGGAAAAAATATATCGTTCATCATAGAATAATTGAGGAACGAATATCTCGGATGAGTTCATTGTTGGGTAGAATTGGTTTATTGGTTTTGGATTAATAATATTTGGCACTCTAGTTGAATTTAAATTCTATTATGAAGTTTGAATTTATTTCTGCTAATATGAAGTTCTATCATAAGAATCCATTGATATAATTCCCAACTCTTACCAATACCTTCGAAGATATGATTTGTCAAAGTTTGAACAAGAGCGCCAAAGCTCCTGTCTACAGGGCTTGAACCATTTTTTGTTCAAGGAAAGAAATGTACAATTCGTATTTTGGAAGGTTCCCAAAACTTTTTTAATAAAGCACTAATGAGCTGGATGGGACAAATTGCAAGGATTTGAAAATACTTATCTTTCAAAAGCAAGCATTAATTATGTATGTCAAGGGTTCTTTTATATCTCCCCTTCTTCACTTCTTTTCTTTTCTTTCATTTCTTCCCAATGAAATTCGTACTTCGAGGTATTTTGTTATTTGCAATTTCGCAGAAAAGCTCAATGATAAAATTCGACGATTCGACATCGAGTTAATACAGATTATTTACCCAAAGAATTTCAATAGAAATATTTCTATACTAAATATTCATTTTTTTATTTTGATCGTTACCAATTATGTATGATCTTCTTCAAGATTCACTCACCCTCGTATGTAGCACTAGACCTTGTAAACTCTCATATTTCCATCCTTTATCAGTGAAGGATGGATAAGAGCGACCCCATTATTGGAGAATTGGAGATGGAGTGCAGATATGAGGGAAGTTACAGGTAGAGCTCAGTTTGTATTCAAGTACAATGGCGGGATTTCGGTGAAGTTGCGCTTTGAATACAACGCTCTCTAATCTTTCACCCCTGGAAGATTTTTTGCCAAGTGGAAAACGAAGGCGATAAATGTGTCTGTTCCCTTTTTCCATCCAATTTTATGTACTCTAGAAAATGCTGCGAGGCGACGAAGTAATTACTTTTTTTTCCTAATTATGCGAATCATTCATTAGTGGCTTGCATTCGAATCTTTTTTCGAGGTCTGATAAAAGATCGAGAAAGTCTGAATGTGGATGGATTTCCAATGGAGTTTTAGTTTGGTCGAATCACAGCTGTCTAAAGAGATAGCCTGGAATACATTCTGACAACACCGCAGTTTATAGTCTCTAGGAGCGGTAGCGCGGGCTTTCACGTATTTCGAATGTAAATTACTAACGAATTCTTTGAATTTGTTTCTTTTGCACAATAATCTAGAAATGAATTTTTAATTATTGTAAATCAATTAATTTTAAGCTAGCACCACGAGAGGTGTGTGGCCAACCCTTCCCATCTATAATATAAAAATGGGTTCAAGCCCTGTGGACAGGAGCTTTCTGGCGCTCTAGTTCAAACAGACAAATTATATCTCCGAAAGTATTGGTTTCTCAGAGTTGGGAATTATATCAATGTATTCATATGATAGAACTGCATCCTAAAGGAAATTCAATTCAAATAATAGTTTATTTATCAAGATTAAATGAGCAATCATGAGAATGAGAAAAGCACCATGGAAGAAAACAAATTAAATCTAGCCAATTTTGCCCAATAACGAACTTAACCGAGATATTCATCTCCCTAAACTACTCTGAAAATTTCAACTACCTACCTCATTCCGTTCGAGAGTTATATCTATGTCTATGGATGAAAAGCAGTCTCACTACTCTCAGATCTCTTACTTCATGTTCCGAAATGTAAGACTTTTCTGAGAAAAACTAATTTCGGAGCAAACAACTGAGATTTTTCTCACTTCGCTCACAATTCTTCGAAATATCAATTCTTCAGGAACATATTTGACATTATGACAATTCATATTCATACATAGAATAATATCATTCTGTGACAACGTTGAAATACGATTTATTATTGAAATTTTGAAAAATCATATCTCCGAAAGTATTAGCTTGTTAGAGTTAAAAATGATATGAATGGATTCTTATGATAAAACTTCTTATTAAAAAAAATTTAATTTGGAATTTGTTTCGTAAAAAAAAATTTTTTTTTTGTTACTCCGAAACCATCTGTCCGATTTCGCCCAATAACGAACTTAGCCGAGATATTTATCCCCCAAACCTGCTCTGTAAATTTCAACTCTCTAGCTTATTCCGTTCGAGAGTTATCGTGCCTACGGCCGGACGGCCGGACAGAATGAATTTCGACCACGGATTCTTGATCAGTGAGTCGAACCAAATCGTTTAAGACCATTTTCATCGAAATATTCGAAAATTACAGACATTTGGGCAAATTGATAAGCACTCAGTTCCGAGGAACTAGAGCGCCAAAAATGAATCGCAAAATGTGTTGGTAAGCGCATAACTCAACAGTGCCTGGACCAATTTTGCTAATTCTTTTTGCGCGTATGTTCTGGGGAACATCGCGTTATAGTTTTGCCCAAATGTCTGTAACTTTCGAATTTTTTGACGAAAATGGTCTCAAACGATTAAGTTCGACTCCCCAATGAAGAATTCGAGGTCAAATTTGATTCTGTCCGTCCGGCCGTCCGGCCGTTGCCACGATTACTTGAGAACGAAAAAAGCTAGCGACTTGATATTTTCACGGTAGGTGGCGCATCCCAATACGGCGGACAAGTTCGTTAATGGGCATAATCGGCCCAGTGGTTTCCGAGTAATAATTTTGTTTTCAACCAATATAAATCCGATCGAATTGAAACTTGGTGGATAGTTGTAGAATATGAACCTAAGCACGTTTGTGAAATTTTGTGCGAATCGTATGGCTAGAAAATTTTAAAAAAATTATAAAAAAATATTTTTGTTGTCACGATAACTTGAGAACGGAATGAGTTAGCGGCTTGAAACTTTCAGGTTAGGATGTGCACCAGAACCATAGACGTTATATCAAATAGACTCGCCGTCACGTGACTTTCTCGAAGTATTCGAAGCAGTATGAATATGAACGAGAGAGATGCAGCTAGTTGAGTAGACGTCAAAATCATATGATCAAAATATGGAACGGATGTTCGGAAAATCTTGAAATTTTAATATATTCTGAATGAAACTAATTGTTATTTTGATTGATTCGACTTCTAGCAGTGTTGGACACTATAGATAAATAAATTAGCGGTCAATGAATCCGGGTCGAATGCTTACGGGCCTACGGGGTTTCATGAAAGTGTCCCTACTGTCACTCTACCTACTACATACGACACCTACTAAAGGCACATGCTCTATGAAAGCAGAGTTTCTGTGATCGCATTTATGCGGTTGGCATTACAGAATGTAAACATTTTCAAATTTCCATTGAATTGTTGACAGAAGAATTTACCATGGTAAATTCGAATTAAGAGTGTCCAATACAGGAGAATGGACAACATAATTTACCATGGTAAATTCGATTAAGGGTGTCCAATACAGAAGAATGGACAATAGAACATACGCGCAAAAGCTTCTGACTTCATGTCAGTGCTTGAACCAAATTTTTTTAATGTTCGTTGAAGTCCAAGGATGGTTTTTACGGGGCGAAAATTTCGAATAATTGCCGGGAAAACCCTAAAAACAGCCCTTTTCTTATTCCCATACAAACGTTTTCTAACTAAAATGTACAGTCAATTTGAACTTTATGGCTATTCAATAAAGTTGGAGTTGGAGTTTGCGTTGAAGTTGGTGTTGGGGTTGGAGTTGAAGTTGGAGTAGGCATTGTGGTTGGCGTTGGAGTTGTAGTTGGATTGGAGTTGGAGGTGGAGACGAAGGTGGAAATGGAGTTGGAGTTTGAGTTGGCGTTGAAGTTGGCGTTGGGGTTGGAGTTGGAGTTGGAGTAGGCATTGTGGTTGGCGTTGATTATGGAGTTGGCGTTGTAGTTGGAGTTGTAGTTGGATTGGAGTTGGAGGTGGAGATGGAGGTGGAAATGGAGATGGAGGTGGAAATGGAGATGGAGGTGGAAATGGAGTTGGAGTTTGAGTTGGCGTTGAAGTTTGCGTTGTGGTTGGAGTTGAAGTTGGAGTAGGCATTGTGGTTGGCGTTGGTTATGGAGTTGGCGTTGTAGTTGGAGTTGTAGTTGGATTGGAGTTGGAGGTGGAGATGGAGGTGGAAATGGAGATGGAGGTGGAAATGGAGTTAGAGTTTGAGTTGGCGTTGAAGTTGGCGTTGGGGTTGGAGTTGAAGTTGGAGTAGGCATTGTGGTTGGCGTTGGTTATGGAGTTGGCGTTGTAGTTGGAGTTGTAGTTGGATTGGAGTTGGAGGTGGAGATGGAGGTGGAAATGGAGATGGAGGTGGAAATGGAGTTGGAGTTTGAGTTGGCGTTGAAGTTGGCGTTGGGGTTGGAGTTGAAGTTGGAGTAGGCATTGTGGTTGGCGTTGGTTATGGAGTTGGCGTTGTAGTTGGAGTTGTAGTTGGATTGGAGTTGGAGGTGGAAATGGAGGTAGAAATGGAGATGGAGGTGGAAATGGAGTTGGCGTTGAAGTTGGCGTTGGGGTTGGAGTTGGCGTTGTAGTTGGGGTTAGAGTTGGTGTTGGAGTTGGCATTGGAGTTGGCGTTAGCGTGGGGTAGGCGTTGAGGAGGCGGTATGAAGTCTGCCGGGTCAGCTAGTAAATAAATAAAAAACAACTAAAATGCTAGAAATTAATATATATTCTCGGTTTTATAAAGCTCAGGTAGGCTAATAAAAATTGCGATAATAGTTATTTATGTACCAAAAACGGTCTATTGTAGTCGAGTCTGCAAATTCGGCCACCGCCTCGGATATCAAGCAGGCAAGACAATAGATAATATAGACAGTAGTCATCAAGGTGCATATTACATTTTTTCCTCAACTCAACATATATTTATGAATTTCAGACCTCTTAAATAATTTCACAAGAGCAAATGACACATATACTTATGCTTGTATTGAACCGTATCATGTCGTATTCAGAGTGACCACAGCGGACGAGAAAGTAATTTTGCGGACGAGGAAGTACTTTCTCGTCATCAACTGAATTAAAATTTCAAAAGACCTAAATATAATAGTGAACATAGTGCGTGGATTAAAATCCGAATCTCCAGCGCGTCAGCCGAGCACCTCTGCCGCAACATCTCTGCCAACGAGGTGATGTAACAATTTTGAGATTTACAAGATTTGAAATTCGATAACAAGTAGATACCAGTTCGCAATTTTTTCCCATAATTCATAGAAAACAAATCCGGTACTCAATAGTAATATTGCGGCTTGAAGGTTTGTGAAGAATTTCGGCGGACTCTGAAATATAGTTTCTGAAATATAAAATTGTTGTAGAAAAGTTTTTTTTTATTGTTACGATCCCCACAAAATTTTTCAAAAATTTGTGTGTCAACATTCTATAACTAATTCCCAAGCTTTAATTCGATTGAATTTGCATTTTTGCGCGTATGTTCCGGGGAACATCGCGTTATCATTTTGCCCAAATATCTGTATATTTTCACCCTGATGAAGGATTCAAGGTCAAATTTGATTCTGTTCGGCCGTCCGGCCGGCCGTTGCCACGATAACTTGAGAACGGAAAGAGATAGCGATTTGAAATTTTCAGGGTAGGTGGCGCATCCAAATACGACAGATAATTTCGTTAATGGACATAATCGGCCCAATGGTTTCCGAGTAATCATTTTGTCATCAACCAATACCGATCCGTTCGAATCTGGTACTGAAACTTGGTAAGTAGTTGTAGAATACAAACCTAGGGAAGTTTATGGAATTTTGTGACAATTATATCTCCGGAAAATTTTAAAAAGATTATTAAAAAATATGATTTATGTCACGAGAACCGGATACGGACAGAGATAGCGTCTTGAAATTATCAGGTTAGGTTGTGCATCTGAATGCAACATTTGAGTTTGTTTAAAGGTAGAATGGGCCAAACGGTTTCGCAGTTATACCCGTCTGAAATTTGGTTGTTATTTCCTCAATAACTCGAAAACTACAAAACCGATTGAATTCAAACATAGTTATAAGTTGTAGAATGTCAACGTGAGAATTCTTGCGAAATTTCGTGAGGATCGTACTACTAGAAATTAAAAAAAAAATCATTGAAAATCATTGAGAAAAAGTCTGCATATCAGTAACTATTCGTCCGACATCGCAGAAATTTTGCGAGAGCCTTCGGAACCTAACTCTACTGCCACGTTCCAACACGATCGGATCTATGTTGTTGGTTCGGAGCAGCCTGGTGTGAGTTCATTAGATGGATGGGTCACCGTTGCCTCGATAACTAGGGACTTGCAATTTTCAGGGTAGGTTACGCATCTGAATGGGAGAGTTTAGTTCGTTTTTGGGCATAATCGGTCCAACCGTTTCGGAGTTATACCCTCCTGGAATATCATTTGCTCGATAAATCAAAAAATATAGACTCGATCGAACCGTACCCCTAGAGAATTTAAAAAATTAGGAAAAAAAATTGGTTCAAGCACTGACGTGAAGTCGGGAGCTTTTGCGCGTATGTTCTATTGTCCATTCTCCTGTTTTGGACATCACCATGGTGAAATCGATTAAGAGTGTTCAATACAAGAAAATGGACAATAGAACATACGTGCAAAAGCTCCTTACTTCACGCCAGTGCTTAAACCAATTTTTTGGGTTATTGCGGGAACAATATTTCAGAGTAGATACCAGTTCGATATTCCATTTTCAAAATAATTGCTAAAATACAAAGCTGATCGAGTTGAAATCCGGTACTCGATTGTGAAATAGCGGTTTGGATGTTTGTGCGAAATGACAGCAGAATTTGATAACTAATTTAATAAAATTTTATAATTAAGAATAAAATAATTGTAAAATTAAAAAAATAAATATTATGTTGTTACTTCTGAAAATGCGTATGTATATATAACAGAAATAGGAAGAAAATGCCTGTCTGTAACGATGAATTTGACAATTTTGTTTTTAAATAATGCACAACACAACTCCTTCGGAGTTAGGTGCAAAATTATCCAAATAATTTAATCATGTTTATTTGCTGTATATATGTCAGAGTTGTTCAATAAAATTTGATTGATTGATTGAATTTCTGAAAATAAAGTTTTTGAAGAAAATATTTTTTTTATTGTAGTGATACGATCCTCAAGAAATTCTACTAAAAAATGTATGCGTCCCCATTTTACAACTAATTAACAAGTTTCAATTCGATCTGAAATGTATTTTTTAAGTTATGAGGAAAACTATATTTCAGATGGATATAACTCCGAAACCGTTTGGTTGATTATGGAACCAACTCAACCGTCGTATTCGGATGCGTAACCTTCCCTGCACATTTCAAGTTGCTATATCTTTCCGTCCTAAACTTATCGTGGCAGCGGACAGCCGGCCGGAAAGAATCGATTCTCACCTCGAATTCTTCATCAGTGGGTCGAACCTTTGAGTTTGAGATATCGTAAAGACATTTAGAAAGAATGATAGCACGTTGTTTCTTAGAACATGCGCGCAAAAATAAATAGTTTCTTTGAGATTCTTGATCTTCCATCTAGGTGTATCAGTTTTTGTTCAATAAGTAGGTACCTAACTTTTAATAAGGTCCTGAAATGTTTTACGAAATCAGATGAAATGAAAGCGTCTATTTTATTCAAATATCTCAGAATGATGCTGGTTTTGAAAAGTATTTCGGTAAATTTGAGAGAATCTTTGGGCGTTTTAATAATAAATATGTTCAATTGGGCTGTAGATGAGAAATTTGCTGTAGTTATTACATCATAGTATATGAAATTTCTCTTGCACACTGAGAAAGAAGTAGAAGAAAAAGTAGCCTTAGCCAATAAATTCTCCAGCTCTTCATTCTTTGGAAACCCGAACAGCTAACCCAATTTTAATTTCTTATGAATAATAATTGCCACAACCTTAGACCCTATATAATATTATATTTAATTAATGGCTATTACCGTTTCTATTAATCTCAGTCTGTACTCATCCCAAGCCAAAAATAATCTGAAGGAATAATTAACTACTTACGATTTAATTCACAAACTCTGCTTAATAATATAACATATATTACTGTATTGCACTAATTCACGATAATTTTTGCGCGTATGTTCTGGGGAATATCGCGTTATAGTTTTGCCCAAATGTCTGTAACTTTCGAATTTTTTGACGAAAATGGTCTCAAACGATTTAGTTCGACTCCCCAATGAAGAATTCGAGGTCAAATTTGATTCTGTCCGTCCGGCCGTACGGCCATCCGTTGCCACGATAACTTGAGAACGAAAAGAGGTAGCAACTTGAAATTTTCAGGGTGGACGGCGGATCCCAATACGACGGACAAGTTCGTTAATGGGCATAATCGGCCCAGTGGTTTCCGAGTAATAATTTTGTTTTCAACCAATATAAATCCGATCGAATTGAAACTTGGTGGGTAGTTGTAGAATATGAACCTAAGCACGTTTGTGAAATTTTGTGCGAATCGTGCGGCTAGAAAATTTTAAAAAAATTATTAAAAAATATTTTTGTTGTCACGATAACTTGAGGACGGAATGAGATAGCCGCTTGAAGTAGTCAGGTTAGGATGTGCACCAGAACCCCAGTTCGTCTATGAGCATAATCGGCCAAACGGTTTTAGAGTTATAGCCATCTGAAATTTTCTGAAATTTGGCGGTTTTTTGTTCCTCATTAACTCGAAAAATACTGAACCGATTGAATTCAAACATGGTTATTAGTTGTAGAATGCCAACGCCAATACGTTTGCAAAATTTGGTGAGGATAGCATTTGTGGACAATTAAAATAAATCATCGAAAATAAAAAAAAAATTCTATATATCAGTAACTATTCGTTTGAAATTGCTGAAATTTTGCAAGAGCCTTCATAACCTAACTCTACTCCCAATTTTCAAGTTTTAATACGATCGGTTAAATATTGTTAGAGATTCGAGCATTCTTGTGTGAGTTCAGTAGATGGGTGACCGTTGCCTCGATAACTTTCGAACGAAAGGAGATAGGGACTTGCAATTTTCAGGGTAGGTTGCGTATCCGAAAGGGAGAGTTGAGTTCGTTTTTGGGAATAATCAGTCTAACGGTTTCCGAGTTATACCCACCTGGAATATTATTTCCTTAATAACTCAAAAAATAAATATTCTACGAATTGGTGCTTGGTAACTAGTAGTAGAAAATCAACATAAAGACGTGTTTAAAATTTTGTGAGAACCGTACCCCTAGAAAATTTGAAAAAAATTACGAAAAAAAAAATGTAAGAACCGTACCCCTAGAAAATTTAAAAAAAATCACGAAAAAAAAAATTGGTTCAAGCACTGACGTGAAGTCAGAAGCTTTTGCGCGGATGTTTTATTGTCCATTCTTCGAATTTACCATGGTGAATTCGAATTAAGAGTGAGAATGGACAACATAATTTACCATGGTAAATTCGATTAAGGGTGTCCAATACAGAAGAATGGACAATAGAACATACGCGCAAAAGCTTCTGACTTCACGTCAGTGCTTGAACCAATTTTTTTTTGTTGAATTAAAAGCAATACCTACTTACTGTTCTGGAGAATATCCTTATATATCTCATTTCATTACATTACAACTACTAGGGTTTTCATTCTGTTGTTTTATTTTATTGAAGTAGGTATTTGATAAAAGTAATTGTTGTTGGGCATTGATAACAGCTACGAATTGGTAAAGTATCTAAGAAATATGTATCATGTATGATTTTGACTTTCAAGCCACGTATACGTATATCTCTTCATATATAAATAGGTTTAATTTTAAACAAGACGGAGATGATATAATGAAAATCTGCTGCTAGAGTAATGTGTAATGGTGTGTAATCTGTATATATAAAATTGGTTCAAGCACTGACGTGAAGTCAAAAGATTTTGCGCGTATGTTCTCTTGTCCATTCTGCTTTATTGGACACTCTTAATCGAACATATTATGGTGAATTATATTGTCTGTTTTCCTGTATTGGACACTCTGAATTTACCATGGTAAATTCGATTAAGAGTGTCCAATGGAATGGACAATAGAACATACGCACAAAAGTTCCTGACTTCACGTCAGACCTTGAACCCATTTCTTTTTTCGTGAAGTCAGGAGCTTTTGCGCGTATGTTCTATTGTCCATTCTCCTGTATTGGACAATCCTAATCGAATTTACCATGGTGAATTCTATTGTCTGTTCTCCTGCATTTTACACTCTCAATCGAATTTACTATGGTAAATTCGGAGTGTCCAATACAGGAGAACAGACAATAGAATTCACCATGGTAAGTTCGATTAAGAGTGTCCATTGAAGGAGAATGGACAAGAAAACATACGCGCAAAAGCTTCTGACTTAAACCAATTTTTTTTTCGATTTTCTGGTGCTACGATCCTCACGAAATTTTGCAAGAATTTTTGCGTTGGCATTCTACAACTAATAGCCATATTTGAATTGGATCGGATTTGTATTTTTTGAGTTATTGAGGAAATAATAACCAAATTTCAGATTGATATAACTCCAAAACCATTTGGCCGATTGTGTCAGTTAACGAACTTATATGTTGTATTAATATGCGTAATCTACCCTGAAAACTGCAAGTCGCTATTTCTTTCCATTCTTAAAGAATCATGAGATACATAATATTTTTTCGTAATTTTTAAAGAATTTTCTAGTGGAACAGTTCTCACAAAATTTTACACACGTCTCCATGTCAATATTCTACAACTAGTTAACAAGCTTCAATTCGTTCGAGTCTATATTTTTTGAGTTATCGAGGAATTAATATTCCAGATGGGTATAACTCCGAAACCGTTGGGCCGATTATGGCCAATAGCGAATCATCTTATTGTACAATGTTGAATAATTTAAATGAATAAACATTTGTACTTTTTCTATCTATATCACTGCTGAATCAACATATCCACTTAAGGTTGGATTGTTCTTATTCTGAATGTAATAATTTTAAATCACAAGTTCCTCTTAAATATCGTAGTAATATTTTCAGGCGTTTCTAAGTTTCCATATTATTTTTATTCACGTATCTACTCAAAATATTAACAGATATGCTCAGATCTGGTCTTCTACATATCATTAAATACATTAAACATTCTATTAAATTTCTACAGGGTGCATCATATTTTCCATCAGAATTTAAAACAGAATAATTACTTTTACTTTGAAGGGTAGTACTTATAGGATTATATTCGCTCATTAGAAGTTTATTTTGTACATATCTCATGTATACACTGTGATCTAAAGATATTTAATCATCAGTTATTGTCTAGTAATTTTTATTCCGACAAGAGGTTTAATATCCTTCAAATCTACCATACTGAACTCATTTTTCAGATACTCAGATACTTTAAAATTATTCATAGTATCAATATTTGCGGTTATTATCACTAGATCATCAACATAAAGCACCACAAAAATAGTTTTATCAATATCAAATTCATTTAAAATAGATACATCTATCTACAGGTGAATTTTTCAAAGTTCTTTTTCTGTAAGTATGCGTTCAAAATCTTCAAACCAGCATCCCCCTGATTGTTTCAATCCAATTCAGGATTTGTTCAATTTGCAAATCAAATTGTTTTTCACTTTCAATCCCTTCAGGGATTTTCAAATAAATCTCTTTAAATTGACTATTCCAAAATGTGGTGTTTACATCCATATGATGATCAAATATAATCATAAATTTTAAACTTGATATTCATGCATCAGGTGCGAATGTATTATAATTAATTGAATGCTTTTGACTAAAACCTTTTCCGACGAGACGAACTTTATTCATTATATTTTTTTTTATACTAAATATCCATGTGTAATCTACATTATTCCCTTTATTTTTCGGTCTTGGTACTAATGTCCAATTATCTTAAGAGAATCAATTTCATTTCTAATTCCTAATTCCCATTGTACTTTATCAGTTCTACGTTCAAGTTCTTCAAATGAAGTTGGAATATTTTATTAAAATGATTTATTTCTCATTAGGCAATAATTTTCTATAACGATTCCTCATATTATGAAATACATGTGATTCGATTACTTCTCCTCGGTTCAGAACATCTTGTTCTATTATTTTCATTGAAAGATTCATCAGTGGTCGAATTGTTCAAAATTCCTAATTATTGGAATTATTCGATGATACTAAAGAATCTAGCAATTAATCATTCAAGATAAATTTCACTGATTTATCAAAATCAGATTCCTGAGACTATTCCACTGACATCACGTCAGAAGAATCAGATTCATTGATTCTTCCGGGCTTTGTTACAGGCCTGGATATAAAAAAAAATTAGTCTGATCTACAATTATTTCTCTCACAACTGAATATCTTTCAGTAATTACATTCCACACTCCATAACCATTCCGTTCATATCCTACTAGTATTTCCATCCAAGATTTTTCATCAGACTTGGTCTTACTAGTTAAACCGAAATCTTTAAAAAATTATATTTCTGGCATTCTAATATGCGGCATTCCTTAGAGTGTTTTATTTACTTTTAGAGCTTTAGTTGGAATAATATTTATTAAATAAGTAGCTGTAAGGACCGCATCATTCTTTAGAAAACTTTATCTAAACTAGCTCCTGCTATCATAGCTCGAGCTTTCTCTGTATTTGTCCTTACCATACGCTCTGATACACCATTCAGGTGATCTGATGCTCCAGAATCCAGAATGAAAATTCTTTTGTCCTCTTCTTTTCCAAATAAGTTATTTACTTTCATGAAGATGAAACTCTTATCATCGCTGGCTGATGATTGCGTTAATCGGACCGTTTGAATATATCTCGATGATTGTTTTTGCTTATTTTTATATCTGAATCAATTCTTCTCGATATGCTCCAATTATTCACAATGATGACACATCGGATTGAATTTCTTATGAAAATTCATATCCCTTTTTAAGTTCTTGAAATTATTATTAGTGAATTTGAATTTTCTTTTATACAAATGCAGATATTTGGGATTTTTGGGATTGTACTATGTGTATCCGCTTGCAGCACTTTCACAGTTGTATCACTTTTTTTTCAGCAATTAATTCCACTTCGTGATATAACAATTTTCAGTTTTCACGAATGCAACACTCAAATCACAACTTCCTTATCAACCACATGAAAAACGTTCAGATCTATCAGCAATGCACAGATTCTAAATTTCCATACACTTTATTTTTCGCCACTATAGAATTTAATGTTTCTTTTCAAATTCACGTTTTCCATTTCCGTTGGAATTGTCTTTCGCTCAAGGTTCGAACACTCGATAATTTTTCGACCGTTACTCGTGACGTAGACTGGACCCATAAACTATTGGGAAATGGCTATGTAAAATAACTAAATAACGGTCAAATTACTTTTGTAATACGTTTGATGAAATTCGGCCTTAGAAGGTTTCTCAAAAACTTTTCCCTAACAACTAACTTAAACGAGGCACAATCGGCATATCGAAAGCTCTGGAATTTACTTCATAAGCGTGAGAAATCACTTCAGTTGCATTTCCCTATGTTGAATATAAACATAGCTGTTGACAGTTTCACGGACCTTCAAAGTGTTCCATTTAGGCATTTATAAGGCAGACTTGCTGATAAGTGAAAACCACTTATCGATATATAACTTTGTTAAATTAATTTTTGGAACTCCGAATAAATAAACTTGCATTTCTGGAATGCTAGCTTTCAATAAACCAACAGTTTTAACATTCGCATTCTTAGAATATCGAGAATAATATTTTTTTCCTGGAGCTAAGCAGCCTTGGTCGAGTTCAGTACTTGGATGGGTGACTGCTCTAGCTATAATTTTGAACAAGCGCGCCAAAGCTCCTGGCCATAGTGCTTTCACAACTTGTCAATGTAATATTTATGATAACTATCAATAGTTTGACATCTTTCTTGATACTACGCCAGTCGGCTCGACGGAAATAACGTCGTCTTCTAGTAACTTCACAAAAATTCTGTGAATTCAAGGAAAATTTGGCAGTTCGACAGAAATTAAACTGGTCCACTTTTATTTTTTCGTTGTTTTCCCAGTAACTGTAAAAATACTGATATGACAAGTTTAAATCTAGAACTTGGCTGTAAAATAAGGTTTCGAAGACTCTCGCGAAAATTGAGTGATATCTGACGGATATTCTCTGAAATACGAAATCTTTATAACAGCTTTCTCTAGAATTTTCCACTTTCTCCTAATTCAGTTGGCTATAACTCCAAAGCCACTTGGCAGATTTCGCCCATTAATGTATTTAACCGGCGTATTTGGATTTACAACCTACCCTGCAAATTTACCCTGCAAATTCAAACTTTTTACTCATCTCGTTCGAGAGTAATCGGGCTTGGGGTCTCGGCAAATTAATGAGCTCTCTGCTCAGGGAACAAGCGCTCCAACAAATTGAAATATCATCACATTTTTAAACTCTCTTCATTGCAGCTGATTCGGCAACGAACTATGCGTCTTGTGCTAACTCCCAGCGCAGCGTTCCATTTATGTAACGGACGTGACCTCAATTCTCGTCTGACCCCGCTACAATTTCACTCAATTCCATAATCAAAACTGCTGCGCGTAGCGTCAACTTGATGTGAAAGATTTTGCTAAAAGGGAACTGATGTTTTCAGCATCCGCATAGAAGAACAAGGGTTGATGATTAAGCTGCATAAGAGGGCGAAAATCATTCAGAATGAAAAGCAATACCAGCAATCTATAGATTCTTTCAGGAAATGTTCGAAAGATGAAATATTTGGTCGCTGAAGGACTCGCTCCTTGCGAAGTTAATTTTTCATTTGAATAGATGGTTGAACACAATTCCTCTCACGCAGTGCATTCTCGGTTCGGAATGAATCTTTTCTTCGTATACTTTTCAGATATTTCTCTGGGGTAAGAGGATTTAACGGTTTTGTCGCTCATGATTTTCCACAAGCATTGTGGATTTCCGAATGTATACACTGCATCACGAAGTTATTTAGTAACTCGAAGGAAAACCAATGGAATTTATTGAATCGTACAGTCAGCGATAGCAGTGTCATATCTGGATAAAATAAAAATAAAATAAAATCTACAGAACTAATTAAACATTCTCTAACGAACTCAACTCATTGACATATACAGGGTGTCCCAGAGTAGTTGTAACGAACAGATATAAATAACGTCTTGCGAGATTTTTAAACAAAAAGTTCATAAACATTTACGTCTGAAATTACATAGTTCTCAAAATACTGGGCGTAACAGCTGTATGAAAAAAATTGTACGCCACTGATTTTTCTGAAAATAGATAGTTAGGTTTGTATTACGTGGCAAAAATGAGTGTTTTTTTAATGGCATATGAGAATATGAGAGTATGCCATGAAAACACGAATTTTATACACGAAATACAAACAGCATTTTTTGTACTACCACTGTGAATGTGAATTTGATTTCTAACAGAATATTGAATTGTCCATCTTCTCCCAATAAAATTTAAATATATTTGATATGATATGATAAAATAGTGGAATCAACTCTTCAAGAAATATCTAAAGTTTCTGATCAGTAGCAACATAGAACATCTTCGGGAATCTATTTTGGAAGTAATTGTTCAAACTTTACTATCAATTATTACTCCAATAAATGAAATTGTTTTATGATGAAAAATCAATTAATAATTGACTTTGTTAAAAATAAATCCTTCAAAAAGTAACATTTCATGTTTATTTTGTGAATTATTTCGGCAGAGAAAAGTAAAAATTTTCGAATCAATAGAGATGCAGAAAAGTCATTTTTTTTTGACAGTTGTACAAATAATTATTTTTGGAATTCCCATTCAATTTGGTCGATGCACGATTTTCGCTTGAAAAATTGGTTCAAGCCCTATGGACAGGAGCTTTGGCGCTCTTGTTCAAACTTTGACAAATCGTATCTCCGAAATTATTGGTCTCTGGGAATGATATATTAAATGATAGATTAAATTCAACCAGACCGATTCTCCCCAACTGCGAACCTATTCGATATGAGAGTTGGTGTCTATATAAACAAGCACTGACGTGAAGTCAGAAGCTTTTGCGCGTATGTTCAATTCTCCATTCTCCATTCTCCACCCTTAATCGAATTTACCATGGTAAATTATGTTGTCCATTCTCCTGTATTGGACACTCTTAATTCGAATTTACCGTGGTAAATTCGAATTAAGGAAATTAAGGAAATAATATTCCAGGTGGGTATAACTCGGAAACCGTTTGACCGATTATGCCCAAAAACGAACTCAACTCTCCATTTTGGATACGCAACCTACCCTGAAAATTGCAAGTCCCTGTCTCCTTTCGTTCGAAAGTTATCGAGACAACGGTCACCCATCTACTGAACTCACACAAGAATGCTCGAATCTCCAACAATATTCAACCGATCATGTTGAAACTTGAATCTTGGCAGTAGAGTTAGGTTATGAAGGCTCTTGCAAAATTTCAGCAATTTCAAACGAATAGTTACTGATATATAGAATTTTTTTTTTCAATTTTCAATGATTTTTTTAAAAGTTTTTACATATACTATCCTCACGAAATTTTGCAAGAATTTTTGCGTTGGCATTCTACAACTAATTACTATGTTTGAATTCAATCGGTTTAGTATTTTTTGAGTTAATGAGGAACAAAAAACAACCAAATTTCAGATGGCTATAACTCTAAAACGATTTGGCCGATTATGCTCATAAACAAACTGAAATGTCGCGTTCTGGTGCACATCCTAACCTGAAAACTTCAAGCCGCTATCTCTTTCCGTTATCAAGTTATCGTGACAACAAAAATGTTTTTCAATAATTTTGCTTAGGTTCATATTCTACAACTACTCACCTAGTTTCAACTCGATCGGATTTATATTGGATGAAAACAAAATTATTACTCGGAAACCACTGGGCCAATTATGCCCATTAACGAACTTGTCCGTCGTATTGGGATGCGCCACCCACCCTGAAAATTTCAAGTCGCTAGCTCTTTTCGTTCTCAAGTTATCGTGGCAACGGCCGGACGGCCGCCCGGACAGAATCAAATTTGACCTCGAATTCTTCATTGGGGAGTCGAACAAAATCGTTTGAGACCTTTTTCGTCAACAAATTCGAAAGTTACAGACATTTGGGCAAAACTATAACGTGATGTTCCCCAGAACATACCCGCAAAAATACAATCGAATTCAGTATATTGAAAAATGAAAATGGAAGTGATCAGATCTGGCTGCTGTTGAGGTTGGCTGGCGTGTCGGCTGTATTTTCGGTTATTTATAGGCAGCCCTCAAGTAGTTACACCTCATTTATAGATGGGTTTGAAGCGACAATGGTTGAAATAATTCCAACGGTTGAGCATATTTTCAGTGTTGGGGATTTTAATATGGACTTTCTCGTCAAATCTACCCCGGATATAAGGAGATTCTCGGCCCTTTTAGATGGCATCGGCTTAGAACCAATAATTGATCAGCCCACGCGGACAACTTTAACTTCATCCACTCTAGTTGATTACATAATAACCAATAGTCCAAACCTAGTTGTGAACTTTGGGGTGACTGCGGTTCCAGAAGTTATTGATCATGATTTAGTTTACTGCTCTATCAATTTAAAGGTTGAAAAATCTGGACCTATTTTCAAGACTTCTAGGGATTTCAAGACATTAGATTATGTTAAATTCAAGTCAGATCTTACTGTAGATGAGAAAAGTCGATTCTTTGACGTCGAATATAATGGCATTGCTTGATATTCATGCCCCTGTCAGAACATATCGAGTTTCCAAGGCTTTGTCCAGATTCAAGAAGTCGAGACAAGATAATGATTGGAATTCTTATAAAACTCTCAGGAATGTGGTTACCAAATCGGTTAGAAAAGAAAAGATCAATTACTATAACATATATCTTCATAGAAATGGCACTTGGGCCGGTCTGGATAGGATGGGTTTCAAAAAGCGTAAAAATATAAGTTTACCTAGAAACGTTGACAATGTGGAAAGTATTAATGATCATTTTCTTAACTCCATTCCTGACCTTCTCCCTGATAAGGACCTGTTGAGTTTCTACCGAGATGGTGAAAATCGTGTGAATGGTGATGACTTCAGCTTTACAACTGTGGACGAGATGGAGGTGCTCACAATAATAAGATCTATAAAGAGTAAAGCAGTGGGTAATGATGGTATTAATATACTAACTTTACACTTGTGTGGTCCCCATATTCTTCCTCACATTACCCGTATAGTGAATAACTGTATAACAAATTCAATTTTTCCAAATCGATGGAAAAAGGCTCTCGTCCACCCCATCCCAAAAAATACGAATCCTGGAGGCTTTAATGATTTGCGGCCTATCAGCATATTACCTACTCTATCTAAGATATTAGAGAGGATAATGAGTGGCCAACTATGGTCACATTTAACAAGGAACAGTATTATTCCATCAATCCAGTCTGGATATAGAGAGAATCACAGTTGTGTTACTGCTCTCTTGCACATCACTGATGATATAATAAGAGCCACAGATCAGGGTAAACTAACCATTAAAAACTTATTGGACTACTCTAAGGCTTTTGATAGTCTTAACCAGGGAATGTTCGACGCTGTTTCATATCACATTGGTCTCTCTCCTGATGCGGTGCTGTTTCTCTGCTCTTTCCTCGCTGGACGTCTTCAGGCAATTCGTTATGGCGATAAATTGTCCACATTTCTGGAGGTTCTGAGGGGTGTGCCACAGGGTTCGATTTTGGGACCAATTTTATTCATTGTTTTCATCTCACAGTTCACGAAGTACCTCGTTTCCTGCTCCTCTCACTACTATGCAGATGACGGCCACCTCTATCTGTCTTTTTATCCTGACGAGGCCACTCAGGCCGTTGCTGCGTTGAACTTCGATTTGAATATGATACTTGAAATCTCTAGAGGGCACTGTCTGCATCTCAATGCGACTAAAACGTTTGCCATACTGTTCGGAAGAAACAATGATAGATTGCGGTTTGAGGCTGTTGGTGGGTCGGTGATGATGGACGGAGAGATTATTAGCTTGTCATCGAGAGTCAAGAGTCTGGGTGTTTGGATAGATCAAGATTTGAGATTTACTGATCATGTTTCTGCCTGCTTACAAAAAGCGTATGGGATGTTGAGAGTGGTCTATCAGAATCGAGAATTTTTGAACACTATATTGAGAAGATTGGTTTGTGACTCAGCTGTCCTCTCACATTTGAATTATGCAGATGTCGTCTACAATCCCTGCTTGAGTGCCATAGATAAAATTAGAATCCAAAAGCTACAGAACTCTTGCTTACGACTCATTTTCGGAATAAGCAAATATGAACGAATCAGTCACACTCTTGGTGTTGTCAACTGGCTGAATATGAGTAATAGAAGACTTCTCCACTTCGCTACTTTATTCATGAAAATAATCAACACTAGAACCCCTCCATACCTGTACAACAAGATTACTTTTCGTTCTGATGTTCATAATTTGAACATTCGTTTTAAGGGCACCTTGACGCCACCTGTTTTCTCGACTGAGTTATTCAGGCGTTCGTTTTCCTACAGTGTGGTGCAAGCTGTGGTGCCTGTGAACATCAGAACTATAAACTACTTTAACCACTTTAAGATCTTCCTTTCCAGGAAGCTATTAGATGAACAATTAAGAGTATTGATCGAGTAAATTAGAGGGTTACATTTATAGATTTTTAGATTAAGAGGAAGAAATACGCATTTTTTTTGTTGTAATTTTTCATTGCTTACACATATAATTTTTTTATGACAGCTCTGGTATGAATCTAAGGTTAGATAGAACAGTGCACTTATTGAATGCACTGAATCTCGCCTTTTCCTTATTTCAAATTTAATGTTGTGTATTTGCATGTATACGGCCTGATATTGAAGGAATAAAGACCTTTATTATTATTATATTCATTCCTCAAATCTACACTGAAAATTATATTATATCAACTAGCTGGCCCGGCAGACTTCGTACTGCCTCCTCAACGCCTGCCCAACGCCAACGCCAACGCCAACTCCAAATCCAAATCCAACTCTAACTCCAACTCCATCTCCAACTACGACTCCGACTCCTACTCCGACCCCGACTCCGACTACGACTCCGACTCCGACTCCGACTCCGACTCCGACTCCGACTCCGACTCCGACTCCGATTCCGACTCCGACTCCGACTCCGACTCCGACTCCGACTCCGACTCCGACTCCGACTCCGACTCCGACTCCGACGACTCCGACGACTCCGACTCCGACTCCGACTCCGACGACTCCGAATCCGACTCCGACTCTGACTCCGACTCCGACTCCGACTCCGACTCCGACTCCGACTCCGACTCCGACTCCGACTCCGACTCCGACTCCGACACCGACTCCGACTCCGACTCCGACTCCGACTCCATTTCCACCTCCATCTCCATTTCCACCTCCATCTCCACCTGCATCTCCACCTCCAACTCCAATCCAACTACAACTACTACAACTCCAACTACAACGCCAACTCCATAACCAATGCCAACCACAATAACTACTCCAACTTCAACTCCAACCCCAACGCCAATTTTAACGCCAACTCAAACTCCAACGCCAAAAACATTTTCCAGTAGACCAAATTGTAAATCTAAACCATTCTCGAATCTCCACGAACACACACAAAAAATTTCATCAAAATCGGTCCAGTCGTTTAGGAGGAGTTCAGTCACATACACACGCACACAAGAAATATATATATTAAGATTAGACAATATTGCAGTTTTGTTTTTAGTGGAGATATTCTGAATTCAATTTGATTATGTATCTTACCAGAGAAGATATTTCCATCATCATATGGATTATCAACGGGCATTATATTATCACCTTAAAAGTATAATATCATCCTCATAATTCTACGATAGCTGAGGTTAGTTCATTGGTCATTTTGCATTCAATCATACTTTGTTTTATAGAACACGAGGTGTATTTTATATCAAGAATAACGATCCAGAAATAATTTTGAACTTTATCTTTCATAGGAAAATAAGATGACATGTAAGAACGCAGATCATATAATAATTCATAGATAGAATAATCAAGTAGGTACAACATTCTGTGGAAACATAGAAGTACGATTCATTATTGAGATTTCGAAAAATCCTATCTCCGAAAGTATTACATTGTTAGAGTTGAAGATGATATCAATGGATTTTCATAGTAAAACCGCATCTTAAACAAAATTGAATATTAAATTTGTAAAGTAAAAAAAAATTTTTTTTTCGTTACTCTGAAACCATCTTGCCGATTTTACCCAATAACAAACTCCACTGAGATATTTATCTCCCAAACCTACTGAAACTGAAACTAAATCGTTTAAGACCATTTTCAGCCAAAAATTCGAAAATTACAGATATTTGGGAAAATTGATAAGCACTCTGTTCCGAGGAAACAGAGCGCCAAAAACTGCACTACGAACAGAAGTTTTATTTTTTGGCACTGTTGTTCCTTGGAACAGAGTGCTTATCAATTTGCCCAAATGTCTGGAATTTTCGAATTTTTGGCTGAAAATGGTCTTAAACGATTTGGTTCGACTGACTGATCAAGAATCCGTGGTCAAAAAAGTGTATTTCTGGAGAGTTTGGTTGATGTAAGCATGTAAACAATTTGATATTTGGATTCGCTGAGTTCATAGGCAGAGTTTTTTGGTTAGTGAGTCGAAAATGAATGATGCAAGGAAATTGAGCATAATTTACGAGTCATTCTCTAATTATGGAAGATCGGGATTTCCGACAAATGTACAGGTAGTTCGGCCTTAGTAACACTATTCAAGATTTCCTACACAAGTATTCTGGATTGAGTTCTCTCTGGACTGATTACATAAGATTTGTTTCATATATAAAACTAGCTGTTTCATTTACTCAATTTTTCAGAATGACTCCTGATAGTTTTGAAACAATTGTACCCAAAATAGGACCGTCATATTAAGTTAAAATGCAAAGGGATTTAAATTTCTTTTATGATGTAGTTCTATCATAATAATCCATTGATATCATTCCCAACTCTGAGAAACCAATATTTTCGGAGATATGATTTGTCAAAGATTGGACAAGAGCGCCAAATCTCCTGTCCACAGGGCTTTCCCACTTTTTGGCACTCTTGTTCCTTGGAACAGAGTGCTTATCAATTTGTCCAAATGTCTATAATTTTCGAATTTTTGGCTGAAAATGGTCTTAAACGATTTGGTTCGACTCACTGATCAAGAATACGTGGTCGAAATCGATTCTGTCCGGCCGTCCGGCCGGCCGTTAACACGATAACTCTCCAACGGAATGAGCTAGACAGTTGAAATTTTCAGAGTAGGTTTGGGAGATGAATATATTGGCTAAGTTCGTTATTGGGCAAAATCGGTCAGTTGGTTTCGGAGTAACAAAAAAAATCTTTTTTACATTACAAATTCCAAAATAATTTTTTTCAAGATGTAGTTTCACCATAAGAATCCACTGATATCATTTTTAACTCTAACAAACTAATACTTTCGGAGATATGATTTTTCAATTCTATCATAATAATCCATTGATATCATTCCCAACTCTGAGAAACCACTACTTTCGGAGATATGATTTGTCAAAGATTGGACAGGAGCGCCAAAGCTCCTGTCCACAGGGCTTTCCCACTTTTTGGCGCTCTTGTTCCTCGGAACAGAGTGCTTATCAATTTGCCCAAATGTCTGTAATTTTCGAATTTTTGGCTGAAAATGCTCTTAAACGATTTGGTTCGACTTACTGATCAAGAATACGTGGTCGAAATCTATTCTGTCCGGCCGTCCGGCCGGCCGTTAACACGATAACTCTCGAACGGAATGAGCTAGCCAGTTGAAATTTTCAGAATAGGTTTGGGAGATGAATATATTGGCTAAGTTTGTTATTGGGCAAAATCGGTCAGTTGTTTTCAGAGTAACAAAAAAAAATATTTTTTAAGATGTTGTTTCATAAGAATCCACTGATATCATATTTAACTCTATCAAGCTAATACTTTCGGAGATATCATTTTTAAAAATGTCATTAATAAATCGCACTTCTATATTTTCACAGAATGCTATAATTATTCTCTCTATGAAGTATTATAATATGATCTGTGTTGATACATGTCAACTTATTTTCCCGAGACATGACATGTCATTTCAGCAATCGTAGAATTATAACACAGCTCTACAAAAAAAAAAGTTTTTTTTGTTGCCCTGGATATCATCGCAAATTTTTACGTTTTCAAGTACCTAAGTTACGAATATATTCATGAATGTTCTAAATGTGCTCATATTTCCATGATTTTTCCATCTCTTATATTTTGAACAATTATCGGTTTGTTAAAAATAAAATTTAATTTTCCAGTCATGATTAGGCTTCTGCGCAACTTTTTCGCGCATACAAATATCACGTGATCCCCACTCTCAGACCCCTTGTTTCACAGAACAGCTGAGATCTCAGTTGTTTGACAGTATTGAAGTACGTACACGTGAGTCTGGATAAGTTGTCATGGATCAATATTTTGTTTCAATTACTGAATGTCCATTCTAATATATTTGTCTTGTCTTCGAAAATATGAGTTCGTCACGAAGAAAGTGTTATATTCTAGTGATTTATGTTGTTATATTTGCGGTGTTTATATATTAAAAAAAAAACAAAAAAAAACATCACAGACTTTGTCAAAGAAACTTATGTTGAATATTTTGGTTTAAAAATTGACAAATTAGGTAAGCCATGGGTTCCTAATAAAGTTTGTAAGTCCTAAGTTGAGTCTCTATATACGGTAACGGAAAAAAGGAGAACGTTCTGGATAAGATGTTGGTTGTCGAAAATTTCCTAGGTAACCATAAGGCAGCAAATTATGAAGAAGTTGAGCAAAATATGCTGACAAACTTTCAGACTTAAGGAGCAAATATGAGTATTAAATTACACTATCTCCGCAATCATTTAGATAAATTTCCGGATAAATTAGGAAATTATAATGAGGAACAGAGAGAGCGGTTTCACCAAGATCTGAAAGTGATGGAGGAAAGATCAGGGTCGATGGGATTGTCACATGATGGCAGATTACTGCTGGTCTTTGAAAAGAGATTGTCCCTCGAAAAATTATAGAAGAAAAGCCCATAAAATGCGTTTTATGGAAATATAAAATATATTTTCGACATTTTCCTCTTTATTTACTTTGATTTATCCTAATTTCTCAAAATATTGCTGACATTATAAATATATCTGTTATTTTAATTCTCGTTTTTTGATTTTTGTAATGTAAAATGAAAATAATGATTTAAAAAAAAATCAGAGCAAATCTAACAAAATTATAGATAGTTTCATGAATTGTGTGCATGAATAGACCCAAAATCATTTTCATATCTAGGGCAACAAAAACACTGTAGACCAGTGTAATATGTTATCATACTTTTTGTTTCAGAATATCTCCAGTAAAAACAAAACTGGAATATCGGCAAAAGTTTCAATTGATATAATATAATTTGAGGAAATAATATATCGTTCATCATACAATTGAGGAATGAATATCTCGGACGAGTTCATTGTTGGGTAGAATTGGTCTATTGGTTTTGGATTAATAATTTTTGGCACTCTTGTTAAATCTAAATTCTTTTATGATGTTTGAATTCAATTTCTTCAAGTTCTATCATAAGAATCCATTGACATAATTCCCAACTCTTACCAATACTTTCGAAGATATGATTTGTCAAAGTTTGAACAACAGCGCCAAAGCTCCTGTCCACAGGGCTTTCCCACTTTTTAAAGTGAAAACCATGCATCGTACGAAAGGATGTCTGCCCAAATTTGGTCCAAATTGAATGAGAATTCAAAAATAGTGGCGTAGAATTTTTTTCATAGAACATTCACTAGAGTAATATAACTTCCGTCAAGAAATTGATAATAGGAAAAAAAAAATCTTTTTGTCCTTGTCAAAAAAATACTTACGCCTCAAGTAACTCCAGAATACGATATTCAGGAAATTCCGCGAAAATTAGTGGGTCGGCATTCTACAAGTAATCACTGAGTATTAATTTGGTCAAATTTGTATATTTTGAGTTATAGAGGAAATATCAACAAAATTTCAGATGAGTATAACTCCAAAACCATTTGGCAGATGATGCCAATTAACTAACTTGAATGTCGCATTCGGATGCGCAATCCAACCTGAAATGCAAGTCGCTATCTCTATTTTTGCGCGCGTGTTCCGCAAGGAACAGCGTGCTATCATTTCGTCACAATGTCTGTATTTTTCGAATTTTTTTTCGAAAATGGTCTCAAACGATTGGGTTCGACTCCCTGATGAAGAATTCGAGGTCAAATTCAATTCTGTCCGTCCGGTCCGGCCGGCCGGCCGGCCGTTAGCACGATAACTCTCGAACGGAACGACTTAGAGCGTTGAAATTTGCAGGGTAGATTTGTAGCGTAAATATCTCGGACAAGTTCGTTAACGGGCGAAATCCACCAGGCGGTTTCGGAGTTAAGGCCGTTTCTACTCAAAACGTTTTTTATGAATATTTCCGGAACCGATCGCTCGATCTTTCTGAAATTTGGCATCAAATTGTAGAATCATGACCTCCATATGCCTGCGTAGTTTTGTTTTGATCGGACGGCCCTAAAGTGGCAAAAAAAAATTTCAAAAATTTTAAAATTTTGTTTTCACGATAACTCGAAAAATACGGATCTGATTGAATTGAAACTCAGTAGTTCGATGCAAAAGACCAATGCAAACACTTTTGCAAAATTTCGTGAAGATCACGTGACGTGAAAAAAATAAAAAAATTACTAATATTTTGCGGAATACTTTGCTTAAAATGCCGAAACCTATTTTTTTGAGGTTCATGCTGCCCTTTCCGGGCATTTTTCGTTGTGCGCATGCGCAGATGAGAAGTCATTTAACTGCTGTAGTTTTCGTCGGAGAGGATTGGGGTTTTGGAGTGGCGGATGCTATTCCTCCATAGAATCCAGATCCCTGATGAGGGTCTGCGCATGCGTAGATTAAAGATGCGATATCTCCCGAACCACTAGTGTTGGAGAATCGAAGTTTTTTGTAAGGTGTGTTATTTTTAGAGGACTTTTAGCCGCGAGTAGATTGCGCATGCGCAGAAGAGAAGTGACTGTTTTTGGGTTGGATGGGTTATGTTGGGAGTGCTGAGTCGATATTGTAAGGTTTTAAAAGAATATTCATAGCAATTCAGTGCAAGGACAAGCCAGTTTAGGGGATGTAGTGTTGCTTCCGAGTTAAAGTGTCCGTACCGTGGCCCTGGGGCTAATTATGAAATTGATGTTAACACTTACAGGCATTTTTCGTTATGCCCATGAGCAGACCATCAGTGATTTAACTGGTGCTGTTTTCGTCAGAGAGGATTGGGGTTTTGGGGTGGCGGATGCTATTCCTCCATAGAATCCCCTGGTAAGGGTCTGCGCATGCGTGGATTAAAGATGTGATATCTCTTGAACCACTAGTGTTGGAGAATCGGAGTTTTTTGTAAGGTGTGTGATTTTGAGAGGACTTTTAGATGCAAGTAGATTGCGCATGCGCAGAAGAGAAGTGACTGTTTTTGGGTTGTATGGGTTATGTTGGGAGGGCTGAGCCGATATTGTGAGGTTTTGAAAGAATATTCATGTCAATTCAATTGCGTTCCTAACGGAGGTCCCACAACCACAATTTTTTTCGATCTACGGTAAAGCTAACAGCCAAACTGTATTGATAGCTATATTTGTTAAAGGAACTTGAAAAAAAAAAAAGCACTGACGTTGAGTCAGTACTCTTTGGCGCGCGTGTTCACGGTGGCTAATTTGAATTGAATGATGAATACTTCAAGCTCAGTGGATAGAGCGAGCCAAAGATCTACCCATAGCATAGTGGACACCATTCACTGTCGGTTCAAAAATTAACAGTGCTGTATCTAAGCTGCCATCAGGATAGAGTAACAAAGTTGGTAAAGAACACAACTGACTCTCCTTAGTCGCACAAGCTCCTAGAAGATTTGGGAGGGTCAGTATAATTCTAATCATGTTTATAGCACGCGCGCAAAAGCAGATTGACTTAACAATGAAAGGAAAAGTGTAAAAAGTCAATCTGCTTTGGCGCGCGAGCTATAAACATGATTAGAATTATACTGACCCTCCCAAATCTTCCAGGAGCTTGTGCGACTAAGGAGAGTCAGTTGTGTTCTTTTCCAACTTTGTTACTCTATCCTGATGGCAGCTTAGATACAGCACTGTTAATTTTTGAACCGACAGTGAATGGTGTCCACTATCCTATGGGTAGATCTTTGGCTCGCTCTATCCACTGAGCTTGAAGTACTCATCATTCAATTCAAATTAGCCACCGTAAACACGCGCGCCAAAGAGTACTGACTCCACGTCAGTGCTTTTTTTTTTTTTAGTTTTATTTCCAGCTTTTCGTGAGATACATAATATTTTTTGGCGCTCTAGTTCCTCGGAACTGAATGCTTATCAATTTGCCCAAATGTCTGTAATTTTTGGCTGAAAATGGTCTCAAACGATTTGGTTCGACTCACTGATCAAGAATCCGAGGTCGAAATCGATTCAGGCCGGCGCCGGCCGTAGGCACGATAACTCTCGAACGAAAGGAGTTAGAGGATTGAAATTTGCAAGGTGGGTTTGGAGCGTAAATATCTCGGACAAGTTTGCTAATGGGCGAAATCCATCAAGCGGTTTCAAAGTTATGATCGATTTTAGTAAAACACATTTTTTATGAATATTTCCGAAACCGATCACTTGATCTATCCGAAATTTAGCAACAAATTGTAGAATGATGACTTTCATACGCATGTGAAGTTTTGTATTGACAAGGTTACCGCAAAGTCTAAAAAAAAATTTTTCAAAATAAAAAAAAAATTTCCACAATAACTCTCGAACAGAATGAGCTAGGCAGTTGAAATTTTCAGAGTAGGTTAGGGAGATGAATATCTCGCTTAAGTTCGTTATTGGGCAAAATAGGCCAGATGGTTTCAGAGTAACGAAAAAAAATTTTTTTTTAAGCAACAAATTTCAAATTCAATTTTTGCGCGTATGTTCTGGGGAACATCGCGTTATAGTTTTGCCCAAATGTCTGTATCTTTCGAATTTTTTGAAAAAAATGGTCTCAAACGATTAAGTTCGACTTCCCAATGAAGAATTCGAGGTCAAATTTGATTCTGTCCGGCCGGCCGGCCGGCCGTCCGTCCGTCCGGCCGTTGCCACGATAACTAAAGAACGAAAAGAGCTAGCGACTTGAAATTTTCAGGATAGGTGGCGCATCCCAATACGACGGACAAGTTCGTTAATGGGCATAATCGGCCCAGTGGTTTCCGAGTAATTTTGTTTTCAACCAATATAAATCCGATCGAATTGAAACTTGGTGTTTAGTTGTAGAATATGAACCTAAGCACGTATGTGAAATTTTATGCGAATCGTATGACTAGAAAATTTAAAAAAAATTATTGTGAAATATTTTTGTTAGCACGATAACTTGAGAACGGAATGAGATAGCGGCTTGAAGTTTTCAGGTTAGGATGTGCACCAGAACGTGACATTTCAGTTAGTTTATGAGCATAATCGGCCAAACGGTTTTAGAGTTATAGCCATCTGAAATTTTCTGAAATTTGGTGGTTTTTGTTCCTCATTAACTCGAAAAATACTGAACCGATTGAATTCAAACATGGTTATTAGTTGTAGAATGCCAACGAAAACGTTTGCTAAATTTGGTGATGATAGCATTTGTAGAAAATTTTTAATAAATCATTGAAAATAAAAAAAAAAGTTCTATATATCAGTAACTATTCGTTTGAAATTGCTGAAATTTTGCAAGAGCCTTCATAACCTAACTCGACAGCCAAGTTTCAAGTTTTAATACGATCGGTTAAATATTGTTGGAGATTCGAGCATTCTTGTGTGAGTTCAGTAGATGGGTGACCGTCGCCTCGATAACTTTCGAACGAAATGAGATAGGGACTTGCAATTTTCAGGGTAGGTTGTGTATCCGAAAGGGAGAGTTGAGTTCGTTTTTGGGCATAATCGGTCTAACATTTTCCGAGTTATACCCACCTGGAATATTATTTCCTTAATAACTCAAAAAATAAATATTCGATCGAATTGGTGCTTGGTAACTAGTAGTAGAAAATCAACATAAAGACGTGTTTAAAATGTTGTAAGAACCGTACACTTAGAAAATTTGAAAAAAATTACCAAAAAAAATAATTTTAAGAACCGTACCCCTAGAAAATTAAAAAAAAATCACGAAAAAAAAATTGGTTCAAGCACTGACGTGAAGTCAGAAGCTTTTGCGCGTATGTTCTATTGTCCATTCTTCTGTATTGGACACCCTTAATCAAATTTACCATGGTAAATTATGTTGTCCATTCTCCTGTATTGGACACTCTTAATTCGAATTTACCATGGTAAATTCGAAAAAATTCTATATATCAAAAACTTTTCCTCCGAAATCGCTGAAATTTTGCGAGGGCCTTCAAAACCTAACTCTACTGCCAAGTTCCAAGTTTGAATACGATCGGATCTATATTGTTGGAGATCCGAGCAGCCTTGTGTGAGTTCAGTAGCTGGATGGGTGACCGTTGGCTTGATAACTTTCAAACGAAAGGAGATAGGGACTTGCAATTTTCAGGGTAGGTTGCACATCCCAATGGGAGAGATGAGCTCGTTTTTGGGCGTCATCGTCCAGTCGGTTTCGGAGTTATACCCACCTGGAATATTATTTCCATGATAATTAAAAAAATATAGACTCGATCGAATTGTAGATTGGTAACTAGTTGTAGAATATCTACATAAAGGAGTGTGTAAAATTTTGTGAGAACCGTACCCCTAGAAAATTTTTCCAAAAATTAAAAAAAAAATTGTGTATGAACCGCACCCCTAGAAAATTTTTCTAAATACAAAAAAAAATTGGTTCAAGCACTGACGTGAAGTCAGGAGCTTTTCCGCGTATGTTCTATTGTCCATTCTCCTGTATTGGACACTCTTAATCGAATTTACCATGGTGAATTTTATTGTCCGTTCTCCTGTATTGGACACTCTTAATGGAATTTACCATGGTAAATTTAGCGATAACAGAGAAAAGAATTCACCATGGTGAATTCGATTAAGAGTGTCCAATACAGAAGAATGGACAATAGAACATACGCGCAAAAGCTTCTGACTTCACGTCAGTGCTTGAACCATTTTTTATTTAAGATGCAGTTTCACCATTAAAATCCATCGATATCATTTTCAACTCCATTGTGCTGAATATGAGCGGATTCTGACAGTTTCAGAAATCTGATGATAGTTTCAGAAATCTAACATTTTCAGGGAAAAAAATATTTTTTTTTTCTAGTTATATATTATGATCTTCAAAAACTTTCGCAGAAATTTGCTCGTTGAAATTCAACAACTAATCACCAAGTTTCAATTCGACCGGATGATCCGTACTTTGTGAGTTTAATTTTAACCAGACTGCCAAAGTTTCTGTGCAAAATGAACTTTCAGAAGAGATAAAAATAAAACGCGGAGTAAGACAAGGATGCGTGCTCTCACCTTTACTCTTCAATTTGTATTCAGAAGATATAGTACAAGAAGCACTGGAAAATCAAAAAACAACGGAAGTGAAAGTTAATGGAAAGGTTATAAACAACATCAGATACGCGGATGACACAGTACTAATAGCAGAAACCCTGGAAGAACTACAAAGGCTAATAGATCTAGTAGTACAGATCATTGAAGAAAGGGGGCTCACACTTAACACCAAGAAGACTAAATTCATGACGATCACAAAACACCAACAACAGCGAGAAACAATATGGATCAAAGGGGAGCCAATGGAAAAAGTCTGCAAATACAAGTACTTGGGAACAATTGTAAATAACAATAATGATTATTCACAGGAAATAAGATCAAGGATCGTGTTAAGGATTAGAAGTTATTAATGTTCACCTCGTTAACCCGCCTCTGATCAAATGAGATAAAGCATATTGGTTTCTTTCCATGCATTTTGCGAAATGAGAGAACCTCTCCATATGTTGAGTTTTAATATGCGAATATGTATTCATTGATTTTTAAGAACCTGCTAAATATTGATCGACAATAAAGAATGTGTAGAATTGCTGTCGTTTTTTCCTAATTACTCCGAAGAATAATAAATCAACAATATAGTCCATTGCTCAGCTATTTGACTAAGGGTGCTTTGCTAACATTTAGTGGTCCTTCGGGCCGGATATTGAATCTTGCTGTGAATTCACGGAATTTTCCCGAAGATTTCAGTAAGTCAGGTGATCAGCTATAAAAAATATTATTATTAGAATTCGTCAACTTATTGGTTTCGTCGAGAGTATTACTGCCCCAATTTTTGCAAGATCAAGCCAAGATCAAGGTCCAATTCCTTCTCCGGTGTGGCCTTATTTATGGAACAAAATTTGGTGGAAGCGGTAAGACGAAATACTGCGTAATTTGGATTCGCCATTATCTACCTTATCAGTGGCCACAAGGTAACGACTTTTACAGAATCTTATATGGGATGCCTGTGTTTCACAATTTTGCAAGAAACTCAATTAGTGAATAAAACTTTTCTTGAATATTCTACTGCTGTGCTCTATTAATTATTTTTTGGTGGATAACCGAAGTGTTTGATTTCTCCTTGGTAAAAAGCGAAAAAACTATTGAAAACCTATTGGACAGTTTTTTGTTGTTTGAATTGTTAGTTTACAATTTGAACATAGGATTTTCATTTTATTTTGGATTAAAGCTGAATTATTTTCTGTTTATCGACTTTAGGTTAATATTTGCTATTAATTTGTAATTTTTATTATTTTGCTTTGAAATTTTACTTAGGTAATGCTGATTAATGGATTGAAAATTGATCTCACGAGCCTAGTTTCAAGGTACTGCTTTTGCTTGCTACATTTTCTAACTTGCTACATTTTCTAACTTGCTACATTTTTTCTGCTTTCCACATTTCGTTTATGAAACGAAATGGGTGATTTATTACTTGAACAACATTCATTAGCTGCTCGAATAGCGAGGCCTTACACAAACTTCAAGAAAGATGGTACCTCAAAAATGACATCAAGTAATTGTGAAATTCGAATGGACAATTTAGATAAAATTTGGTCAAAATACGAATTGAATCATTCTCAGATCTTGCGCGAAACCAGTGATGAAATTAAAAAATCCAACTATTTTAAGCAAAATGAGTTCGACACTGTGGAAGAATTGTATCTGGAAAGACGTTCTGAATTCCAGACATTTTTTGATTCTTTGACAGTTTCTAATTCATCAATACCTTTTGCTAAAACTGGAAACATCAACTCGGATAATTCAGAGAGATTACCACCTATTTCCTTGCCCAAGTTCAAAGGTGCTTTTAATGAGTGGGAATCCTTTCGAGATCTTTTTACTACTTTAGTTGTTAATAAAGCCAATATCTCGGATGTTACCAAATTGCATCATTTGAAGTCAAGCTTAGAGGGAGATGCAGCTCGCCTCGTCAGTAGTTTCACAGTTACTGAGGAGAACTTTGCTATTGCTTGGAGAAAATTGCATGACCGATACGAAAATAAATGTCGCCTAGATTCCGCTCATTTGTCTGCAATTTTTTCTATAAAACCGATGAAAAAGGAATCTTCTTTCGAAGTTAAGAAGATTATTACTGGTATTAGCACACCTTTAGCTGCGCTTGAGGTTCTCAAACGCCCTGTTAATACTTGGGATGACATTTTGGTGTACCATGTTGTTTCACTGCTAGATTCGGAAACGCGCAAACAGTGGGAGAAACATTTGGGTAATTCCACTTGCTCATTGGATCCCCCAACTTATGCTGCATTCATGACTTTTTTGGAAAATCAAGTCACTGTTTTGGAGGCACTGGAGGATAGTAGTAGAAATTTTTCCAGTCCTAATTATTCTGCTTCAGCTAAAAATTCTAATCCCGTTTTGTTTAGTACTAGTATCAGAGTACATCAAGTGGTGAATCAATCCGATAAGTGTCTTCTCTGCAATGAAAATCACTTCTTCATGTACTGTGATCAATATAAAAGGAAAAGTCCTAAGCAGCGTAAAGAATTAATTCTCAATCAGAAACGTTGTTTAAATTGCCTAGCTAACCATTATGTGAGGAACTGCACTTCTAAAAAGCGTTGCCAGATTTGTCACTGCAAGCATCATTCATCACTTCATATTGAGAATGAGACAAATAATTCAGTTCCTACAAGCTTACTATTGAATGAAAAATGTGAGTATACTGATTCTATTCCTTCGACTTATAGTAATTCTAATATTAACAGAAACATAACGGTTAATGAGTGCAGAGCTCCTAGTGGAGTCTTACTTTCAACTGCTATGGTACAGGCCTGTTCTGCTAATGGTAATTCCATTGTTGCTATAGGGCCTTGATAGATCCGGGTTCTCAAACTTCCTTTATCTCTGAGAGTTTGTATCAAAGCCTCAACTTGAGATATCAGCCAGTTAATCTGCCAATTTCTGGTGTTGGAGGAAGGAAATATTTTACCTGCCGAAAGTTAGTTAATTTCATTCTGAAACCTAGGTTTAACTCGGAGTTTTCGTGCTCTGTACAAGCTTTTGTGATTCCAAAAATCACTTCTTATGCACCTAACCTTGATAATAGCGAAACTGTATTTACACATCTAAAAGATCTTATTCTTGCTGATCCTTATTTTGCTAACAGGGGAAAAATAGAAATACTCTTGGATTCTTCTGTGCATGGGAGAATTATTGAGGGTGAAGTGGCCCGAGGTGAACCTGATGAGCCAGTTGCTATAAGGACTGCCCTTGGTTGGCTTGTTTCTGGAAACACACCGGGATCGTATATTGAGTGTTCGCCGTCGGTTCTGCAGGTATCTGATGATCAGACAATGGTGAGTGACCTTTTGTCTAAGTTTTTCGCACTAGAGGACTTGAACGATGTTGAACGACATGATAGTCCAGATGAAATTGCAACTGAAACCTTTTTTTCCAAGACAGGCACTCGTGATCCTAGTGGTCGCTATTTAGTGCGATTACCATTCAAGGTTGATGAGAGATCTGACTTGAGTTATCCTGGTATTTATGATATCGCAAGGCAATCTCTGGAACGAATCGAGAAAAAATTTATAAAGAACCCTGAATTCCATCGTCTTTATAGGGAATTCATGCAAGACTATATCGATTCAAACCATATGAAAATGGTGAGCGATGACGATCTTGCTTCTGTTCTTTATTTGTTGCCTCATCATGGGATTTTAAAACAAAGTAAATCCTCTGCTAAACTGCGAACAGTATTCAATGGCTCTGCTAAGGCCTTGAATGCTAATTCTATAAATGACCATCTGCATACTGGTCCTAATTTGTTGCCTGATATAACCTCCTTAATACTGCGCTGGAGGAAATACGAATTTGTATTTGTTACAGATATCCAAAAAATGTTTCGCCAAATATTAATCCATCCTAGCGATCAAGTCTTTCAATGCATACTTTGGAGATTCACCCCTGAAGAACCAATCAAAGTTTGGCAGCTTCAGACGGTAACATATGGCATGGCCTCTAGCCCTTTCTTAGCTATTAGGGATATAAGGCAGCTTGCGAAGGATGAAAAGCACCTCTTCCCGTTAGGTGCTATTGTTTTGGAGGAAGAGACATATATGGATGACACACTTTCTGGTGGTTATTCACTAGAAGAAGCTTTACTTAAACAAAATCAACTTGTTGAAATTTGTAGGTCTGGTGGATTTGCTTTACATAAATGGTTAGCTAATAGCATGCATCTGCTACAAACCACTACCGATTGTAATAAAGCTAACTCCCAGTCTTATAATTTTACTGATGATAGTACATTCAGTATTCTTGGTCTTGGTTGGACGCCAGAAACTGACAGTTTTGTATTCAGCGTTGGAAATACTTCTGACCATCATGATATAACTGTTACAAAGAGAGGAATTCTCTCTAAAATAGCCAAGCTTTTCGACCCTCTGGGGTGGCTTGCGCCTGTTATTGTAACAGCAAAGATTTTCATGCAACAGCTTTGGCTTAACAAGATTGAATGGGACGATATATTAGATTCTGCTAAGACCAGACAATGGTTATGTTGGTACAGAGAACTTTCTGTTCTGAATGGGCTGAAACTCAATCGCTGGTTGGGTTATAGCCTTGATGCTAATGTTTGCGAAATCCACGGTTTTGCTGATGCTTCAAAATTGGCTTATGGTGCTGTGGTATATCTGCGTATTATAAATGCTAACAGAACTTCAGTAAGATTACTACAAGCTAAAACTAAGGTATCCCCTATAAAACCCTTACTTACTATTCCAAGATTGGAGCTATGTGCAGCTAACTTGCTAGCTAAACTTGCTCGCAAGGTTTCTGATGCCTTACACATAAATAATTGCAATGTCCATCTGTGGTCAGACTCAACTGATGTATTATTTTGGCTTCGTGATCATCCATCGCGTTGGCCTATTTTCATTGCAAATCGTTGCTCCAGAATCCATACTTTGATTCCTGAAGCTTCTTGGAGACATGTCAGAGGAACTGAAAATCCAGCTGATTGTATTACTCGAGGTCTAAAGCCAAGTGACTTGATTAGCTATCATTTATGGTGGCAGGGTCCAAAATGGCTGACAATTGATAATGAACCCTTTGCATTGAATTCTCAAAACCTACCAGATAATTCATACTCTTGCCTACCCTCAAGTAACTGCCTCACTTCAAATTTGGTGGCAACAGATCCAGTTTGGGATCTACTTGAGCGATGCTCAAGTGTACATAAGCTTCTTCGAGTTACTGCCTATATTTTGAGGTTCCTAATTAAGTTGCTGACTGGGGCCAATGTGTCTCGCAAAGGTGAATTGTTTTCATCACCTTGGGTTATAAACGTTCACAGTCCAGATAGTTTAGAGTTGAACACCCTTGAGTTGAACAGATCTCGTTTAACATGGGTTTATTTAGAACAACAATCGCACTACTCAAAAGAGATTAAACTGCTTAGTGAAAATTGTGCATTACCGAAAAAGAGCCAACTTTTGAAATTGGACCCCTTCATTCATGAAGGTTTGGTCAGAGTGGGTGGTCGACTACAGAACTCTTTTCTTGAGTTCGAAGAAATGCATCCACTTGCATTGCCCTATGACTCGCTATTTTCTTCACTACTTGCTAAATACTATCATTCTAAGTCCTTACATGGCGGAGTTAAGTTGACACTTGCCACTCTTAGAAGAGATTTCTGGATCGTTCGAGGACGACAGCTAGTGAAGAGTATAATTCACAAATGCATTACTTGTCTAAGATATAGAAAAACAACTATCTATCAGAAATTAGGGAATTTACCAGAGTTCAGAACTCGACCTAGCCGTCCTTTCTCAAGGCGGGTGTTGACTATGCAGGACCTTACAATATTAGGGCTTCCCCAGGTCGTGGTCAAAAGACCTATAAAGGTTATATTGCCTTGTTTATTTGCTTAAGCACTCGTTCAGTACATCTGGAGTTGGTCTCTGGTTACTCCTCCAAAGAGTTTATTGCTGCTTTCAGGCGATTCACTTCTAGGCGCGGGTTCTGCTCGGATCTTTATAGTGATCGCGGAACAACTTTTGTAGGAGCTGATAGGGAGCTCAGAGAGTTATTTGAAAAGTCTACTGACTTTTCGAATAATATTGCTAGATCTCTCGTTTCAGAGGGCACCCACTGGCATTTTAATCCACCCGCAGCTCCCCACTACGGTGGAATCTGGGAGGCCGCTGTCAAGTCTACGAAACACCATTTGAGACGAGTTGTTGCCTCTCATGCTCTAACCTTCGAAGAGTTCTAGACACTGCTGACGCAGGTAGAAGCCTGCTTGAACTCTAGGCCTTTATTGATTTTGCATGATGATATTGGTGATATTCAGCCATTGACACCGGCTCACTTTTTGATTAACTCACCTTCTTTTCTTGTTCCTGAACCTTCTAGTACAGAAATCAAAATTTCTCCTACTGAAAGGTGGAAAATAGTACAACAAATGCTTTCACATTGGTGGAAGCAATGGTCACTAGAATACCTGCAATCGCTACAAGCCAGAAATAAATGGCAGTCAAATCAACCTTCTTTGCAGCCTAATGATATTGTTCTGTTAACTTCTGAAAATACTCCCCCTGCCAAATGGCCTTTAGCCAAAGTAATAGAAGTTTATTGCGGAAGAGATGGCTTAGTTCGTGTAGTCAAATTACAAACTTCTACCACCATCTTAGAGCGTCCTGTTAATAAGCTCATCATGTTGTCAAAAGCAGTGCCTGATAACGATGCCTCCTAAATTTTTGCGCGTATGTTCTGGGGAACATCGCGTTATAGTTTTGCCCAAATGTCTGTAACTTTCGAATTTTTTGAAAAAAATGGTCTCAAACGATTAAGTTCGACTCCCCAATGAAGAATTCGAGGTCAAATTTGATTCTGTCCGGCCGGCCGTCCGGCCGGCCGTTGCCACGATAACTTGAGAACGAAAAGAGCTAGCAACTTGAAATTTTCAGGGTAGGTGGCGCATCCCAATACGACGGACAAGTTCGTTAATGGGCATAATCGGCCCAGTGGTTTCCGAGTAATAATTTTGTTTTCAACCAATATGAATCCGATCAAATTGAAACTTGGTGGGTAGTTGTAGAATATGACCCTAAGCACGTTTGTGAAATTTTGTGCGAATCGTATGGCTAGAAAATTTTAAAAAAATTATTAAAAAATATTTTTGTTGTCACGATAACTTGCGAACGGAATGAGATAGCGGCTTGAAATTTTCAGGTTAGGATGTGCACCAGAACGCGACATTTCAGTTTGTTTATGAGCATAATCGACCAAACGGTTATAGAGTTATAGCAATCTGAAATTTTCTGAAATTTGGTGGTTTTTTGTTCCTCATTAACTCGAAAAATACTGAACCGATGGAATTCAAACATTGTTATTAGTTGTAGAATGGCAACGCGAAAATGTTTGCAAAATTTGGTGAGGATAGCATTTGTAGAAAATTTTTAATAAATCATTAAAAATAAAAAAAAAAAAATTCCATATATCAGTAACTATTCGTTTGAAATTCATGAAATTTTGCAAGAGCCTTCATAACCTAACTCTACTGCCAAGTTTCAAGTTTTAATATGATCGGTTAAATATTGTTGGAGATTCGAGCATTCTTGTGCGAGTTCAGTAGTACCGATTTGGTGTAGCGTAAGGCTCCGAAGAAACGATCGCTCGACCCGAACTTTTGCCGTCGAGTCGAAGAAGACGAATCGATTTGTGTTTTTCCCAAATTTCGTTCTTCTAGGTTGAGCCTAAATATACTAATTCGATACAAGTTTCGGAGGTTTTGAGTCCGACGATTTTCCATTCAAAAAGTCAATCCGAGAAACGTCAGAATTAATTCGAGAGACGGGGTCGGAAATTTTCGAAAGCGAAACTGACGATTTAGGCCTTTTTGGGGCGTGAAACTTGAAGAAAATGATAGATAGCTTTTGCGCGTATGTTCTATTTTCCATTCTTCTGTATTGGACACCCTTAATCGAATTTACCATGGTAAATTATGTTGTCCATTCTCCTGTATTGGACACTTATTTTATATTTAAAACTGTTATTAGATCTTTGAAATACCATTGAATGAAGAAATTCTTGTAAGTTAACAAAATATCTTTATTTGAACAATAAAAATGCATCATTTTATTAAAATGATAGTTAGACTATCCAATTGCTTCTTTTCTTTATAATATTTTAGCTGTAAGTCAGTATAGCTTAGAAATTTTAAAGGAACGTCCTACAATATTAATTTAAATGATATTATAAATAAAAAAAAAAAATTTGTTCAAGCACTGACGTGAAGTCAGAAGCTTTTGCGCGTATGTTCTATTGTCCATTCTTCTGTATTGGACACCCTTAATCGAATTTACCATGTTTAATTAAGTTGTCCATTCTCCTGTATTGGACACTTAATTCGAATTTACCATGGTAAATTCGAATTAAGTGTCCAATACAGGAGAATGGACAACTTAATTAACCATGGTAAATTCGATTAAGGGTGTCCAATACAGAAGAATGGACAATAGAACATACGCGCAAAAGCTTCTGACTTCACGTCAGTGCTTGAACAAATTTTTACTTATGTATGTCTATTTTTCATGAGAATTAATAATTATGCTTTTTGTAAATGTGTCAAACTTTTTTAAACATTGTATGTAACACAAAAATTTCTTCACTTTCTTTAAATTGTAAGTTGCTATTTATACCTACTGATTCTCGTTGCAAGCTTTATCATTTTACTTACATAAACTGAAGTGGGTGGAATGTTAAGGATTAGAAGTTATTAATGTTCACCTCGTTAACCCGCCTCTGATCAAATGAGATAAAGCCTATTGGTTTCTTTCCATGCATTTTGCGAAATGAGAGAACCTCTCCATATGTTGAGTTTTAATATGCGAATATGTATTCATTGATTTTTAAGAACCTGCTAAATATTGATCGACAATAAAGAATGTGTAGAATTGCTGTCGTTTTTTCCTAATTACTCCGAAGAATAATAAATCAACAATATAGTCCATTGCTCAGCTATTTGACTAAGGGTGCTTTGCTAACAGATCGGAATGGCTAGAACAGTGTTTAATAAAATGAGGAATGCATTAACCAGAACAGATCTTAGTCTACATCTTACAATCAGAATGCTTAAATGCTACGTATTTCCAGTACTACTATATGGAATGGAAGCCTGGACGCTTAAGAAATGCGACACCGACAGGCTGGAAGCATTCGAGATGTGGACATATCGAAGAATCCTCAGAATAATCTGGGTGAGCAGAATAACGAACAAGGAGGTATTGAGAAGAATGGGAAAGGAGAAAGAAATAATCAACACAATCAAAATCAGAAAATTGCAGCATCTGGGCCACGTGATGAGAGGGGAGAGGTATACGCTGGTGCAAACTATTATACAAGGAAAAATACAGGGTAAAAGAAGTATAGGAAGAAGAAGCATCTCCTGGTTGAACAACCTAAGGCAGTGGTACAACAGTAGCTCTGTTGATTTGTTCAGATCCGCAACTTCAAAGATAAAAATCGCCATGATGATAGCCAACCTTCTTAAAGGAGACGGCACATAAAGAAGAAGAAGGAATAGTATATTCTAAAACAAGTTGCGGAATGGGCTCCTATTCAAAGACGAATTTAGCGAAACGAGTGTTGGAATTGCCTTCTGCAAAGAATATTAGACGATATTTTCTCTATTTCAGTCAAGTTTTGTTAAATACTGTCAAAATTTAATGGAAAATTCGGATTATACATACAAATAACTTTTGTATTTTATCTTGGCAGTTGGTGTGACTGTTATGAAAGTTGACAGATTACGGAATTTAAATTTGAATCGTACGTAGGACATGGGGATGAGATTTAAAATAGTTTCCTAATAGCATTAATGATCCAAAATTAGCAAGAAAAAATCTCTAGTACCTTATTTTTTAATGAAAATAAAACTTTTCCTCCCAACAATTATTTCACTAAATCCAGATAATATAATATTGACAATTGACGGGTGTTGAAATTTCATAGGATCGAATGTCAGTGCTGACCACCACAAAACAAAAAATATAACTAGAAACATTGCGGGAATTAGTTCATTATAGCACTGTTTTTAATGCTGTAATGAACTCAGTACGATACAGAAATAGAGAAAAAATATTTCAGATGATTATAACTTCGAAATCGTACGTCCAATTATGTCCATCAACGAATTCAGCTCGCATTCGGATGCGCAACCTATCCAAAAAATAGCAAGTCGGTATCTCTTTCCGGTCGATAGTTTTAGTGAGAACGAACTGACGACCGGATATAATCGAATTTGACCTCGAATTCTTCATCAGTCAGTCGAACCTAATCATTTGTGATCATATTCGGCAAAAAATTCGAAAATCACAGACAATTGGGCAAAATAATAACATGCTGTTCCCTAGAGCAGTAAGTAATAAATTGCGTTCTCAAGGGATAAATCTTGCATTTGAGTAAATCCGTCAATATCAATTGAATGTTTGCAATAAAGAGCTGTACGGTTTTCGAAGGTATGACTATATATTCCTTCAATTCTGGGAATTGTTCTGTTTTTAGGTGTTCAGTTGAGCTATCAGATGTCTCCTACATCCAAAGTTCACCCTCTTTTACTCCCCAGTTAGAAAATATTCCACTAAATCAAACAGCTGTCCAGAAATAATCCAATTAGGAAGTTTTGACACTTTTTTATTGTCTTCTTTTCTCTCCTAGGATGGCAGTTTTCGAATAAATTGCAGTTTCATGCTGCGTCCTCTAGACTGAGATTAATATGTTACCGCAAAGTTAGTTTTTTCAGGACGCAATTTGTAGGGGAACCATTCGAAAGGATACTTTCTCTCATCTCAATGCCAGGAAGGCAATATATCTCACATAACTTCGGGCAAGTATCATGATCAAAAAACAGACTAGTTTAAATTAACTGGTGATCTTTGGCGCTCTTGTTCCTCGGAACAGAGTGCTTATCAATTTGCCCAAATGTCTGTAATTTTGGAATTCTTGGCTGAAAATGGTCTTGAACGATTTGTTTCGACTCACTGATCAAGAATCCGTGGTCACAATCGATACTGTCCGGCCAGCCGTCCGTCCGTCCGTCCGGCCGTTAACACGATAACTCTCGACCGAAATGAGCTAGACAGTTAAAATTATCAGAGTAGGTTTGAGGGATAAATATCTTGGTTGAGTTCGTTAATGGGCAAAATCGGTCTAATAGTTTCGGAGTAATGAAAAAAAACTTTTTTAAATAGTTGTTATTTTCTCTTGGAAAGCAAGTATTCGATTCTTGAATTTGTGAATATATAGAAGACTGTTTTGATATAGTTTATGGAGGCAATAGGAAAGAAGAACATAATGGAATCATCAAAAGAAATTACTGTTCGTTGAACACTGAGGTTAATATTACCTTTTACTTCCTTAAGTAATGAGACATGTTTCTATATACAGTATTTTCATAATGATAATACTGAAATATGGATCTACATTTGTGTATCAATCATTTTTTCTTGAGTTAAGGTTCATAATACAGAAAAGAATGTGTTAGTGGTATGAACTATTGAGTTTTAAATTATGAAAAGAGGATAGTATTTTATTGATATATTTTGAACTATTAAAATAATTTGTTCGTAATCCAGTACCTTCTGGATATCAGGAATAAATGGACAATCTGCTATGATTGCCTCCAGCCTTGCTCTAGACATTTTGATGATACTTTCCTTAGGTTGTGAAAACTAAAAAATATGCATCTACATTTGTGTATCAATCATTTTTTCTTGAGTTAAGGTTCATAGTACAGAAAAGAATGTGTTAGTGGTATGAACTATTGAATTTTAAATTATGAAAAGAGGATAGTATTTTATTAATATATTTTGAACTATTAAAATAATTTGTTCGTTATCCACTATACCTACTCAAATATCAGGAAGAAATGGACAATCTGCTATGATTGTCTACAGCCTTGCTCTAGACATTCCGATGATACTTTACTTAGGTATTTCGTGTTGTGAAAACTATGCACCGAGTGTAAGTTGCAAAAACACATTCCACGAGGTTGAATCATTGCAGATTGCTCATTTAATCTTGATGAATAAATTTAATGACAATTTTTGAACCATTCGGGCATTGAAGCATTGTAGATTGCTCTTTTTTATAAGATAATTTTTGAAGCATTTTTGACGCTCTTGTTTTTAAACGACACTTTTTTTAAATTTAATTTCTTTCATGATGCATCATAGGAATCCGTTGATATAATTCCCAACTCTGAGAAACCAATACTTTCGGAGATATAATTTGCCTGTTTGAACAAGAGGGCCAAAAAGCTCATGTCCACAGGGCTTGAACCAATTTTTGAATCACATATAATGTTTCAGCAGTAAGAAGGAACTTTCGGAAAGTCATGTATTATTCTTGATTTGTTCGTTTTTACGCGCATGTTCTAGGAAACATCACGTTATCATTTTGCCGAAATGTCAGTAAGGTTCGATTATTTTGCCGAAAAGGTCTCAAACGATTAGGTTCGACTCACTGATGAAAAATTCGAGCTCAAGTTCGATTCTATCCGGCAGGCCAGCTGGTCGTTGCCACGATAACTTGAGAACGGAAAGAGATAGTGACTTGAAATGTTCAGAGTAGGGGGCGGGGCCAAATACGACAGACAATAAGTTCTATAATGGATTCAATCAGTCCAACGGTTTCCGAGATAATTTTGTCACCAGCCAATACAGATCCAATCGAATTGAAAATTGGCAGCTAGTTGTAGAATACTGGCACAAAGACGATTGTGAAATTTTGTGAGAATCGTAACACAACACGATAAGTCTCGAAGGTAATGAGCTAGACAGTTGAAATTTTCAGAGGAGGTTTGGGAGATAAATATCTCGCTTAAGTTCGTTATTGGGCAAGTGGTTTCGGAGTAAAGAAAAAAAATTTTTTTTTACATCACAAATTTTGAATTAAATTTGTTTTAAGGTGCAGTTTCATCATAAGAATCCAATGATATCATTCTCAACTCTAACAAACTAATACATTCGGAGATATGATTTTTCAAATTTCAATAATCATTCCCAATTTTATACAGGGTGTCCCAACAAAAAATTGATCCCCCCAGAACTCAGAATCGAAGAATTTTCGAACAAACCACCAGAGGGTGGCAACGTCTCCTCCCTATTAAAACAATGTTGGTGTTGTTGTCACCCTCAGGTGGTTTTTTTCGGGTTTTTTTTCGTGCTCAAATTTTCGTTGGGACATCCTGTATAATTTCATAGAAAACTCTAATTATAATTCGCTGATGTATGTAAATCCAACATGAGGTGAGCCATAGACCTACGTTTTGAATTTCATTACAAAAATTCTTGTAAATTGACGCACAAAGCATTCAATCTCCGTTAAGTCCTAACTGAGGTCCTCAGTTAAGGATAAATTTGAATCGCAACCTCAGTTGACGTGAAAATTAACGTGAAACAGGCCTATTCCACCATAGATACATCCGTTAAATGAGGTTGCTATGCATATTTATCCTTAACTGAGAACCTCAGTTAGGACTTAACGGAGGTTGAATGCTTTGTGAATACGGCGGATAGTCTATCAGTTCGTAAGTTATGATGTATGAAAAAAAAATTTCAGCATTTTTTTATAGCAACTGATTGCGCTTTCCCTCATAAATAATACCTGCTTCTGAAAATAGCCTCTCACTTTATACACTACTGCCAGGAGATGATAGATAAATCTTAGCGAATTTTGTTAGAATTGATTTTTTTATGATGCCATTTTGTAATACTTTTAGCGAACACATAATGAATAACCAATGCGTTTCGTGTCACGATCTACATGAGTATGAAACAAATAAACCCGCTCCGTCGCATATGCACGCACCGCAAGAGACAAGTCGTAACCCGCCACACGCGAAATGCTTTTGCCTAATATTCGGCGCTTCGGCCGAAAGCGTGGCGGAATATTCGGTATTCGGCTAAATCACTATTCATGGCATCTCTACTCATAACGCTTCTACGCGAAGGTGGATAAGGAACCTGGTTTAGATGAATGTTTGAGCTACAGGTTGCTGATGATGGATCAATAAGTCCGAAACACGTGTCCAGACTTGATATCACATTTCGAAGATACTTTCTGTAGGAATTTCCAGTCTTGAAACTGCGCACCCTGTGTAGTTTCAACAACCCAATCTAAGAGGGTTCAATAATTGCAGATTGCTCATTTATTCGTGATATTTGAATAGGTATAATTTTTTAAAAATTTCATCTTATTACACACCACTAAATTATTCTACAGTATCTACAGTAATAACTCAAGTCACTTTTAATTATTTTATTCCAACTAGTTGAATCATAAGATTGTAGAATGTGTGGAAGTCCAAGCATAAGAACTTGTGATCAGCAATATAATTCTTTATTTTAATCAAACGAGGAATAAATTTGAAACTAGTTGATTATCAATTATAAATATCATTACACCTATTTAATCGTACTGTGAGACAACTGAATTATTGTCAACGAGCTTGTAATTCCAATTTAGCTCTTCGAGGACACCAATTTTCAAATATAGCGAAAAAATTGGTTCAAGCACTGACGTGAAGTCAGGAGCTTTTGCGCGTATGTTCTATTGTCCATACTCCTGTAATGAACACTCTTCTTAATCGAATTTACCATGATGAATTCTATTGTCTATTCTCCTGTATTGGACACTCTTCTCAATCGAATTCACTATGATGAATTCTATTGTCTATTCTCCTGTATTGGAGACTCTTCTTAATCGAATTTACCAAGATGAATTCTATTGTCCATTCTGGACAATAGAATTCATCTTGGTAAATTCGATTAAGAAGAGTCTCCAATACAGGAGAATGGACAATAGAATTCATCATAGTGAATTCGATTGAGAAGAGTGTCCAATACAGGAGAATAGACAATAGAATTCATCATGGTAAATTCGATTAAGAAGAGTGTTCATTACAGGAGTATGGACAATAGAACATACGCGCAAAAGCTCCTGACTTCACGTCAGTGCTTGAACCAATTTTTTTTTTCGATTAAAAGGGTCCAATCAGGAGAACGGACAATAGAATTCATCATGGTAAATTCGATTAAGAAGAGCAAAAGCTCCTGATTCACGTCAGTGCTTGAACCAATGTTCTATTGTCCATTCTTCTGTATTGGACACCCTACCATGGTAAACTCGATTAAGGGTGTCCAATACAGAAGAATGGACAATAGAACATACGCGCAAAAGCTCCTGACTTCACGTCAGTGCTTGAACAAATTTTTATATTAGCCATCAAACCTTTATAATTCTTCATAATCATTACAAGAATGTCTGTCGATATGGAATATGGTAATAATTTGACATTTGAACACATCGTTTAATGCATAATCAATTTCAATACTTTTGTCACTCGTTGATGAGATGAGATATCTGAAATTATAGATAAACTCTAAATATTCCATTCAATATTGAAATATTAAAATTAAATTTCCACTTATTCATTTGTATTTCAAGATAATGAACGTTTGAAGCTAATGATTCATGTAAATTGTCTGTGAAAATTTGTTTTCATGGGTTAGGGGAAAAGAGTTATTGTGAAAATAAGATTCATTTATTTAGATACCAATCTATAAATTGTTTTATACTATCTACTAAGGGCCGATTTGTTCAACCTCTCCGTAAAGTATTCGTCAACTATGTGCTCGTTGAATTTACTGATCCCCTTTAAAGTGAACATTTACAGATTACTTTCCTTTCGGTAAGGCTACTTGACAGTTTACAGGTCGTAAAATATATCAGCCCTCAGTGAACAAAAAATTTGTATACCTCACTGAAGCCGTAATACAAACAAAGGAAATAATTTCGAATAAAACTCTATTAACATATTCGATTATTTACTTCAAGAGAGATCAAGAATAACATTCATTTTGAAAATTCAATACTACATCAAGCAGCATGCAATACATTTTTTCGAGTTTGGACCACTGCTGCCCACATAATCATGGAGGATTCGTGAAACACTGCAGGGAGGATAAATACTTGTATATAGATTATTATTAAAATATGATAACTGACTTTCTCCGTTTCCTTATATACTACTTCTCGTTGTAAAATATACTTGGATTTTCCTCCGCAACACTAGGATACATCATTTTCAAAGTTAGCGTTGAATTATCAAGCCATTCTATTATAATATTAGTAAAATCTGTTCTTCAGAGGTATTCATTGTTAAGCATGCTAAGCAACAAGCATTTAAGAAACATATACCTGAAGTTCCACGGGAAAACAATATACATAATATATACCTACACACATGTTATATTGCATCGCCTTCTACTCCTATATTTTAAAATATTCTGCAATTAGAAAAATTAAAATGTTTCGTTAAAAATGCCTATTATATAGGTACACGCTGGCATCCAAACACCCTGATGATGGATCGTAAGAGACCCATGATATCAGGAAAACAGATTTGTTTGAATAGAAACACTAGATTTTCTTCTTGGCTATTCCACTTTTGAACTTTAAAAATTTTAGTGTTCATGTCATCTTGGTTGCCTCTTATCAATATTAAATTTTCTCATGAGATATACTTAAGCTTCACAAATATTCAATCGACTAAGTTCCATATACCTTGTTTTCAAGAATTCTATCTGCAGTAACTCCAAGAGTAACTCATGCATTCTATTTGTCGAAAAGCATTACTTTTTTGCTCTACGTCAACTGGACCTTAATTCATTCCAACCTGAAAGGAAATATTAAGACTTGGATTTCTCTGAGTAAAGTAATTCATTCAATTCACTTCTATTACTTACTGCTGATTTTTAGCCAGAAATCCTGAAGGACATATACCAGATATCTTCTTTCTGAACAACTTTTCCACAGTTCTCCATAATTTGGAATTTCTTTCACATACGTAAACAATATTTCTAGATTCCTCCAATCTTCAAATACAAGGTAATCTCGATTATTTTCAACGGAAGGAATACTCGTTCGTACTTCGTGGATTGAGAATATTTTGTTTACGTTTCAGATTTCAGATTCGATGTTGATTGTTGAGCAAAGATTATTCTCTTTAATCTTTGATGTTGAGGTTAAAACGGGGCGCATGCGTAGATTAGAATGTAGTTTGTAGTATATCCATTAATCATGAATCATTCTCAAAAATACCACACAAGCAATTTACCGATCACTGCTAATATTTATTATTTACCAGAAATTCATCACAAATCGAAACTATTTAAATTAGAAATGTCAATTTTTACATGACTAACCCGGACTTAGCCATTTAACCCTGCTATTTTGCCGGGTTAAATTTTTATAGTTTTAACCCAGGGTTAGGCTCTAACTCTTGAAGGTGCAAGACCTATTATCAATTTAACCCTAGGTTTAGAGTTAATCCGGATTTAATTAGATAACCCGCATTCGTGCAAGTGGGCCTTAGTGGCCTACATGGCCTAAAATTCCTCTCTACCCATCACAAGATTTAATATCCACAAATGAGCCTCTCACCTTACAAGATCAGAAGCCTTCAGCAAAATTTCAGCGATATCATATTAAAAATAATACATAACCTTTCAAAAGTCCCCTCTCGCAAATATACTCCTCTGAAGGCACATGGATCTCTTGAAGAAGAATCGCCTTCTCTATTTCGCAAAGATATTCACTCTTGTTCATAGAAATCCCTTCAATATTTAGTTGCCTCCTCCTAAGGAGGATCTCTTTCAAAACCAGGTCTGACCACTAATGTAGGGCTATCATCTCCCATAGATTTGTGATGAAATAAGACGATTTTCCCATAATATACGAGCGGAAATATGTCATCATGACATTCATATATTTATTTTTGAAGCTTCTCGCAAAAATACGACCATAGACTACATATTATCATACGACGATTCCCATCCGCTACACGCTACACTTGGCTACCACTACGCTACCGAACTCACAAAAGGCTGCCCGGTTCTCCAACAATATAGATCCGATCATGTTCAAACTTGGAATTCTGCAGTAGAGTTAGGTTCTGAAGGCTGTTCCAAAATTTCAGCCATGCCGGACGAATAGTTTATGATATATAGATTTGTTTTCAATAATTTTCAACTATTTTTTTTTAAATTTTCTAGTTATACCATCCTCACGAAATTCTGCGAGAATTTTCGCGTTGGCATTCTTCAACTAATAGCAATGTTTGAATTCAATCGGTTTTGTATTCTTCGAGTTAATGAGGAACAAAAAACAACCAAATTTCAGAAAATTTTAGATGGCTATAACTCTAAAACTGTTTGGACGATTATGCTCATAAACAAACTCAAATGTCGCATTCAGATGCACAACCTAACCTGAAATTTTCAAGCCGCTATCTCCTTCCGTTCTCAGGTTATCGTGACAACAATAATATTTTTTAATAATTTTTTAATAATTTTCTAGCAATACGATTCTCACAAAATTTCACGAACGTGCTTAGGTCTATATTCTACAACTATTCACCAAGTTTAAATTCGATCGGATTTATTTTGGTTGAAAACAAAATTATTACTCGGAAACCATTGGGCCGATTATACCCATTAACGAACTTGTCCGTCGTATTGGGATGCGCAACCCACCCTGAAAATTTCAAGTCGCTGGCTCTTTTCGTTCTCAAGTTATCGTGGCAACGGCCGGACGGCACCACAGAATTAAATTTCACATTTGGGCAAAACTATAACGCGTATGTTCCCCAGAACATACGCGCAAAAAACTACGAAATTAAACATAAACAAACGAACGCTTCGATATGGATATACCAGATAAATCAGAACATAACTATTGCATTTCAATGCCTGCCTCGGTTAAATTGGACTTAATGCCAGTTTGTCAGATTATTTTCCTCGATTGATTAATCGGCAGTTTCGTTCAAAGTTTTTCTCATCTATCGACCTTGGGTTTTGATAACAGCAAAAAGCTTTGTGAAACCCGAATTCCGTTAATTGGCTTGTTAAATTTGACAGAGGAATGGGTTAATTTTACGAATATACGTTTATTCTCTTCGTTAAACCCACCGCTAATATGATAAGTTTATGAATCTATGCCATCTATAGAGTTGGGTACACAGACTCGTAGAATTGATCAATGTGGTTGGATATTATACGATATCATTGTATTCATTTGTATGATGAGAATTAGAATATTTTGGGAATTTTGTGAGAAAAGGCGATGATAAAATTGTGTCTATTTTCATAGTATAGTTGATATTGATTGAATATCAAGCTGAAGTTCTGTGTTTTTATATTCTGGAATAGTGGAACATATTTTCACAAATGCTTCATTAAGATTATCAAGAACCAATTCATAAGTAAATACATTTCATTGAATTTCTAGCAATTCTCCAAGTCTCTTGTTCATTCCTGTAATAGTAAACTATCACAGGAACTTCAAAATAATTAGATCCATTTTGTATTGTTGCAATTTGATGTGCTCCTGTTTTGTGAGCAGTTTCATTCTAATACAATAACGAACTATCGGGAAGATAGTCATTTATACAGTAAAGCTACGCGTCGATAGGGTTGTTTATTCAATTTTAATGTGTGCTCTTTTGCAGTTTGTAATCGTCTGAAGATGCCAGGATTTTAACCTGTGTGAAACAGGTCACGTATAAATATAATTTGACTATTAGGGAGAACCTCAGAGAGTTTTATTACTGTTCAATTGAGTTTTCCACTTCCTACGTGGATCTTCTTGGATTAATAATGAATATATTTCTCTTCGGAACAATGGAGCTCGTATCCTGCATTCACATTCAGCTTTGTTGTAATGAATTAGAAGAATGTACTTGATAGATGCTATCTGGCAAATAAAAGTGGGGCTTGACAGTTGAAATTGTATATCTGATAAACTGAGGGCTTTTTTAGACTGCACAATTCCTCTTACTTAAAATAAGATAATTAAGACGGAATGGGGAACGCAGATATTAAAAATTCTCGGATGAAACTCAACCTCACATCCGGTCGAATTACGTGATGTTTGAGATATCATCTGTTATCCGAACCATTCTGAAATAACAGAAAATGGTCATTCCGCTAAGATGCAGTGTATCATGGTACGTTCCTTATATTTGTTATACCCTTATTACATTACATTACTATGTCTTATTCATGTCCATATTTGCGCCTATTTTCATGGCTATTTGTTGGTTGAATTTCCCCCCAAATGAGTGGCACTATTACACCATGCCTTTTCCGCGCTTGTTTCAGGCAGTAATTTCAAAGCTGCAAACATTGAAGAAATTGACATATTTACCTTAAGTTCTTGTTTTGTTCGTAAATTTTTAAAACAATACCATAGTGTTTTAGGAATGTCTGAAGAAACGTTCAATATGCAACTACATAGAGTACAAATTCACATATAGAAAAAAGACACTGTAATTCCAGAAAGCATTTCTCCAAAAACGAAATTAATAATTACTTTTCGATACTAGGCTACTGGTGAAAACTTCATATCACTGGGCGATAGCCATCACAGATTATCTGGCCTTCGTAAGTTTAGTTAGTTTACGTCCTCAGAGTAATAAACATAAATTTATTATTGAATTTACGAAGGCTGCGATTCAAAGGATAGAATAAACTAGGTTATGTAAAGACGTCAAGTCAGACAGATAAATATTGTGTTGGTAGACACAACATTTCGACAAAAAGGCTTGAAATCCACACGATTCAGGGGGAACAAATAGAACCAGTTCTATTTATTTTCAAGCCTGAAAAAGTCTACAAAATAGTCCCGAGCGCATGCGTATTTCCTCAAACTTTCAGGCGCAGTCAGTCAGGCTGACAAATAGGCACGGAAAAGGCATAGTGTAATAAGGGTATTTTACGCATCTTAGACGGTAGTCGCTTGGTATCAATGGAGACAATAAATATTAAGTATAACCGACACTCGGATTTTTCACGATATTTTTTAAAGTCCGAAGATTGATTTGTAATGTACAGGAAAATGAAATTCATCAACTTACCTCTTTTGCCACTTTGTGTAGATTTCCAGGAATATACTGATGTGAGTTTCGGTGCGTGCTGCGTTGTGAGGATCCACAACCTCTTGGTTGTCCAGCGTTTCGTTCCAGCTCTCACTGATGAACTTATTAATATGGCTTGTTCAGTAAGAGCCTGACGCATTTGACTTCAGACGAAAGTGCCAAAGTAATGTCTCCAGTATGATGCTTCGGTTTCATTGCGCCACGCACAGATGAACAGGTGCTCGACAAGACATAGGTGACATCTACTGGCGGGAACGGCGAAGAGGCAGTAGGATCGGAGGGAAGAATGTATTTCTCTACCCAGGTTTTACCAATAAGAGGTTTCATTTTGTGTAGTCCGATATTTTGGCATATTAAGAACTGTCATTTTTTGACAGATGACAAGAAACAAAGCCATTAATAAGTAATTCGAGAATCACTGAGTTCAGGAGCTTTAGAGCGCTTATTTGATTTCATAGCCAGACTGGTCAACCATTCAGGTACTGAACTCGGCCAAGGCTGCTTGGCTTCCAGTAAAAAAATAGTATTCTCCCAATATTTCCAAGCATATAGATCCGATCGAGTTTGAATCTAGAACTTGGCTGTACAATAAGGTTTGTAAGGCAATTGCAAAATTTCAGCGATATCTGAGGAATAGTTACTGAGATACATATCTTTTGCGCGTATTGCAGAGGGAATATCGCGTTATCATTTTGCCCAAATGTCTGTTATTTTCGAATTTTTCGCCAAAAATGGTCTCAAACGATTTGGTACGACTCCCTAATGCCCTAATGAAGAATTCGAGGTTAAATTTGATTCTGTGCGGCCGGCCGTCTGGCCGTTGCCACGATAACTTGATAACGGAGAGAGATAGTGCCTTGAAATTTTCAGGGTAGGTGGCGCGACCCAATATGACGGACAAGTTCGTGAATGGGCATAATCGACCCAATAGTTTCCGAGTAATAATTTTGTTTTCAACCAATACAAATCCGATCGAACTGAAACTCGGTGAGTAGTTGTACACTACAAACCTAAGGACGTTCGTGAAATTTTGTGAGAATCATCTCACTAGAAAATTTCAAGAAAATTATTGAAAAATATCATTCATGTCACGATATCCTGAGAATATAAGGAGATTGCAACTTGAAATTTTCAGATTAGGTTGTGCATTTGAAGCAAAATTTGAGTTTGCTTATAGGCATAATTAGCCAAACGATTTTGGATTATACCCATCTGAAATTTGGTTGTTACTTCCTCAATAACTCGAAAAATACCAAACCAATCCGATTCAAACATGGTAATTAGTTGTAGAATGCCAAACTGAAAATTCTTGCGAAATTTTGTGCGGATTTTCTATCACTAGAAAACTTTTAAAAAATCATTGAAAAAAAAATGTTTATATCAGTAACCATTCGGATTGTCGAATTCCAGAATAGCTATATCAACGAAAATTTATTCTGAAGATTTTCGTTAGTGTCTGATGAACGAGTCTGATTTAGACTCCGAAACGTTACGAAATAGTTGTTTCATCGTTGATATTACTTCGTTATTGTTTGTTAGGCAACATTGTTCGATTTATTGCTTCTGACAAATATTATGTTTCTTACGCAGAAGCAATTCACAGAATAATACATTTTTATTTAATAGATATTTTCAGTGTTTGGGAGAGCAAACCCAGAAAGAAACAATTCAATACATAAATAATGGACCAGGAATTTTTTCACTTCATCTCTCATTCCTATAATATCATTTGAAGAGGATAGTAATAAATAATTGAAAAGGTGCATCGCAATACATACTACCCTTCGCTTCTATCTGACCTTGAATTATAGGGATGTTTTATAAACACTCAGGGCATAGTTTTTACAACTCGAAATACCTACAAAAGATATCATCGAATTGTCGAGAATAATGATTAACATACTTTCCCCTATGCAACTCACTGAAACAAAAAATCTAGAAACTCTGAACGTTTCCTGAAATTTAGTATTTTGTTCAACGTCCTTGTTTTCCGCGCCAAAAGTAAGCTAAATGTTTGCTGTGTGAACTCTGAACGAGTATCCAGAACCATTTTAATCAAATAATATTTTCATTTCGAAAATCCTCCGTTTTTATGCGAATATAGTTTTTTAACAATCGTTAATTCTTACTGGATCAGGGGCAGATTTCTAGTATCAAGATATCTATTAATTATAATATTAATAAAATTGAAAGATCGCTGATACCGTTATTGATAAATCAACATAAGAGAACACATGTTGACTTGTTGATTTATTATAATCTTGCCGGTTGATGAACATAAACTGTTATAAAAGTTGAAACATTAAGGTATAACTCTATTAATTGATAATTATATTCATTATACAATTCAGTTATACATTGAGAAGGAATGGAATGATATGTTATGAAAACTAACGATATTATTTGTCAACGATTGAAGGACTAGCAAAGAACAAAATTCAGAGCAACCACACTACCTATGTGATTTCATCAAAGTTGAATAGCTTTCCTAAAGCGTCATTCTTTTAGGCGCTCTTATTCTATAATGTTATTTGTTTCAAGGATATTGCTACACGACAAGAATGGCAACTAACTTGTAGTAGAGGTAGGGTATTGAAAATTAGAACATTTGTTTTTTCAAAACATTTTTCTACCGAATATATATTGAATAAAAGATTGAAACGTAGTACACTACTCTATTTGCTTAGTTTATCAATTTAATGAATCATTTTTCGATATCTCATCAGTATACTTAGTTCTGAATAATAGCTATCGAATCAAACATATTTTGCAATCTAATCATTCAATTTCTGAGAACATAAAAAGTTGTCAAGGGGTATTGGGTGACTGAAAAAAGGCTGTATACATGAGAATGTTTTGATGAAGTTTAAAATTATACATCGAAAATAATAAGTAAAATATGAACGAAATAATGAAACTCCTTCACTGATAAATCCCTCATTTGATCTCATTATGTCTTGGCAAGATGAAATTTCTGTTCCAAACAAATGGGGTTCACACATAATGTCCGAACAGATGTCTGATTAATCAAAAAGTGAATCGATTTTTCAATAAACTGCTTCATTATATTCTTTTAATTTGGATTTACGAACAAGCAATGTAGAAGTGAACATTGTCGCTTGTCAGTTTTCTATTACTCGTTTGTCAGAATCTTCGATATCGACTCTAGCTGCTCCATCGTTTACAAAGTGGAGTAGTACATAAAGTACGTGATTTGACAATTCTAGGTCCGTTTTTTGGCAGAAAAATTTAACAGGAATTAGCAGGAAGTGTTGACACCTTGTTATTGTATCCATCTTGGTAGGGACTGTGCACAGTGCTACATAGATGAGCCATCGAGAAATGTTAGTGATAGACTTATGGCCACAGAAGTCTGTAGATTGAGAAGTTAAAGCTCTCGACATATCAGTGATACCTTCTGTAGGTATTTTAAGTTGTGAACAATATGCTCTGAGTGTAACTAACAACAACCCATTACAACACAATGCAAAGTTCTATCAATACAGATTGCTCATTTATTCATGATATTTGAATAGGAATGGATCAAAAAATATATTATTTTAAATGAACTTTTCCTCTAAAAAAAATGGGTTCAAGCCCTGTGGACAGGAGCTTTCTGGCGCTCTAGTTCAAACAGACAAATTATATCTCCGAAAGTATTGGTTTCTCAGAGTTGGGAATTATATCAATGTATTCATATGATAGAACTGTATCATAAAGGAAATTCAATTTAAATAATAGTTTATTTATCAAGATTAAATGAGCAATCATGAGAATGAGAACTGCACCATGGAAGAAATCAAATTAAATCTGGCCAATTTTGCCCAATAACGAACTTACGCGAGATATTAATCTCCCTAAACTACTCTGAAAATTTCAACTACCTACCTCATTCCGTTCGAGAGTTATATCTATGTCTATGGATGAAAAGCAGTCTCACTACTCTCATATCTCTTACTTCATGTTCCGTTCCGAAATGTAAGAATTTTCTGAGAAAACCTAATTTCGGAGCAAACAACTTAGATAATGTCATGTCTCAGGAACATCATTTGACATTATGACAATTCATACATAGAATAATATCATTCTGTGACAACGTTGAAATACGATTTATTATTGAAATTTTGAAAAATCATATCTCCGAAAGTATTAGCTTGTTAGAGTTAAAAATGATATCATTGGATTCTTATGGTAAAACAGCCTATTGAGAAAAATTTAATTTGGAATTTGCCTTGTAAAAAATAATTTTTTTTTTGTTACTCCAAAACCATCTGTCCGATTTTGTCCAATAACGAACTCAACCGAGATATTTATCTCCCAAACCTACTCTGAAAAATTCAACTGTCTAGCTCATTCCGTTCGAGAGTTATCGTGCCTACGGCCGGCCGGCCGGACCGGCCGGACGGCCGGACAGAATGAATTTCGACCACGGATTCTTGATCAGTGAGTCGAACCAAATCGTTTAAGACCATTTGCATCGAAAAATTCGAAAATTACAGACATTTGGGCTAATTGATAAGCACTCAGTTCCGAGGAACTAGAGCGCCAAAAAATATGAAACTTAGATGCTATCGTTGGTTCCCTTTTTTGGCGCTCTAGTTCCTCGGAACTGGGAGTGCTTATCAATTTGCCCAAATGTCTGTAATTTTCGAATTTTTCGATGAAAATGGTCTTAAACGATTTGGTTCGACTCACTGATCAAGAATCCGTGGTCGAAATTCATTCTGTCCGGCCGTCCGGCCGGCCGTAGGCACGATAACTCTCGAACGGAATGAGCTAGACAGTTGAAATTTTCAGGGTAGGCTTGGGAGATAAATATCTCGGCTAAGTTCGTTATTGGGCAAAATCGGACAAATGGTTTCGGAGTAACAAAAAAAAAAATTTTTTTTTACAAAGCAAATTACTAATTAAATTTTTTTCAATAAGCAATTTTACCATAAGAATCCAATGATATCAGTTTAAACTCTAACAAGCTGATACTTTCGGAGATATGATTTTTCAAAATTTCAATAATAAATCGTATTTCAACGTTGTCACAGAATTATATAATTCTATGTATGAATTGTCATAATGTCAACTTATTTTCCTGAGATATGACATTATCTAATCAATCGAAGAATTGTGAGCGAAGTGAGAAAAATCTCAGTTGTTTGCTCCGAAATGAGTTTTTCTCAGAAAAGTCTTACATTTCGGAACGGAACATGAAGTAAGAGATCTGAGAGTAGTTAGACTGCTTTTCATCCATAGACATAGATATAACTCTCGAACGGAATGAGGTAGGTAGTTGAAATTTTCAGAGTAGTTTAGGGAGATGAATATCTCGGTTGAGTTCGTTATTGGGCAAAATTAGCCAGATTTAATTTGATTTCTTCCATGGTGCAGTTCTCATTCTCATGATTGCTTATTTTATCTTGATAAATAAACTATTATTTGAATTGAATTTCCTTTATGATGCAGTTCTATCATATGAATACATTGATATTCCCAACTCTGAGAAACCAATACTTTCGGAGATATAATTTGTCTGTTTGAACTAGAGCGCCAGAAAGCTCCTGTCCACAGGGCTTGAACCCATTTTTAACACGCTTTTATTAGCTTGGGTTGTATCTGACTATGTATGTATGTAACGGAATCTTTGAACTTAATTCTCACCAGTTTCCAGAAGTCTGATTAATTTGATACTTTGCATACGTATCAAGAACCGATGACAATGCAATAATTTGATAACAGTTTCCCATTATCCTTATTATCCACAAAAATTGATTATTATTTATATCTCCGAGAGTATTAGCTTGTTAGAGTTAAAAATGATATGAATGGATTCTTATGATAAAACTTCTTATTAAAAAAAATTTAATTTGGAATTGGTTTCGTAAAAAAAATATTTTTTTTTTGTTACTCCGAAACCATCGGTCCGATTTTACCCAATAACGAACTTAGCCGAGATATTTATCCCCCAAACCTACTCTGAAAATTTCAACTCTCTAGCTCATTCCGTTCGAGAGTTATCGTGCCTACGGCCGGCCGGCCGGCCGGACCGGCCGGACAGAATGAATTTCGACCACGGATTCTTGATCAGTGAGTCGAACCAAATCGTTTAAGACCATTTTCATCGAAATATTCGAAAATTACAGACATTTCGGCAAATTGATAAGCACTCAGTTCCGAGGAACTAGAGCGTCAAAAATGTATATTTTTCATTTGAGTTAATATGAATTTCCATCTCATGAAAGCCACAAGTACTCAACATCTGCATTTGCTATATGATGCAGTAAGTTGTGCAACCTCAACAGTCATATGGTATTGTTGGACTAGGAAGCGTTTTGGACTGCCTTAAGAAGTGTGTAGATGTATGGAAAGAACAAAACATTTTCTAGCAATGAGATTTATAAGACATTGAAAGTTCTGGATATGCGACAGCTATGCCTATAAACAGAAAAGAGAATAGGACACAGATATTAAGCATATACAGCAGGGTGTCCCAGAGTAGGTGTATCAAACTGATATGGATGATTCCTTGAGTTTAACAATTATATATGAACAAAAAGTTCGATTAAACATAAGTGCAAATTTTTTTTTTCAAGATGAAAGTTCTACGAAAAAAATTGTACGCTACTGATTCTTCCGAAATCAATCTGAAGTTTATATAAACGTACATCTGAAATTGCATAGTTCTCAAGATACAACATGTTGAAGGATGGAAAGAATTGTACGCCACTAATATATCCGAAAACAAAAATTATTTTCGAAATTTCCATTCAATTTGAAGCAAATTTGTTCTTCCGAACAATAACATATAAACAAGATCGATCTAGGTTTCGAATACTCACCTTTAATGCTACAAAAACTCAAGTGAAGTTAGGTGCTTTTGCGCGTATGTTCTATTATCCATTCTCCTGTATTGGACACTCTTATTAGAATTTACCATGGTAAAACAAAATTATATATGGATTATGTTGGGTGAACTAACATAGCCTTGCCATCACGACCTGTTGTTCTATTGTAGCATAGCATATTGAAATGCATTCCGAATAATGTAGCACTAAATGTGAATATTCGCAACCTAGATCGATCTTGGTTATGTGTTATCGAACAACTCAGGTGAATTTAGTTCAGAATTCACTCAAATAGAGATCAGAAGATTAAGGAGAGAATGTGCAATCTAGTAACCGGAAACAGAAAGTGGTGTGTGGAACTCCAGAAAACATGATTAGGTTATTTCACACTCGAATAGAATGTTATTTCATGTATGAAGTGCAAGGAATACGTGGCCTGATTGGGATCTTTATACAGGCTGGCCCGGGAGGAATACGATAAACGGAGTCATCTAGGTGGACTCGTACCGAGGGATTTCAATCGCATGAGGTCATTGTTTTTGCGCGTATGTTCTCGGGAATATCGCGTTTCATTTTGCCCAAATGTCTGTAACTTTCGAATTTTTTGACGAAAATGGTCTCAAATGATTTAGTTCGACTCCCCAATGAAGGATTCGAGGTCAAATTTGATTCTGTCCGGCCGTCCGGCCGTTGCCACGATAACTTGAGAACGGAAAGAGCTAGCGACTTGAAATTTTCAGGGTAGGTGGCGCATCCCAATACGACGGACAAGTTCGTTAATAAGCATAATCGGCCCAATGGTTTCCGAGTAATAATTTTGATTTCAACCAATATAAATCCGATCGAATTGAAACTTGGTGAGTGGTTGTAGAATATGAACCTAAGCACGTTCGTGAAATTTTGTGCGAATCGTATGGCTAGAAAATTATTAAAAAATATTTTTGTTGTCACGATAACTTGAGAACGGAAAGAGATAGCGGCTTGAAGTTTTCAGGTTAGGATGTGCATCAGAACGCGACATTTCAGTTTGCTTATAAGCATAATCGGCCAGACGGTTTTAGAGATATAGCCATCTGAAATTTGGTTGTTTTTTTTTCCTGGTCCTGAAACATGGTCATTAGTTGTAGAATGTCAGCGTGAAAATTCTCGCACAATTTCGTGAGGATAGTATTTGTAGAAAATTTTTAAGAAATCATTGAAAATTAAAAAAAAAATTTATATATCAGTAACTATTCGTCTGAAATTGCTGAAATTTTGCAAGAGCCTTTAGAACCCAACTTAACTAAAAAGTTTTAAGTTTTAACACGATCGGTTAGATATTGTTGGATATTCGAGCAGCCTTGTGTGAGTTCAGTACATGGGTGACCGTTGCCTCGACAACTTTCGAACAAAAAGAGATAGGGACTTGTAATTTTCAGGGTAGGTTGCTCATCTAAATGGGAGAGCTAAGTTCGTTTTTGGGCATAATTGGTTTAACGGTTTCCGAGTAACACCCACCTGGAATATTATTTCCTCGATAACTCAGAAAATAAAGATTCGATCGAATTGAAGCTTGGTAACTATTAGTAGAAAATCAACATAAAGACGTGTTTAAAATTTTTCAAGAACCGTACCCCTAGAAAATTTAAAAAAAATGACGGAAAAAAAATTTGTAAGAACCGTACCCCTAGAAAATTTCAAAAAAATTAGAAAAAAAATTGGTTCAAGCACTGACGTGAAGTCAGGAGCTTTTGCGCGTATTTTCTATTGTCCATTCTCCTGTATTGGACACCCTTAATCGAATTTACCATGGTAAATTATGTTGTCCATTCTCCTGTATTGGACACTCTTAATTCGAATTTACAATTCGAATTTACCATGGTAAATTCGAATTAAGTGTCCAATACAGAAGAATTGACAACATAATTTACCATGGTAAATTCGATTAAGGTTGTGCAATACAGGAGAATGGACAATAGAACATACGCGCAAAAGCTCCTGACTTCACGTCAGTGCTTGAACCAATTTTCATATATAGGGTGATTTTCGAATTTTGAATGATTAATCATATTTCGATAAATCTTGAACCAATCAGCCGATTTCAGAGTTTGTAATTATATCACTGCTTTTGTTTATTATTTTTGAAATTGAAAAAATCAAGGCTAGCGGAGCAGAAAAAAGTTCCTATCTTTGTTAATATTAGTACACCCTGTACGCGAACATTGAAAATTTCGTCCATCTTTATGAGCACATAAGGGTGATTAAACAAAAAAAATCCAAACATATTACTTGGCACTAACTTACAGGGTGATTAATAAAATTTATTGTTGAATAAATTATAAAATATACCAATACCTATGTAATACCGCAAATACAAAGGATATTATATAAAGAGTTTTCGCGCGTATGTTCTGGGGACCATCGCGTTATCATTTTGCCCAAATCTCTGTAATTTTCGAACTTTTGGCCGAAAATTGGTTCGACTCCCTAATGAAGAATTCGAGGTCAAATTTGCGTCTGTCCAGCCGTCCGTTGCTACGATAACTTGAGAACGGAAAGAGCTAGCGACTTGAAATTGTCAGGGTAGGTGGCGCAACCCAATACGACGGACAAGTTCGTTAATGGGCATAATCGGTCGAGTAATGATTTTGTTTTCAACCAATACAGATCCGATCGAATTGAAACTTTAAGTACTCTAAGTACGTTATAACTCAAAAACGGAGTATTTCGACATTTTTTATAGATTATTATTATTATTATTATTATTATACTGATCCTCCTGGGTCTTCCACAAGGAGACCCCTCATAAGCTCTAAGAGCTTGCCCTGAGTTAGGAGAACCAGTTGTGTTCTGTGTAGGCTCTGTTACTGTGTCCTTACGCCACCTTAGGCACAGCACTGTTAATTTTTGACCCAACAGCGAATGGTGGCGATTACCGTGACTAGAAAATTTCTTTCCTGGCCTCGGAATTGAACTTGGGGCTTCCGCTCCCAAGTCAATTACTCTACCACTGAGCCAATCGCACAATATAGATAATTATCAGGTCTACAATTTTTGTCTACGCTAATTTAATGATGAAACCCTAGTAAATTTTTTCTCAGGTATCGGATCGATGAGGACTTTTTAGATCTAATTTATAATGCTACTGTTAGTACTTCGGTAGAAATTTAGCAGACTGTATAAGTAAATTTGATAATTATTAAGAAATACACCACAAATCTCAGATGGACACTCACCCTCATCCACTGAATTCCTGGTTAGTTGGGGATCCCCTTGTCTGGAACTCTGACACCAACACCTTGTTGAACTATAGTTCTTGTAATAAGAAATTGTGAAAACTTTTGTTCTTGAAAGAAGGAAGAAATTCATAAGCGAGAAAAATATCGAACGTAACGTTGATCCGTGATCATTAAGATTGAGTTGAAGAAAAAGTCTCTCGCATGCGCACAGTGCCGTCTGAAAGATAAGTGGTGCATATATGCGCAATTTCAGAAATATATGGAAACTTGAATGCTGCACTAACAGCTACTTTCAACAACCATACCAATTTTCAGCAGGGTGAGAATTTTTGTAACTTCAGTCCTATTTTTTGGTCTACTTTGACCGGACTACTAGTGAACAACCCCGCTTCTAATGTTATTCCACACCGCAGGCCTCATTCCACACTAGCACCTCTAGTGGCGAATTTTACTTGATAGCCCTCATTAATTTGTAGGTTCTATTGAGAATTCATGAATATCTACCAGTCCCACTTATTATGCAGTATCTTTGAGAAACCTTGCAATGGAAATAACAAGGCGATTATCTCAATAGATTCGAATCCATCAAGTCAATGAGGCAATCGAAAAGACGTTTTTCGAATAAAAAGGTATCATCCAATCTCCCGACGAGCCGAGTTCCAGAATTGACAGATCAATTCTAATTTCAGTCGACCTTTGTGTCACCGGAATATCGACGAGATGTTATAAAATCAGATGCTTGTCTTGGAGGAAACGGGGGTATTTCAGAACAAAATGGCACGTTTAAGTTAACAGAGAGAACAAAAGATTTTAATGATGGCTGGGAATAAGGGAAAGATTGTCTGCTCTTCCAAACTCAAGATTCTTCATGTCGACCCAATTTCGATCAGAAAATGAATTCGGGTGAGAGTGACTGTGAATATTTAGCTTGGACCAGGGGTAAGAATTATTTCGGCTGACTTGTTCCGAGGTGAAGAATGTCGAAAATGTTTGAGGCTACGTGAATTCTTAAAACTTACGAAAGTTTCCTCTTACGTTCATGGACTATTTCAACCAAATTTTAATACGAATTATTGGAATTAAAGTATTAATGGATTATCCACGAACATTATATTATAATAATAATATAATAATAATAAATTGTCTTTATTGTATCACTGTAATACAGATGAGTGGAAGAGGCGAAGTCTAATAATATAATTCATATAATATAATATAATATAATATCATATCATCCCCTTAATTATATACGATAGCTGAGGTTATTTCATTGGTCATTTTGCATTCAATTATACTTTGTTCTCTAAAACAATTTTATATCAAGAATAACGAACCAGTAATAAATTTGAAATGTCACTTGAAGCAAAATAAGATGACCTGAATGAACACAGATCATACAATAACTCATAGATAGAAAAATTAAGTAAAGCCCATGAACTCTATACTAACGTAGTATAGAGTTCTATGAGTACAGCATTCTGTGAAAACATAGAAGTACGATTTATGTTTGAAATTTTGAAAAATCGTATCTCTGAAAGTATTAGCTTGTTAGAGTTGAAAATGATATCCATGGATTCTTATGACGAAACTGCATCTTAAAAAAATTAAATTTGAAATTTTTAATGAAGAAAAATTTTTTTGCCAGTTTAGTTCATACTGGAAATATTGTGAACACAATTTACCTACCAAAGTATATATTTCCATCATCATATGGATTATCCACGGTCATTATATTATCATCTTAATAATATAATATCATATCATCCCCTTAATTATATACGATAGCTGGGTTTATTTCATTGGTCATTTTGCATTCAATTATACTTTGTTCTCTAAAACAGGAGGGGTATTTTATATCAAGAATAACGAACCAGAAATAAATTTGAAATGTCACTTAACGCAAAATAAGATGACCTGAATGAACACAGATCATACAATAACTCATAGATAGAAAAATTAAGTGCAGCCAATGAACTCTATACTACTAACGTAGTATAGAGTTCTTTGAGTACAGGATTCTGAGAAAACATAGAAGTACGATTTCTGTTTGAAATTTTGAAAAATCATATCTCCGAAAGTATTAGCTTGTTAGAGAGTAGGAAATGATATCGATGGATTCTTATGATGAAACTGCATCTTAAAAAAATTGAATTTGAGATTTGTAATGAAAAAAAAATTTTGTTTTGTTACTCCGAAACCATCATGCTGATTCTGCCAATAACGAACCTAACGAAGATATTTATCTCCTAAAGGACTGGCCGGACCGGCCGGACAGAATCGATTTTGACCACGAATTCTTGATCAGTGAGTCAAACCAAATCGTTCAAGTTGACCATTTTCATCAAATAATTCGAAAATTACAGACATTTAGGCAAATTGATAAGCACTCTGTTCCGAGGAACAAGAGCGCCAATTATTGGTCCTGTGATACTACGAGCTGAAAATGAAACCCTCAATTTGACTCTGTATTCGGGAGTACCTAACTGACACAATAATAATATGCTGCATATGATGACTTTTTTGACAGTTTATGCGTCACGTGATTGGCTCGAGCATTCGATTCATCATAATTCAATGAATTTTATCTTAGAAGACAGATGATTCAATAAAAGGCCTCTGTCAGATTTTATACCCTCTACGATGAATTCAGAAATTAATCTATGGACGTTCCATCTAGATGAGAAATAAACTTTTTTCGCATATGATCTGGGGAACATCGCGTTATCATTTTGCCCATATGTAATTTCCGAATTTTTTGCCGAAAATGGTCTACAACGACTGGATTCGACTCCCTGATCAAGAATTCGAGGTCAAATTTCATTATGTCCGTCCAGCCGGCCGTCCGGCCGTTGCCACGATAACCTGAGAACAGAAACAGATACAGATTCCCAATACGACGGACAAGTGCGTAAATGGGCATAATCGGACCAACGGTTTCCGAGTGATGATTTTGTTTTGAACAAATACAAATCCGATCGGATTGAAACTTGGTGAGTGATTGTAGAATACAAACATAAGGACGTCCGCGAATTTTGTTAGAATCCTATCACTATAAAATTAAAAAAAATTATTAAAAAATATTATTTATGTCATTATAACCTGAGGACGGAGAGAGCTAGCTACTTCAAATTTTCAGGTTAGGTTGTTCATCTGAATACGACATTTGAGTTTGTTTATAGGTATAATCGCCCAAAACAGTTTTTGAATTATAGCCATCTGAAATTTGCTTGTTATTTCCCCAATAACTCGAAAAATACTAAAACGATCCAATTCAAACATGGTTATTAGTTGTAAAATGCCAACGTGAAAATCCCACCGATATTTCGTGAGCTAGAAAATTTCCAAAAGTTCCAAGTTTGAACACGATCGGATCTATATTGTTGGATATCCGAGCAGCATTGTGTGAGTTCAGTAGCTGGATCGGTAACCGTTGCCTCGATAACGTTCGTACGAGCGGAGACAGGAACTTGCAATTTTCAGGGTAGGTTGCGCATCCGAATGAGAGGGTTAAGTTCGTTTTTGAGCATAATCGGTCTAACGGTTTCAGAGTTATCCCCACCTGGAATAGTATTTCCTCTATAACTCAAAACATATCGAATCGGATCGAATTGAAGCTTGGTAACTAAGTAGTTGTAGAATATCAACATTAAGGACGTGTGTGAAATTTTTATTAGAACCGTACCCCTAGAAAATGTTTAAAAGATTACGAAAACAAAAATTGGTTCACGTCAGTGTTTGAACCAATTTTCTTTGGAAGAATCTTTTTGCGCCCATGATGTATGAAATGTCGTGCTATTAGTTTGCTGAAAAATTATATTAAACTATAAGATTTGATACACCGATAAATAATCTGAAGTCTAATTCGATTCTTCCCAGACGTCCGTTGCCACGGTAACTTTCGAACGGAACTTTCGGCCTGCAATTTTCAGAGTAGGTTACGCACCTGAATCCAACGGTTCCTAAATATGAATAATTTTTTGGCGCTCTTGTCCTCGGAGCAGGGTGCTCATCAATTTGCCCAAATGTCTGTGATTTTCGAACTTTTGGATGAGCATGGTCTTAAACGATTTTGTTCGACTCACTGATCATGAATTCGTGGTCAAAATCGACTCTGTCCGGCGGGTCCGGCCGTTAACACGAGAACTCTGAACTGAATGAGCTAGACAGTAGGTTTGGGACATAAATATCTCGGTTAGGTTCCTTATTGGTTAAAATCGGCCTGATAGTTTCGGAGTAACGAAAAACAATTTTTTTTTCATTGCAAATTTCAAATTCAATTTTTCTGAGATGCTGTTGCACCATAAGAATCCATTGATATCATTTTCGACTCTAACAAGAAATAGAAGGTATTGTCTTTGTCTACAGATAAGAGACATGTCAAACTAAGTACGATATCATATTTATTTCTAGTTCTATTCTAAATTCTTGATATAAAATACTTCCTGTTCAAGAGAACAAAGTATGATTGAAAGCAAAATGACCAAAACAACCTAATCTATTATAGATAGCTCTAGGATAATCCATATGATGATGGAAATATATACTTTGGTAAGTCTATTACCTTAACAGGAACGGACTGAAATTGGGTTCAGAATATCTTCAGTAAAAACTAAACTGGGATATTGGCTAAGTTTCAATTGATATAAACAAATTTTCAGAGTATATTTGAGGAATAAATATCTCGGATAAGTTCGTTATTGGGTAGAATCGGTCGGGTGGTTTCGGATAAATACATTTTGGCACCATTGTTTTTTTTGGCGCTCTTTTTCCTCGGAACAGGATGCTTCTCAATTTGCCTAAATGTCTGTGATTTTCGAATTTTTGGCTGAAAATGGTCTTAAACGATTTGGTTCGACTCACTGATCAATAATACGTGGTCGAAATCCAGTCTGTCCGGCCGTCCGACCGGCCGGCCGTTAACAGGATAGCTCTCGAACGGAATGGGCTAGACAGTTGAAATTTTCAGAATTGGTTTGGGACATAAATATCTCAGCTAAGTTCGTTATTGGGCAAAATTGGTCAGATGGTTTCGGAGTAACAAAAAAAATTTTTTTCACATTACAAATTTCAAAATAAGTTTTTCTCAAGATGCAGTTTCACCATAGGAATCCACAGTTATCATTTTTAACTCTAACAAGTTAATACTTTCGGAGATATTATTTTTCAAAATTTCAATAATAAAGCGTAATTCTGTGTTTCCACAGAATGCGATAATTATTCTATCTCTAATTATTAAAATATGATCTGTGCTGATACATGACAACTTATTTTTCTGAGACATGATATGTCATATTTTGTCTAGCTCATTGCGTTCGAGAGTTATCGTGTTAACGGCCAGCCGGAATGCTGAACCTGATCGATTTTGACCACGAATTCTTGATCAGTGAGTGAAACCAAAAGCTTTAAGACCATTTTCAGCCAAATATTCGAAAGTTACAGACATTTGATGAAAATGATAAGGACTCTATTCCGAGGAATGAGAGCGCCAAATATTATGAGATTTTCCACAAAAAAATTGGTACATTCACTGATGTGAAGTCACGAGCTTTTGCGCGTAGGTCCTGTTGTCCATTCTCCTATATTGGACACTCTTAATCGAATTTACCATGTTGAATTCTATTGTCTGTTCTCCTGTATTGGACACTCTTAATCGACTTTACCATGGTAAATTCGATCAAGAGTGTCCAATGCAGTTGATTTTCTACTACTAGTTACCAAGCTTCAATTCGATCGAATCTTTATTACTGAAAATTGCATGTCCCTATCTCCTTCCTTTGGAAAGTTATCGATGCAACGGTCACCCATCTAATGAACTCACACAAGGCTGCTCCAATCTCCAACAATATATAACCCATCGTGTTAAAACTTAAAACTTGGCAGTAGAGTTAGGTTCTAAAGGCTCTAGCAAAATTTCAGCAATTTCAGATGAATAGTTACTGATATATATAGATTTTTTTTTTAATTCTCAATGATTTCCTAAAAATTTTCTACGAACACTATTATCACGAAATTGCAAGAATTTTCGCGTTGACATTCTACAACTAATAACCATGTTTCAATTCAATCTGTTCTGTATTTTTCGAGTTAATGAGGAAAAAAAACAAACAAATTTCAGATGGCTATAACTCTAAAACCGTTTGGCCGATTATGCTTATAAACAAATTCAAATGTCGCATTCAGATGCACAACCTAACCTGAAAACTTGAAGCCACTATCTCTTTCCGATCTCAGTTTATCATGACAACAAAAATATAAATATAAATATATATAAATAATTTTCTAGCGATACGATTCTGACAAAATTTTTTGAACGTTGCTTACGTTTATATTCTACAACTATTCACAAAGTTTCAATTCGATCGGATTTATATTGGTTGAAAATTATTACTCTGAAACCATTGGCAGATTATGCCCATTAACGAACTTGTCCGTCGTATTTGGGTGCGCCACCTACCCTGAAAATTTCAAGTCGCTGGCTTTTTCCGTTCTCAAGTTATCGTGGCAACGGCCAGACGGCCAGACGGCCGGCCGGACAGAATCAAATTTGACCTCGAATTCTTCATCGGGGAGTCGAACCAAATCGTTTGAGACCATTTTCGTCAAAAGATTCGAAAGTTACAGACATTTGGGAAAAATGATAACGCGATGTTCCTCAGAACATACGCGCAAAAACGTTTCCGTATGAATAATCATTCAAAATAATGGGAATACCCTTTATATTGATCAAAATAGACATTTGGGAGTCCTATTGCACGCGGTAATAGTGGTTCAAATTCAATAAAGTTCGTTCACAAAGTGCGTGTTTAATCAACCTCAAAAATTGGTTCCGCTTTCATAACTAAGTATTGTAGAAAGTTATCCAATAATGAGCTGCTGCGTCCCGCTTCCTTATGCATTGGAAAACTCTTCGAGGCATGCTTGAAATTGATTGCATTATAGTATCCTGAGGAATGTCAGTCCACGATTCTGATTATGGTGGCGAAAGTGAACTTGATTTTTGAGTGGTTGGGGAAATTACCCAGCCATGAAAAGTATCAAACATTTTCCCGTGATATTTTAGCAAGAATGTTTTGAAGTAATTATCACCAAGGGCGTAGCCAGGGGGGGAGGTTGGGGGTTCAAACCCCCCCCAAAATGTTATTTTTCTCTTAAAAAAAAAATTTTTGCTGCAGAAAGAGACCCTTACACACCCAAACCCCCCTCCCCCCCCGAAATTAATTCCTATTTCAAACCCCCCCCACCGAAACTAATTCCTGGCTACGCCCTTGACTATCACTGTATGAGGACGTGCCTTGTCTTGTTGGAAAAAGAGTGGTTTACTTGAGAGAGCAACACAAATTTAGGTTTAATAGTATTAATTCAAAAAGGAAATTGTTCAGATAAAATTTCACGGAATCATGTAGAGAAAGGGTTCAGACCGGGGTGGTTTTCTCTATTTTTTTGTGCGAATACTCTGGGAAACATTGCGTTACCATTTTGCCCAAATGTCTGCAATTTTCAAATTTTTTGACGAGAATGGTCTCAAACAATTACGTTCAACTCACTGATGAAGAATTTTAGGTCAAATTTGATTCTGTCCGGCCGGCTGGCCGGCCGTTGACACGATAACTTGAGAACGAAAAGAGATTATGACTTGAAATTTTCAGGGTAGGTTGCGCATCCGAATACGACGGACAAGTTCATTAATGGCCATAATGGACCCAACCGTTTCCGAGTAATAATTTTGTCATCAACCAACGCAGATCCGATCGAATTGAAACTTGGTAGCATGTTGTAGAATACAAATACGAAGACGTCTGTGAAACTTTGTGAGAACCATACCCCTAAAAAATCTAAAAAAAAATACGAAAAAATTAATTGGTTCATGCACTGACGAAAAGTCAGGAGCTTTTGCGCGTATATTCTATTGTCCATTCTCCTGTATTGGAGTTATCGAATTTACCATGGTAAACTCGATTAAGAGTGTCCAATACAGGAGAATGGACAATAGAACATACGCGCCAAAGCTCTTGACTTCACGTCAGTGCTTGAACCATTTTTTTTCTCTATTTGTTTGAATGTCGATTGTGCTTATCAAAATGCCAAATGTCAGTAAATTTCGAACTTTTGGATGAAAATGGTCTTAAACGATTTGGTTCGACTCACTGATCAAGAATCAGTGGTCGAAATCGATTCTTTCCAGCCGGCCAGTCGTAGGCACGATAACTCTCGAACGGAATGAGCGAGACAGTTGAAATTCTCAAAGTAGGTTTGGGAGATTTTTTTTTACATTACAAATTAAAAATTCAATTTTTTTTAAGATGCAGTTTCATTATATGAATCCAATGATGTCACATTCAACTCTAACAAGCTAATACTTTCGGAGATATGATTTTTCAAAATTTCAATACTAATTCGTACTTCTATGTTTTCATAGAATGCGAATTTGATCTGTCTTGGCTCTATCTGTGTTCACTGTTCATTCATGTCATCTCCTCTACCTATAAGTGACATGTCAGATTTATTTCTGTTCTAGTTTGTTCATATAATTCGTACTTTGAAAATATTTTCTGTTGGAAAACAAGGTTCCGAATCTTGAATTTGTGAATATAAACCAGACTGTTTTGATATCAAAAATAATATTGACTTGTTGCATATTGAATAATTTATGTATAAATATTAGAGATAATGTTTCAGAAGATTTAGAATTGGACCATTTCAATGCTGAAGTTTATGAAGGCAATAGGAAACAACTACATGATGGAATAATTTAAAGAAATTACTGTTCGTTGACCGAGGTTAATATTACCTTTTACTTACTTAAGTAGTGGAGACATACTATACAGGGTGAGTCTTTGACCACTGCATTAATTTTAACCAAAGATTCCTCTCATCAAATGAAACATTTTTTTCATTTACCATTTTTCCAGATTCAGCTCAGGTAAAAAGTTAAAAGCGTTTAAAGATTTCACAATGTGCTAATACACTCCCGCATATAAATTATCTATGACATTGTTGGCGGCCGAGAATAAGGCATGGTAACGTGGATTATATATAAACCAGACTGTTTTGATATCAAAAATAATATTGACTTGTTGCATATTGAATAATTTATGTATAAATATTAGAGATAATGTTTCAGAAGATTTAGAATTGGACCATTTCAATGCTGAAGTTTATGAAGGCAATAGGAAACAACTACATGATGGAATAATTTAAAGAAATTACTGTTCGTTGACCGAGGTTAATATTACCTTTTACTTACTTAAGTAGTGGAGACATACTATACAGGGTGAGTCTTTGACCACTGCATTAATTTTAACCAAAGATTCCTCTCATCAAATGAAACATTTTTTTCATTTACCATTTTTCCAGATTCAGCTCAGGTAAAAAGTTAAAAGCGTTTAAAGATTTCACAATGTGCTAATACACTCCCGCATATAAATTATCTATGACATTGTTGGCGGCCGAGAATAAGGCATGGTAACGTGGATTGCAGCTCGATTCGGGATTCCAACGCTCAGGGACGGATCCATAAAAGTAGTGACATTTCTGGAGTTTTCCATTTTAAAACATTCAATGAAGAATATCTCGAAAACGGTGCGTTTAAGGAGAAATGATGAAGAATAATATAATGTTCTAAAATGATGGAATATTCTTGAAATGACTCAAGAAAAACTTTATATGCTTTCTTTATGCTAATTTCGTTTAGTTTTATGAATCCACGAGTCCATAACTAGAAAACCAGTAAAAGTAGAAAATAACTAATACTTGAAAAATATGTATCATAGTTATAAGAAACCTTACGCCAACATTCATTTTATTCGAAAGAAGGATGTAAAAGCTACAAAATAAAAACTGATTTTTTTTCAAAATTATAACAGCCTGTATCTTTTTACCTGAGCTGAATTTGGAAGAATGTTAAATAAAAAAAGTGTTTCATTTGATGAGAGGAATCTTTGGTTAAAATTAATGCAGTGGTCAAAGACTCACCCTGTATACATTATTTTCCTAAGTTTTGTTACGCTCTGTTTTCGTTTATTTTAGAAAATTATCGTTCTTTGGTTTATTTCACCAATTCTCATTTTCTGGTTATGCTTGTATATGCTAATTCTAGTTCATGTTATTTCAATTTTCGTTTTCAATTTTCAAAACCTAAATTCATATAATCTCATTGTAGTTCCCCCATTTTCAAAATTTGTCATCATTCTATCATTATAGATTTCATTTTCAGTTTCACTTTAAATTTTGTTACCTGTTATTGAGAAGTTCGCCAATGCATAGGTAGATGTCATTGTTGGTCAAATAGTTCGTTTTATTCAAGATTCATTCGGCGTATTGTTGTGTTTTTTATGATTTCATTATCAGTTTTTATACCTTCTATAATCTGGTTCTCAGATAAATTTAAATTTAATAATCACGATCATTGATTCCTCGGAGACCTTCTCGATTACATATCGATTTAAAATAGTAAATTGCAGCCGAGTTGTAGAAGTCATTTTTTGAATATTGGAAGTTCAGTTTGGCGTATTAATTCAGCTGTAAAGGCATTATTTTGAAGCAAAGAAATTCGGATAGCCTTGAATTACTTTTTCATTGGTTCTGGACATACTAATATTGGTGTACCTACTGGTAACTTCAACTTCAAATTATCTGGACCAACTTTGAATGGTAATACGAACCAACCCATTGACGAGCTTCCCAAGAAGAATTAGGAATATCATACTGGTACAAACTCACAAACGGAAGAAGGGAGAGAAATAGAACCATACCTATTGTCGTACTAGAAATAGGTCAACCAGCAACGTCAAGGGTGGCATTCACTTTAAGTTAAGTCCCTCCGTATGGCATAATTTTTGTATCATATTTTACGTAGGTACTTATCAGCAGTGTATTTTTTTTTTCATTTTGCAAATTTATCTCACAATATTTCATAATTGGTATTTCGTAAATTCTATTTAACTCCATTTCTTATATTTGTTTAAAACATTTTTCAATTTGATGAAATTCTGGCTATGATGAGATAAGTTTCCGTGCATGAATTATTCTTTCAGATTTCCTAGTGGATTTTTTTTAATATTTCCATAATTGTAACCACTTAGGATTCTTAGACTTATCCATTTTTTTTGAGGTTGTAATCCAAATTTATATGTTGCCTAATTGAATTGTAATAAACCAATTAACGAAGCATTTTTTTCTGCTTTTGCCACTTAGTAATCTATGGGGTAAGGTACCCTGACCTGACCCGGACTGAGCCAGAATTTGAATATAATTATTTATTTTCTTAAGCTTTAAGATTATTTTAAACTTTTACTAATTTTAATTTAAATTAGGTAATTCTGGCACTAAGAACATGGCAGTTTCTAGAAAAAAAATGCTGAAATATTGATCTACATTTGTGTATCGAATATTTTTTCTTTAGTAAAGGTTCATAATACAGAATGAATGTGTTAGTGGTATGAATTATTAAATTATGAAAAGAGGATTGTTTTTTATTAATATATTTTGAACTATTGAAGTAATTTGTTCATCAGCCTATATACCTATTCAGATATCCGGAATAAATGGACCATCTGCTATGATTGTCTCTAGCCTTGCTCTAAACATTTCGATGATACTTTCCTTAAGTATTTCAAGTTTTGAATACTATGCACCGAGGATAAGTTGCAACAAACCATTCCACGGGTTTAAATCATTGCAGATGGCTCATTTAATCTTGATAAATAAACTATTATTTGAGTTTAACTTCATTTATGAAGCAGTTCTATCATATGAATCCATTGATATCATTCCCGACTCTGAAAATCCAATACTTTCGGAGATATTATTTCTCAAAGTTTGAAGAAGGGCTCCAAAGCTCCTGTCCACAGGGCTTTCCCACTTTTTCAATATAGAAATTGGGATAGTGCGGAGAAGTATTTTTTCTTTTTTTGAGAGGAAAAACCTTCTATAGGCTTATCCTGAGAGGCTCACCTCCTCTCAGGTGTGTGAGACTCCAGTTGTTGATTGGTTACTCACTTAAAAACCTCCCGCACGTTCCTTGGGGTAGTTATTCGTCCTGCTCTTACAGCGTCCCTTAACAAAAGGGATGAGCTGCAAATGGCTTTCACAGTTGATGGGACCTGATGACTCCATGTGATCCGAGCAACACCGCTTTCTGCATTCTGTGCACCAAATCCTCGGCCATGGATTTACAGACCGGAATAATTTTCAATTCGGACACGTAGTTCGCTGTTTTTCCGGCTTGGCATCCTCTGATTTTTTTTCCTCTTCTGTTCTTCTTTCACCGCCATCTTATTTTCGGTGGGGGATGAACATTCGACAACAAACAATTCATTGAGCTCTTTGTCCAGCAAAACTATATCTGGCTTTATGGCGTGGATCTGCCGAGTTGTTGAAATAGCATAGTTCCAGTATATTATTATTATTATTATTCCACTCAACCACTTAGATTATGCTAAATCTTGTTTGACTTGTTTGAGTAGATATCACCGACTGAACACCGTACACCTAGGGTGATACGTTTGGGTGACATATTCTGCTATTTTCCGTTATAATACTTAACATACTGTATGGACTGTACCCAACACTACTGCACGCTGCGTCTGGAGGATATTGTGTATACCAGGGACTTCTCTTATTTGGTCTGCTGTTGTTTTAGATATGAGTCCTGTTGAGCCCTATTATGATGGGGATGACTGCGGGTACCGCACGGTCTCCGCAGCGGCAGTGCAGGTAATTGCGGGCACACCTCCAATAGATCTCCTGGCTGAGGAAAGGAGAAGAGTGTATGAGAATGCTTATGGACACCGACCTGGTGTGCGTAGGCAGATCAGGATAAGGATAATGAGGGCATGGCAGGATAGGTGGGAGTCACAGCAGGGAGCTGCGAGATGGACGAAGCAAATCCGGCCAGATATAAGTAGGTGGATGAGCTGTCCCCATAAGGTAACCAATTACTGGTTTACACAAATACTTACGGGACACGGCTCCTTTGAAGTCTTCAGGGAAAGAATTGGAAAGACTGACCGACCGAACTGCCGAACGTGCAATTCGGAGGATAGCGTTGGGCACATGATATCGGAATGCAAAAGGTGGACAGTAGAAAGGCGGGCGCTAAGAAGCCTCTTCGGGGAAAACCTGAATTGTCAGGGAATTGTGAAAGAGATGCTAGACAACGAGAGCAAATGGAATGATGGTTTCAAGATCTTGACAACCATAATGGAGAAAAAAGAGGTAGAGGATAGAAACAGGCAGGATATGGAACAAACATAGCTTGTGGAAATATACGATCCGCAGAGACGCAAAGGGCCCTAAAGGGCCCGGTACCAATGCGGAACGAAAGATGGGCGATGAGGTGGAGTTTGGTTGGTAGGCACTGTATTGTGAGTCCAACACTCTCTAGGGCAACTTCCTAGAGGAACATGAGTTTCTCCACCTCTTTAAAAAAAAAAAAAAAAAAAAAAAAAAAAAAAGGTTGGTCAGTTCTGGGCATTTGCAAACTGTGTTCGGCAGTTTCCTTTTCCGCAGAGCAGCATGTTTCGTCTGCTAACTTGCCCATGCGGTACGATTCGTATTTGTGCCCACAATGCCCTGTCGGCAGTCCCACCATTACCCGGAGCTCACTTCGTGGCAGCTGCAGGAGCATTCTAGTTTGGTACGAAATTCACGAATATTTTTGACTCTGCAAGTCCTGCAGTATTTATCCAAAGAGCTATTCTGTTATTTTGCTCATTGTTGGGCCGCTACCCTGTAGTGGTCTTCTTCAAGCCTGCATAAGGGATCAGGTTCAGCAGGTCCTACTCGGTAGGGCCTTTTCGCCCTCGTCTCTATCATTCCCTTCAATACCTCAATTGCTTCTCTTGGATGGGTGATTGCAGATCTCTCAGTGTGGCCTGGCTGTCCATTATAATATAGATGTCCCCTTGAGGCTTTTTCAGATACTCTTGAGCACAAATGTAGACAGCTATTGTCTCTACCTCAAATATAGAGGTCTCATGTCGCAGGGGTACAGATATCCTCAGTTTTAGAGCATATAAACTAATACCTGCACCTTTTTTTTTATTTTGATCCATTCCTTATCAAATGGATGACTTTTTGTCAAATCGATTAACTAGGTCCACCGAGATCAGAGGGCCTCCTATGTGTGTTGCAAAGGGTGTTTTGAAATCAAATATGGTTGGTATTACGTCTGAGGGCTTTGCCAAGAGATTTGAGATCAGTTGGTCCGGTAACCTCATATTATGTTCTACCCAGTTACCAGTTAGGAGTTTCCTACTACGTGAAATTGTTCAGATATAAAATATAAAAATTGGTTCAAGCCCTGTGTACAGGAACTTTTCGGCGCTCTTGTTCAAACAGACAAATTATATCTCCGAAAGTATTGGTTTCTCAGAGTTGGGAATTATATCAATGGATTCCTATGATAGAACTGCATCATGAAATAAATTAAATTTAAAAAAAGTGTCGATTAAGAAAAATGCTTCAAACATTATCTTATAAAAAAAAGAACAATCTACAATGCTTAAATGCCTTAATGCTTCAAAAATTAAATTCATTAATCAAGATTAAATGAGCAATCTGCAATGATTCAACCTTGTGGAATGGGTTGTTGCAACTTAGACTCGGTGCATAGTTTTCAAAACTCGAAATACCTAAGGAAAGTATCATCGAAATGTCTAGAGCAAGGCTGGAGAAAATCATAGCAGATTGTCCATTCATTCCTGATATTTGAGTAGGTAGTGGATTACGAACAAATTATTTTAATAGCTCAAAATATAATAATAAAATACTATCCTCTTTGCATAATTTAAAATTTGATAGTCCATACCACTAACACATTCTTTTCTGTATTATGAACCTTAACTCAAGAAAAAATGAATGGTTTCTTTCTGGGTTTTCTCTCCCAAACTCTGAAAAATATCTATAAAATAAAAAATTGATTATTTCGTGATTTGCTTCTGCGTAAGAAACACAAGATATTTGTCAGAAACAATCAATCGAATAATGTTGCCTAACAAATAACAACGAAACAACATCAACGAAGAAACATCTATATCGTAACGTTTCGGAGTATATATCAGACTCCTTCGTCAGACGCTTAACGAAAAAAATTTTCAGAATTATTTTGTTGATTGTTATTCTCGAATCTCAGAATAACAATCAAGAAAATAATTCTGAAGGTTTTTTTCGTTAAGCGTCTGACGAAGGAGTCTGATATAGACTCCGAAACGTTACGATATAGTTGTTCGATTGATTGCATCTGACGAATATCTTGTATTTCTTACGTAGAAGCAAATCACAAAATAATTAATTTTTCATTTTAAAGATATTTTTCAGAGTTTGGGAGAGAAATCCCAGAAAGAAACCACTCAACGATGAATATACCTCCCACAGTATCCGTAATGATTACTCAAAAAAATGATTGATACACAAATGTAGATCCATATTTCAGTATTTTTTTGCTAGCAACATCATGAAAATTCTATATATAGGAACATGTCTCACTACTTAAGGAAGTAAAAGGTAATATTAAACTCAGTGGTCAACGAACACCAATTTCTTTTGATGATTCCATTATGTTCTTCTTTACTATTGCTTCCATGAACTACATCAAGACAGTCTTGTATATATTCACAAATTCAAGAATCGAATAATTTCCAAGAGAAAATAACAACTATGAATTGACAATTGACTAGAAAAGATGACATTTATGAATAGTGATCACAGGCAGATTCTGTGTTCACATTCTGTGAATACATAGAACTTACGATGTATTATTGAAGCTTTGAAACATCATATCTCCGAAAGTATTAGCTTGTTAGAGTTGAGAATGATAGCAATGGATTCTTATGATGAAACTACATCTTAAAAAAATTTGAATCCAAAAGTTGTAATGTAAAAAAATATATTTTTTTTCGTTACTTCGAAACTATTGGACCGATTTTGCCCAATAACGAGCCTAACTGAGATATTTATCCCTCAAACCTACTCTGAAAATTTAAACTGTCTGGTTCATTCATTGATTTCGACCACGGATTCTTGATCAGTGAGTCAAACCAAATCGTTCAAGACCATTTCCAGCCAAAAATTCGAAAATTACAGACATTTGGGCAAATTGATAAGCACTCTGTTCCGATGAACAAGAGCGCCAAAAACATCAACAGAGAAAATTTCTGCCTACACTAAAACTCGTAGGTTCCAAGGAGACCCCTCTAGAGCCTTTTAAAACCGAATGACCTAATGAATTTAAATGTCTATCAAATTAATACAAAATACAACATTGAAAATCTGATAGATATATTAGGGCCATCTAGTTTGGCAGAATATTTCGAAAGCTCTGTATAGAAATCATAAATGGACGACGTCGTTTCATTTGAATCAATTATTGATTATAAATATTAACCCATGTTTTCCTTGGTCACGCCACGGCTTGAGGAAGGCTGGGCCAAATTAGAAATTTTGTTTATATTTCCTTGAAGCTCAGAGAAGGCTCTAATGGAGCGAATAATTTGAAAAAATGCGCTGACCTGACATACGTTGTCCCGCTACATGACGCTCATCGGGTTTGACAGTTCGAGCGCCGCACATGTCGTTTAACAGCTACATCGATCGGTCTTAATATAATTGATATTGGCGAAGATTCGAGCGTAAAATGGAATTAAACTTGCACTTGCTACATCAGGTATTGCAGATACGTTGCTGGAAGGCAGTGGAGCATCTCATTCAGCACTCAAATTGCCGTTGAACATGCAAGCTAATGAAGCTTGAAACCTTTCGAGGAATTCTGCGATGGCCAAAGTATTGCAGTATAGCAAATTTGTCGTTTGGGATGAATGCACGATGGTACACAAATAATATTAGTCCGAACATTGCAAGTCGTCCATTTCATGGAAGTAGGTCAAGACACTTAAATCAAATATGAACATGTGAGTCGAACAGCAGCAAGACAGAACTGGAGAAGCTTTTTCCAAACAATTTCTCGACATTGGTAGATTACATCCTCTACCAATGTTTCTCACTTTACTGCATCAGAGACCATTCTCATCCAGTTGGTGTTGCCTTACATTGCTCAAAATTTGCATGTTTGATTGGCGAATGTGTTATACTGGTCGCGAAAATAATTTAAATGGATTTCCAGATTCATAATGATAGCTGGCGAATTACATACAAATCAATTGATGCCATTACTAACCAAGATGATGTCGTCATTGTCAACTAGTCAACGGAATTTTTAAATTCGCTGGAATTACCTCTATTACAACTACCTTATCTACAACTCAAAGTCGGATCGGTCATCATTATATGTTTCAAAACATAAACCAACCCCGTCTTTATAATGGCACGCGGCTTGCCGTGAAAAGATTAATGAAAAACGTAATCGAAGCCCCAATTCTGAAAGGGAAGTACAAAGGCGAGGATATTTTGATTTCACGCATCCCTATGACTCCGAACGGCATGCCGATCGAATTTGAACGGTCATGATTTCTGGTGTTGATGAATAAATCGCAAGGGCAGTGTTTGGAGCATCAATCTCAAAAATCCACGTTTTTCGCGCACTGTTGAGTTAGGTGAACAGAGGGTCTATAAACTCATCCAAATGTCTGTAATTTTCAAATCTTTGGCCGAAAATGGTCTCAAACGATTAGTTTCGACTCACTGATGATGAATCTGAAGTCAAACTTGATTGTGTCCGGCCGTCAGCACGAACTTTTTGCCGTGTTCACAACATGAAATCTCATCTCCCATCATCCATTGGGAAACGCCTTCAACAACGAAAGTGCCCTCACGAAGGACCTGGTCTTGCGACCATCATGTTTTGCACGGACATCTGCCTTGAGTCCTTCAACATACTCGTGAGCAGGTACACCAGTTAATTACTCCTATCAGCTCTTCAAATAATGTTTATGCAATTCCTGGTCGATTTCAGATTGCAGTTGGTTGTCTCTAGGTGTTTCAAAGCCATTTGGTTCTCTCTGTCGATGCAGATTCTTGTGCATCTGCAGTGTCGGACACACATACCTACGCACACCTTTCAATTGCCAACAACTCTGCTTAGAGCATTGGGTCCCCAGTGGTATTTATTCTTTGTTTTTGGGGCCATATTATTCCTAACCTAGGTATCTCCTCTTGAAAGATTATTATTATTATTATTATTATTATTATTAGCGAGTTTCAAATCTATTTAATGAAATATAGAATATTCCATTTTTAATTTGTTCGTTTTCTCCCTTAGTCTTTTCCTTTTCCAGATTGGGTTTCGGGTACCTTGGAGAATCTTTTCTGCTTGTTGAAGGAAGAAGCGATAATGAAGAAAAAGATGCCCTTCAATATTTAATATTTCAGCATATTTTGTTAACAATTTCAATTTTCATAAATCACAACACTGACGGGTTTTTTTGCTGAGGTTTTTTCCCTAAGCTCTAGTATCATATATCAAATTATATGGTACCCCGTTACACTAACCTCTGCTAACACTTTTGTCATACACATGCTTTATTGTTAGATAAAAAACAAATTGCCTCGTAGACCCAAGTATAGAGTCAGGACTTCTCCAAATATCACTATTCCATCCACCATACCCACTGCGGGGCAATATCATACGAATTTCAGATTTGACAGTTTTACTCTGGAATACAGAATATTCTCACTAATATGGAAATTTGCCTCTGGACAACTTTCGGAAATTTGAATTCTCATAATTGTTTAACAAAAGGGATGAATTTGCTTTGGCAAGGTCTACTTTCCCCTGAGAATCGGAATGATAATGAAATGGAAGGCACTTTAATTCCGCTGAATGGCTTCAAAGTATAACGTAATGAGAAAAGGATTGATGAGCTGTTCCCTTTCATTATGAAATCAGAATGGGTACAATTTTGAGTTGTTCTTGCTTAATTTGATACAATTCGTAGCAATAGGAAGCGATATTATTTGTTTTTCAACTTATACACAATGCAATTTCGCTTTGTTTTTAATTGAGCCTCAGATGTCATATTTGATTTTAATTTAATATAGATGATTCATTTTAGTGCGTTTGTTCACCTGAACAGAGTGCCTATCAATTTGCCCAAACATCTGTAACTTCCGAATTTTTGGTAGAGAATGGTCTCAAACGATTTGAATCGACTAACTAATAAATAATACAAGGTCAAATTTATTTATGTCTCGGCTGACACTATTACTTTCGAATTAAATGAGGGATTTAAATATCCAGGGTATGTTTGAATTCTGAATGCGCTGGTTAATTTCATTAATGAGAAGAAGTCACCAAGTGGTTTCGGAGTTAGAGCCATCTGAAATATTGTTGAACAATATGGGTACTAAGACTTATGCCAAACTTCGTGAGGGTTGTATGACTAGAACATGTTTTAAAAAATATTTAATAATATTCTGTAACTCAGAAATTATTCGTCAGATATCGTTGAAATTTTGAGAGCCTTCAAAACCATATTTTACAGTCAAGTTCTAGATTTAATATCGATCGGATCTATACTGATGGAGATATTAATGACATATTGAAATTTATAACGATTATTGTGTACTGCTTTTTTACATATAACCAACAGTGTTGTCAATGGTTTATAATTTTTAACATGTATCGATTTCATCAATCATTGATTAAATTAGAAGTGTTATCACGTCATTCATGTCTATGACTCTGGGGTCAATTCAGAGCCGTATCTAGGTATGTACTATTGCGCCTGTGGAATATATTAGGCGGTGCCCTCCATTTACGTAGATTTATTATCGTCCATTATATTTTCTTGTAGTATTTTTTTTTTAATTTTAGTCACATATTTTCGTAACTATTTTGAATTAATACATAATATTATGGATATTTACTTATTTCATTGAAAACATTGAAATACACGAATAAAATGTATAAAAATGAAAAAAAAACCAAAATATTTGTGTTTTTGTAGTAAATAGGCATATCTAAAAGAATATAATATATGTTTCAACTAAAAATTGATTAATACTGCTAACTAAGCATACAAGTACTATTTTTTAACCCTTTGATACACGAACTTCTATTTTGGATTTTCAGTGTGAAACCAACCTGTGCCAATAATTAAAATACCAAACAAGTACTGACGTGAAGTCAGGAGATTTTGTGCGCATGTTCTCTCGTCCATTCATCTCTATTGGACACTCTCAATCGAATTTACCATCGATATACACCGTTTTCTCAGATTCTATAAGATATGAATTCATTTTAAGGACCTGAGTAATGAGAAAATCGTCTAAGATCAAAGAATTTTCAATTCTGACATATGTATTCTGTCGCAATTGAAATCCATTAAATATCTAATGATAAACGATACAGAAATATTGCATAAATTATCTTGCCGTATTTATTCAACTGAGTATTAGATTTGAATTCTTTTTAAAATATCGGAACTCACCCAAGCCTGCTGGGATCTCCATCAATAGAGATCCGGAAGAATACTTTTTGATATATGGAATTTGTTTCAATGATTTTCAATTATTCTTCTCAAATTTACTAGTTTGTTTGAATGGAATCGGCATCTTCTTCTTCTTCTTCTTCTTCCTTTTGATAGGAATATGTCCTGTTTTTCCAACTTTTTATGGTATGTCCTGTGACGATGAAGTCCAGGAGTCAGCCCATCTTTTTGGTGGTCTTCCTAAGGGTCTGGTCGTGTTTGGTTTCTCCTTGTATGCGGCCTTGGCGAGTCTATCGTCCTCCATCCTGTCGACATGCTCTCTCCACTCTCTTCTTCTTCCTCGTGCCCACCTAACAACATCTGGCATTCCATCGCATCGCTCCCGGATCTCATTGCTTCGCTGCCTGTCCCTCAGTGTGACGCCTGTGATCGAGCGTAGGGCCCTCATTTCGGCCGTTCGTAGTGCTCTTTTCGTCCGGTTGTTGTCTGCTCTCGTTTCCGCTGCGTAGGTGAGGATGGGCCTTACTACTGTTCTGTAGATCCTGGCCTTGCTGGTTATCGACATGTGTTTGTTTCTCCAAATAGTGTTATGTAGACAACCAGACACTCTTGCCGCTTTATTTACTTGGGTTTTAACCTCGTCATATGTATTCCGGCTGCTTGAAGCTATTATCCCCAGGTATTCAAAACTCATCACTTGTTCTATTGGTTGGTCATTTAGTGCTAGCTTGCATCGTATCGGTTCCTTGCTTATGGTCATAGATTTGGTTTTCGGTATCGAGATGCTCATGTTATAATTCTTTGCGGCCTGGTTTAGCTCGAATAGCATTCGCTGTAAGTTGTCCTCATTCTCTGCTATGAGAACCGCATCGTCGGCATAGCACAGTATTTTGAATTCGGTTTGTCCCATTCTGTAACCTCTTCCTACACATTTCACCCGGCTTATGATGTGGTCCATTACTAGGTTGAATAGCATCGGGCTCAGGCTATCTCCTTGCCTGATACCTATCGATATCGGCATTTCCTCTGTGGTTGAGGTGCCTGACTGTATTCGTGTACTGTTGTTGGTATTAAGTTGTTTTATTACCTGGATTATATTGTTGTTGGCTCCTCGTTCTTGCAGGATTTTTAGCACATCCTTTAGTTGCACTCTATCGAATGCTTGAGTCAGGTCAGCAAAGCAGAGGAATGCAGGTTTGTTGAATTCTATGGACTTCTCGATGATTTGTCGCAGTATGAATATAGCATCGATTGTAGATCTATTCTTCCTAAAGCCTTGTTGTTCTTCGTTGATGCTGATTGTACTTGATAGATGTTGGGTTATTATTTTGGTGAGCAGCTTCATGGCAGTGTTGAGTAGGCTTATGCCTCGATAGTTCCTTGGGTCTTTCTTTTCTCCCTTCTTGTAGATAGGGATTGTAATGCTGGATCTCCATTCCTGGGGTACTTCTCCTGTGGACATAATCATACTGTAAAGGTGTGATAGTTCTATCATCAGCTCATCGCCTCCATATTTGAACATCTCGTTCGTTATTTTATCTGGGCCTGGTGATTTTCTGTTCTTCAATTTGTTGGCTGTTGTTTTGATCTCTGTTTTGTCTATATTGTAGTTGTTGATGTTGTCGGGCATGGTCCATAGAGCCGTTTGTTCTTGGGTATTATACAGACTCTTGAGGTGGTTTGTCCATTCCTCGGCGGAAATATTGACTGCAATTTGTTCGTTAACTGTTTTTTTCTGCGATCTGATGAGGTTCCATATTCTCCGTTGTCCTCCGTACAGGTCATGTTGCATGTCGGTGGAGAACTTTTCCCAATAGTCTTTTTTGATTTGTGCTATTGTAGTATTGACTCTGTTTCTTACGGCGACGTATTGCTGACGTTGTTCATATGTTTTGTTGCTGAGGTACTTGATGTAGGCTGCTCTTTTCTCTGCAGCGAGGGTTTTTATTTCTGGAGTAAACCATGGTTTGTTGGCATTTGCATTCACGTTTACCTTTCTTTTGCCAATCGCTTCTTCTGCCGCTGATAAGATATTAGTTTTGGTTTTGGACCAAGCCGTATCTATTGTATCCAGGGCTGTTATTGGATTTGCTCTTATTATTTCCTTTAACCGTGCTTTGTATAAATCCTTGGTGCTTTCGTTGTCGAAGGATTCTATATTGAATTTTTCACGAATTACTGGTGTTTTCTTACGTATTAGTTGAACTCCTAGTCTCATCTTACATAGCACCAGCCTGTGTCCACCTCCCACGTCCGGAGAGGCGAGTGATCGCACGTCCAGGATCTGCGTTGGGTGGATGTTTCTATTGGTTATGATGTAGTCTATAGTGGACTGTTGATCTCTAGAGTTGGACCACGTTATCTTGTGTTGGATCTTGTGGGGAAAGAATGTGTTGTTTATTCGTAGTTCAAATTGACTGCAAGTTCCTAGAAGAAGTTCGCCATTTTCATTTGACATGGATTCATTAAATCTTTGCGTAATCCCGTCGATGATCTGATTTCCGATCCTAGCGTTGAAGTCTCCGGCTAGTATGAGTTTATTTTGTCGGGGTATGGTGTTTAGTATGACTTCTAACTGGTTATAGAACTCTTCCCGTTCCACCTTGGGTTTACCAATATCGGGTGCGTATACACTTACAATATCAATTTTTTTCTTCTGTATTTCCAATGTTACATGTATAAGTCGGTCATTTATGTAAGCTATGTTCGTTATGTGTTGCTCATATTTCTCGTGTATCAGAAGTCCCACCCCAGATTTGGCTCTCTCGTTTCTTTCTTTTCCACCATAGATAAGTATGTACTCGCTGTATTTTGTTGTTCCGTTTCCCTTCTTTTTTACTTCAGATATTGCACACATATCCAATCGGAGTCTTTGAACTTCCATGAGGACCTCCTGATCCCTGGAATTCCAGGAGTTGATGTTCCAACATCCCACTCTTAATGTATTCGTCTTCCATTCTCGTTTCTTCCGTAGGCGCGCCGTGTCGTTTTTCCGTTGTATCCGTCCGTTTTCCGAGGCATGTGTGTTGGTTCTGTGAGCGATTGTATCTTTTTACTAGGGGTAGGTTGCTAGCCTGACCCCATAACCCTCCTCTTTTATCCGGGCTTGGGACCGGCTGAGGTCGGAACCGAGCTACTCGATTCACCCGACTCCTTCCTCAGGCATCGTATTTTTTAAGTTATTGAGGAAACAATAACCAAATTTCAGATTGCTATTCCACCAAAACCGTTTGGCCGATTAAGACTTTTAACAAACTCAAATGTCAGTTTAGGATGTACAACCACCCTAACGTTGGGTTTCTCGAAGCTTTGACAGCTCCTAATTGCCAAATTAGTGCGATTCTATGTCGATTTTCAATTCATTTTTGATACAACCATCGAAATAAATCCACGATTAAGCTAATCGAAGCTTCGTGAAACCCAAAAAAAAACTTGCAAGCAGCTATAATGTCTTTTCCTTCTCAAGTAACCGGGAGATGAATAATATTTTTTAGAATTTTTTTTTTATTTTCTAGTAATACGATCCTCACCAAAACGCACAAACTTCTTTGCGTCGGTATTCTACAACTACTTACCTAGTTTCAGTTCGATTGGATCTATTTTTTTTTGAGTTATCGACAAAACAATTTTCCAAATGGGTCCAACTCTGAAACCGTTTGGTTGATTGTACCCAACAATGAATATAATTGTGCCATTTGGATGCTCAACCTATCCTGAAAAATCCGTAGTTATTTCTCTCCATTCGAAAGTTATCGTGGCAACGGTCACCCTTCTAGCTAACGCAGGGCCATAGCTAAGAGCTTTTCCGAGGGAGGGTAGAAACGTATTTTGGCGTCCCTAATTTGAAAAAATATACAAAAATCGAAAAACACACAAATATGGATAAATTATAAATTAATATAACTATGAATGAAAATTATTTTACAAAGAAGACCACGTTCTGAATTTGTGTTTTTGAGTGAAAAAATTTGTTTGCATCTCTCAAAAGATCCAGGACCAAAAAACAATTGTAGGGGAGAGGCTCCCCTCCCTCCCCCCCCTCCCCACCGGGTAGCGACGGCCCTGAGCTAACGAACTCAATCAATGCTGCTCAGATCTCCAACAAAATAGATCCGATCGTGTTCAAATTATAACTTGGTTGTGAAGTTAGGTTTTGAAGCCTTCCGCAAAATTTCAGCGATATCAGACGGATAGTTTCTGAGATATAAAATTTTTTTCAAAGATTTTTTTAAAATTTTCTAGAAATACTGTCTCCACAAAATTTCGTGAAAATTTGCCCGTTAGAATTCTACAACCAACTACTATGTTTGAATTGGATTTGTTTCATCTTTCTTGAGTTGAGAAGGAAATAAAAACATAATTTCAGATAGGTATAACTCCAGAAGTGTTAGGCCGATTATGCTTCTTCACAAATTCAAACGTTGCATTAGGATGCCCAACCTACCCTGAAAATTGCAGTTGAAGTTATTGATGAGATTGATGAGAGATGAATTTTATTTTTCAATAATTAAAAAAAAATTTTTTAGTCATACGATTTAAACAAAATGGCACATACGTCTTTGAGTCTGTATTCTACAACTCGGAAACCAATTGGCCTATTATGCCCATTAACGAACTTTTCCGCCATATTGGGCCAATCTCCCTAGTGACGAAATGATTAAGAAAGTAGGCATAGAAAAGAACTTCACTACGATGCTAGGTAGTACGAAAGACTGGGAAAGGGAAACCACCAACCAAGTTCTTGAAAATAATGCCATTAAATGATACACAGACGGTTAAAAAACCAATATAGGAGCTGGCGCTGGAGTATATGGGACATGTAGGTAACAAATGCTCTCTATCGCTAGTCTCCTATCCGACCGTCTTTCAGGCACAAATACTCGCAATCGAAAGAAAATGTGGGGAAATGAGCCTAGAAGTAAACTATCAGAGGTGTGTAGCAATCCACTCTGACAATCAAGCTGCTATGAAAGCTCTGAGCTCCCATGTTATTGAGTCTAAGCTAATATGGGAGTGCCGAAGAAAACTTAATGAAGAAGGCAAGAACAACAGGGACTCCCTTGAAGAGGGCAACACACTTACCAAAAAAGGAACACAAACCCCAATGAAGCGCCCAAGAACCCTACTGTCGGGTAGGTAGATACACCTACAAAAGTGAATTTCTAATGAAAGAAGAAACTGAAAGATATACTGTGGAGATCTCTCTCAGGAATGTATCATTCCAAAAAGTTCCCCCAGAAATCTGACACTGTCAGATCCAAGAAATATATGGATCTCAGTAAAAACACGCTGCACCTCCTCACTGTCTTCCTCACAGGGCACTGCTGCCTTAGGAAGTATATGATAAGATTAGGACTTGCTGAAACTGACGCGTGCAGATTATGTGGGGTGGAGGATAAAATTCCTGATCACCTGAATACGGAATGTCTCGCCATGTCAAACCAACTCCAGAAATCTGTAGGAGCGAAGACGTAGACTCCTTGAAGCCATTCCAGATACTGGATTTCATCAGAACTCAACTATGGAACTGGTAGACGAGCTGTAGATGGCGATAACATCTACAGCTCTGTTGAAGGGGCATATTAGACCTTAAGGTCATAGTGCAACATTACTTCTTACAACAATATACAATATTAATAATATATCTATTGCTGGTCGAGACGAGTAAAATATGGTACTGTGCTCATTTCAAACAACTGGGGCCCATATAATTAGGTTTGATTGAATGTTAACTAATATTTGTATCCAAATATAATATAGGTTACACAACATTCGAATAATTTCAGAAATCATACAGCAAGGGCCATGAAAAATGAAGGTATGCGAAAGTTTTTAGCATATTTTATCCAGTTTTACCCTGTCGATCGCTACCGTTATCTCCTTTTCTGTTTGATAGTCTTTTCGTTGCACCATCCGAAAAGATCCATTGTAGGTGCAGACAAGATTTTGGGCCATCATGCTGGACGAAAACGTAGTCCCAGGAGATTATTAACTTCACCAAGGGGATAATTGAAACTGACCGAAATATGATTTCGCGAAATTGATCCAATCGGTCGAAGCCCAGGAAGGCACTTCGTAGATAAATCTGAAAAATCTCCTCTCATCAACCGAAACTCATTAGAATTTAACATACAGCAAATATTTTCAAAACTAACTTTAATAATTATTAAAAGGTTTTTTTCTGGGTTTTCTCTCCCAAACTCTGAAAAATTAAGAATATAGGTAGAGATCTATAGTTTTGGGTAGCCACAGCGAGGAGCTTGGTTGATTGAATTCCAGGTATCACTTGTGTCTAAATTCTACTCACAAGTGATTGCTGGTTTTCTCTAAACCGGTTACTTCGTAGTGTTGATTTCATCAGCGTTGAATTGTGCTCCACTGATGATTCCTAATAAGGATGAAACCGCGGGATGTAGCTTTTCAACGTTGATGAAATCATAGATACTCTGTGGATTGCTCCAGAACTTTGGTCTCTGCTAGTCCTTTCATCTACAATAACCAGAGACAATAGAATAGAGATACCTTGAAATTTATTATTTAAAATGGCGTTTGTTTCTTGTTTTTGTTATGCAGGTTATGCTTTCGAACAGAATATATCTCTGAGACTCAGGGTAAGTTTGTTCGAAAACGTTCTCGTTTTTGTTTATATTATACATTGGATATGGACAAAGACTCCCTTTCTAAATTTTATACTGACATATAGTATACTATAACTTCACTGTAGATGGAAGATCAATTTTGTATTGTTGTTGATTAAATCTTTTTTTCAGATATAGTATTCTAAAACTAGTGAAGATTGATATAATGATAGAGAACTAAATTCACCGTTTTTACATTTTGGAGTGGTAAGTAATTTCACGTATTCCTATGAAGTGTTCAATGATGAAAATATATTTCTAAAATTATGCTACAAATTAAATAATCGAATACAAAATATGAGATCAAGCATAGTTATATATATATATATATATATACTAGCTGACCCAGCGAACTCTGTTCCGCCTTAGAGGCAATAAATAACGTACAATTGTGCAATTAGAAAAAAAACACCCTGTGCAGTAATGATTTATTTTCAATGATGTATCCCTCTAAAGTTTATTTTTTAACACAAATGAATTAAATTGTACGATTGTGGCATGGAAAACAGCAAGTTGCAATTGACGTTAAAAGAAGAACACCCTGTATGGAGATTTCGGACGAATACATTATGAGAATCCATCCAAGGTACCTATTTAGTTAATGCTTTGTTTGTGACACAAATCACTTCAATCACGTACAATTGTGCCATGAGAAAAAGGACACCCTGTATAGTAATGCTTTATTTTGAATGGTGTATGCCTCGAAAGTTTATTTTTAAACACACATGACTAAAATTGTACGATTATGGCAGGAAAAACAGCAAGTTTTAATTGACGTTAAAAGAAAAACACCCTGTTTAACACAAAAAAGTATCCTATGTCCGTCTCCTGGTTCTAAGATACCTCCCCACCAATTTTGAGCCAAATCGGTATAGCCGTTCTTGAGTTATAAGTGGAGTAACTAACACGACTTTCTTTTATATATATAGACTAGCTGGCCCGGCAGACTACGTACTGCCTCCTCAACGCCTGCCCAACGCCAACGCCAACGCCAACTCCAAATCCAAATCCAACTCTAACTCCAACTCCATCTCCAACTACGACTCCGACTCCTACTCCGACTCCGACTCCGACTCCGACTACGACTCCGACTCCGAGTCCGAGTCCGACTCCGACTCCGACTCCGACTCCGACTCCGATTCCGACTCCGACTCCGACTCCGACTCCGACTCCGACTCCGACGACTCCGACTCCGACTCCGACGACTCCGAATCCGACTCCGACTCCGACTCCGACTCCGACTCCGACTCCGACTCCGACTCCGACTCCATTTCCACCTCCATCTCCATCTCCACCTCCAACTCCAATCCAACTACAACTACTACAACTCCAACTACAACGCCAACTCCATAACCAATGCCAACCACAATACCTACTCCAACTTCAACTCCAACCCCAACGCCAACTTCAACGCCAACTCAAACTCCAACGCCAAAAACATTTTCCAGTAGACCAAATTGTAAATCTAAACCATTCTCGAATCTCCACGAACACACACAAAAAATTTCATCAAAATCGGTCCAGTCGTTTAGGAGGAGTTCAGTCACATACACACGCACACAAGAAATATATATATTAAGATATGCAGCAAAATTTAACACCTTATGTGATATTATAATTGTTTATAAACCCCCTAGTGTATGTTTAATACTGATATTAGTTTAACTTCACTGAAGAATAATTTTATATCCTTGTTGATTAAATGTTTCTTTCAGATCAATTCCAAAACTAGTATCGATTTATATTATAATAATATTAATAGGAAATATCAAACTAAATTTCCTGAGAAATGCCCACCAAGAAGACAGCAGTTGTTTGCCATCATGAATTTATCAGAAAACAACGCGAGGCAATAGTTATGTGAAGATCACTTCGATGAATCTGCTTTTACTTCTACAACAAGAGGTAGGCTGACAAAATTTGCTCTGCCAGTAAACGTGAAAGTTGAATCTGAAACTGGAATGTTCTGCAACTTCTGAAACCGCAAGTGTAGGAGAAAGTCTTGCTGGTCCTTCATACGAGGCACTTTTAGGTCAGAGGAAGGACTAGCATTCTAGGGCATATAGCCCTAGAATGCTAGTCTAGTCTAGATCCAAACAGAAAATTAGAGGTAAACTGAGAAAATCATTGTTTATGTCAAAATCTAAAATGAAGGATGTTTAGGAATATGTGCAATCTGATGTCTTGGATGGCATTGAAAAAGAAATTTGGATTCAGTTGGAATACAAATGTTGAAAAGCATTGTTAGAAATGCTCAGTGTAAAAGACCTTCTTGGACTACTAGAGACAAAATATTTGCATTGACTCTCTAAGAAAGGACCAAAGTGGTATAATTTCTTAAAGTATTTTTTACCACTTCCTTCCAAAAATACTATACAAAAAGTTTTGCAAGCAGACCTATTGATGTGTATTTGAATAAACAGATATTAATAAACCTTGTTAAACTTATATCCAAACTTGGTGCTTTGAACAGATGCTATAGTTGTTGTTTTTGATGGAATATCTTTGTTAAAGCAAGCTGTGCTGGATCGAGTAACTGATAAAATTGTTGGAGTTGTTGATTTGGGTTCCCTGGGACGTGGGAACGAATTGGCCAACCAACCTCTTGTTTTTATGACCCAGGGACTGTTCATGAAATGGAAACAACCTCTGGGTTTTTATTTTACCCAAGGTACAGACAGCAGATCTGAAGCATTTATTGGTCGAAATAGTTGAAATTTTCCAAAGCATTAGGTTGGAGGTAATGGGGACTGTTTACGATCAGGGGACAACTAATCGAGCAGCAATCAGACAACTTTGTAATACTCAAACAGCTAGAACTGATTATTACTTTAGGCTAAATGATAATATTTTTGCTTATTCGATCCCCCTCATCTGGCTAAAATCAACAAGAAATACTTTCCTCGAACATAATATTCAGTTTGATAACCATGAAATTGCAAAATCGTGTTACGTTCAACAATATTTAGATTTAGATTAAACAAAAATACGTAAAGAATATATCAATTTGAAACAATATCCTGGATATGAAATGAGAGTATCTATTGCTGCCAAAACTTTAAGTCAAACTGTTGCAGATATGATGGAAACATCCCTCTCCTTCGGAGCATTGCCAAGTGAATTTATTTACACAATATATTTTATTGAATTGATTGTTTAATTCTAATACTATTGTTATGTATCAAAATTATTTCAGTCATTGAGTATTTTATACCTCAATGAAAAATTATATAAGATTTATATTTTATGTATGTTATCGAACAATTGTTCAAATATAAACAAATTGATCAAAGTACTTCTTTTTCTACTTCTCCTTCCTTTTTTTCAGAAGCTCAATAACAATTTGCTTTCGTACTGATTCAACTGAAGTTACATAAATCACTTTGTGATTTTTGTAACTAAAATCAGTTGAATCAGTACGAAATCACACTACTAATAAATTTAAAGAGCGCGGGTAAATGCCCGCATGCGCCCTTCGCAACACCATCACGGTATACAAATAAATAAAAATTACACCAAACCCAACTGGATTCCTTGTCGCCCCTGTTTAGTAGGCAATCGAACTCTCTCTTCCTTCTATTTCTCTATGACAATAACTAGTGGTTTATTATATATATTCTTTTGAACTTCGAGCATTACATTTGTTTTTATCTAACAATAAAGCATATGTATTAAAAAAGTGTTAGCAGAGGTTAGGGCAACGGGGTACCATATAATTTGATATATTATTATGATACTAGAGATTGGGGAAAAACCTCAGCAAAAAAACTCTATCTCCCCGTTAGTGTTGTGATTTATGAAAAAGGAAATTGTTAACAAAATATGCTGAAATATTAAATATTGAAGGGCATCTTTTTCTTCACTATCGCTTCTTCCTTCAACAAGCAGAGAAGTTTATTATGGAAATGCTTGATGTTTGTTTGAATACCACCTATACCACCGACAAAATTTTGTAATGGCAATGGGTTCGCCTTCATCACCTGTCATGAGTAATATATTCAGGAAAAATTTTGAAGAACAATTTGTGGATACATAGTTGTTGAAACCAAAAGCTTAGTGGCGATATGTTGACGATATATTTGTAATTTGCAAACGTGGTAGAGAAGAGTTAGGCAAATTTTTCGATTTCATACATTCAAAGGAACCTACAATAAAATTCACTTTGGAAATAGAGAAAAATAATCAGCTTTCTTTTCTGGATGATTCGATAATTAAGTATCCGAACCATTTCGAAACGAATGGCTTCAGGAAGTAGACAAATACAAATATATATTTAAATTTCTATTCAAACCATCAGCTTAGTGTGAAAAGAGGTGTTATTAAAACACTTTATGATAGAGTTAACCTAATTTGTTTTTTGTTCTTGTTGAAATTCGAAATAATGAAATTGATTTCATCAAATTTCTTGAAGAAAATGGATATCCGAGGCAATTCATAAATACATGTATCATGAATTTAGATAGAAGAGCCAATAATCAAGAACAGCAAAATAATCAATAAGTACAACAGAATAATCTACATGAACAGCAACCCAATCTGTTGAATGTGATCCCTTATGTTCGTATTCTTTCTGAAAAAATTAGAAGAATCGGTTCAATAGTTCAATATAAGAACCGTCTTCAAAACACAAAATGATCTTAGGTCTTTATTAACGAAACCAAAACCCATAAATGAAAAACAAATAGGTATCAAAAAATTGTGTATATAATATTCCTTGTAGTTGTGGTAAATCATACACATGAGAAACATCAAGTACACTAGAAGTAAGAAAGTCAGAGCATAAGATTAACTTGAGAAATAGATACATACAGAAATCAAGAATAGCAGAACATGTATTTACAATCCAAGGAGATCACATGATGAATTGGAGTAATACAAAGATTCTAATGCCACAACCTGATTATATTAAAAGGAAACTTAAGGAGTCAACTTGTATTTTATTGAAAAGAGAATGCAATTTTGCAAATTGCTCAATTGGTATTGACCATATTTGGCTAAATTTATTGAAAAAGGAGTTGGAACTAGGGAATTTCTATGCAAAGTAAAACTGTTAGCTATGATTTTCAAATACTGTCAATGTGACAGTTCTTGAATCTCACAATAACTATCAACAAAATAATTCTATAGATTTTCATTAAGCGTCTGACCTAGGAGTCTAATATAGACTCCGAAACGTTACGATATAGTTGTTTCTTCGTTGGTGTTGTTTCGTTATTGTTTGTTAGGCAATATAGTTCAATTGATTGCTTCTGACAAATATTTTGTGTTTCTTATGCGGTCCATACACATGCTACTTTTTCGGCGTTCTGGTAGCTGGCGTTTTACGAGCGACCTAGACGCTCGTGGAATTATGACCACACACAAGCGTCTCAGTAGCTCGCCATTGCCATTCGCTGACGAGAGAGGTTTGAAAATGTCGCTCAAGCAAAAAAATAGCTAGTGCCATAATCTTAATAAGTGAAAAGGGGGAATCCAAGACCCGTCGAATATGGGTTAAAGATTGGTTGCTAAAAAAAGTTACCTTATCCCATATAAATCTGTTAAATGAATTAAAATTACATCCGGCCGATTATATAAACTATCTACGAATGGATGAGGGCCCTTTTAAATTATTATTGCATTAAGTCACTCCACTGCTAAAAAAACAGGATACATATATGAGAAGAGCTATTAGTGTAGAGAGAAGCTTATTATTACGCTACGTTCGAACCTTTTTATATCCCTTTCTGAATGAATCTCGGAGGCTTTTTATTTTTTTCTTCACGAAATCAATATCGCATTCATTATTGTGTTCTTTACATAAAGCTAATAATTCCTCGTAAGTTTTATTCTTTAAAATTCTGTTGGAATATTCTTTGGCTGTAATCATCCACAAACACTTTTTCTTTTTAAATAGTTCGATGAAAGATGAAATAAACTCTTCTGACTCTGTAAAGCGTCGATTTTCAGCCATGGTTGACGTTCGCACACACACACAAGCGTTTTTCAAACGTTTTGCCGACTATCCTGACGCTAAAATCAAACACGTCTGATATTGGCTGATATTGGCGTCAGGCGTTGCTTGCTGCTCGGTGAATAGCCAGCGTGGCAGCGAATACACATACACAGGCGTTTTCGAGCGACTTTTGGGCGTTTTGGTTGCTAGCGGTATCGCTAGCTGCCAGAACGCCGAAAAAGTAGCATGTGTATGGGCCGCATTACGCAGAAACAAATCACAAAATAATAAATTTTTATTTTATAGATATTTTTCAGAGTTTGGGAGAGAAAACCCAGAAAAAAACCTTTCAATAATGAGTATACCTCCCACAGTATCCTTTAATGATTACTTAACATTAATAAAACAAGAACTGTAAAGTTGGGCAGATTACCTATACGAGACGTGAATTGAAAGGCTGAGTTTAAAATACGATCACAACACATGTTGGCGTAACAAGTTTAATGGATATTGTTACACCTGACAGGCATTCACAACGGTTCGTATGGCAAAGCGTTACGAGGGGGCGTAAAACACCCCTCCTCTCGAAGCAGAAGCGAAAAGTTGGTCAGACCAGGCCTAAAAGCGGTCCGTGGAAGTCAAAACCCGGCCAAATGAGTACAGCCAGCGGACGCAGTCGGTTAGTTCGACGTATCCAACTGTAGGTGTCGACTGCGACTGAGCCGTTATTGACGTCATCTGCGTGGCCATAAAGACGCGTGTGCATTCTATCGGTGCTCAGTAGAACCCCGCTTCTGATCTAGATTGGTGAAGTGCGCTGCTGGCGAGCGTAGGGCATGACTGTTGATGTGCTTCTTTCAGAGTTTCCGCTACTGAAACCTAGTCGGAGCAACAGGCATTTTCCGCCGGATAGTCGGCGCTTCCTTCCAGGACGTTAAAGTGGACGCTTCTGAGGACGGATTGGGGAAATGTTCTTTATCTGGCCGTATTCCATGCCAAATTTGAATCTGCGATCGCGGTTATCTTGAATGTTGCTGGAACGCATGTCTGTCGCTGTGGTGCACCGAATCCCGTACTAGATGTTTGCTCAGCTTCCCTCCGGGAATATTGGAAGTGAACACTAGTTGCTCTAACCACCTGTTACCATCAGCACTCTTCGGGATCTGTGTGCTGCGTTCGTTCGACCCGTCTGGGCTCTCAGTCTTCGCTATTTCGGCCGATACACGTCTGGACATGAGTTGAATAAAGTAGGTGAATTAAACCTTAATTAGTGAAATTGTTGAGTATCTTCTGTTGAATGAGATTGAGTCGGTGTGGTAAAACGATGTGAAATCTCAGCATGATCTTCTTGTATTAGTGGAATCATATTTGCTGTAGTTTATAATTATTTTCAACAACTGACTGTATTATTTTAGTTTCTTTTGATTTTTTTTTATTTCTCTGTTTGATAGATTTTACTGTGTATGTTATTTTTATTTGTTGTGTTATCTGTTTCAAACTATTGTGCATGTGGAATATATATTCGAAAGTCTGCTAAAGTTTTGTAGCTCCTATCTTTGAAATTATATAAAAATCTGGATTTTTTATTTCGGTGAAGCGTGGTTTCTCGATTTTTTTTAGGACGCTTCAAAGAATAAATTGTGTTTCGTTCAAATATAATCACGCACGATACAAATTATCGATGTTGAAATTCAACTTTGAATCGAAATGACTATCGATTTTTTTCGTGAAGAAATAATTTCCACCAGTTGTATCGGTATAGGAGATTCTTGAGGCACCTAAGATTATTTTATAAAATATAATATTTATGCGCGGAGCTTTTTGTGGGTGAGTCTTATAAAAATTATTCATCAAAAACATATTCTCCTGATATCATGAATTAGGTTCGTGAATATACACCCATGCAATTATTGCATTGAACAGAATGCTCTACTTATATCCACAATGGCATCAGCTATTTTCCCATTTTTATTAAAAAAATTATACACAACACCTTGTGACTTTGGCTAGTTATGTAGCCAAAATGTATTTTTGAAAATTTTGTGAGGGTGAACCAGGATACACCACAAAAATTCCATCGTTGATACAATTTGTTGATTTTCATTTTCTGATTATTTTCTGAAATACTATTTCCAAAATTTTTGCCATTTCGGGATTTACACGTTTTCTCCTCGACCCTAATCTAAATTCAAAACATGAATAGTAAAATTACAAAATCTCCTATATTTCAAATTAATTAACATAGAATTATGGGAAACAAGTCAACCCAAAGGTGAACCGCAAATTTCATAATCTTGACTATTACACTCCTATCAAATTCTGACCAACCACAGGCCAAAGACAGCTCGTATTATCACGAAAACACCAACTGTCTCTGAATTATGATTGGTCTTAGAACTTTGCTGATTTCAACGAATCAACCATGGATACGGCCTGTTTGACAAATGATAAATATAAATTACAGACGTCAACATGAGACATTTTGTTCGTGGAATAGTCTAATGAAATAATACTCGTGACTGAATGTATCTCATAAGTCTGTTTTTGATTTCTTAACTCAACTGAGTTGCTTAGAGAAAAGCAGAGTTTCAAGCAACTCAGTTTCGTTAAGAAATAAGTCGACGTACTTATCGCGAAAATTCAATCACTTGTGATATTAATTCTGTTAAAAACCCACATATTGCTACTACTGATATAATCAGACCAATTCTGTTTTCATATTGCCATGAAAATTGCTATCCAAGTCATATTGCATTTCTTCTAAGTTTTAACAATATGGCTATGGTTTTAAGTATTCTGTTCGGACTGTTATAGCAATGTTGGCTATCAACTTTGTCCCAGCAATATTGCTATCAATTAGATAGCCGACAACACTGCATTCCATGACTTTCACGTGAAATAGAAAAATAATTGAACCTTACTTGATAAAGATTTCGTCCGTTTTTGGAAGTTTATTCGTATTTCCTAACCTCATATATAAAATGTCACGAAGGCGAAAATCTAACTATGTTATCTAAGGAACTAACAAGACTCGGATAAGATGGAGTTATTTATCAATTTTCAGGAAACACGCCAAATATTGATATTCGCTACTATGACCGAAACATTGAAGACTTGCCAACACCTAAACAAATATTAAATTTAATTTTTTTCCTGCCTTCAGTCAGACTTCGAATGTACACTTCCAAGTGAAACGGAACAGTATCTCCCCTAGTTTTCTCATGAACAAATTCTCTCAGATCTTAAATCAAATCAAAAGCTGTAATCTATTTATTGAGGCTGAATCAATAGTTAATTTGGTGTTCCAGTTAGTCAGTCTTCAAATGCATAGCTCTAACTTAAAATAAACACTATCTCGCCTAAGTTGGTCATGAACAAATAAATAAACGAATAAAATTCCCCAGTTCTTCAATTAAATCAAAAGCATCAATCTTATTATTAAGCCTGAACAGAGTCAGAGTCAGAACTAAGTCTTAGGAATTCCTTTAATTAAGTATTTTAAAGTACCTTTAATAAATGTATACGATTATGTATACTTATATTTATTGAAGGACATACCTATTTTGAACATCTTCGAATTCTTGGGAGAAAAAAGTGTTTCTCTGCCATAATTCAAATGCTGTTAATGCTCTCAGCAAGTACTATTATGAGGTTGCTGAGATAGCAATATGGATAGCAATATGTTTCTGACAATATGACAGATCATATTGCTCAAAATCGATGATCAGAATAGCAAAATTTCGAATCTTGCTGTGGAAGCAATATCTTTTTCTTCGCAATATTGCTATGCGCAAACAGAATAGTTCTGAATGCGAAGACTGGACCCTCGATTAAGAATAATTAACTGGTAGGGTACAACTCTGCTACGTTATAACTTTTATATAGGCGTTTTTTCGTGAAAAGTATGTATTATTTGACTCCTGATAAAAATATAGACTCGCCCCCGAAAAGTTAACTGCATATTAGAGCTTGTTGGAAAATATTCTGTTGCATAAATATTTCATTCGCTACTGAAATCGTCTCATTCGACTAGGATTATTATAATGACGTTTTATACTAAAATCTTTTTAAGACAAGGATCATGAAGATGCCGTTCAATAAATGATAATGGAAAACATCCTTCAGGTGATATGGTTGCAAATTTTAATCCCAAAACTTTTCACTGAACTGGCCTGGGATTTCTCCAATCGACGCCTAAGTCTACTTGGGTGATCTGATAAATTTAATCGTGTCCTGGGAAATTTTGTCCTCCTCTTTTATTTAATTGCCACTGGGATACCTATATCATATAACATCTGATGCAGATCCCCAAATCTAGTATCCCTTGCCTGTTTTATCGGATGAAATATTTTCCGATATATCTCAATTTCACAGGAATTGGGATTGGATCTAAAATTGGTTATTTCGAAAAACGTGTAACATTAGAAATAAGTGAAGAATTCTCTAAACTTTGTTCGAAATCGATATAGGTGAGAACAAATGCAATGGAGTAAAATGAAAATATTTTCATAAATATATTATGGTCCATTCGGATTTGAATTATCGAAACTGTCAGGATCGATATTGAGTATTATGATCGTTATTCATTTAGTAACCCCACAACCGTTGCTATCCGATAATTATCTTGACATCAAAATATTACGATTTTATAGGTAAAGACTTTCGAATATGTTTTCCGTTATTTTTTTGGATATTTATCAATTTTCTCATTTACTATATCTCAATAACCACATTTGATATCCTCCATTCAATAAACCTTGTTATTTCTACAAATATATATTATTAGTTCACATCTTTCATTTTTCCTCTATTCAATTTTTGTTATAACATTTATCCGAAACTGCAATCCTCGAACTCTGTTATATGTCGCAATATTATAATCGAATCTGAAAAAAAAAACTCGAGAAAAATATGCTTTCATTGAAAGACGAATCGGTTTTCAGTTCTGACCTGAGAACTCAATAGGTCATGTTTTTCTTGGTATTTGTCAATTCGAAGGACAACGAATTTTTCAGTTACATTCAGTATATAAGTAATTCTACAAATTATTTCATCAAAACAATACTCGTTACCAGGATGATTATTTTTAAATCTGACCAAAACTGACATTAAAAAAAATGGTTGAAGCACAAGTGAAGCTTTTGCGCGCATGTTCTATTATCCATTCACCTCTATTGGGCACTCTTAATCGAATTTACCATAGATATAGTCTAAGATCAGAGAATTTTTGATTCTGACATATGTATTCTATCAGAATTGGAATTAATTAAATATCTAATAATATACGAAGAAAATACTGCATAACTCCTCTTGCCGTATTTATTCAACTGATTAGATTTGAATTTCTTTGAAATATCAGAAACTCACACAGGTCTGCTCGGATCTTGCAACTTGGTTATAGAGTTAGGTTTACGAAAATGTTTAGTCGGCATTCTAGGACCAATTAACATATTTGAATCATCGCATTCTTTGAGTTATTGAGGAAATAAAAAGCAGATTTCACATTGATATAACTCCAAAACTGTTTGGCTTAATATGCCTTCAAAAACAACTGTCGGATTAGTATGCTCAACCTACCCTAAAAGTCGCTATGTCTTTCCACTCTAAGTAATCGTGAGATAAATAATATCTCTTAATAATTTTTCAAAGATTTTCTAGTGATACGATCCTCACAAAATTTCACAAACTGCGTAGGTATTCTACAACTATTTACCAAGTATCAATTCGATCGGATCTATATTTTTTGAGTTATCGAGAAAACAATATTAAAGTTAGGTTTTGATGTCGTCCGCAAAATTTCAGTGATATCAGATGGATAGTTTCTGAGATATAGAAAATTTTTCAAAAATTTTCAATGATTTTTTTGAAATTTTTTAGTGATAATCCTCCTAAAATTTCGTAAAAATTTGTGTCTCAGCATTCTACAACTAATTACCATTCTTAAATTCGATTGGTTTTATATTTTTTGAGTTAACGAGGAAATAAAAACAAATTTTCACATAGGTTTAACTCCAGAACTATTTGGCCCTTTATGCCTATTCATGAACTCAAACGTCGCATTCAGATGCTCAACCTACCCTGAAAATTGCAAGTCGCTATCTGTTTCCGTTCTCAAGCTATAATGAGATGAATAATATATTTTTTTAAATTTTCTAGTGGAACGATTCTCACAAAATTAAACATACGTACTTAACTCTGTATTCTACAATTACCCACCAAGTTTCAATTTGATCGGATTTGAATTGATTGAAAAAAAATGATTTCTCGCAAATTACAGACATTTGGGCAAAATGATAACGCGATGTTGCTCAGAACATGCGCGCAAAAAAGTCCTTCTCTTTTATCAGCTCCAATATCATGTCTTCCTCGAAATCCCAATTATCCTATTCTTATTCGATTTTTATTTCTATAATTCAAACATAAAAACCTCAGTTCCCTTCCACATTGAATGATTTAAAAACCGCATGCACCTTCTTCATTTCCGTAAAGTGAATGATGCAGAAAGAAGTAAAAGAGAGAAATGCAATCGATTACCTGCCGACCTCCTATATCATATTCTTTGATGTGTGGTTTACGGAACTCTGAATTTGCGAAATGAAAGTTCAGATAAACCCCAACTTATTAGGTCGTTTTGACCATGTCAAAGTATGTAACTGACATACAATTTCATCAGCGAAACTCGTTCTGAACTTTCATTTCCGTCCTTTGTACAAAATGTACATTATTTATTCGATATGCGAGAATGAGTGTATGTAGAAATCCTGTTAATTGTTTCAACCTGCTCATATTCATACAGTGCCTTTTCTCAATCATATTTTCCAAGTGTGACTTTAATTTATCTATATTCTCTTCATAAATTTTACATAATTATATATTTTCATTCTCCGAAAGAAATCACTTATTGGCAATTCAATTATATTTTGGAGGATAAATATAGTACGTCAATAGTTTCTTCAGACTTTACTCTAACAGCAATACATGAGCAATCTACCAATCTCAGAAAGCATTCGAGTCGTGCTGGAATATCTTGATTATTAAAATCGTAGGATTGGGACATATGTTTCTATGATTCAAATCTCAGCAGGAGGTGAAAGCTGATTTCCATGTCATCTTGGATAGCTGACGTAAGCGTTCAAGGACACGTGAAACGTGACTCTGCGTAGGTTGACATGGACTCAGTTTAGTTGAATCTGTTGGAGCTACAGAACTGACGAGGATCAATAAGTCCTAGAAAGCTCATGTTCTGTTCTTATATTTACAATAATATCAGCTAATTTCCCAATTTTTTTTTCAATATCACAGGAACTGATTGGTAATGAGTATTCAGGTGTGAGCCGAAGAACTTCATAAGGAATATGATATAACATGCATCGAATTATTAAATTAATTAATTGAGCAACGAGCTCTGCGTTCTGCCAATAGAATCTCGTGGAATGGGTGCGTAAATCATAGGTACTTATGCATTCGAGTTCACAACTCGAATTTACACACAGAAAATTTTATTAAGCCGACGCTTCACTTTTTATATAAACGCTCACGCCTCCTATGCGGGAAAACAAGGAACTCAACCTTTCCGTCGTTGAAATTCAAATCGTGAAAACATATGCCCAGATTCCCGCCATAAAATACAGAAGAGACACCCACAGAGCTCAAACAATATCTTCGTTTGGCCACGGACGCTGTTTGGCGCCATCAAATAATATTGAAAATGGGCTGATACCTTTGTTTTTTCACGAGACCCTATCGGCAGAACGGCAGACCTTGTTGATTTCTTAGCAACGGTATCAGCCATTTTTCAATATTAATTAATTGATCGATAAATAAAATTTATGAATCTCATTTAAATTCAAGTGATCCTGTGGGTTCCTAATCTTTAGATACTAAATCCAATTCTATGACTTCCACAATTCTATGGTTATTTGACAGAAATGGGCATATCCAGAAAGTATTTGAAATTTGTATATACCTACGAGGACCCATGAGGAGAAGTTATTAAATGGTTCCTTTCTGGATTTGCTCTCCCAAACTCTGAAATATATCTATGAATTAAAAAAAATATTATTTTGTGAATTGCTTCTGCGAAGGGAAACATAAAATATTCATCTGAAGCAACATATCGAACAATATTGCATAACAAACACTATTGAAACAACGTCAATGTCCATTTCGTAACCTTTTGGAGAATATTTCAGACTCCTTCGTCAGACAATAAACGAAAATAATCTTCAGAATTATGATTTGTTGATAGCTATTCTGAAACTCGAAAACTATCACATCGACAGTCTTTGAAGATCATAGTAACATAGTTGCAGTTTGCATAAACATTTCCAAGTTCAAACTCCTTTCTCAACGAATCGAACCAGATATGGTCAATTTCAATTGAGCGATTTGCAAAATTGCTTTCACTGTTCAACAAAATATAAGTCGACTCCTCAAGTTCTCTTTTAATGTAATAAGAATCTGTCATCAGAATCTTTGTTTTACTCCAATCCATCATGTGATCTCCTTGGATTGTACATACATGTTCTGCTAATTTTGATTTCTGTCTCTATTTCTCAAGTACTGATACGTATGTAATTATATAGGTTGGTCCACGTAAAACTATACATAGTGTGAAGGCGAAAAGATGGTGCCTAGGGGAGCCAGCAAACAACAATTGAATATGGGCATAGGCTATTCGATTCTGAGATTGTTTTAGTGATTTTGGCTGAACCCTTGGATAGCTCGAAATATACTGATCTGATTGAATTGAATCTTAGTAGTTGAATGCAAAAGACCGAAGCGAACACTTTTGCAAAATTAGGTTTTTTTTTTCTTTCACATGACTTGAAAACAATCGAATAATTATCACTATTTTGTGGAATATTTTGCTTGAAATGGCGAAACCTAATTTTTTGAAGTTCATGCTGCCTCCTCCGGACATTTTTTGTTATGCGCATACGCAGATGAGAAGTGATTTAACTCCTGGAGTTTTCGACTGAGAGGATTGGGGTATTGAGGTGCAGGATGCTATTCCTCCAAAGAATTCCCTCCTGACCATCCACGCATGCGTGAATTCAAGATGCGTTATCTCCTGAACCACTGGAGTTGCAGAATCGGAGTTTTGTGTGACCTGTGTGATTTTGAGAGGACTTTTAACCATGAGTGGATTGCACGTGCGTAGAGGAGAAGTGACCGTTTTTGGGTTGTTTTGGGAGTGGTTTAGGACTATTGGACATGGGTCTGGCGCTGAGCCGATATTGTGAGGTTTTAAAAGAAAATTCATGGCAATTATGTGCACGGACAAGTCATTTTGGGGGTAATAGCGTTGTTTTCGAGTTTAAGTGTCCGTACCGTGGCCCTAGAGCCAATTTTGAAATTCATGTTACCCCTTTCGGGCATTTTTCGTTATGCGCATGAGCAGACGAAAATTGATTCAACTATTGGAGTTTTCTTCTGAGAAGATTGGGGTTTCGAGGTGCAGGATGCTATTCCTCCATAGAATCCCCTTGGGAGGGTATATACATGCGTGAATTGAAGCTGCGATATATCGATATGTGCAGAGCTGTGTGATTTTGAGAAGACTTTAAGCCGCGAGTAGATTGCGCATGCGCAGAGGAGACATTGCTCTTCTTGGGTTGGATGGCTTATGTTGGGAGTTGTTTCTATCTAACGGTCATAGATTTGGTGCTGAGGTTGTGCGGTTTCAAATAAATTTCATGGCAATTATGTGCAGGAACAAGTCACTTTTAAGAAAATAGCGTTTTTTCCGAGTTGAAATGTTTGTACCGTCAATTTATAGATAACTATATTTGGAAGATCTATATTAAATTAAATTCGGATTTGATGAATAGGTACAAGCAATTGTTATCCTAACGGAAGTCCCATTATCACAATGTTTTTTATTTCAACCTAGGTGAAACTGATAGATAGACTGTAATAATAGCCGAATTTGTCAAGGAAACTTGACGCTCTTTGGCGCGCGTGTTCACGTTGGCTAGTTTGAATTGAACGATGAGTGTTTCAAGCTCAGTGGAAAGAGCGTGCCGGAGATCTAATCAGAGGGTAGTAGACACCATTTACTGTCAGGTAAAAATTAACAGTGCTGTGTCTAAGCTGGAATAAGGATAGAGTAACAAAGTTTACAAAGAACCCAACTGACTATCCTTGGTCACACAAGCTCCTAGAAGCTTCTGAGGGATATCCTTGGGAAAGACTTAGGAGAGTCAGTATAATCATAATCATGTTGTACAGATGCATCCACAACATTCAATTCAAGCCATATACAGATTATAAACATATTAAAACAAAATAAAATACATCCCTATTCCCTATAAAATGATACCTACTCAGGAGCCCTTGGAAGACGATTTTCATGGAAGATTTTATTTTTGTGAACAAATGATGGACATGTTGGATAACAATATTATCCAATTCGTAGACATTTTGTTTTCTGATGAGTGCACTTTTTCTATCAACGGCCATGCTAATCGTCAAAATTGCCGCTACTGGTCTATCTAAATCCTCACTGGATGAGAGAGGAATACAAGCAATTCCCTCAAAAGGTTAATGTTTGGACAGGAAATGTTGCAAATCATATCATAGGCTCCTATTTCATTGAGGGCAATTTGAATGGCGGTAATTATTCAGCACTACGGCAAAATGATGTCTTGCCAACTTTGACAAATGTTTATCCTGATCAAGGAAATCCTCCATGGAATACGATATGGCACCACCACATTACCAACGCAATGTCCGGCAGTATATCTTCGCAATATTTCCAAATTAGTGGATAGGAAGGCGAGGAACGATCGAATGGCAAACGCTATCCCCTGATCTTAACCCAATAGATTTATTTCTTATGGTAATATTTAAAGAGCATTGTGTACAAAACTATACCGCTTGATTTGAATTACCTAAAATATCGAATTACGCTTACGATTAGGTCGATCACTCCTGAAATGTTATTGCCAAGGTGTTCGCGTTGAACATTTCAAACATCTACTTCATTAACATTCATATTTTTTTTGCTACATTTCGAATTACATTTTAGTTTCTGATATTGTACCAAATTTCGCTAATCACTTGATTTTATTTTTTTACAATGATAATAGCGAATGGAGAATCACGAGACGTTTCAAACGATGTTTCCCAAGCCCATACTTCCCATTTGAAGAATTGGGGATTGTACCTGTCTTTCGAAGGGGGTTTAAAGTAGGGTGGCATTTTTACGAAGGAGAATAACAATTTAAAATTTGAATTTTACGTGTTTTGAGATTTTCCATAAATATGTACATTTTACAGTATCCAAGATTGTTGAATCCTGATTAGTTTATCAGGAAGTTTTGATTCGAAGGATCATATGTTGTGTCCTGATGCTTTTATCAGGATGTAATGTATTTTCGAAGGACCAGAATTAAATGATGAGTAAGGGGGTATAATTAACTTTAAGCACCCAGTAGTAATCTCGTTGATTACTGCGTAAGTTGTTACTTGTAATAAAATAACAATTACGAGGATAGGAAGTGGTGAAATATTCGAACGCACTTTTAACACAACACAAAATGTATTTCCTTGTTACCGACAATGTAATAACAAGCACGAAGTATTGAACAATGCAATATTGATACAATTGAAGTCTTCCTTCTATATGAAAATGTATAGCAAGGAAGAAGTGACTACTAAGTTGCCAACGAAGACAAAACAATGTTATTGTTTCGCGACAGATCAAGAATACTAGAAATTGAACAATGTAATTGTATATAAAAGCACAGATAGAAAGAAATATAGGAGGTTCCTTCATCTGGGTAAAAAGGCGAAATATTAACAATGATTCGGGGTTCGATCTCAAAACCGCCCCAGAACAATACTCTCATTTGTCGATTGCGAAAAAGTAGTAGGAATGCATACTCAATGCACCAATCAGTGCACTTCTAGCGTTTTCAATCTTAGAAATTCAAAAACTCGAAGTTCTCCCCCCATTTGGTCTAATTTTCACTAGTTACCTGGATATAATCTATCAGCGAAAGCTGATAAATGTCTTTCACAGACTAGGGGTCTTCGAATAGTCTAGACAAAAAGAATAACGCACTGGGCAATGTGTCTAGAAACTGATACGTTTCTTAGCACTTCACTTGTTAAAATGAATTTTAACATCATTCTTTCACAGGAAATAGGTAATAAATATCTACAAGGGTTGAAGTTTTACAAGATATTCCACTTGCAATTATCTTTTCGTGGAAAATATTAATTTCAAGGGTGATGCCACCCAGGGTAAACCAAACCAGTGAACCCAAAACATTTAAGTTTTGCAAGCGAGCTGCTTTGTTTAGAAAAACAACCCAGTGCTTCCCAAAATGTGAAGTCAGGGACGCAACAAAGATAAAGAATTAAATCCACTTGGCTCTTCCACATTGTATGTCGGGTTCCATGCGTATGCCACACTAGGTGGATCGGTGGCTCTGAAGTGAAAATTTCATTATTACGTGAGTGGAACTCAGAGGAATTGAATTTCAACATTTTCAATAATTCGTAATTATTCAAAACGGGGAGACCACAAAAAGTTCATGTACCGATACAGCAACACACTGCTCTGATATGACTAAACTTCAAAACCGATAACGTACTTTCTCGTTTATGCAAAATTATACAGAAATTCCTGAGCCTGTATGGAGTTTGCTACGAATATTTTCCCTCTGGAATCCACCAACATTCTCCACCCTTCTCTCGTAGTTTTATCTCCCTCCTCTCCACAAAGAAATTATTCAGCTTCGTCAGCTCCAAGTTCATTCGTGTCCTCTGATTGCTAATCGAATTCTCGGCTAGACTGCCTCGAATATGAAAGGAAAATATTCCTGGAATTTTCGTGAGCTGCATTTTTTTGAGCTGGAAACTGTCCTTTGTTCCTTTAGTTATTGTTTGTCTCTTCTTATTTTTTTTCCTGTCCAGATTCATCGGAGCCATTTGATTGGGTTAACCACAACAATGAAGCCGATGTAAATCGAAAGAGTTCAATAAGTTCCGGTAGATAATTGATGATTCGCAATTATAATTCAAATGAAAATGTCATAAAAAAAAATTGGTTCAAGCTCTGTGGACAGGAGCATTGGCGCTCTTGTTCAAACTTTGACCACTCATATCTCCGAAAGTATTGGTTTTCAGAGTTAGGAATGAGATTAATGGTTTCTTATAATAGAACTTCGTCATAAAATAAATTAAATTCAAATATCATAAAAGAATTTAAATTCAATATGAGTGCCAAAAACCATTATTTCAAAACAAACAAACGATCTTATCCGAGATATTCCTTCCTCAAATCTACTATGAAAATTATATTACATCAATAAATTGAAACTTAGCCAATATTCCAGTTTTGTTCATACTGGAAATATTATAAACCGAATTTACCTACCAAAGTATATATTTCCATCATCATTTGGATTATCCAGGGGCATTATATTATCTTAAGAGTATAATATCATATTATAATCCACTCAATTCTAAGATAGCTGAGGTTATTTCATTGGTCATTTTGCATTCAATCATACTTTGTTCTCTAACAGGAGGGGTATTTTATAAGATTAACGAACCAGAAATATCTTTAAGATGTCACTTAAAGCAAAATAAGATGATATTAATGAACACAGATCATATAATAATTCAAAGATGGAATAATTAAGAACAGCCGATGAACTCAATACTAACGTAGTTTAGATTTCTATAGGTACAGCATTCTGTGATAACATAGAAGTACGATTTATGTTTGAAATTTTGAAAAATCATATCTTCGAAAATATTAGCTTGTTGGAGTTGAAAATGATATTGATGAATTCTTATGATGAAACTGCATCTTAAGAAAAATGAATTCGAAATTAATAATGTAGTAATGTAATTAAAATTTTTTTTTCGTCACTCTATCATGCCAATTCTGCCCAATAACGAACATAACCGAGATATTTATCTCTTAAACCTACTCTGTAAATTTCAACTGCCTAGCTCAATCCGTTCGAGAGTTATCATGTTAACGGAGGGCCGGCTGGACAGAATCGATTTTGACCACGGATTCTTGATCAGTGAGTCAAACCAATCGTTCAAGACCATTTTCATCAAAAAAATCGAAAATTACAGACCTTTGGGCAAATTGATAAGCACTCTGTTTCGAGGAACAAGAGCGCCAAAAACAAAAAGCTCGACTATGAAAGCATGACAAAAAAACAAGCCCTGTGGACAGGAGCTTTTTGGCGCTCTTGTTCAAACAGACAGATTATATCTCCGAAAGTATTGGTTTCTCAGAGTTGGAAATTATATCAATGGATTCCTATGATAGAACTGCATCATGAAAGAAATTGAACTTAAACAAGAATTTAAATCCGAAAGTAGAAACAAGCGTCCAAAAAAATTGTACACTTTTTGGCTAAGAATAGTATCAAACGATTAGTTTCAACTCAATACATTCACTGTTCGAAAATGAACAGTTCTGTGTTTGCTTGTGGCATAAGGTGTCATTCGAATACATTCATCCACTTTTGGTTCAAAATTGGTTCAAGCCCTGTGGACAGGAGCTTTGGCGCTCTTGTTCAAACTTTGACAAGATTTGTTGTTATTTATCAAGATTAAATGTGCAATCTGACAATAAGGACCATGGAAGGAATCAAATTAAAATAGCTGAAATGAATTTGAATCTCTCTCATAGAACAGGATGACATATACGAGTATGAACACAGATCATATAATAATTGACAGATTGAATAATTATAGCATTCTGTGAAAACATAGAAGTACGATCTATTATTGAAATTTCGAAAAATCATATCTCCGAAAGTATTAGCTTGTTAGAGTTGAAAATGATATAATTGATTTTTTATGGAGAAACTGCATCTTGAAAAAAATGTAATTTAAAATTTTTTTTCGTTCGTTACTCTGAAACCATCCGGCCTATTTTGCCCAATAAGGAGATATTTATCTCTCAAACCTACTGTGAAAATTTAGACTGCCTAGCTCATTCTGTTCGTGAACTATTGTAGAAAAAATTTTTTAAAATGTAAACATTTTTTTTTACACTTTACGGCAATCCGATCGATACAAAACTTCGCATGCGTAGAAAGGTCATTATTCTTCAATCTGATGCTAAATTTCAGATAGATCGAGTAAAATCGGTTTCGAGAATATTCATAAAAAAAGTTATGTAACTCCGAAACCGCTCAGTGGATTTCGCCCGTTAACGAACTCGTCCGAGATATTTACGCTCCAAATCCACCCTGCAAATTTCAAGCCTCTAACTCCTTTCGTTCGAGCGTAATCGTGCTGACGGCCGGCCGGACGGCCGGACAGTATCAATTCTGACCTTGGATTCTTGATCAGTGAGTCGAACAAAATCGTTTGAGACCATTTTCACCCAAAAATTCGAAAATTACAGACATCTGGACGAATTGATAGGCACTCTGTTCATAGAAGAGCACGCCAAAAAGGTGTCGTTTAAAAAAAATGCTTCAAAAATTATCTTAAAAAAAAAGAACAATCTACAATGCTTTAATGCTTCAAAAATTGTCATTAAATTTATTTATGAAGATAAAATGAGCAATCTGCAATGATTGAACCTCGTGGAATGGGTTGTTGCAAATTGAAATTACACTCGGTGAATAGTTTTCACAACTCGAAAGACCTAAGGAACTTATGATCGAAATGTCTAGAGCTAGACTGGAGACAATCATAGCAGATTGTCCATTTATTCCTGATATTTGAGTAGGTAGTGGATTAGGAACAAATTATTTTAATAGTTCAAAATGTATCAATAAAATACTATCCTCTTTTCATAATTTAAAATTTAATAGTTCATACCACTAACACAGTCTTTTCTGTATTATTAACCTTAAATCAAGAAAGAATGTTTGATACACAAATGTAGATCCATATTTCAGTATTTTTTTGCTAGCAACATTATGAAAATACTGTATATAGGAACATGTCTCACTACTTAAAGAAGTAAAATGTTATATTAACCTCAGTGGTCAACGAACAGTAATTTCTTTTGACGATTCCATTATGTTCTTCTTTTCTATTGCCTCGATAAACTGCATCATTAAAATGATCCAATTCTAAATCTTCTGAAACATCATCCCCAATATTTATACATAAATTATTTAATATGTTATCAGTCAATATTATTTTCGGTTTCAAAACAGTCTTGTATATATTCACAAATTCAAGAATCGGATACTGGTTTTCCAAGAGAAAATATTTTCAAACTACGAATTGACAATCTCTTATAGCTAGAAAAGATGACATTCATGAACAGTGAACAGATTCTGTGTTCACATTCTGTGGATACATAGAACTTACGATGTATTATTGCAACTTTGAAACATCATATCTCCGAAAGTATTAGCTTGTTAGAAATGAAAATCATAACAATAGATTCTTACGATGAAACTGTATTTTAAAAAAATTTTAATTCTAAAGTTGTTATGTAAAAAAAATGTTTTCGTTAGTCCGAAACTATTAGACCGATTTTGTCCTATAACGAACTTAACCGAGATATTTATCCCTCAAACCTACTCTGAAAATTTCAACTGTCTAGCTCATTCCGTTCGAGAGTTATCGTGTGAACGGCCGGCCAGACGGCCAGACAGAATCGATTTCGACCACGGATTCTTGATCAGTGAGTCAAACCAAATCGTTCAAGAACATTTTCAGCCAAAAATTCGAAAATTACAGACATTTGGGCAAATTGATAAGCACTCTGTTCCGAGGAACAAGAGTGCCAAAAATATTAATATAAATAATTTTAAAAGCACTGTGCCCAGGAGCTATGGAGTGCTTGTTCAAATTTATTGCCAGAGCAGTTCATCCAGGTGCTGAACTTGCTCAAGTCTGGTTAGCTCCAGGAAAAACAAAATTCTCCATATTTCCATGAATATAAATGCGATCGAGTTTAAATCTAGAACTGGGCTGTACATTTTGGTTTTGAAGGCTCTTGCAAAATAACAGCGCTATCTGATGAATACACTCCATTCCCTATTGTAAAGTCTCCCGTGATTTAGCTCTATCACGTTTTTGCAACTAAAACAAGGGCAGGTTGGCGCTGAGGAAATATCGTCAAGGTCAAAAAAATTCGTCGAGACGTTGCCAATTTCTACTCTCAACATAATCATAACATAATCTTCGATCTTAGACAAGATATTATCTACACAGACCATTATCTTCGAATATAATGAAGAACTCGCTTTGTAATTGAAAATGCCGAAAGTAATTTTGAAGAAGCAGAGACAAGGTATCAGGAAGTGCTATACAGAACCGAAATTTTCAATAGGAAAACTTCATTCTGACATGTTGAACATTAAGATGAAATTACTTAGTTTCCTATCATTATATTTTGTTAAGGTATAATAATGACTCGGGTTTCGTAGTACTAGTACATTTTGTAAATGGTGTATTTCAAGTTGTGCAACAAGGTATTTTAATGTCTTCTGTAGGCTTATTTCTTGAGAATTTCGTAAAGTGGGGAATTTCATAGGTACGTCTGATCGTTTAGAAATTTTCCTGCCAGGTTATTCCGGTACTTTTATTCTTTTTTCAAATGAACTATCACAAAGTAACGGACTACTCTTTCATTTATTTTTCAATAAAATTCGAACACTTGATTCTTGATTTTATCAAAAGCTGGTGCTTCAAAAATAACCTTTTTTCAAAAATGGAAAAGATAGAGTGCGCCATATTTCTCAGGGATAGATCGGACATTCAGCCTGCAGATTCTATTATATTCTATGGAGTTACTCATTCAGACTTTCTAAAATTTCTGGATATACAGTTAGATTTACATCTGAAATGGCATACTCATATCCAAAGTATTTGTCAAAAGATGAGCAAATTATTTATACCCTATCGGTGGGGTTTACGAAGATTCGATTAGCTTAATTGTGGATTTAATTCTGTGATTGCATCATAAATGAACTGGGAATTGACATAGAATTACACTGATTAGGCAATTAAGAGCTGCCAAAGCTTTGTGAAACCCACCGTTAATGTACCACCCAATTGACAAGAATGTATTGATTGTTTTATATCATCCCGACTAGCTGACAGTTGTTAGTCCCTATATACATAATGGTATGATATTTTTGAGAAAGTATCCTAAATTCTTTGCAGAATACTTAAATGACAATAATATAAGACATAAGGTGCCTTACTTGTATCCGTAGCATTCTCTCAGTCTATCTAGGAACTATAGTAAATATATGCGCATGCAGTTATAACTCACCTAAGTATCAACAAATAATTCACTAAATGGTGCCTTTCTGGGTGTTCTCTCCCAAACTCTATAGATTAAAAATATTATTTCAAAAAATAATTGTTCCTGCGTTAGAACTACAAGATATTTCAGTAAAAACCTGCTTATATAAGCTACCTCTGGAAAAATAAAAGGTTTTTCAATAAGAAGTGTTATTTTGAATAGTCCGCTATTTCGGTAGATGTCACTTTTGAAGCTGTCATTTTTTGACATTTGACAAGTAGAAACTACGCCATTAATAAAAATTGAACGATACACGCTTCAAGAAAGCATTGAAATTATTAAAATTCACTATAAAAATGGTGAAAATTTGGCAGAGACGGTTCGTATAACTCGAACATTTTTGGGTCGTCATGAAGCACCTTGTCGGACCGCAATAAAGAAATTGGTGGAAAAATTCGAGCTGTTGGGACAAGTTAGTTATGTGAAGACTAAAACCCGTACACGTCGCTCAAGAACAGCCGAGAATATTGCTGCTGTAGCCGAAAGTGTTGAAGAATACCCAGGTTTGTCCATTCCTCGTCGTTCTTTGGAATTAGGCATTCCACAAACGTCATTACACCGTATTTTGCATAAAGTTTTGGGTCTTGAATATTATAAAGTTCAGTTAACACAAGAACTCAAGCCGGCCGATCATCAACAACGTCGTGTCTTTGCTGCTCTGGTCGATGAAATGCATGAAAATGATCCGGAATTCCATCGAAAAATCATCTTGAGTGATGAGCCTCATTTCCACCTCGGTGGCTTCGTCAACAAGCAAAATTGTCGCATCTGGGGAGTTATTGTTGAAAAGCCTCTCTATCCTCAACGTGTGACTTTTTAGTGCAGTTTATGGTCCGGCGTAGTTATTGGACCTTACTTTTTCGAAAATGAGGCTGGAGCAACAGTTACGGTGAATGGATTGCGCTATCGAGAGATGATTACTGATTTTTTATGGCCGGAATTGGATGGTATTGATCTGGACAACGTTTACTTTCAAAAAGACGGCGCTACGTGCCACACAAGCAACGAAACCATTGATCTTTTGCGGGAAAAGTTTCCGGGCCGTTTTATCTCTCGAAGAGGTGATCAGAATTGGCCACCGAGATCTTGTGATTTAATACCTTGCGGCTTCTTCCTTTGGGGCCACGTGAAAGAGAAGGTCTACGCCATTAGCCCAGCGTCAATTCAAGACCTCAAAGATGGAAATCGTGTGCTATCGAGGACATAGGGCAGCCACTTTGTGATTTGGTTATGGAAAATTTCATTAAATGGTAATGGTCCTGTAAGCGTGGTCTTGGTGGTCATTTGCCTGATGTTATTTTCCACTATTAACGGCATAGCTTCTTATTTATAATGAAATAAACATCCGATCATTTATATTGAAAAATGGCATTTTCTTTGAATATCAAAATAACTCCTCTTATTGGAAAACCCTTTACTTGGATTCATCGCAGCATTGAAGTTTTCTTCAGATATTTTCACTTTGAAGGATACATATTCCTTCGGGAATTTGACTTCGGGTCTTTCGCATTCGAGTCATTCGTTTTTTTTGGATAACCCTTTTCCATTTCTTGGAACTGGTACCAGATTCCTATCCTCATGTTCACCAATATTTGCTATATCTCGGCATTTTTTCTCAATTTCAAACTGGTCTGGCTGATTCAGCACTCATGGCTCATGTCATTATTTATAAGTAAGTAAGTAGACGATATAAACATGGAAATAGACCGACATGAATGACATGATGAGTATTGACATTTCTAATTCGATTTATGCAAACCACATCATAATTTTTGAAATTCCTTCCAGGCACGTCAAAAATCAAAAACTGTCGACAACTTTGTTTGTCGAGTGTAAAAAAGTGGACTAGTGCAACTTAATCGTTGTAATATTTCCGCAATATTTTCACTTATATAGATCCGATCGAGTTGAAATCTAGAACTTTACTGCAGAATAAGGTTTTGAAGTCTCTCGCAGAATTTCAACGATATGTGACGAATATTTTCTAAGATGATGAATGGCTTGATCTATAACGCTTTGGCCTCATTCGTCAAAGTCCCAGGTTCGATGGTTTCGATCTTGCATTTTTTTGTACTTTTTCATCTCGACCGAAAAAATAACTTCAAGGAACGTCACTCCCGTAGACCAGGAAGTTTTAATATCACCGATACACGTCGAAATATTGATAATTATTATATTTATCACCAATCCACAGGGTGAAGGGTATTCTAAACATTTTGAAACATATTGCAAGAACATCATGTCACAAAAAACCTCTGCTATACAGTGTTTTTGAAAAACGGCTAGGCCAATTTTGATAAATTCTTCTGTGTATATTTTCTGTTTTCGGTTTATATTCACAATTGGACACGGTAAGTGTTTCAGCAATCAAAAACGATTGGACTTATTTAGATGAAATTTTGTCTGTGTGTTTAAATGGTTATCAGGTTTACAACAGAATCTGGGAGGAGGGCTGTAATTGGTTTATGACGACCCACACACGGCTTGACCGATTTCGATTAAACTCTTCGAGTGTTATTGAGTATGATTCAGGTTCACAATATGCCCCGATAGGTGGCGCTGCTTGTGGGTTTCGTTGACTGTGATGGTGTGAGGACCCACAACCTCTCGGCCGTCCAGTGTTTCGTTCCGGCTCTCATTGACGAACTTATCACCAGAGTGATATAGCGACGGCTTTGTTCAGTGAGAGCCTGTGGTATACGCTTTGACTTCAGCACGAATGTGCCGAAGTGATATCACCAGTGCGGCGCTACGGTTTTTGGGCATCACGAATCGTGGGGACAGGTGTTCGTCAAGACAAGGCGACATCTACCGGCGAGAAACGCGAGGAGGCAGAAGGATCGGAGGGAAGGATGTAGTTCCCTACACGCTTTATATAAAGTCAAAGGCTTCACCGATTCTGATAAAACTTTTTGAGAGTGTTTGTGTGAGTCTCAGGTTCACAACTGGACCCAGGAGGAGGCGGGTGTTCGGGTGGGTTCCAGGTTGACTACTGTACCCGATAGGTGGCACTGCAATAGGTTTACAGGAACCCAAAAATGGCCATATCGATTTCAAAGAACCTTTGTATTTGTGTTCGGGTGGGTCTCAGGATCACAATAGTACCCATCAGATCGCAATGCAGTCAATCCAAAATATTGGCTTCGTGGATTAATGGCTTGGTAGATTGATAGCTTGGTAGGTTAATGGCTAGGTTGATTAATGGATAAGAAGATTGATGGCTAAGTACATTGAAGACTAGGAGATTTATAGCTAGGTAGATTAATGACCTGGTGAATTAATGGCGTGGCGGAGAATGGCTAGGTACATTAATGACCAGGCTGATTAATGGTTAGGTATATTAATGACTAGGTGGATTAATTTCTGAAAAATGTCTCATCAAGTGATGTTTGAGCACTAAATATCTTTTCATCTTGACAATGACTCACTAGGATATAATCACAGTCGACGTTATATTATGATATGCAAATCAAAATACCATGGAGGCGTAGGAATCATGTAGGTATACATGATTGGAATTCATTCCTCGTATTACTCTAGGTTTTAGTGTAATATCAATCTAAAATTCTTCAAAATTAACTATCAGTGTTGAGTAGTAGTATTCGGTTTGGACAAATGTACTGTTTTTAATCTCAGCAACGGAAGAACCGGAGAAACAGGAGAAGACATCAAACTTGACGGGGGAATAACCATTAGACACCTCGAAGAGGAAGAAACATACTAATTCCTAGGGATGAAAAAATGAGGTGCACTGGAGACTACCGAAATCTAGGATGCGTTAACATCCAGGAACAGGAAGAAGCTCCTAGATATATTGAAATCACAACTGTCTGGTCAAAACAAGGTTTCTCCTACGAACCGCTAGGGAGTCCCTTTAGTGACCTTCTCTTTCAGGATAGTTAACTAAACAGTGAATGAAATTCTCGAGCTAGACAGAACCACTCGTAAAGTGATGAACATGAATCGTAGTCAGCATCCACTTCCACGAACGCAGGGAGGCAGGGCTTCGAAGAGTTTGAAATACCAACACCATTAACAAACCTTGGATTGGCAATAAGAATATTGAGAAGCGAAGATCCATGTCTCATCATGAAATTAGAAACCAAGGAACTTTTATGTTCAGGGCTGGTCAGAAAGCTTTGGAGAAGCTCAATATAAGTGGCATTTCCATCGATCATGAGCTAGCAGGAACACATATCACGCCAACAGACTAAAGATGAGTTGGCAGAGAGATAAGACAGGCACAACTGAAGACACTACTCGAAGATCACATGAGTAAACATCTGCACTCCGTAGATTTCAGGAGTTAGAAAGGTCAGGGCTTGTCGGAAGAATTATCCTTCGCCTTTTAGAAGTCACTGGGCTCAAGTCGGAAACTGGGGGATTTGTTATGGCTTGTCAAGATGGGGTGATAAATAGAAGATGATAAAAAAAATATCATGGAAGTGGACACCCCAACAACGTGCAGAGCATGCCACAGCCAGCAAGGAAACTGTTATGCATATTTTGTCTGCTTGCAGAGTCCATGCCCCAACAGGATATGTGCAAAGACACAATGTTGCACTTTGAATTATCTACTTCCATCTGAGAGAGGTTTAAAGTATAGACAACGAACCAGTGCTACCATATGTGCCTCTGGAGATTGAATCAGTTGTTGAAAATGATAGAGCTCGGTAGATCCACGCCATTAAGGCAGCTATACTCCTAGTGGATAAATAAGTCAAGGAAACATTAGTTGTCGAATTTTTCCGCCTCCCCCCTCCCACAGAATATAATATGGTCATGAAAGAAGAACAGAAGAGGAAAAAATACAAGCATTTAATGTTCGAACTGGAGATCCTGTATCCAAGGCACATGGTTAGGATGGTCGTACTAATTCTAGGATGCCTAGACGGAATGAGAACGAACTACTTGACCGAATTGAAGGTTATTCTGGCCTGCAAATCTCTGGCTGAGGATTTAGCGCACAGAATGCAGAAAGCGTGTTGCTTGGTCACTTCGTGTTATCAGGTCCCATCAACTGTGAAGGCCACTCGCAGCTCATCTCTTTTGTTAAGGGACTCTGTAAGGGCAGAACGAAGAACTACTCCATAGAACATCCGAGAGGGTTTTTGAGTGAGTAACCAATCAATAACTGAAGTTTCATACAACTGTGAGAAGAGGACCCTCCCAGGGTCGGCCTATAAAAGGTTTTTCCTCTCAAACAAAAAAAACTAAAATATATTCCATTAACCAATGATACAATACAATGCAATGAAATCATTCACTAGCTAACTGGCACCAGATACCGGCCATAAATTCTTTCGATGTTGAACGAACCTCTCATATCTCGCCAAGAAATTCCAAGAATTCATATCTTCTAACAAAGCTTAAGTTCTATAAAATTTCAAGTGTTTATCTCGAGTCTTTCATTAAAATATTCTAATGAACGGTCTTCATAAATCTTTCTGTATATTCTCGATGCCAAATGATAGACGGCAGAAAATAATTCGAACGATTTTGCTGGGATTTTTCAGAAGATCTCGAAATATAGAGAGAAATAGAGAGGTTTCAATTATATTCGAAAGGTATATCGTTGTGGAAGCCACAGTGTGACCCAAAGGACTGCAGTACGATAGCTAACCAATTATCGACAAAATTATTTGTACTGGATAGTCGGAAATGGTGGTTTTGAATCATAGTTGTTCCTTTTTGCCCCTCCCATACTCTTTTAAAATGTATTACTATCCCTAATCCGTGCCTGATTAAGAGATTTGCAATTTCTCCGAGCAATAAACTACCTTCGTGTGAAACAACAATACAACCTCTGTCGAATTCGCTTAATTGGCGGTAATTTCCACGTGGGTGCACTCTAGGCTTGATTCCAACCCCCAAATAACCGATCAAAAGCGAACATTATACAGGGTCATTCGATTAATTGGCCCATTAGACGTTGTCCGGCTTATATATAGAAAGGCGATTTGAAATTTGGCACACGGAAATTTTTCAATACGGGTTATTTAACTAAATTATTTTCATCTAAATCATAATTTTGAATTTAACGGGAGTGGACTTTAACTTCGAAAATTAAAATGGAACTAGCCAATTTCTCACCGGCATCAAATGGCTCGCTTGAATTGCTTGAATTTTTCATCAGCGTCATATTGCCATAGAGACGCATATAAAAACTTTACTGAACAACTGGCTACTAGCAGTAATACACCAGAAAAATCGTAAAATAAGAACTATTCATAATAAAGGAATAAGCTTAATACCCGACAATAACGAAGGAATTAATAGCGGTCTGTACTGCATGGTCACTGAAATGGTATATATTTTTAAGTGTGACTTTTCATACTGTGCCTGAAACGTTTCAAAATTTTGTATTAAATACGTATTAATCTTGAAATTCATCTTCGATCTCTGAACATGAATAAAGCTGAAAATTGCTGGGTGTCTGAAGTAGAAGGCTGATTTAGTAAATTATGCAATGGTCCACGTTTCTTTTCAAGTATAACCATTCTTGACTTATGAACATTTCAAAAGTTGATATGCAACATATTTCGGTACCACCTGTGGGGTAGTTGGAGTCGTCCGAATGTATTTTACAAATATTTGGCCGAGAATTGTCTCAAACGACTAGTTTCGACTCACTGATGAAAAATCCGAGGTTAAATTTTATTATATCTGGCCGTCCGGACGATTACGCTCGAACGAAATGGTTAGAGAGTTGGAATTTTTAGAGAAGGTTTGAAGTCCCAGTGATTCGGCCAAGTTCGTTAATTGGCAAAACCAATGCGTGGTTTCAGAGTTATAGCCATCTGAAATATCTTTTTCCCAATAACTCAAAATATACTGATCTGATCGAATTAAAGATCGAATTAAAGGACCGCATGACTGTGCAATAAAAAAATTTTTTTAAAGTTCTGTACCTCAAAAACTATCAGTCAAAAATAGTTGAAATGTACTGGTCCATTTTCTACATTCGACCATTGAAGTTGTCAACAGTTTTTGCGTGTTCCGCAAGGAACAGCGTGCTATCGTTTCGTCACAATGTCTGTATTTTTCGTTTTTTTTTGCGAAAATGGTCTCAAACGATCGAGTTCGACTCCCTGATGAAGAATTCGAGGTCAAATTCAATTCTGTCCTTCCGGCCGGTCCAGCCGGTCCGGCTGTTAGCACGATAACTCTCGAACGGAACGAGTTAGAGCGTTGACATTTGCAGGGCATGTTTAGAGGGTAAATATCTCGGACCAGTTAATGGGCAAAATCCATCAAGCCGTTTAGGAGTTACGGCCATTTTTAGTTAAAACGTTTTTCAAAAATATTTCCGAAACCAATCACTCGATCTATCTGAAATTCAGCACCAAGTTGAAGAATCATGACCTTTATATACCTGCGAAGTTTTGTATTGATCGGATGGCTGTAAACTAGAAAAAAAAAGTCAAATATTTGAAAATGAAATTGAAATTTTGTTTTCACTACAACTCGAAAAATACTGATCCGATTGAATTGAAGCTCGGTAGTTAGATGCGAAGTACCAATGAAAACACTTGTGCGCAATTTCGTGGGGATAGCATGAGTAAAAAGATTTTTTTTAACTATTAGCGGAATATTTTGCTTGAAATTCCGGAACCAAATATCGGATTGAGTTCAGTTTTGGCACTTCGGTGACGTAATATGACATCTTGGGGTGTGCAAAATTTCACCGCGAACACACTTAAAAAAAATTAATAATTTTGAACTTTACAAATTATTTCATTTGGAATGCCTACATGGAATATCTCTAACATCTGGTGATCAGATTTCGTTCCAACGTGTTTTTTTGCGTGTTTATCTGAATCAATGCGATATGTACGAGGGCAACTGATTAAAATATGGACCACTTACTAGCATGGCAATTGAATTAATGCGTAAACGATTTGTGGAATTTTAAATTGGTTTTCAAAATTTGTCTGAACGGTGAACGACTGGGGGTGTAACTTTCTTGGGCATCTTTTGTTATTCGCATAGCAGTCGAGAAATAATTTAACTGCTCGAGTTTTCTTCTGAGAAGATTGGGGTTTTGGGGTGGAGGTTGCTATTCCTCCATAGAATCCCCCGGTACGGGTCTGCGCATGCGTGGATTCACGAAGCGATGTCTCCTGAACCACTAGTGTTGGAGAATCGAAGTTTTTTGTGAGGTGTGCGATTTTGAGAGCGCAGAGGAGAAGTGCAAAGTACCAATAAAAATACTTGTGCAAAATTTCGTGGGAATAGCATGAGTAGGAAAAATTAAAAAAATGTTTAACTATAAGCGGAATATTTTGCTTGAAATTCCGAAACCAAATAACGGATTGAGTTCAATTTTGGCACTTCGGTGACCAATGATGGTCTCTTGGGGTGTACAAAATATTACAGACCACAAGCAGCCTAAAAAAAAAATTAATAATTTTGAACTTCCAAACTGTATGTAAAAACGTTATTTATGAATATTTTCGGAACCGATCACTCGATCTATCTAAAATTTGGCATCAAATTGTAGAATCATGACCTTTATATGCCTGCGAAGTTTTGTACTGACCGGATGGCCATAAAGTGGCAAAAAAAAATTTTAAAATTTTGTTTCCACGATAACTCGAAAAATACTAATCTGATTGAATAGAAACTCTGTAGTTAGATGCAAAAGACGAAAGCAATCACTTTTGCAAAATTTCGTGAAGTTCACGTGACATGAAAAAATTACTACTATTTTGCAGAATATTTTGCTTGAAATTCCGAAACCTATTTGTTTGAAGTTCATGCTGACCTTTCCGAGCATTTTTCATTATGCGCATGCGCAGATGAGCGCAGTTAAATAATCGCTGTAGTTTTTGTCAGAGAGGATTGGGGTTTAGGGGTGGCAGATGCTATTCCTCCATAGAATCCACTGGTGAGGGTCTGCGCATGCGTGGATTTTTTTGTAAGGTGTGTGATTTTGATAGGACTTTCAGCCGCGAGTAGAAGTGACTGTTTTTGGGATATTTTGGGAGTGCTGAGCCGATATTGTGAAGTTTTAAAAGAATACCCCTCCAGGTATTTTTTGTTATGCGCATGAGCAGACGATAAGTGAATCAACTGCTGGAGTTTTCGTCTGAGAGGATTGGGGAGTAGAGGTGCAGGATGCTATTACTATACAGAATCCCCTTGGGAGTATCTGCGCATGCGTGGATTGAAGGTGTGATCTCTCCTGAACCAATGGTTTTGACGAATCAGAGTTTTCTGTGAGGTGTGTGATTTTGAGAGGACTTTCAGACACGAGTAGATTGCGCATACGCAGAGGTTACGTGGTTTTTTTTTGGGTTGTATGGCTTATGTTGGGTGCGGTTTACGTCTAGCGGTCATGGATTTTGTGCTGAGTCAATATAGTAAGGCTTTAAAAGAAAATTCAAGGCAATTCTGTGAACGAACAAGTCAGTTGCGAGGAAATAGCGTTGTTCTAGATTTGAAATGTCTGGTCTTGGCCCTGGGGCCAATTTATAGATAACTATATTAGGATGATCTATTTTAATTCCTAACGGAGGTCCCATAATCGCAATTTTTTTTTATTTCGATATACGGTTAAGCTAAGAGCCAAACTGTATCGATAGCCATATTTGTTAAAGGAACTTGAAAAAATATAAAAAAGCACTGACGTGAAGTTAGTACTCTTTGCCGCGCGTGTTGTTGAATGATGAATACTTCAATCTCAGTGGATAGAGCGAGCCGGACATCTACCCAGAGGATAGTGGACACCATTCACTGTCGGTTCAAAAATTAAGAGTGCTGTATTTAAGCTGCCATAAGGATAGAGTAGCAAAGTTGAAAAAGAAAACAACTGACTCTCCGTAGTCGCACAAGCTCCTAAGAGATTCTGAGGGATCTTCTTGGGAAATACTTGGGAGGGTCAGTATAATCATAATCATGTTTATAGCACGCGCGCCAAATGCAGATTGACTTAACAATAAAAGAAAAAGTGTGAAAAAGCATTGACGTGGGGTCAATCTGCTTTGGTGCGCATGCTAAACATGATTTTTGAACCGACATTGAATGGTGTCCACTATCCTCTGGGTAGATCTCCGCCTCGCCTATCCACTGAGATTGAAGTATTCACCATTCAATTCAAATTAGCCAACGTGAACACGCGAGCCAAAGAGTACTGACTTCACGTCAGTGGTTTTTTATACAGTGCGCGTCAAAATTATGGAACAAATCCATTTTCTCAGAAGAAAAATATTTGGCAACAAAATCCTGAAACAGATCAATTTTTGTTTCACTTTTACCAAATTTTTATGCATTTTTGAAGGATTTTTGTTGCGCCCTGTGCCATCCCCATCAACCCTCTAAATTTTTTGAATACGGAAAGTGTGTCATGTGGAACTTTTTTGGCAAGGTCTTTGTATCTTCTTTACAGGCGTGCAGAAATTTTCATGAAAAAATTTTTCTTTTTGAAAAATAGTTAGTTCAAAGAGGTTTTCAGTATGAGCACTTTGTCATGGCTCATTTACTTTGAGACGATGGTATCTGATGAAATTTGTCAGCGATTGAAAGTCGATCATTACAGTTTTATTCATGCACAACTTTCAACCCCTGGGAGGGGTTGAGGGGGTGAAGGGGTTGAAAGGGGTTGAAAGTTGTGCATGAACAAAAATGTAATGGTCGACTTTCATTCGGTGACAAATTTCATCAGGTACCATCGTCTCAAAGTAAATGAGCCAAGACAAAGTGCACATACTGAAAACCTCTTTGAACTAACTATTTTTCAAAAAAAAAAGATTTCCTGTTGAAAATTTCTGCACGCCTGTAAAGAAGATACAAAGACCTTGATAAAAAAGTACCACATGACCAACTTTCCCTGATCAAAAATATATAGGGTTGATGGGGATGGCACAGGGTGCAACAAAAATCCTTCAAAAATGCATAAAAATTTGGAAAAAGTGTAACAATAATTGACCTGTTTCAGGATTTTGTTGCCAAATATTTTTCTTCTGAGAAAATGAATTTGTTCCATGATTTTGACGCGCACTGTATTTTAATTATCAGGTACCTAGTGAGAATTGCTATACCTTGACTCTGATATGTAACTTATTTTACAGCCTAGGTCCTGCATATCCTTGTATGCAACATATTTCTGAAATTAGAAATTTGAAAACAAGGTATCAAAAGTCAGTAATAACATTCGTTCAAGTTCTGGATTTCACTCTAATTCATTACAGCTTCTATATTCTTTACCATAGTAGTAGATTCGTCTTGAAGGAATCGCGATCGACTCCCGTAGCCGAAATTATTGATCTTTTTGATTTTTGATCTGCCTGATAATCTACTTCAAGAATTATGTCTTCTTCGCTTCCTTCTTCATTTTCTTCCTTTTGCTGGATATCTATGAATTGATCAAATAAAGATGCATCTGTTGTATCCTATTTTTTAAGCTCTACGCGAATTATTCAGAAGTTACCACTTTTTGGCGCTCTAGTTCCTCGGAACAGAGAGCTTCTCAATTTGCCCAAATGTCTGTAATTTTCGATTTTTTGGCTGAAAATGGTCTTAAATAATTTGGTTCCACTCACTGATCAAGAGTCCATGGTCAAAATCGATTCTATCCGGCCGTCTGGCAGTTAACACGATAACTCTCGAACGGAATGAGCTAGACAATTGAAATTTTCAGTGTAGGTTCGAAGGATAAATATCTCGATTAGTTTCGTCATTGGGCAAAATTGGCTCGATGGTTTCGGAGTTGGTAACAAAAAATTTTTTTTTACATTACAACTTTCATAATTTCATCATAAGAATCCAATGCTATCATTTTCAGCTCTAACAAGCTAATACTTTCGGAGATATAATTTTTCAAATTACAATAATATATCGTAGTTCTATGTATTTACAGAATGCGAATTCTATCTGTCTGTGTTCACTGTTCATAAATGTCATCTTATCTAGCTATTAGAGTCAATTCGTAGTTTGAAGAACAAGTATCCGATTCTTGAAATTGTGAATATTTAAAAGAATATTTTGAAACCGAAAATAATATTGACTGGTTGCATATTGAATAATTTACCCATAAATTCGGGATGATGTTTCAGAAGATTAACCGTCGTATTCACAAAGCATTTAATCTCCGTTAAGTCCTAACTGAGGTCCTCAGTTGAGGATGAATTTGAATCGCAACTAGTTAACGAATTTATCGGTGGTGAAACAGACCTGTTTCACGTTGATTTTCACGTTAACTGAGGTTGTGATTCAAATTTATACTTAACTAAGGACCTCAGTAAGGATTTAACGGGGATTGAATGCTTTGTGAATACGGCGGTTAGAATCGGATCATTTTAATGATGTAGTTCATGAAGGCAATAGGAAAGAAGAACATAATGGAATCATCAAAACAAACTATTCGTTGACCACTGAGGTTAATATTACATTGTACTTCCCTAAGAAGTAAGACAAGTTCCTATATATATACAGTATTTTCATAATGTTGCTAGTAAATATATTTTCAACTATTAAAAGAATTTGTTTGTAAGCCTCTACCTACTCAAATATAAGGAATAAATGGAAAATCTGCTATGATTGTCTCCAGCCTTGCTCTAGACATTTCGATGATACTTTCCTTGAGTATTTCGAGATGTGAAAACTATGCACCGGGTGTTAGTTGCAACAACCCATTCCACGAGGTTGGACCATTGCAGATTGCTCATTTAATCTTGATAAATAAATCTAATGACAATTTTTGAAGCATTGTAGATTGCTCTATTTTTGGGGGCTCTTGTTTAAATGATAATTTTTTGAATTCAATTTCTTTCATGGTGCAGTTATATCATAAGAGTTCATTGATATAATTCCCAACTCTGAGAAACCAATACTTTCGGAGATATAATTTGTCTGTTTGAACAAGAGCGCCAAAAAGCTCCTGTCCACAGGGCTTGATCCATTTTTTTTTTGTTCAAAATCGGGGTGTTCAGATTTTGTCATAATTTTTAAGCAGTGGACTGTTTCAGAGGATTGAGTTGGAAAATTGTTAAAACCAATTTATTTATATATACACATTGTTAAAACAAAAATGAGAGACATGAGCATACATATAAGATCAAATAGTGAGAAAATAATCACCAAAAAAACACAACGTTTACAGTGATGGAGAGCAATGAAAGAGTATTCAAATATGAGAAGGGCGATTCCACCAGAAAAACAGAAGGTTTACAATGATGATCTAATTGAAAACGTAATTGCTTGAGAGTACTAAAGAAAAGAAAATATATGCATGTATGTATGTAGAGTAGACTAGCGCGGTGCACGAACAATCAGCTTTCATGAAACTGAAAATGAGAGTTGAACTTGAAATTAAATGGATGATTTAATTTCAGAAAAGCAATGACATACAAAAGCCTGAATATGTTGAGTGCACGTCGCCATTTTATACAAGTCTTAAACTGATAAGAGAAGAAACTAAATTTGAACGTTGTCACTAATTTTTCAGAATTAAATTCTCGTAAAATTATTCAAATGAGCACAGAGGAAATACTGAAATAATTATCAAATGATAAATATGATCTTGAGTAACGGTGATGAGATGATCGAACTTGTGAGAAAAACTAAAATGGCGAATTTCCAGTGCAACCTGTCCTGCAAACGAACTAGTTAAAATTCATATTAAAACTGTTGAAAAGAGCAGACTTTCTGATAGTTTATATCGAAAAACCATCGACTAGTATATCTACACAATAAATGAGTTGACTTAAATTTACAGCTGATGCCATTCAATACGAGTTGGTTTCAATACGAGACGATATAGTTTGAGAAGATCAATAATTTCATCGTAATCTATAAAATCATGTTGTATGCACCTAATTCAATTAGGAGAAATCATTATGAGATATTAGAATTAATTCAGACACATGTGCATGAATGAAAGACCGATTTCAGCCATCAGCATTTCACTCGGAACATGTGCACTTCTGAATTACAATTTACGTATTGCGAATTTTGAGAACAATTAAATTAACATAGAGAGCTGTAAATTACCTGTGTTTTCAGGACACTGATTGCACTAGATTAACAAAATTATGACATGAACTAATGAGCTGTATAGAAAAATGAATGTAAAACTTGTATAAACGTAAGAGAAGGCAGTGAGGTTATTCGCAATGAATCAAAATCACAAGTCAAAGTTTTTGTAGTTGACCGGGGGTCGAATTAAAATTCACCTTGGTGCAGGTTGCTTGAGAAATGCATACTTGTTCGAGATTAAAGAGTTGAAGGCGCTAAATTCAAAAATACTATAGAGCAGAAATATAGTGTGAAGACTTGTTTACTTGTAGAATTACCCCATGTAGGTTGAATTCAAGAATTCTATGGAGCTGGAAATTGGGGGTATGCTCAATTTTAAACAATTTTACATTTACAGACAGAACAAAAACATTTTAAGATGGGTATAACTCCAAAACGGTTTGGCCGATTATGCCCATTAACAAATTAAATGCCGAATTCAGATGCACTACCATGAAGATTGCAAATCACTATCTCATTCCATTCTGTTTCAATTGGATCGGATCTGTATCAGTTGAAAACAAAATTTTTACTCCAAAACTGTTGGCCGATTATTCCCATTGACGAACTTGTCCGTAGCACTTAAACGCGCATCTACCCTGAAAATTATCGATCGTTATTTCTCTCCGTTCAAAAGTTATTGTGTCCGGCCGGACAGAATAAAATTTTACCTCGAATTCCTCATCAGTGAGTCGAACCTAAAAACCGAAAATTACAGACATTTGGGCAAAATTATACGCTGTTCCCCAGAACATGCAAGCAAAAATATACAGTTTTGTCATTATCACTTGATCCATATGAATGAAATTCTAATTAGTTGCTACATTTCAGTAATAAATGGATTCCGCCTAGATTCATTGGTAAATAAATTCTCACCTCTTCTGGTTATTGTGATTCCCATGTAACTCAAATGTTTTAGTGCAAGAAAATCAAGAACACATATACACATTCAATGTGAGTCAGCTAAATTCAAATACCGGCAGACGTTATCATAATTAGGAAACTCAAGACTCGGATAGCCCAAATGGTATTCTAGAACTCACCCTCCAACTTAAAGTTTATGAAGAAGTTATGGAGAATCTCCTTTCAATATATTTATACGTATATATAATATAGGGAAAATTAGTTTGCATACAATGAAAGGAATAGCTTATTTCAGCAGTGGAAGTTGGAGACCATATTGAAATTCCGATGAGGAAGTTTTCGAGTCCATTCATGGACTTGCCCTGTATACTACGTCAGTTTATTTATGAAACCCGGAAACTTCCGTATTATAGAAGCTTCATTTCCTTCAATGGATTGGTAATTGGCGTTTCATGTGCAAAAATTTCATGCAAAGTCAAAATTTGCAAACATTTTTTTTTCGTTGAATTTTCTAGCAAAACGGCGGATCATGCAATTATCCACAAAAATTGTCACTAAACTTATTTCCTGAGATTCACCATTTCTGAGGAAAAGTGATCCTAAAATTTACTAAAGTTGTATTCTCCATAATATGCCTACGCCTCCAAATCATTTAGCGCATACTATAAGTTGAATATTAGACCAAATGTGCCTTTGGAAATGGTAAAAAGTGAAAAAAAATGGGTTCAAGCCCTGTGGACAGGAGCTTTCTGGCGCTCTAGTTCAAACAGACAAATTATATCTGCGAAAGTATTGGTTTCTCAGAGTTGGGAATTATATCAATGTATTCTTATGATAGAACTGCATCATAAAGGAAATTCAATTCAAATGATAGTTTATTTATCAAGATTAAATGAGCAATCTGAGAATGAGAACTGCAACATGGAAGAATTCAAATTAAAATAGCTGAACTGAATTTGACTCTCTCTTATAGAACAGGATGACATGTACGATTATGAACACAGATCATGTATAAAGCTTAGAAAGAATAATGATAACATTCTGTGAAAACATAGAATTACGATTCATTATTGAAATTTCGAAAAATCATATCGAAAGTATTAGCTTGTTGGAGTTGAAAATGATATCAATGGATTTGTATGGTGAAACTGCATCTTAAATAAAAATTGAATTTGAAATTTGTTACTTAAAAAAAAATTTTTTTTTTCGTTATTCCGAAACCGTCTGGTCTATTTTGCCCAATAACGAACTTAACCGAGATATTTATCTCCCTAACCTACTCTGAAAATTTCAACTGCCTAGCTCATTCCGTTCGAGAGTTATTGTAAAAAAATTTTTTTTAAATTTTCAAACATTTTTTTTTACACTTTACGGTAACCTGCTCAATACGAAAATTCACATACGTATGAAGGTCATTATTCTACAATTTGATGCTAAATTTCAGATAGATCGAGTGATCGGTTTCGGAAATATTCATGAAAAATGTTTTTACTAAAATCTGCCATAACTCCGAAACCGCTCGATGGATTTTGCCCATTAACGAACTTAACCGAGATATTTACGCTCTTAACCCACCTTGCAAATTTCAATCCTCTAACTCTTTTCGTTCGAGCGTAATCGTGCCTACGGCCGGCCGGACCGGCCGGACAGAATCGATTTCGACCTCGGATTCTTGATCAGTGAGTCGAACCAAATCGTTTGAGACCATTTTCAGCCAAAAACTCGAAAATTACAGACATTTGGGCAAATTGATAAGCACTCAGTTCCGAGGAACTAGAGCGCAAAAAAAATAAAATTAGAATGAAACCCATTGGAAAAGGAAGAGAATATAAAAGATATTTAAGGAAAAATAATTTAAGGGCGCTCTGAGCTCGAGAAGTGGAAGGGAGTAAGTTTTTAAGGGTAAAAAACAGTTTATCTCGACTTCCGGCATTATCTCGACTTCCGGCAAAACCAAAAGTCCTATGGAAAAAAATAAAATATTAAATTGTAGGTAATAAAAAGATCTACAACTTTTAGTATTATACTTTTTTCACATAACCTCAAAATTTAAGTGAAAAATTCAAATATTGAAATTGAAATATTAATTTTTTCACCCTATTTTGACATAATATCGAAAATGCAGACTAATTTTCAATCGATAATTCTCACGTCAAAACATCTGCTTGTTGGCACTCTTGTTCCTCGGAACATAGTACTTATCAATTTTCCCAAATGTCTGTAATTTTTCGCTGAAAATGGTATTGAACGTTTTGGTTCGACTCACTGATCAAGAATCCGTGGTCAAGATCGATTCTGTCCGGCCGGCCGTTGAAACGATAACTCTCGAATGGAATGAGCTAGAGAATTGAAATTTTCAGATTAGGTTTGGGAGATAAATATCTCGTCGGAGTTCGTTTTTGGGCAAAATCACTCTTGTGGTTTTTTTTACATTACAAATTACAAATTCAATTTTTTTATATCATTTTCATCATGATAATCCATTGATATCATTCTCAACTATAGCAGACCAATAATTTCGGAGATATGATTTTTCAAAATTTCAATAAATAATCGTAATATAATGATTTCATAGAATAGTCTAATTTTAATTTGTTGATATATGTGGATCCAACATATGCGGTGAGTTATAGACCTACGTTTCAAATTTAATTTTTTATGGTGCAGTTCTATCATAAGAGTCCATTGATATAATTCCCAACTCTTACTTGGTTTCACAATGCTTCGACAGCTCTTAATTGCCAAATCTGTGTGATTCTATATCAATTTTCTCGTTAATTTTTGATGAAACTACCGAAATAAGTCCACAATAAAGCTAATTGAATCTTCATCAAACCCACCATGAGAAACTAATACTTTCGGAGATATGATTTGACAAAGTTTGAATAACTACTCGCTAGTAGTTTGACAAGAGCGACAGAGCCCCTGTCCCCAGAGCTTTCCTACATTTTTAAAAAAGTGGGTGGGCTTTTTGTTCCCTGAAATCTTTACTTTCTGATGGTGTAAAACATTTTCTCTATTTCAGTATCGTAATGAGTCCATTTCAGCACTGAAAGTGCTGGAATGAACTCATTCCCGCACTGTTTCTAGTTATATTTTTCGGTTTGTGGTAGGCAGCACTGACATTCGATCCTATCAAATTTCAACAAACGTCAATTGACAATACAATATAATCTGGATATAGTGAAATAATTGTTGAGGAAACGCTTTTTTTTCAAAAATATGGTAATAGAGATTTCCGTCTTGCTAATTTTGAATCATTCATGCTATTAGGAAACTTTTTAAAAACTGATCTCCATACCCTACCTACGTTTCAAATACAAATTCCGTCATCTGTCAACTTTCGTAACAGTCACACCAACTACCTAGATAGAATACAAAAGTCACTAAGATGTATAATCCGAATTTTTCATTAAATTTCAACAGTATTTTACAAAACTTGCCTGAAATAGAGAAAATGTCGTCTAATACTCGTTGCAGAAGGCAATTCCAACACTCATGCGTTCGAAAACTCGCTCCTTCGTCGCTCGTTTTCGAATTTCGCATTCGTGTTTGAATAGGAGCCCATTCTGCAACTTGTTTTAGAATATACTATTACATTACTACGGTAAATTTTATCAGAAAATGCTACGAAATAACATGTAGTTAAGCCTACACCCTCCTAGCCGCGTCCCCAATAGTCTATGAAATACCTTTTCATTTGCTAAAATTTTCTGTAGGTCACTCAGGTATAAAAGTTATCTTAAAATAGCAATAAATGGGCATCTACGCATATAATTCGAGAAAATTATAAAACTTCCTCAAAATATATTAGATGTCTTACTAAATATCAAATTTAATAACGTATACTTTTCTGAGAAAATTTACCATAGTGAAGTATATTTTTTTACACCATCAGAAAGTAGAGATTTCAACGAACAAAGAACCAACAAAATTTAAAAAATTAAAGTGAGAAAGCCCAGTGGACAGGAGCTTTGGCGTTCTTGTTCAAACTTTGACAAATCATATCTCTGAAATGATTGGTTTCTCACAGTTGAGAATGATATGAATTGATTCTTATGATATAACTACATAATTAATATAATTGCAGAGTTAGAGCAAGACATATTGTAGAATATGCTAGATACTGTCTGAACACTGAAGCCAAGCAGCGTCGGGTGCGGTTAGTACTTGGATAGGTGACCTCTTGGGAACACTGCATGCTGTACTCTTTTTGCGCGTATGTTCTGGGGAACATCGCGTTATAGTTTTGCCCAAATGTCTGTAACTTTCGAATTTTTTGACGAAAATGGTCTCAAACGATTAAGTTCGACTCCCCAATGAAGAATTCGAGGTCAAATTTGATTCTGTCCGTCCGGCCGTCCGGCCGTCCGGCCGTTGCCACGATAACTTGAGAACGAGAAGAGCTAGCAACTTGAAATTTTCAGGGTAGGTGGCGCATCTCAATACGACGGACAAGTTCGTTAATGGGCATAATCGGCCCAGTGGTTTCCGAGTAATAATTTTGTTTTCAACCAATATAAATCCGATCGAATTGAAACTTGGTGGGTAGTTGTAGAATATGATCTTAAGCACGTTTGTGGAATTTTGTGCGAATCGTATGGCTAGAAAATTTTTAAAAAATTATTAAAAAATATTTTTGTTGTCACGATAACTTGAGAACGGAATGAGATAGCGGCTTGAAATTTTCAGGTTAGGATGAACACCAAAACGCGACATTTCAGTTTGTTTATGAGCATAATCGGCCAAACGGTTTCAGAGTTATAGCCATCTGAAATTTTCTGAAATTTCGTGGTTTTTGTTCCTCATTAACTCAAAAAGTACTGAACCGATTGAATTCAAACATGGTTATTAGTTGTAGAATGCCAACGCGGAAATGTTTGCAAAATTTGGTGAGGATAGCATTTGTAGAAAATTTTTAATAAATCATTGAAAATAAAAAAAAAAAATTCTATATATCAGTAACTATTCGTTTGAAATTGCTGAAATTTTGCAAGAGCCTTCATAACCTAACTCTACTGCCAAGTTTCAAGTTTTAATACGATCGGTTAAATATTGTTGGAGATTCGAGCATTCTTGTGCGAGTTCAGTAGATGGGTGACCGTTGCCTCGATAACTTTCGAACGAAAGGAGATAGGGACTTGCAATTTTCAGGGTAGGTTGCGTATCCGAAAGAGAGTGTTGAGTTCGTTTTTGGGCATAATCGGTCTAACGGTTTCCGAGTTATACCCACCTGGAATATTATTTCCTTGATAACACAAAAAATAAATATTCGATCGAATTGGTGCTTGGTAACTAGTAGTAGAAAATCAACATAAAGACGTGTTTAAAATTTTGTAAGAATCGTATCCCTAGAAAATTTGAAAAAAATGACGAAAAAAAAATTTCAAGAACCGTACCCCTAGAAAATTTTTAAAAAGTCACGAAAAAAAAATTGGTTCAAGCACTGACGTGAAGTCAGAAGCTTTTGCGCGTATGTTCTATTGTCCATACTTCTGTATTGGACACCCTTAATCGAATTTACCATGGTAAATTATGTTGTCCATTCTCCTGTATTGGACACTTAATTCGAATTTACCATGGTAAATTCGAATTGAGAGTGTCCAATACAGGAGAATGGACAACATAATTTACCATGGTAAATTCGATTAAGGGTGTCCAATACAGAAGTATGGACAATAGAACATACGCGCAAAAGCTTCTGACTTCACGTCAGTGCTTGAACCAATTTTTTTTCAATTTGCCTCCGGTGCGTCAATTTTCAAGCTTTTTCGTAATTAATTTCAAAACGTCGGTCTATCAGTCACCTCATGTTGGATTTACATACATCAGCAAATTATAATTAGATTATTCTATGAAATCATATAGAATTAAGAATAAATATTAAAATTTTGAAAAATGATATCTCCATAAGTATTAATTTGTTAGAGTTGAGAATGATATCAATGATGATAATTCTTATGATGGAACTGCATCTTGAAAAATTGGTTCAAGCCCTGTGGACAGGAGCTTTTTGGCGCTCTTGTTCAAACAGACAAATTATATCTCCGAAAGTATTGGTTTCTCAGAGTTGGAAATTATATCGATGGATTCCTATGAAAGAAATTAAATTCAAAAAAAGTGTCGTTTAAAAAAAAAGCTTCAAAATTTATCTTATAAAAAAAGGGCAATCTAAAATGCTTCAATGCCTTAGTGCTTCAAAAATTGTCATTAAATTTATTTATCAAGATTAAATGAACAATCTGCAATCATTCAACGTCGTGGAATGGGTTGTTGCAACTTAGACTCGGTGCATAGTTTTCACAACTCGAAATACCTGAGGAAAGTATGATCGAAATGTCTAGAGCAAGGATGGAGACAATCATAGCAGATTGCCCATTTATTCCTGATATTTGGGTAGGCAGTGGATTACGAACAAATTATATTAATAGTTCAAAATATATTAATAAAATACTATCCTCTTTTCATAATTTGAAATTGAATAGTCCATACCACTACCACATTCTTTTCTGTATTATGAACCAGTAACTCAAGAAACAATGATTGATACACAAATGTAGATCCATATTTCAGAATTTTTTTGCTAGCAACATTATTCAAATACGTTATATAGGAACATGTCTCACTACTTAAGGAAATAAAAGGTAATATCAACCTCAGTGGTCAACGAACAGTAATTCTTTTTGATGATTCCATTATGTTCCTCTTTCCTATTGCCTCCATAAACTGCATCAAAACAGTCTGGTATATATTCACAAATTCAAGAATCGAATACTTGCTTTCCAAGAGAAAATAACAACTATGAATTGACACTCTCTAATAGCTAGAAAAGATTACATTTATGAATAGTGATAACAGACAGATTCTGTCTTCACATTCTGTGAATACATAGAACTTACGATGTATTATTGAAACTTTGAAACATCATATCTCCGAAAGTATTAGCTTGTTAGAGTTGGAAATGATAACAATATCTTTTTCTCTCAACGGCCATGCTGATCGTCAACATTGCCGCTGCTGGTCTACCGAAAATTCTCACTGGATGAGAGAGGAACGCAGGCAATTACTTCAAAAGGTTAATGTTTGGGCAAGAAATGTTCAAAACCATATCATAGGCCCCTTTTTCATTGAGGGCAATTCGAATGGCGATAAATATTGAGCACTACTTCAAAATTATGTTGTTTCAACTTTAGCAAATTCATATCCTGATCAAGGCAATGCTCAAGTTTCACGGAATATGATATGGTTCCAACAGGATTGAGCACCAACATATTACCAACGCAATGTGTAGCAGTACCTCGACGCAATATTTCCAGATCGGTGGATAGGAAGGCGAGGAACGATTGAATGGCCAGCGCGATCCCCTGATCTTAACCCATTAGATTTCTCTTTCTGGGGATATGTAAAGTTCATTGCATTCGAAACTAAACCCCCTGATTTGAATGACCTGAAATATCGAATAACGCCAGCGATTAGGTTGATCACTCCTGAGAGTTTTAATAATGTTGGAAGAAAATTTTATTTGTGGTTAGGATGTTGCCAAGGCATTGGCGGTGAATACTTTGAACATCTACTTCATTAACATTCATAATTTTTTTGCTACACATTGTATTACAGTTTAGTTTCTATAATATGGTACCAAATTTCGCTAATCAATTGATTTTATTTTTTTCTAATTTGATTTTTGCAGTAGGTAAACATTAAAGTGATAACATTTCTGAATAGAAAATGATGCGACCTTTCAAACGATGTATCACCAGCCTATACTTCCTATTTGAAAAATTGGGGGTTGTACCTATCTTTCGAAGAGGGTTGAAAGTAGGGTTCGCATTTTTACGAGGAAGAATGACAATTTGAAATTTAAATTTGATGTGTTTCAGGATTTTCCATAAATTGGTGGTGGTCTGGGGTCTAGAACATACATTGAGCCTGTTGAACCTATTATTCCCATTAACGAACTTGTCCGTCGCATTTAGGTTCGCCACCTACTCAGAAAATTTCAAGTTGCTATCTATTACCGTTCTCAAGTTATCGTGGCAACGTCCAGCCGGACAGAATCAAACTTGACCCCGAATTGTTCATCAGTGAAATAGACCTAATCGTTTGAAACCATTTTCGGCAAAAATATTGAAAATTACAGACATTTGGGCAAAATGATAACGCGATGTTCCCCAGAACATACCCGCAAAAAACGTGTCTTTCTCCAACCTCGAGTTCTGCTCACTAACATTTTTATCGTATATTACCAGGTTCGTGTATGGCTGGGTCATCAATTGGGCACAGAAAAATGGAGTTTGATGATAAAACGTATAGAAAACAATCCTCATTCTACTTCCACCTGCATCAGAGAAGGTCCTTCATAATATTTTTTGTAAATGCAAAACGGAGTGTAATTAAAAATGCAGCTGCAACGAAGTAGTCTGATTTTGTTCACCAGTATGCACCAGTTGTCAAGGCAAGTCGTGTTCAAATGTTGAAACTCCAGCAGTAGAAGATTCCTATATAAACGACGAAACAACTGAACTAAGTTGAACAGGAAGACCTTCCATTCCATTAAACTTCAGTAAAATGGACCGAGGCGTAGGCATACCGGGAAAACCTCTCCAATACCTCATAGGTGGCGCGGATGTTATGGAGAATACAACATAATTGTATTTAGAATTGCTTTTTCTCAGAAGTGGTGAATCTTAGGAAACAACCTGTTTGGGCTGTTCAGTATCTCAATATAGTACCTATTATCTAACAATAAATGAACTATTTTCTTCTATTTATTGTTCTGCCAAACTGGTTAATATTTTTTTTTGTTGTATACAGGATGTTCCACGAATAACTACAAATAGTTTGGTGTTGAATATATGATATCTAGAGGAGCCAAGAAACAACAATTAAATATGGGCTAAGGCTCTTCGTCTCTCAGATAGGTACAGGGTGATTTATTGAGTCAGGAGTAACATTTGGTTAGCCACAACTACCGAACCTTCGAAAGATTCTTTTCAAATTTGGAATATATTATCATCAAAACGTTCGTACAATCCCGAGTACAATCCATATAAAAAAATACAGACAAGACCTAGTGATTTTTACTTTCGGGTCTCATAAACACCCTGAACGGCACACAAACCGTTAATTTTTTCCTTCAAATTTATTATCGAACATAATTTTGAGTCCCACTACGGCTCTGATTATTGTTGCTACGGACCTGAATATTGTTGCAGTATGGACGATTTAAAATATTTTTATTTCTAAAAACAACACTCTGCGATGAGATAATGGAAAAACATATTTAGTTTGAGAGTAACAGTTTAAGGTAATGGATATTAAATCCTCTTATTAATTGAATTACCACTAGATGGTGAATAAAATATGAGATGTGCCAGTAACATAATATCTATTTGATTCAAACTATTTTTAGGATGATATTTTAGAATATTTGAATATTCTCATGGTCAAGAATTCGGTTTGGTTTTGAAGATTCTCCATCTCACCTCGATGAATTCAATAGAAAAAGAATGCCCAACGTGTGGTCAGTGTGCTCTGACGCACCAAAGCGGTTACCCATCAAGGATCTGAACTCGCCCAACGTTGCTCGACATCTAGGAAAAAAAAAATAATTCACAATATTCTCAAGAACATCAATCCGATCGAGTTAAAATCTAGAACTTTGCCGTGAAATGATGTTTTGAACGCTCTCACAAAACGTATAAGACCATTTTCGGCACATCATCAAACTATTTATAGTTTTTCCTGGACCCGCCTGTATGATTATATAGGGTGCGTCATGGTCGATGGTACCCTGGACTTTACGGAGAACGGGATGTACGATTTTATTGAAAATGTTGTTCATTTGCTAGGAACCACTGCGCCATCAGTATAGAATATTTTCAGGACTGCGGTGTAGCCGCTTATATCAAAAAGTACTAACAATTCTTATATTCCAATTGGTACCTCCTATACATGGTGAGTCTTCGAGTTGTACATTAATTTTAACCCTAGATTCTTATCGTCAAATGAAACGCATTTACCATTTCTCCAAATTCGGCTCAGGTAAAAAGATACATGCTGTTGAAATTCCGAAAAAAAATCAGTTTTTATTTTGTTGCTTTGACAATCGTATTTTCGAATAAAATGAATGTTGGTGTGAAGTTTCCTATAACAATGATACATATTTTCCAAATATTAGTTTTTTCCTACTTCTACTTGTTTTCAAGTTATAGACTCGTGGATTCATAAAACTAAACTAAATTAGCATAACTAAAGCTGATAAAGTTTTACTTGAGTCATTTCAAGAATATTCAATCGTTTTAGAACATTAAATTATTCTTCATCATATCTCCTTAAATGCACCGTTTTCGAGATATTCTTCATTGAATGATATAAAATGGGAAACTCCAGAAATCTCACTACTTTTATGGATCCGCCCCTGAGCGTTGGAATCCTGAATCAAACTGTGAACCACGTTACCGTACCTTTTTATTGACCACTATTTATGTCATAGACAATTTATATGCAGGAGTGTATTAGCACATTGTGAAATCTTTAAACGCTTATCACTTTTTAGCTGAGCTGAATTTGGAAAAATTGAAAATGATAAAAGTGTTTTATTTGATGAGAGGAATCTATGGTTAAAATTAATGTACAACTTTAAGACTTATTTCGATCCGCCGTAGCCTCCTGATTAATTCAGTATTAACGTCATCATTTCTCTAGTGGTTTTCGATTAATTTACATTGGCTACTTATCCTTCTACGGCGTTCATGCACATCAAGACCGAACAGGTCCACCTTCTTCATCAGACCATCGGTCAGCAATTTGACGCACAGTAGCAACATGGTCTCGTAGAGCTAATGGTCTGAAGTGTCTATCTTGACGCTCTGTTGTACTTTGTACTCTTCGGTTGACCATTTGGTCTTCTTCGTGTTCCTTGTCTTTGTTCTGTCCGAATATGACATACACGAATTACCACCATTGCAATAAAATTTCGCGATAGGAGAAAGTAAAATTGTGATCTAGGCAATAATGTTATCCCTCACACCCTCCCAAAGTCTTAGACATGGTGATTATTAAAACTTCTTCGAACTTGAACGTCCTCCAGATGGAGGTGCAATAACTAAAAATGTATCTAAAGTTGAGCTTTCGTAAACCAGTCTATTCACAAAGGAATCAGAGATAAAAGTTTGATTTCCTAGAACATTATCAAAGATAAAAGGTGGATATTGTTAACAAAGCACGTTAAATATAGATATTCTTTTGCCAAAAAATTAGGTTGAAGAAAATATTCTTTCTGTGTCCAAGTCAATTTAAAATATAAGGATACAAGCAGTTAAAATTTTGAAAGGATACTTCATTTTCTTTTAAATTTTCATTTTCAGCTTTATGAAGGGGTCAATCAATTGCTGAGCACCATCTTAGGATAGTTCCGGATTTTCTCTTGAATTTTCTCAATTCAAACCTTTGGGCTTTGCAAAACTCCAATACAAAATATTCTCCACCGATCAGGTTTTCTCATGGAGAATTAGATTTAATAGTTTCAATTCCTATGAAAGTAAGTTAATTTGATAAAGATCACCGATAAAATTTTGTATGCTAGTGATCAAGGTAGAACAACTGCTTTGATACCTCTAGACTATTCCAGGGCGTTAGATAGTCTCAGTCATGAGCTTCTAGATGCTATACTAGACTTTATTGCTGTTTCTTCGGGAAGTAGAAGACTAATAGCTACCTTTGTTGGTGGAATATATCAGGCAGTTGTTATAAATAGTGCTATATCCACTTTTCTGGAGCTGAAGGTGGAACTGCCCCAGGCATCCATTTTGGGCAACATTTTGTATATTGCATATCGACGGCTAAAGTACAGGAACTCGTATCATTATTTTGAGCAAATGTGCAGGAGAGACAAAAAACAAGTAAAAATAAGTATGCAGGTGCATTTTTTTCGAATTCACTACCTGTAATTCAATAAACATGTTTACAGTTATATTGACTGAGGTAGTGAATTCGAAAAAATTGCACGTGCGTACTTGTTTTTACATGTTTTTTGTCTCTCCTGCATATTTGCTCAAAATAATAATACGAGGTCCTGCACTTTAGCCGTCGTTATGTAATTCCGTTCTTTCGTTGTTTCCTATTCTGCTTATTTCATTATTATCTAGATGATAATGAGATGATTTGTACCGTTTCCATCCGAATCTGATCAGGCAGTGACTGCAATCAAAACGGCCTTATATTAAATGTTTCTGAATCAGTGATTGTAGTTTTTGGTATTCGTAGACCTGACTAAGAAGTTAATTATAAAAAATTGGTTCAAGCCCTATGGACAGGAACTGGCGCTCTTGTTCAAACTTTGACAAATCATATCTCCGAAATTATTGGCTCTGGGAAATAAATGGATTCTTACCATAAAACTTCATCATGAGAGAAATTAAATTCTAACAGACCGATTCTCCCCAATAACGAACTTATCCGAGATATTAATTTCTCAAATCTACTCTGAAGATTATCTTACCAAAGTATATATGTCCATCATCATATGGATTATCCACGGGCATTATATTATCACCTTGAAAGTATAATATCATATCATAATTCTACGATAGCTGAGGATATTTCATTGGTCATTTTGTATTCAATCATACTTTGTTTTCTAGAACAGGTGTTGTATTTTATATCAAGAATAATCAACCAGAATTAATTTTGAAATTTATCTCTCATGGGAAAATTAGATGACATGTAAGAACACAGACCATCTAATAATTCACAGATAGAATAATTAAGTACAGCATTCTGTGGAAACATAGAAGTACGATTTATTATCGAAATTTTGAAAAATCATATCTCCGGAAAAATTAGCTTCTTAGAGTTGAAAATGATATCAATAGATTCTTTGGGCGAGATTGTATCTTAAAAAAAATTGAATTTGAAATTTGTAATGTACATTTTTTTTTTCGTTACTCCAAAACTATTTGGCTGTATTTGCCCAATAACGAACTTGACCGAGATCTATCCCCTCAATCTATTCTGAAGATATCAATTGTCTAGCTCATTCTGTTCGAGAGTTATCGTGTTAATGGCCCCGCCGGACCGGACCGGCCGGACAGAATCGATTTTGACCATGGATTCTTGGTCAGTGAGTCGAATCAAATCGTTCAAGACCATTTTCATCCAAAAATTCGAAAATTACAGACATTTGGGCAAATTGATAAGCACTCTGTTTCGAGGAACATGAGCGCCAAAAAGGCATCAAAATAAATAGTGAAGAATTTGTAAAAATATTTCGGGACTAGGAATAGAAATATCATGCCACCTCAGCTTATGCCCATGTTCAATTATTCTGTTTGCCTAAAAGTGTTGCAGGACGTGTGCAGAGATTACAGAATTCCTATTTGAGGCTAATATTCGGAATATAATGAAGTGAAGTCAGGAGCTTTTGCGCGTATGTTCTATTGTCCATTCTCCTGTATTGGACACTTTTAATCGAATTTACCATGGTGAATTATATTGTCTATTCTCCTGTATTGGACACTCTTAATAGAATTCACCATGGTAAATTCCATTGAGAGCGTCCAATATAGGAGAACAGACAATAGAATTCACCATGGTAAATTCGATTAAGAGTGCTCAATACAGGAGAATGGACAATAGAACATACGTGCAAAAGCTCCTGACTTCACGTCAGTGCTCGAACCTTTTTTTTTCGTGAAGTCAGGAGCTTTTGCGCGTATGTTCTATTGTCCATTCTCCTGTATTGAACACTCTTAATCGAATTTACCATGGTGAATTATATTGTCTGTTCTCCTGTATTGGACACTCTTAATCGAATTTACCATGGTGAATTCGATAAAGAGTGTCCAATACAGGAAAATAGACAATAGAATTCACCATGGTAAATTCGATTAAAAGTGTCCAATACAGGAGAATGGACAATAGAACATACGCGCAAAAGCTCCTGACTTCACGTGAGTGCTTGAACCAATTTTTTTTTTCGTGAAGTAAGGATAGAAAGCAATGATGAAAAAATTAACACATTATTGTCTACCTTCAATTCTTCTTTAGGAGAAGAATACATAATTATTCTAGAAAAATATTACTGGAATTAATGTCATATTTAAATAATCAAAGTAAAGAAAATTAAAAGTTCAGTTACTAACATATTGAATGAAATTCAATTTAATTCCAGTAATATTCAATTACTTATTCTTAATCAATTAATGCCCATTGATAGATCTGAAGGTGTTGAGGTGAAACATAAAGATATATTCTCATTAGTGACAGAAAAACTGGCCTAAAATTCCTCTCTACCCATCACGAGATTTAATATCGACAAACGAGCCTCTCACCTTACAAGATCAGAAAGTGTGGTTAATTTGAAGTTGAGTTTTGAAGCCTAGCAAAATGTCAGCGATATCATATTAAAAATAATACATAACCTTTCAAATGTCCCCTCTCACAAATAAACTTCTCTGAAGGCACATGGATCTCTTGAAGAAGAATCGCCTTCTCTATTTCTCAAAGATATTCACTCTTGTTCATAAAAATCCCTTCAATATTTAGTTGCCTCCTCCTAAGGAGGATCTCTTTCAAAACCAGGTCTGACCGATAATGTAGGGCTATCATCTCCCATAGATTTGTGATGAAATAACACGATTTTCCCAAGAACATACGCGCAAAAATATGTCATCATGACATTCATGGTTTTGAAGGTTCTCGCTAAATACGACGATTCGCATCCAGCTACCGAACTCACAAAAGGGTGCTCGGCTCTCCAACGATATGGATCCGATCGTGTTCAAACTTGGAACTCTGCAGTAGAGTTAGGTTCTGAAGGCTCTTCCAAAATTTCAGCCATGCCGGTCGTATAGTTTATGATATATAGAATGTTTTTCAATTTTCAATTTTCAATAATTTTTTTGGAATTTTCTAGTTATACCATCCTCACGAAATTCCGCAAGAATCTTTGCATTGGCATTCTACAACTAATAACCATGTTTGAATTATATCGGTTCCGTATTTTTCGAGTTATTGAGGAAATAACAACCAAATTTCAGATGGGTATAATTCCAAAACCATTAGTTCGATTATACCTATAGACGAATTGAAATGTCGCATTCAGATGCACAACCTAACCTGAAAATTTCAAGCCGCTATCTCCTTCCGTTCTCAGGTTATCGTGTCTTAAATAATATTTTTTAATAATTTTTTTTAAATTTTCTAGGAACACGATTCTCACAAAATTTCGAAAATGTGCTTAGGTTTATATTCTACAACTATTCACCAAGTTAAAATTCGATCGGATTCATATTGGTTGAAAACAAAATTATTACTCGGAAACCTTTGGGCCGATTATACCCATTAACGAACTTGTCCGTCCTATTGGGATGCGCCATCTACCCCGAAAATTTCAGCCGCTAGCTTTTTCCGTTCTCAAGTTATCGTGGCAACGGCTGGACGGCCGGACGGCACCACAGAATTAAATTTCACATTTGGGCAAAATGATAACGCGATGTTCCCCAGAACATATGCACAAAAATACGATCGCATGAGATATTATCTTGGATCAATGCGATGTATTATCAAAGATGAAATTCCAGCTCACCTTTAAAATAAGATGACTTTTAGTTCTGATGATGTTTTATAACTTCCCAATTTCGAAACACCATAGTTCGCAATATTCTATTTATATACTTAATGAGTCATAATTGAGTTGCCAATTTGTTATTCATTGTTAATAATGAACTGAAAGTAATATATTTTAAACATTTCATTGTACAAATGTGAGCAGAAATTCAGTGTTTGGTGTTCAGCAGGATGTACAAAGTGTTACCAACAACATCAGTGACAATGAGGCGACTATTAGCGGAAGGAGCGACTGAAGGGGTGATTGTAGGCAGAAGAAGATAAGAAGATTGTTGTAGTTTGCCGAACGAGTGAAGATATTCCAGAATGAACCATGTCGCAGATACCATCGCCACGCTTGCGGCACTACAGGTCCGCACTTGAAATAGTTCTTCAGGGCCATCTGGTCTTTCGAAAGGGTTTTTATATGTATTCCTTATATGTTTTGCCAGTCATATTCAAGAAATTCGACTTGCTCATTGCTTACAAACATTAATTAATTGTTCATTTCAGATGCAGATAAAAGAAGTAGATTTGTTGACACATATGAACGTTAACATTGGAGAAATATTATTTCTCTATTTCAGTGACGCAATGAGTCCATTCCACCACTAAAAACAGTGCTGGAATGAACTCATTCCAGCATTGTTTCTAGTTATATTTTTCGTTTTGTGGTAGTCAGCACTGACATTTGATCCTATCAAATTTCAACACACGTCAATTATCAATATAATATAATCTGGATACAGTGAAATAATTATCGAGGGAATAGATTAATTTTGATTGAAAAATAAGGTACTAGAGATTCCCATCTTGCTAAATTTGAATAATTCATGCTATTAGGAAACTGTCTTAAATCTGATCTGCATGCCCTACGTATGATTCAAATTCAAATTCCGTAATCTGTCAACTTTGGTAACAGTCACACCAACTGCCTAGTTACAATTCAAAAGTCACTAGGATGTATAATCCGGATTTTTCATTAAATTTGAACAGTATTTACAAAACTTGCCTGAAATAGAGAAAATATCGTCTAATACTCGTTGCAGCAGGCAATTTCAACACTCATTTGTTCGAAAACTCGCTCCTTCGTCGCTCGTTTTCGAATTTCGCATTCGTGTTTCAATAGGAGCCCATTCTGCAACTTGTATTAGAATATATTATTATCTATGCACTAGCACCGAGTGAAAGTTCCTTGAACAATCCAGAACTACGCTCTACATGAAACAATAGACGAAAGTACTGAGAGACAAACTTGCTGGCTCATTTCTAAAAACTGTTTTCAGTTCACGAATTAGTTTTTCAAGTTAGCTACTTCAGGATGCTAAAACATTATAAACCTTATCTGAAGGTATTACTTGAGACCTATTGCAAGGATTCAGTTGTGAAATATTTAGAAGATCGGACATTTTTTCACTTTTTTCACTTTTCTCCGAATGAAACAGGATTTTCAAATTAAAGGTTTCATTTTGAATAACGCACTAATTGTCGCAGCTGTCATATAAAAAAATTGGTTCAAGTCCTGTGGACAGAAGCTTTTTGGCACTCTTGTTCAAAAAGACAAATTAAATCTCTGAAAGTATTGGTTTCTCAGAGTTGGGAATTATATCAATGGATTCTTATGATAGAACTGAATCGTGAAAGAAATTCAATTCAAATAATAGTTTATTTATCAAGAATAAATGAGCAATCTGAGAATGAGAACTGCACCATGGAAGAAATCACATTAAAATAGCTGAAATTAATTTGACTCTCTCTTATAGAACAGGATGAAATGTACGAGTATGAACACAGATCATATAGTAAATCATAGATAGAATAATTATAGCATTCTGTGAAAACATAGAAGTACGATTCATTATTGAAAAATCATATCTCCGAAAATACTTTCAGAGATATGATTTTTCAAAATATCTTGTTAGAGTTGAAAATGATATCAATGGATTTTTATGGTGAAACTGCATCTTAAAAAAAAATTATTTTGAAATTTGTAAGTTAAAAAAAAAATGTTTCGTTACTCCGAAACCATCTGGCCTATTTTGCCCAAAAGCGAACTTAACCGAGATATTTATGTCCCTAACCTACTCTAGAAATTTCAACTGCCTAGCTCATTCTGTTCGAGGGTTATATATTAAGAAATTTTCAAATTTTTTTGTTGACACTTTACAGTAGACCGATCAATACAAAACTCCACAAGCGTCTGAAGGTCATGATTCAACAACTTGATGCTAAATTTCAGATAGATCGAGTGATCAGTCTCGGAAATATTCATAAGAAATATTTTTACTAAAAACACCATAACTCCGAAACCGCTCGATGCATTTCGCCCGTTAACTAACTCGTCCGAGATATTTACGCTCCAAACCTACCCTGCAAATTTCAATCCTCTAACTCCTTTTGATCGAGAGTTATTGTGTTATCGGACGGCCGGCCGGACAGAATCGATTTCGACCACGGATTCTTGATCAGTGAGTCGAACCATTTTCAGCCAAAAATTCAAAAATTACAGACATTTGGGCCAATTGATAAGCACTCTGTTTCGAGGAAGAAGAGCGCCAAAAATGTAATTTTTCATATATGACAACTAAAAACTATACCATACATAAAAGTGGAACGATATTCGCTCCAGCAATGTATCAAAATTGTTAAAATTCATTACAAATCTTGCTTCAAGCACTGACGTACTGTTCAAACTTGCAACATGGTTGTAGAGTTAGATTTTGAGGATTCTCGCAAAATTCGATCAGATATCTATTTTTTGAGTTATCGAGAAATCAATATCCCAGATGGGTATAACTCTTAAACCGTTTGGCCGATTATACCCAACAATGAACATAACTGGCCAATTCGGATTCGCAACCTACCCTGAAAATTGCAAGTCGTGATGCTTCCTGTTCAAGAGTTATCGTGGCAATGTTCACCCATTCAGCTACTTAACTCACTCAATGCTGCTCGGACCTCTAACAATAGATCCGATCGTGTTGTAATATTGACCTTGGGTGTATCGTTAGATTTTGAAGCCTTCCACAAAATTTCAGCGGAACCAGATGAAATTTTCTGGGATATAGAATATCTTTCAAGGATTTTCACTGGTTTTTTAAACATTTTCTACTTCCTCACGAAATTTCATAGAAATTTGCGCGTCGGAACTCTACAACTAATTACCATGTTTGAATTGGATTGATTCTGTATTTTTTGAGTGAAGGAGGAAATATAAACAAAATTTCAGATAAGTATAACTCCAGAACTGTTTCGCTGATTATGCCTATTAAGAACCCAAATGTTAAATTTGGATGCTCATCCTCCCCTAAAATTGCAAGTCGCTATATCATCCCATTCTCAAGTTATCGTGAGATGAATAATATTTTTTATAATTCTTTTTAATTTTCCTAGTGTTACGATTCTTACGAAATTGCACATATGTCTTTGAATCTGTATTCTACAACTCTAACTTCTCACCAAGTTTCAATTCGATCGGATCTGTATTGGTTGGAAACAAAATTACTCGGAAACTATTATGGTGATTTTGCCCATTAATGAACTTTTCCGTCGTATTCGGATGCGCCACCTACCCAACTCACTGTCTCTTTTTGTTCTCAAGTTATCGTGGCAACGGCCGACCGGACAGAATCAAATTTGACCTCAGCGATTAAAATCCCTCGTCCACTTGGATGGCCTCAGTTTATGTTTTCGTACGTCACATTGCTTCTGGTACACCCTGTATATTGAATATAGACACTATCCACTTCCAACTCTTCTTCTTTGATTTATGGAATTGCTATAATTTCAGAATCATGAAATAGCTCAAAAACTTGAAAAAAAAAATACGCTAGTTGGAATTTCTGAATTTTCATACTTCATATTCATATTTGCAAATTGATCCTCTATCTATGAGATCCATGATTGCAGTTTTGTCAGATCCGTGTTCAGAATAGTATTTTATCCTCGAAATAAATCATGTAGAATGAAGAAAATATACAGATTTCTAGACATTAGGCTAATGAGATTTTCAATTATGCTTATTCCACGCGACACTTATGGCAACAAAAATGTATTATTAAGAGTTGTGTAACGATTTTCATCAATGAAAATGATGATTTATTAGGGGACACATTTTATTCTATCGAAAATAATATCGGAATGTTTCAAAATTTCATCGAATTATCGTTTCTGAATAGAGTTTTAATTTAATCTGTAGCTATCAAAGCTGATAAATTCAAGTGTTTAAAAATTAACAGGGGTGGCCTTTCATTCAGACTAATTGTAAAAACAGTTCAGGGGTTGATAGGAAAGATTAATTTTACATGAGTCCTGGTCCTTCTCTAATGAAGCTGAATTGGGATTAATGACAATGAGGAGAATATATTCATGGGGAAGAAACTTTTACCAATGGGAATTACAGGTCTGATTGAATAGGGCGTCGCTCCTTTGGTTTGTAGCCGTTTATTAAGCCGAAGAATATAAATGATAGAAAAATACAAAATGTTGCGTCGTTCATTCACGAAGAAAAAATTTCCATATTGATGAATCATATAAAAAATAGTCCTATTACGATGGAAAAAACATCCTCAACCAGAGATATTGTGAAATTTTTGCTAGTTACAATAAGGGCACAATCTTAAGAATTAAGCCAAGACCAAATTAATAGCCTATTTTTGCATGGAAAATCAAGAGAAAACATTTTTCAGTAAAGCTACTGCCATTTAACCGAAAACCCGATTAAATTAAGAATTTGTGGAAATTACGATAATGCTGTTATTACATTCCAATACCGACAATATGCCTTTTTTCTGTTCCTTTGAGAAATCACTCATTCAAACAAAAAAAAATGTTTACTGAGGATGAACAAATTACCCGAATTCTTCAAATAATTGAAAATAATTTATTTACACTTACAACTTTCAAAAAAGATTTGAAAAGAATTAGATGGCATAGTTTCTGAGCTATGATCCTGCACGTTCTGACCTTTGATGGTTTAAACAGAATTTTCGATAATTTGTGTTACCCACTATATAAATATATATGAGTATTATTGTGTGAATACCCACCAAAAAAGGGGTGGGTATTTTGCAGTATGACTTTTTCTGTTTTTTTTTTTTGAGCAGGCAATTATGTATAAATGATTGATATCGTTCTCTCCTGTAATATGTGAGCATCACATTGGGTTCTACACCTGTAGATGTTCTATTTAAAAATAAATGAATAAATAAACTCAAATGAAAAATTCTTTTTCATTGATTAATATTGAGACGCGTTTCGTCGACACTGTGAGTTCATCATTCAAATCAAATTCACTAAAATTATTCATGTAAAAAATAAAATATACAAGTTAACTGAATAATGCTCCAGAAGATATCAAAAAAACAGTGAATTCATATATTTGTGTCGTGTTATTCATCTAACTGCGGGATAATTGTCGCCAAAAATGTATTATCAAAACAGTGGGAAAGCCCTGCGGACAGGTGCTCTTTTTCAAACTTTGACAAATCATATCTCCGAAAGAATTGGTTTCTCAGAGTTGGGAATGATATCAATAGATTCTTATGATAGAACGGCATCATCCGAAAATAAATGAAAAAAATGCCACTTAAAAAAACAAGAGTGCCAAAAATTATTAATCCAAAACCACCAGATCGATTCTACCCAACAACAAACTTATTCGAGATATTCATTCCTCAAATCTACTCTGAAAATTATATTATATCAATTGAAACTTAGCCAATATTCCAATTTTGTTTTTACTGGAGATATTCTGAACCAAATTTGATTAACTTACCACAGTATATATTTCCATCATCATATGGATTATCCAAGGGCATATTATCACCCAAAAATCAGAATATTCTCTAATCCTCATAAATCGACGTTATAGAGGTTATTTCATTGATCATTTTGCATTCAATCATACTTTATTTTCTAGAACAGGAGTTATATTATATCGTGAGTTAGAATTTTGAATAGAACCAGAAATGAATATGACATGACTCTCACCGGTAGATAAGATGACATGTATGAACACGGATCAGGAAATTCATAGATACGAATACGATTACAGCATTCTGAGAAATCATAGAATTACGATTTAATCTTGAAATTTTGAAAAATCATATCTCCGAAAGTGTTAGCTTGATAGATTTGAAAATTATATCAGTGGATTCTTATGATGAAAGAGATTTTAAAAAACATTTTATTTGAAATTTGTAATATAAAATAATTTTTTTTTTTCGTTACCCTGAAACCATGTTGAGAAGAGAGAATTTTGCCCAATAACGAACTCAACTGAGATATTTATCCCTCAAACCTACTCTGAAAATGTCTAGATCATTCCGTTATAGTGTTAACGGCGGGCTGGCCGGCCAGACAGAATCAAATTTGACCTGGGATTCTTGATCAGTGAGTCGAATCAAATCGTTTAAGACCATTTTTATCCAATAATTCAAAAATTACAGACATTTGGGCAAATTGATAAGCACTCTGTTGCCAGGAACAACATCGCTACAAATGGAGAAAAATTAAACTTTTTCTTCATCTCGATACGATCATATTACAGGTAGATACAACTTGTCAAGAATGAATATTATCATTCGAAGCATTAGCAGTTTCCTTAATTTTCTGGAGTTGTGTAAAATTTCGGAATTCCGCAAACAGCAATTTGATGTAATGAAATGACCCTCTGTTCAGGCTTCCATTGGTTCTATATAATGGTGGCGAACCGTATCTAATTAATATTGATTGCTAACAGGTTCAATCTGAGAAGTGCTTTGGTTATTAAACCCCTTACATCTCCAATGTTGAAATGTAAACTCCATATTCAGAACATTAATTGCTTCTACCATCCATTACAAACACGAAGTTGCATGCAAGTAAGCAATGAACAGAAGCTCTAACGGTAAATATCATTTCAGAAAGAAATAGCCTTTTATATTTTCATTGGTCATGTAAAATAAACAACTGTCTATTTAATTGTACTTCAGACCAAAAAAAAAATATTATTTTATGAGGAGCGAAGATTCTTGAATATATCTGGTGAATTAATCATTTCCATCCTTTAGCATGCGCAAACTGCACTTCTACCGAAGTTGATTCTGCACCAAACGTTAGACGGTTTATTCATCTGATATTCGACGTGACTGAACTTTTTCTATAACAATTTTTTTCAGGACGATGACGGCGATCTGCTTCGTTTGCAACCTGCCCATTCTTTCACATCAAGTTGGCCTTGTCTGGCAAGGAGGAAATGGGTGGGACGACCTGGTACGCGAGCAAGTCGAGGAATCTACCCTACGACAGCGTCTCGGTGGAAGGAGGGATTCTTCAACGCAAATATGCAACATTTCACCACCAGATCAAGAAATCTCTCCCCCACCTTCTGCAAGACGCAGGAGGAGCTCTCTGGCGCAACTGACAGATTTACTCAGAGAATGGAGTGGAACATCTAAGAAGCAACAAAAGCAACTATGTCGTAGGGAAACCTTAGCAGATCTTGCACGGTCGTTGCCCTGGGGTCGACAAACAACAACGGATGGAGGAGGTCCTCCACCATCTATTTCAACAAGAAAAAGGAGAGAATCCAGTGCTGATTCAGGTATAAGAAGTATTAGCTCGAAATCTCGTAGAGACTCTCATAATGTAATTTCCGATTTCAAATCAGAGGTGGCGAAACTCTGGCATAGAAGAGAATCGAATTCTACCACGACAATGACTGCGAGCACTTCTCCCAGGAGGGGGAGCGGTGAGTCTAGTAGAAGCGGTAGAAGGGATTCATCAGGGCATTCAGGTCATTCTCGAGGTGCCTCCAGAAGAGGATCTGGCGAAAGTGGAAAGAGTGCTAGAAGAGATTCGTCAGCCATTCTGACACCATCACCCCCCAAGACTGTAGGGAGTAGCAAAAAGAGAAGAGAATCAAGAAGTCTGAATGAAACACCATATTATAGACAAGAGCAAAGACCGTCGACATCCTCTACTGCTTCAGATTCAGCAGGTCCCATGAATAATTATCCTACTCCTCCTTTAGTTGTCAGTGTTGCATCGACTACTGATTTTGGCACACAAATGCTACCACCACCCACAATAATTACTTCTAGTGTAACCCCTCCGGCAACGTCCCCAACTGTTCCTGCCCAAGCAACAGCTACAACTCCAACTCATCCTCTCCTAACCACCAGAAGAGATTCCACAACGCAATGCGGTAGACTCAACAGAAGAGATTCAAGAAGTCATGCGAGTCCAGAGAGAGCAAGTAAACTTTCTAGGCTACAAAGACAAAATACTGCATATGATGAGAGTTGTCTTCCACCAGGGGTTTGGAATCGGAGGGGGTCACAACCTACTGCGCTGAGTCCAGACGTTGACGAAAATGGAAGAAAAGCTAGGAGAGATTCCCTTAGTCCTGACTCGGCTTCAAGAGGAAGAAGAGATTCGAGAACACATCTCAGTCCGGACCGGTCTGGTGAACGTGATATTAGCCCAGTTCGTCGTTCTAGAAGAGCTTGCTTGCGAAGACAATCAACAAGTATTACCAGAGGTCCAACAGTTAAATCACCAGATTCTTCCAGTTGTTCGAGTCGAGATCCGAGTCCGTGCAATAGAGCTGTGCCGCCTCCAGCGGAAAGCCATAGACCTATGATAAGAAGACAATCAACCACCGAGGAAATTTTAATTGCTAGAGGCTTTAGAAGACAATCAACTACTGAAGAAATGATCAGGTGTAGAAATTTCAGAAGACAGAGTTCACAAAGTGACGACTGCCAAAGATATCGGGGAAGAAGAGACTCTTCTGCTCAAATTCTGGACGGTACAATTGCTTCCATGACGGTCGAGACTTCCAGTACATTCTTCGATTCAAGCACACAAACAGGTGAGTTCACTGTGAAATATAATTCATAGATGTACTTCAATATTCTGATTTGAGTTCTCTGTGTACTGAAACAATATACAAGTAACTACACTCTTGCCCACACTACAACTTGTGTCGTCTGACATATTGTTTCGGGAACGATGTTACCAGTTACGTAGGTCAGCTGGCTATGTAGATCTACCAATGTAATGAGTTCATTGTAGCACTAAAACAGTACTGTAATAAACTTAATTACTAGTCAATTCATTGGAGCCCGGTTCTCTTCTAGAAGGAATCAACTTTTATGCTCCAACCAGGTCTCTCAGGAAACACAGCACTTTCTACCTTTCGAGGAGGAATACACTTGCTGCTCAGAATTCCCCTCTGTATCAGTTATTGAGAGTTTTTCATTTATTTGAGGATGATTGATACCTTTTCTTCGGCAGTCGAGGAACATAAAGAATCGCCTACTAGAGATTTATTTCGATAAATTGTGAGTCGGATATTTGTTGAATATTTTGGTGTGGGTGGTGTTCACTTTTTTTTTGTGTCAATTTTTGTTTTGAATTTTTATAACTTCAGATAATGATATTCTACAGATATATTTGTAATTAATGGTTTTTGCTTAAGCTTTGCACTTCTTTGTTTAAATATCATTGTGAATGCATTTGTGGGTGTGAAAATCACCTGTTTGTATTCCTATTTACAAAATAAAAATAAAAATAAATAAAACAGTAGAGAGATCCAACAACAAAGAATGGTATTGCCCAGAAATAAAAGAATTAGCGAACAAGAAAAGGGTAGCCTACATCAAATACAGAAGCAAGAAAACACCGGAAGAGAGAAGTCGATATATAGAAGTCAGAAACAGGGTCAATGCGGAGATAAGAGACATAAAGCGGAAATACTGGGAACAATTCACTTCGGAGATGGAACACGATCTTTATGGAGCTCAAAAAAAAATCTGGGGTGTGCTGAGGAACAAGAGAAAGGAGGTGGCAGAATACACAAAAACGGTGCAAATCGACGGGAAAACGTGGGAAGAATGTTTCGAAGGGTTGCACTGTGCTCACGAGGAGCAGGAAGATGATCACTATGATGAAGTTGCGGAAAATATAGGGGCGTGCGAGATCACCAACCAGGTAGTAGAAGAAGCAATCCAAAAACTGAAAAATCGTAAATCCCCAGGTCCAGACGAGATACCAAATGAACTTCTTAAGTTTGGAGGACCCCAACTTAGTAACGAACTGAAATCTCTGTTCAACAGAATACTCAACATAGGAAGGGTTCCAGAGGAATGGAAAAAGAGTGTAACAATACCCATCTTCAAGAAGGGAGACAGGAAAAAACCCGAAAATTAAAGAGGAATCACCTTACTAAATTCAACTATGAAGCTTCTCACGAAGATCCTGACGGATATGATACAGCGACACACGAAAATACCCGAAGAGCAGCAGGGATTTAGGAAAAACCGATCAACCCTGGACGCAATATATATAGTCCGGCAGCTTATAGAAAAGTCCATCGAGTACAACAAGCCCATGTACATGTGTTTCATAGACCTGACAAAGGCTTTTGATCGAGTCCAACAGAGAGATGTCACTCGCATCATGAAGAAAAAACATGTCTCTGGTGATATCATAAAAATTATAAGGGAACTTAATCACGAAACATCCACTAGGATAATGACAAACAAGGGTCTCACAAAAGAAATACCAACACCAACAGGAATAAGGCAGGGAGATTCCTTAAGTCCCCAACTATTCAACCTTATAATGGACGACATAATAGAAGAACTGAAGGAAACAACAAGAGGGTATAAGCTGACAACTGGCGAAATAAAGATAATCTGCTACGCCGACGATGCAGTAATTGTGGCTGAGAGCGAAGACGATCTACAGAGGCTCCTGTTTAAGTTCTACACAAAGGCAAGAGAACTTAACATGGAAATATCTACCACAAAAACGAAGTCACTCGTTGTCTCAAAGGAACCTATCAGATGCAAACTTGTAGTTGAGGACCGACCGATTGAGCAAGTCATGACGGTTGCATACTTGGGTGTGTACAGATCTCGTCTAATCAGGACAGAATAAGGGAAATCAGAGACCAAACAAATAAGGCGGCAAGGATATCGGGTGCTCTTAGAGACATTGTGTGGAATAACAAAAACATGCGTAAGGAAGCCAAAACCAGAATATACAAAACTATCGTGAGGCCAATAATGACATACGGGATTGAAACGAGAGCCGTCACTAAACTAATGAAGAGCGCACTACGAACTGCCGAGACGAAAGTGCTCAGAAACGTCCTAGGCCTCACATTACGAGACAGAAGGAGAAACGAAGAAATCCGAAGGGAATGTGATGTTCCGGATATAGTCCGATGGGGTCGCAATAGGAGAAGGTCATGGAATGCCCACGTGGAAAGAATGGGCGAGGGAAGAATTGCGAAGATTGCGAGAGACGGAACACCGGGAACACGCCGACCGTTGGGAAGACCACCAAAACGTTGGAGAGACTCATGGACATCCATCTCCCAGGAGTCATAATTGGAAAACACCAGCCGCAGGCTTAAAATGTGAAGAAGAAGAAGAATAAAACTCATCCCCACACTGTTTCTAGTTATATTTATCGTTTTGAGGTAGTCAGCACTGACATTCGATCCTATCAAATTTCAATACTCATCAATTGCATGTCAATATAATATAATCTGGATATAGTGAAATAATTGTTGAGAGGAAAAGTTTTATTTTCATTAAAAAATAAGGTACTAGAGATTTCCTTCATTCTAATTTTGGATTATTCATGCTATTAGGAAACTGTTTTAAATCTGATCTCCATGCCCTACGTATGATTCAAATTCAAATACCGTAATATGTCAACTTTCGTAACAGCCACACCATCTGCCAAGATACAATACAATAGTCACTAGGATGTATAATCCGAATTTATCATTAAATTTCAACAGTATTTTACAAAATTCGTCTGAAATAGAGAAAATATAGTCTAATACCCGTTGCAGAAGGCAATTCCAACACTCATGCATTCGTGTTTGAATAGGAGCCCATTCTGCAACTTGTTTTAGAATAAACAAGTGAGCCAGCAGATCTACCTAGCCATAGATCCACCTAGCCAGCAAATCAATTAACCGGTAGATCTACATAGCCAGCTGATCTACTTAGCCAGCTGATCTACGTAGCGAGCATATCAATGAACCGGTAGATCTACATAGCCAGCAGATCTACGTAACAGGGAATCCACATTGCTAACAGATCTACGTAACCAGTAGATCCGAATAGCAAATAATTTTATATAGTCCGTAGATCTGCCCATCCGATAAAGATAAATATACCTAGCCAGACCATCCAAAAATGACCATTCAAATTATCAATTTTATTTTCAATATCAACACTGAAATCGTTAATTCACTTATTATCAACTCTTCTTGCATTAACAATATTTGGATATTATACCGCAATTTCAACTGAGTGATCCCTGAGTAGTGATCCAGTTGTAACAATTGTTGTACATTTCAAGAAACTTATCGGAATCTATTCACCAGGCAAAATCCACAGATTTTTTAACAACGCAAGATAATGGTTTTATACATCGAGATTGAATTCGTTAAATTATGATCACAATTTTGATTTGAAAATGGTGAAATAATAATCAGTGATACATTTCTTCAAGAATTCTATCTATGGAAAACTATCCAGCTTGTGCAAAAATTTACTTCAATTTCAAATGAAACAATTCGACGGCCGTACCACGGCATATCATACGGTTGGGACTGGGTTCGTCTGGAGGACATCCGCCACTTGTAAAGGTGATGTTGGGAGACGAGAGGGAAGTCAGAGAGGTCCTGCGGAATAAAGGCAGAATACTTCAGTGTCCACAGTTGCGAAATATCAGGATAGCTGACAATAAGACGCCCTTCCAATTGAAATACCTAGAGGGACTCAGGGAGGAATTGCAGCGTCGTTCTGCTGCCGGTGAACGTGATCTTACTATAAGATATATTCGAGGATCCCCTGAAATAGTTGAGTCCACAATTCCAAAAAAGTAGTTCATGGGTTCTTTAACTGGCTACTTATGTATACGAACTTGGATTCCCTATTGGCAAAATTTGATGATTTCGTTTTAGTCGTTGAGGAGATTAATTCCTCTTTTATTTTTGTATGTGAAACTTGGCTCAGCACTAAAATCCCTGATTCTTTGGTTGAAATCAACGGGTACACCATCTTCCGTTCTGATAGAGTTAACCGCAATGGTGGAGGTGTATGCATTTACATTAAGTCAGAACTTCTTGACTCATTTTCGATCATGCCGTTTTCCCTCGAGTGTCCGAACATCGACGCATTAGCGCTAAAACTGGGATCGGGTTCTATCTCCATAACACTTGCATGTATTAATAGACCCCCCAAATCTACTGGCGCAGATGACCAGATTTTGTTTGAAAAAATTTCTCACTTAGCTGCCACTGTGCCCAATTTAGTTTTGGCTGGAGACTTCAATTTTCCGCAAATAAAGTGGCCACTAATGGACTCAGTTGATCTGCATAACTCAGCAACAAATTTCTCGGACATGATAATCAACTCCAACTTGGTTCAAATCGTGACGGAGCCTACTCGCTATAGAGTAAATCAGACGCCTTCAACTCTTGACTTGATCTTCGCCAGCGACGAGCACCTTCTGACTGCACCCCAGTCTTACCCCCCTGTTGGCAAGTCCGATCATGTGGTTCTAACTTCATCTATTCAGGTCAACATTAGCTCGCCAACCAAAATCAGGAGACTCTCTTACAAGGTGACCAACTTCGAGGCAGTTGCTGAGGATGTAGGTGAAGCAAACTGGGAACTCTTATTTGCTGACAAAAATCCTGACGCAATATGGAACACATTCCATGATCTAGTCTCAACATCTATTTGCAGACACACAACCCTCAAGTCAAGACTTCACAATCAATGCAAACCCTGGATCGACAGTAATCTTTTGAGGCTGATCAAACACAAAAGCAGTCTTTGGAGGCGTTTTCGTCGTAGTCAGAGCCCACAAGATTTCAGAGCTCATAGAGAGTTTTCCAACTATCTCTCTTCCAGCTTGAAGCTTGCTCGGCAGAAATATGAGGAGTCTATCGTCAATGGTGGAAACAAGAAGCGGTTATTTAAGTTTATAAGGAATTCGCTTAACTCCAAGGTTGCTACGCCCCTTCTGCGTCGACCTGACGGGGACACTTGTGCCAATAGCGGGGAAGTTGGTGAGTTGCTGGGACTGCATTTTGCATCTGCGTTCACCATCGGGCCCGATAATGATGTTCTGCCTCCTATCATGACTAATCGAGTTGGCGAATCATCACTTGAGTCTTTGAATTTCGATCCGTCAACAGTCGAATCATACATCAGCCGTCTCGATGCTTCAACTTCGCCTGCTTTAGATGGGATCACTGCGGCTTTTCTGAAAAACTGCAGTTCCTCCGTATCTGTACCTCTAAGCATGATCATGACAGCATCCATGCGGAACGGCGCATTACCTTCTTCTTGGCTTGTCGCGAGCGTTACTCCTGTTTTCAAGAAAGGCGACAAATTGGACCCCAACAACTATCGCCCGATAAGTCTTGTCTCTGTGGCTGCCAAGGTGATGGAGGCAATAATTAGTCAACGCATGTCAGAATTCTTACACACCAACAATGTTATCCCCAGAGAACAACATGGCTTTGTACCAGGTCGATCTGTAATCACAAACCTCTTACACTGCGTGAACGACTGGTCTGCCGCGGTTGACGAAGGGAGGTGTATTGATGTAGTATACTTGGACTTCTCTAAAGCTTTCGACCGAGTGCCACATCGCAGACTGTTACATAAGCTTGAGCACGCAGGTATTCGGGGTGAGTTGCTTCGTTGGATCTCGGCGTTTTTATCCGGTCGATCCTTTCGTGTTCGGGTTGGTGGTGCTTATTCTTCTGATCGGTCGGTTCTGAGTGGTGTGCCCCAGGGATCTATACTTGGTCCCTTGTTATTTTTGGTGTACATAGCTGATATTCCTTCCTTCCTGATGTCACCTAGTTCCTTCTTCGCTGATGACGCCAAACTATATGCTGATCCCTGTACTGGCTCTCATCGGCTTCAGCGTGATTTGGACGAGTTGCGGATCTGGTGTCGTACCTGGTTACTTCCGCTCAACGTTTCGAAGTGCGTTGTGCTGCATATCGGTAGATCAAACCCAAAACTCCGGTATACAATTGATGATATTACCCTACCGAGCGTCGACTCCCATGTCGACTTGGGAGTGGTGGTGACGAGTGATTTGACCTGGTCTAAGCATATAACTGCGGTATGCAGAAGGGCTAATTCATCCTTATATCTCCTGCGTAAATCCTTTTCTCGGTTGTCATTCTCCACATCAATCAAGCTTTTCACAACCTATGTAAGACCAATATTGGAGTTCGCGGGACCTGTGTGGAGTGCCGGGCTAGTTCGCGATCGCCGTTTGCTGGAGTCCGTTCAGAGATCCGCCACGCGTATGTCATTTGGACGAGTGAGACCTTCCTACGATCGGCGTTTGGCTATGGCAAACCTCGAAACCTTTGAGCGGCGCAAACTTCGGGGCGACCTCACCATGACATTCCGTATCCTCAACAACTTTATCAACTACGATTTATCGCATCTTTTCTGTTTAAACACTGATACTCGGTTGCGCGGCCACAACTTGAAGCTGAGGAAGGAGAGGTTCAGTTCTACTGCGAGGAGAAATTTCATCCCCAACAGAGTTTTCGATTGCTGGAATTCCCTGCCACCCAGTGTTGTGAATGCCCCATCAATAAACACTTTCAAGAACCGTTATGATGGTATCTAATTCTGGTTAATTACATTACAGGACCCCTTTTTTTTTTTTTTCTTCCTCCTCAAGATGTTCATTTTTCTGGTTGTTTCGATTTTTTATCACTTTATTTAAACACCCGTACACATGTATTCTTTTAGTACGCAATTGCTTGTATGCCCTGTTGATTATTCTTTATATGTATTGGACTTTATAGAACCCATGTTCTCAGTCCAAAATCTGCTGTAATAATAATAATAATAATAATTCAATGCAACGTATGATAATCCTCAAGAGTTCCATTACTACTTAGATTAATTTCGTAAAGCAAAAACTATCAGAGATTACGTAGAATACCTGATAGTAGGAAGTGAGCTATTATACGGTGTCCATGTATGTCTTTGGAGAGATATCGTGTTTTTCGGCATAAATACAGATTTTTTATGCTAAACCTATTCTTGGGTTTTGGATCGCATTCTCTTTATAAAACTGTCTTTCTTCCCGAATAATAATAGCATATTTTTCTCAAATGCCATCTACATAGGGATTTATTGGAAATTAATTTCCAAAACAAAGACAATTGGTCGGAAATTGCACGAAAATGTCGTACAAAATTTGGTCGCAAAGACGGACCAAGATTGCCGTATTTGGGGCTTAGAAAACCCCAACGTGGTCTTAGAGAAGCCAATGCACCCATTACGAGTGACTGTTTGGTGCGACTTGTGTCAATTGGCCGCCAAGAAGCTGCGATTTGACACAGTTGGACTCTTTTCTTTGTGGCGCCGTTAAAGACATGTGATATGCCGACTAACCAGAGACAATTCAGCATTTGAAGGCCAACATTCGACCCTATACACTCGAAAAAGGGCTCGAAAATTGGTCCGATCGAATGGGGGTACTGTGAGGCCAGCCGCGGCAGCCATATGAATGAAATAATATTCCATTTATAACCAGAATAATTGTACCTCGTACAAAAAAAAATTAATTCGACAAATTTCTAACCGTTTTTGTTTTATTGCATTTTAAAATTTAAACTTTTAAATGGCCCACCCATTATTTTCGCATAATGATTATTACCTACCGCGTAATCTTTATATCTTATTCCGATCTTACCGTTCAGATATTTGTTCCTTTGCTTGAAATCCCTTCGGGAATGGAATTCGTCTGAATAACTGGCAAAATATCATCTAATATATTGTTAAACCGATACGGAACTAATGATTTAACCATCTCCAAGCGAATAACCTTGTTATTCGAATATATTCGAACAAATTATTCCTTTAAAACAATGTTTGACATTGTCTTCAAAGCTTCTCGATTTGTCAAATTTGACTTCGGTGAGTAACGGAAACGCACGACAGCGTCATTCGTTGGAAAAGTCAGCAAAAATTCTGTGTGGTTGGAATTTCGAGGGAAAAGTTTTTGCGATGTTAATTCAAAGAAACCGAAATTGTTTTTCGAAAAATGGAAGTTGTACTGGAGTCGTTAACTCTTTTGTCTTTCCGTTCCTACTCAAATATCCTCCCAAACTTCGCCGAACCAGCCACGCATAAAGGCTCCTTTTTCCACCTTTAGCAAAAATGACGTTTTTGCCCAAATTAACGTTTTTTTTTTCAAATAGACGCCACGTTTTTTGGCCAAGACGGAATAAGTCACGCATAGAACTTTCTGTCTCCCTTTCTCTCTCCGATGGTACCTCCTTTTTTCGTCCAATTTTCACGAACGTAAACGGGAAAAATCTTCAAAAAAAAGCCTTTTCCGAAAAAAGTTGATCTCCTTCGGTGGTAGGTCCTTATGTCAGTTATTCTTTTAGTATTATTAACTATTATATTCTGTGGCTGTACGCATATTGCATACGTAGACTTTCTTGGGTTTTTAAATAGGTTGTAAAAATTTACGGGGCGGATTTCATTATTCATCTTCGGTGATACATGCATATCGATGGCTTAAAGCACAGAAATTGTATGGCCACTTTTTGCCAATGTTCGGGTAAAGTGATATTTTGAACGTAGGAAGATAGATATGGAGTTTGCAAAAATATTATAACGAAAAGTAAATCTTACTTCTCGTTATTCTGGACATACAATATTTGCACAGACTCTATATCTGTCTTCCTATGCTCAAAATATCACTTTATCCTACCATTGACAAAAAGTGGACATCATATATGTGCTTTAAACCATCGATATATAATATATATCGATATATATAATAAGAATCATATTTATCAATGAAAATTTTCTTTATATTATATCTAGGTACAGGGTGGCCCAAATTGAACACTTTTGAAGAGGAAGTCCTATTTCTGTACTAGATAGACAAAAACTGATGTCAGTGATGTTTGAGCGCCAATTGTCATGTGTAACTCATTGGTGAAAACCGCATTTCGATAGGTATCTATAACCGTTACATAGTTACCGGGTGTTTTTCGAAACTGTTCAGTTTCGAAATATTGTTGTAAGTTTTCTTCTGTTGAAATTTTCTATTTCCACAAGAACATTCTCGTAGTAACTTCTTACGTAGAATATGACGTCAATAAATTTTCCGCAAACTTTGTTCTATGAGATATCGTTAGAATTTTTTTTTCAAATAGGACTCCCCGTATATACAGTGCTTCCCAACAACTCCCCACCAAGAGGGACTTTTCTTTTCCATTAATATTTCCGAATTTTAATAATTTCAAAAAGTTGGAGCATCAAAAATGATATAAAACTCGGCCAACTGAGACTTCTGGTTCGAGCGGAAATCGCCATTTTCGGACAAAAATGTCCATTATCTTGGAAAATTCGAAATTTTTTTGTGAAGCGCTTTAAGTTAACTTGTTTGAAATTACAATTTAGACTCATCTGCCAAATTTCAGCTCGGAAAACCATCAAAAATATTTTTTCTTTTTTTGCTCATAACTTTTTCAAAAATTTAATAATTACCAAACTGTTTTTTTGGCGACTAGACAACATTTGTGTGAACATGAACATAATTGTAGCTAGTAAATTTAGTTTGAACTTGATTTTTCGACATCTGTTCGAATTTTCCCTCCAAAGTCGTTTCATTCTGGTGCAAAGTTGCTCCTAGTCATATTTTTGCCATTCAAATCTTTAAATATCACGTTCAATTCACATCCGAGAATCCCAAGAATGCAGATCTTACTTCAAATTGCCAATTTAAAGTTAGATTTTTTTGCGCGTATGTTCTGGGGAACATCGCGTTATAGTTTTGCCCAAATGTGAAATTTAATTCTGTTGTGCCGTCCGGCCGTTGCCACGATAACTTGAGAACGGAAGGAGCTAGCGACTTGAAATTTTCAGAGTAGGTGGCGGATCCCAATACGACGGACAAGTTCGTTAATGGGTATAATCGGTCCAATGGTTTCCGAGTAATAATTTTGGTTTCAACCAAAATGAATCCGATCGAATTCAAACTTGGTGAATAGTTGTAAAATATAGACCTGAGCACGTTTGTGAAATTTTGTGAGAATCGTATCGCTAGAAAATTATTAAAAAATCATTAAAAAATATTTTTGTTGTCACGATAACCTGAGAACGGAAAGAGATAGCGGCTTGAAAATTTCAGGTTAGGTTGTGCATCTGAATGCGACATTTGAGATTGTTTATGAGCATAATCGTCCAAATGGTTTTAGAGTTATAGCCATCTGAAATTTTCTGAAATTTGGTTGTTTTTTGTTCCTCATTAACTCGAAGAATGCAAAACCGATTGAATTCAAACATGGTTATTCGTTGTAGAATGCCAACGCAAAAATTCTTGTAGAATTTCGTGAGGATGGTATAACTGAACTTTGAAAAAAAAAATAATTAACAATAATTGAAAAAAATTCTATATCTCATAAACTATTCGTCTGGCATGGCTGAAATTTTGGAAGAGACTTCAGAACCTAACTCTACTGCAGAGTCCAAGTTTGAACACGATAGGATCCATATTGTTGGAGAACCGAGCAGCCTTTTGTGAGTTCGGTAGCTGGATGCGAATCGTCCTATGGTCTATGGTCGTATTTTTGCGAGAACCTTCAAAAATATGAATGTCATGATGACATATTTTTGCGCGTATGTTATGGGAAAATCGTGTTATTTCATCACAAAACTATGGGAGATTATAGCCCTACATTAGCGGTCAGACCTGGTTTTGAAAGAGATCCTCCTTAGGAGGAGGCAACTAAATATTGAAGGGATTTCTATGAACAAGAGTGAATATCTTTGAGAAATATAGAAGGCGATTCTTCTTCAAGAGATCCATGTGCCTTCAGAGGAGTATATTTGGGAGAGGGGACTTTTGAAAGGTTATGTATTATTTTTAATATGATATCGCTGAAATTTTGCTGAAGGCTTCTGATCTTGTAAGGTGAGAGGCTCATTTGTGGATATTAAATCTCGTGATGGGTAGAGAGGAATTTTAGGCCAGTTTCTCTATCACTAATGAGAATACATCTTTATGTTTCACCTCATCACCTTTAGATCTATCAATGGACATTTATTGGTTAAGAATAAGTAATTTAATATTACTGGAATTCAATTGAATTTCATTCGATATGTTAGTATCTAAACTTATAATTTTCTTTACTTTGATTATTTAAATAAGACATTAATTCCAGTAAAATTTTTCAAGAATAATTATGTATTCATCTCCTAAAGAAGAATTGAAGGTAGACAATGATGTGTTAATTTTTTCATCATTGCTTTCTACCCTGACTTCACGAAAAAAAAATTGGTTCAAGCACTGACGTGAAGTCAGGAGCTTTTGCGCGTATGTTCTATTGTCCATTCTCCTGTATTGGACACTTTTAATCGAATTTAACATGGTGAATTTTATTGTCTATTCTCCTGTATAGGACAGCCTTAATCGAATTCGCCATGGTAAATTCGATTAAGAGTGTCTAATACAGGAGAACAGACAATAGAATTCACCATGGTAAATTCGATTAAGATTGTTCAATACAGGAGAATGGACAATAGAACATACGCGCAAAAGCTCCTGAATTCACGAAAAAAAAATTCGTTCAAGCACTGACGTGAAGTCAGGAGCTTTTACGCGTATGTTCTATTGTCCATTCGCCTGTATTGAACACTCTCAATCGAATTTACCATGGTGAATTCTATTGTCTATTCTCCTGTATTAGACACTCTTAATCGAATTTACCATGGTGAATTCGATTAAGGCTGTCCAATACAGGAGAATAGACAATAGAATTCACCATGGTAAATTCGATTAAAAGTGTCCAATACAGGAGAATGGACAATAGAACATACGCGCAAAAGCGCCTGACTTCACATCAGTGCTTGAACCAATTTTATTTAAATTTGTCAGGAATATCCAACCTTCAATTTTGACGCCAGTGAATTATTTTCTATGATGACAGATTTGTGAAAATTCGAACAAATTTCCAAAAACTAAATTCAAACAAAAATTTTCATGACATTCTAATAATGTCACCAAAATAAATGCCCTTTGGTAATTATTCGATATTTAAAAGATTCCTAAGCAAAAAAAGGAAAAATTAGTTTTCACTATTTTCTGTCCTGAATTTTTGCGCATTTATGCAAGTTGTAATTTCAAACAAATTTACCTAGAGCGTTTCATATAAAATGTTAAAAATTTCCGAGATATTTGACATTTATGTTTAAAAATGGCGAATTCTGCTCAAACTGGAAGTCGCAGTTGCCGAGTTTTATATAATTTTTTATCAATATTGATGCACCAACTTTTTGTAAAATATGAAATTCGAAAATATTTTTATAAAAGGAAAGTCCCTCTTGGTGGGGAGTAGCTGGGAAACACTGTATATATACATATTTCGATAGAGCTTGAAATGACAATTCCAAATATATAGAATTACTGCAGTTTGTTTTGTTGTTCATTTTCAATTTAATTTCTTGCCATTTTTGTAATTGTCGTTTGTATTATCGTTTCTTACTATTTTTAAATATAGCCAGCCAGCCAGCCAGCAATCAATGTTCGTATTATTTTATTTTCAACGCCGCACTGTCGCACAGTTCAAAGCTTACTTATCCACGAGATGAAATATGAAAATTCCATATCTCGAACATGCCTTCAGAAGATAATCAATCATGCTATATGTTTCGATTGAAAATTTCAAGCTCTTTCGAAATTTACCATTTGAAATTATATTTCCATAACAATAACTCAAAAAATATAAGTTTCCGGCAAATGCATTAACGTCATTGAATTCTGTGTAAGAATTTGCTACTAGAATGAATTTACAGAAATACAAAATCTTTGCATGCATCCTGCATCTTTAATTTATCTTTACATTCTCCGGATGTTTTGTCCCACATCACTGGTTTAGATTTACAGCAGAAATCAGTCGATCCACATTTGGTAAACCATCATTTTCTCATGAATACGTAGATAGCAACAATATCCCGAAAATATCTATGTTTATATTTCTATATTTGAACAATTTGATAAATATTGAAAATATCTGCACAGAACGAGACAGAAAAAACATGTAAATATTTATTACTTTATGGTTGAAACCGAAACTAAACCTCGTTTGTCTGAACGCCCCAGTTGATCTGTATCCCCTCACGAATCCAAACCTGATTGAAACCTATTCGTGTCGAGGGAGTATTCGGTGCTATACGGTTTCTATTCGGTACCGAATCTGAACCGAAGCACCGTTTCACACTTGTCGCCAGCGACCGAATGGAAACCGAAAACGAACCGATCTGAATGGAACCGTATGTATGTGAAACAAGCCTAAGGATGATAGATATCGACATGCGGTTTTCGCCAATGAGGATCTCATGAAAATAAGCCTTCAGACACTGACATCAGTTTTCATCTATCTAGTACAGAAATAGGACTTCCCCTTGAAAAGCGTCCAACCTTGTATATTAAGAGAGGGTGTCGAGCATTGAAGAGGTGCATTGTACTATGGGTAAAATGTAAAATGATATTCAATATTTTCTCTTCGACGATTCAGCATGGGATGTACTGATGGACGAATATTGCTTTGATTTTTTAATTCTACGGATTAACAAAATTTACAGAAATATTACTATCGTCAGACGGATTTCATTGATATTAAATATGAAGAAAAAAAAGTATTAACTTGCATCAGGAGCCTTTGCGCGTTCGTTCATTCAATTAATTCCACTGATAATTTATTATATCATACACTATTGAAATTTATGGTTGGGTTATACATTGGAATAAATACATAAACCCCACTACTATTCAAAGAACGTCACTTTTAGAAGCAAATCTATAGATTTTTTATGTTTGATGAGGAATCAAAACAATCTCAAAGTATTGTCGACTATCTATTTTATTGTTCAGTGGCCTAAGATAATATTTAACGGGAACGACATTCATATAGCAACGAAGTTGTTTGCTTGTGCAGGTGCACTTATCTATTGAATAACTTCAACCGTCGATAAAATGTTCATTTTCAAGATAAAAATGTCGTATAACATAGGTTCAGAAACGCTTTATATCCAAGCTGCAGGGTGTTCAAGTTTTCAACTTTTTTCATGTTTTGCGCTTATGCTCTAGAGAACAGCGCGACAACAAATAAACCAAAAATCAATACAATCTACATTCTAACTACAATCTAATTGGTGATACGAATTTAATCATTCATATTTGGGAAATTCCATGGGATATACACTGATCACCTAAATACAGCATGCCCAATAACAAGATTAACAGATAAAAAAATTAAAAATTTAAATCAGTCAACTCCAATCGTCAGAGAACTAAAAAACACACTGGACATCCTACTGGTTCTAAGTGAGAAGGACAGTAGATGGAAAGGAAAATATAAGGAGGTCAAAAGAGAATATGATTCAGCTTTGAATCAACAAAAAATAAAATCATTTGAAGAGATTATAAATAAATCTGACAATAAGAACAAGGCTACCTGGTCAATAATAAATTCATTAAAAAATAAAAATAAATCAAATGACCTTCCAATGAAGGGGAACCCAGAAAAAATAGCTAATGATATGAACGACTTCTTTGTAAACAGTGCATCCCAGCTGACAAAAAATATTTTCAAGAGAACCTTATATCAATGTGTTGGAACAGGGCAATCAGAAATAATATTTCAACCAAAAGCATTGTCTATCGAACAACTGAGATCAATAATCAGGAATATGAAAAATAAACACAGTAGTGGAATCGATGGCATTCCAAACAGTTTGATCAAGCAAACATCTGATGGCATTATAGAACCCTTACTGTTCATTGTGAACAACTCCATCAGAACAGGAGTTTTCCCAGATAGTTTGAAAACAGCAGTGATAGTTCCAGTATATAAAGGTGGAGATGAAACCAACTATGGCAATTATAGACCTATCAGCCTGTTATCCTCGTTCTCCAAAATTTTTGAGCAAGCTTACTGTAAACAGCTAATGGAGTTCCTTATCGAAAATGCTCTCTTCAAGGAAAGCCAACATGGATATCTAAGGGGTAGGTCCATCCAAACAGCCATTTATCAATTTATAAAAAAAGTTACTGCCGCCTTTGAGGATGGTGATTTGGCTCTCGGATTGTTTTTGGATCTCTCCAAGGCATATGACTGTTTAAATCAGGAGGTTCTACTCAGTAAGCTCCAGTGTTGTGGAATCAAAGGATCATCCCTCCAATGGGTCAGCACATATCTACAAGGTCGAACTCAACTTGTGAGAATATTTATGAGTGGCAAGGAGACGAGGTCAGATTTAATGAATTTAAAACTAGGTGTGCCCCAAGGAAGCATTGCTGGACCACTTTTCTTTCTCATATACTTAAACGATTATGGGATCAAGGTCAAGTGGGACAGCAAAAACGTTATGAGTGTACATTATGCTGATGATACAAATCTATTAGCTGTGGAGTCATTATGGCCAAATCTGAAACTCCTGGTATCACAGGTAATGAAATACACCGAAACATGGTTCACAGAAAATAACCTTATACTGAACAACGAAAAAACCAAGTTAGTCCTTTTTCATCCCGTCCACTCAGGAATAGATAGTTCAGGGGATGTAGTCTTGAATGGCTGCAAGTTTGCAATATCTGAGCATACAAAGTTTCTTGGGATGGTTATAGACCACGAACTCAACTGGAAGGCACACATAGACAATCTATGTGGAAGAGTAGGGTCATCAATTTATGCTTTTTCGATTTTGTCAAAAATTTTGAAAACTATTTACCACGCCACTATTGAATCAAAACTCAGATTTGGCATAATATTTTATGGATCTGGAAATTTGTCACCATTATTTACCTCACAGAAAAGAGCGGTTCGAACACTTACCGGAATGAAATATCGAGAATCCTGTGTTCAGGAAGAATGGCATCTTAACAATTTATGCTATGTATGTGCAGGAATGCTTACTGTTTCTCCACAAGAATAGGTGTATGTTTGAAGGATTCAGAAGTAACCATGCTTACAGAACAAGAAGTCAGAATTATAATTACCCCAAGTGTAACCTTACAACTACTCAAAACCAGCTAGAGTATAGATGTTTAAAATTATTCAATGGTCTATCTCCAGAAATTAAAAACATAAGAGATTTAAAAATTTTTAAAAAACGTATATTTAGGGAACTATTGGAATTAGAACCTTACTCAATGGATGACGTTAATTGCAGCTCATAATGTAGTATGACATTTTTTCTTTGGACACTGTTTCATTTCATAGAACTTTCTTGTTGTCTAAACACTGTAAGGGAAATGATTTGAAATAAAGAAACTTATTATTATTATTATTATTATTATTTGTTTCTTTCTCAGTTTGACATAACTACAAAATTATTGAAAATAAATATTGCAATTGCCGAAATTCTACAACGTTTGTAATTTTTACACTCAGTCATACAATTTCGAAAACATGCGTGATTCTTGAGTATTTTGAAGGTATTTGATTTTTCACATTGAATTTTTTCCATTGGGATTAAAATTTTGGAGAAATGCAGATGATTTTTAGAAAGAATATATTTTTTAGGTGTAGGAATTTAATATGAAATATCCCTGCAATTTCATTAAGGAATTTCATTTCACGACCTTCCGAACTGAGATGAAAATAATTAATTTTGATAATTTTCCGCTTCATCGGAATTTGTGCGATCATCATGAAAAATTTTGAGGTTGACAGTTCCATCTGAATGAAATGTTGGTTCGTCACTAAAGGAAATTCAAGCTGGATAACCTTCATCGGCAATGCAAAGGTCCATCATTTGTTCGCAAAACTGATTTCTGAGGTCAAAATTTAATCTTCTCAAAACCGCTATAGTTCTCGAAAACAAATAATGAAATGTTATTTAACTAACAGAAACCTGAGTTACTGGTTCAGCATTAGGATATTGTTCTTTGAAATAATCAGAAACTCGTTAATGGGTACTTGTTCTATCTCTACAACTGCTAATAATCAGAATTTCTATTCTGTCTGATGCCGATAAACGCTGAATCATTTTTAACTTTCTATTATAAGCTTCATCTGTATGTTTGCTTGTTTGTTTGTGAGCGACTTCTTTGAACGTGAGTTTGACACACTTTAGACGATCAGATTCGATTTAAACTTCGCAGAGTTTTCACGAGACGATGAGATTACAATAATTTGATAAGATCAGCCCATTATCCTGACGAGGATTGCCAAAATTAATAAATTTCGTTGGGGATTTCATGTTACCAGCACCTTCGCCCGTTCGCAATACATACAAAATTGTTCTCTCGCGAATTCTTTGAAAATCGATTACAACGCTTTCATAAGCTTCACTTATTGTTTGCCTGTTTATTTGTTTGTATCCCAACTTTTTTGAACGCGATTTGAACCCAATTTAGACTATCAGATTTCATTTTGCAGACTTTTCAGAAACTGATGACATTACAGTAATTCGATAAGAGTATTCCATTATTCTGACTGGGATCGCCAGGATTAATACATTTCGTTGGGGACCCTCTGCATGAGAGAAAGAGTTAGCGTGCGATCTGCGCATGCATTAAATCGAACTTAAAACGAGAAAATAAAAAATTATAATAATAATAATAATGAATTGCCGTTATTTCGTACAAAGTACCATGCAAATACGGAGACGAAGTTTAGCTTTCGCTACTCATAGTTAACCTCCACTATGTTATTCACGAAACTATAAGTTGATAAAAAAAATGAAATGAAGAAATGAACAAAAACGCAATTAATCAGCAATTAAAAAAAATGTTAGATAATTCTGTCAAACCCAAAAAAACCAAAGATTGAATTTAATAAACTAAAAAACATGCTTTAATGATACTAAAAAGTATGAAATAGTTTTCGAACATTCAAACAAAATGATTGACAAAAAATTTTAGTTTTACTTAGAGAAGAGCGTGGGGTGCTCAATAATATCAGTTCTTGAAAATATTCGATCAGTACAATCAGTGAAAAAATAGTTAGGAAATCGTGCGATTCATAAAATATTTCAAAAAACGTTGCGCGAAAGGACGAGAAATATGGCACAGAGAGTCCCACGCTTTTCTCTAAATAATACTCACGTTTTTCGTCCATCATTCTGCTTAAATGCTAAAAAATTATTTTATACTTTTTAGTTCGATTTATCATTAAAGCCTGTGTTTTAGTTTTTTTAAAATATAATTTATTAGTTCAGTTTTTAACAGTCGGTGAATGAAAAATAACAGACTGATTCGAATTTAATTCAGATACGACTACCATTTCCAACGATTTTCAAAATATTTACTATAGGCTAGTTGGTACTGGGAGAACACACAAGACATCCAGATGGTCTGAAATATTATTTGTGAGTTTAACTATTTGTATTTATTTTGCAAAAAATGCTTATTTGATGAAGACTCAATGTATATTCCGAAATGTGAGTGAAGTGCGAAAAATCTCAGAAGCTTGTTCCGATATTGGTTTATTATTATTATTATTATTAATACATCATCAAGAGTAGAGGTATACACCTATATACTCAAACAAAAATAAAATAACATTCGATTGAAGTGAGTTAATGAAAGAAAAATAAGATTTGTGAGACACATTTAATTTGAAAATATTTTCATGTATTTCAAATTCAAATAAATTATATCTCAAGAATTATTCATATAACTAACATTACATGTGTATTGCTGAATTCAGAATTTTATGATCTATTCGTGTCAAGAAAAAAATAGCGGCTCAAAATTTAAGAGAATATCAATGACGTCACTGCTTGGTAACGGGAAATGGTAGAAAAAAATTGGTTCAAGCACTGACGTAAAGTCAGGAGCTTTTGCGCGTATGTTCTATTGTCCATTCTCCTGTATTGGACACCCTTAATCGAATTTACCATGGTAAATTATGTTGTCCATTCTCCTGTATTAGACACTCTTAATTCGAATTTACCATGGTAAATTCGATTAAGGGTGTCCAATACAGGAGAATGGACAATAGAACATACGCGCAAAAGCTCCTGACTTCACGTTAGTGATTGAACAAATTTTTTGTTCGTAATTTTTTTGAAATTTTCTGGGGGTACGGTTCTTACAAAAAATTTTTTTCGTCATTTTTTTCTAATTTTCTAGGGGTACGGTTCTTGAAATATTTTAAACACGTCTTTATGTTGATTTTCTACTAATAGTTACCAAGCTTCAATTCGATAGAATCTTTATTTTTTGAGTTATCGTGGAAATAATATTCCAGGTGGGTATAACTCGGAAGCCGTTAAACCGATTTTGCCCAAAATCGAACTTAACTCTCCCATTCGGATACGCAACCTACCCTGAAAATTGCAAGTCCCTATCTCCTTTTGTTCGAAGTTATCGAGGCAACGATCACCCATCTACTGAACTTACACAAGGCTGCTCGAATCTCCAACAATATTTAACCGATCGTGTTAAAAGCAGAAGAGTTGGGTTCTAAAGGCTCTTGCAAAATTTCAGCAATTTCAGACGAATAGTTACTGATATATAAAATTTTTTTTTTAATGTTCAATGATTTCTTAAAAATTTTCTACATAACTATCCTCACGAAATTTTGCAAGAATTTCCGCGTTGACATTCTACAACTAACAACCATGTTTCAATTCAATCGGTTTGGTATTTTTCGAGTTAATCAGGAGAAAAAAACAACCAAATTTCAGATGGCTATAACTCTGAAACCGTTTGGCCGATTATGCTTATCAACAAACTTCAAATGTCGTGTTCTGATGCACATCCTAACCTGATAACTTCAAGCTGCTATCTCTTTCCGTTTCCAAGTTATCGTGACAACAAAAATATTTTTTAATAATTTTCTAGTCATATGATTCGCACAAAATTTCACAAACGTGCTAAGGTTCATATTCTACAACTACTCACCAAGTTTCAATTCGATAGGATTTATATTGGTTGAAAACAAAATTATTACTCGGAAACCATTGGGCCGATTATGCCTATTAACGAAATCGTCCGTTGTATTGGGATGCGCCACCCACCCTGAAAATTTCAAGTCGCTAGCTCTTTCCGTTCTCAAGTTATCGTGGCAACGGCCGGACGGCCGGCCGGACAGAATCGAATCGAATTTGACCTCAAATTCTTCATTGGGGAGTCGAACTAAATAGTTTGAGACCATTTTCGTCAAAAAATTCGAGAATTACAGACATTTGGGCAAAATGATAACGCGATGTTCCCCAGAACATACGCGCAAAAATGAAAATGTTCCTTAAAAAGTAAATTACTTTCGCCTATCAAACCATTTGTTGATATTCCTGAAAGGGGAGAAAATAAATCCATTATTCCATACTTTCGACGCTTACTTTATATTTGTTAATATGCATTAAATCCGCTCAACAATCTTCAAATCTCTTATCCTCGATAACAGATTGACTACTTCCAGTCTATTAGAGACGATTAGCGATCGCCTTCACGCTGTGTCATGAGCGCAATTTATCTAGCGAATTCTCATTATTTCGACAACAGACTTAAATGTGCGCGTCGGCATTTCAGTAATATCTGTGATAACACAGTCGAAATCGATCGGGGGTGGGGTTCTTAACGTCCCGACGCTACTTCAGTGGCCCCGTGGCATTCCGAACACGTGGAACGATCTTTCGCGACTCATCAGTGATCCAACATTTTCGTGTCATGACTAGGTTATTGGTGAAATTTCTGATCGGAATCATGATTTGCCAATAGGCCGTCAAGACGGGTGTTCTACCAGCTGAATTGGAATTAACCGCGCGCGGACAGGTTGGATGAATCGGAGAATACCGAGTGGAGGAGCCTTCTCCAGGCCTACGTGACTCGAAGGTACGAGCATTCCTGCTGAAAACATTAGAAACTTCACCAATATTCCCTAAAATTTCACGCTTAAATACATTTGAACACTTCCATTCAAAGGGTGCAGCATTCACATGAAGTAAACAAGCCCTGGACCTTTTAGGTTATACCTCCTGAATTCACATAAAAAGGGAAAAAATCATGTTATATAACGTACGAAAGTCTCATTGAACTCATTGAATAGTTCGAATATCGCGTTGTACGTTTCATGCGAGCTAAGATGAATAAACATTAGAGTCTTCTTTACAAACCACCAGTTGCGTTTATATCATCAAGTAAGTGACGTATTGATTCACAGAGTGGCAAGTGTTTGTTTGTGGGCGGTGCTGTGAAGGAAAATTTGGCTTTACGGAAATGTGCTGGGAATTGAATATCCTCAGGAGATCTGTGAACAAGGGTTTCGTACCATAACAGTTAAACCACGAACTTCATAATATTTTAATGAGAACGTGTGGATTCTAGATTGTGTTTTTCTAAGTTCAGAAATAGAAATGGAAATAAAACATCCAAAAATTGATGAAATGTTATTTTATTATTTTATTTACGAGAATTACATGCCACAATTATTTGAACTGATTTTTGATGATGTGACCAACCCTTACGAATCGCAACCGATCAGTCCAATTTTTAACCACTTTTTCCAATCGTTTTTGCTTCATGTCATCAGTTGCTCAATATTGTTCTCCAACACTTTCAGAGTTCTGAGTTATTGGTTTCTCAGCATACACCATGGATTTATCATGCCCCTGAAAAAAATAGTTGGGTTATCACGGTTATTCTAATTTACATATATTTTATTGTAATATGACAACCGTTTCGCTAGCACAGAAGCATCATCAGATATTTATGTTCAACTAAAAATATTCAATAGTAGTAGTTATTTTGGCCAATTGTTCATTTAGTATTATTTCAGTTTGATTTTATCTATTTATCTCCAGCGAATCAACATGCGTTGATTTCGAAGAAAATATAGTTAAACAGGAAAAACTTTCCAGAAGAGAATATGAGAACATCTGAAGGTGTTCCTCAACGGCCCAAGTATTTCGACAATTATGATCTAGACATGCTAGAGTCGCTGTAGAAGTGCGGATGCAATCAAATCGGAATATCCCTAAATTAAAAAATATTCCTACATAATTCACCACTGTTGAATATTTTTAAATGAGCTGGAATTCCCAAGGAATTGCATTCAGTAATCAGTTGAATTGTATAGCTACTCTAATATATGAGCTTATGAAAGCCATAAAACGGGTTTGTCGGTAATTTATGAATTTTTCACCGAAAATAGTCTCAAACGATTGGGTTCGACTCTCTGATGAAGAATTCGAGGTCAAATTTGATTCTGTCGATCCGGCCTGCCGTCCGGCCGTTCCCACGATAACTTGAGAACGGAACGAGCTAGCGACTTGAAACTTTCAGGGTTCTAAAGAAAAGAGACCGATACACATGATCAACCACGGGACGTATTCAAATAAAACCAACCAGCCTGCTGGTGAATTATTGAGTAATTGGAATGACTCCTTTTTGGCGCACTGTTGAGGTGAACATAGTGCATATCAATTCGCACAAATGTGTGTATTTTCCGCATACTTGGCCAAGTCTCAAACGATTTGTTTCAACTCACTGATGAAGACTCCGAGGTCAAAATAAATTCTGTGCGACCATCGGCACGAATACGCTCGAGCGCACTTGGAGAGTTGAAATTTTAAGAGTAGGTCCAATACGCCGGCTAAGTAAGTTAATGGGCAACATCCACTGAGTGGTTTCGGAGTTATAGCCTTCTGAAATTTTATTTTCGCAATAGCTCTAAAAAATTGGTTCAAGCACTGACGTGAAGTCAGGAGCTTTTGCGCGTATGTTCTATTGTCCATTCACCTGTATTGGACACTCTTAATCAAATTTACCAAAATTTACTAAATTTGATTAAGAGTGTCCAATACAGGAGAATGGACAAATAGAACATACACGCACAAGCGGGTCTATATTTTTTGAGTCATCAAGGAAATAATATTCCAGATGGGTATAACTCCGAGACCGTTGAGTCGATTATGGTCAACAGCAAACTTAACTCTCCCATTTAGATGCGCAACCTACCCTGAAAATTGCAAGTCCCTATCTCCTTTCGTTCGGGAGTTATTGAGGCTCGGTCACCCATCCAGCTACTGAACTGACACAAGGCTGCTCAGATCTCCAACAATATAGATCCGATCGTATTCAAACTTGGAACTTGGTAGTAGAAATAGGTTCTGAAAGCTCTCGCAAAATATCTGCCATGTTGGATGAATAGTTTCTGAAATATAGAATTTTTTAAATGATATTCAATGATTTTTGAAAAAATTTCTGGTTATACGATCCTCACCAAATTTTGCAAGAATTTTCGTGTTTGCATTCTTCAACTAATAACCATATTCAAATTAGATCGGTCAGGTATTTTTCGAGTCATTAAGGAAATAACAACCAAATTTCAGATGGATAACTCCAAAACCATTTGGCAAATTATGTTTATAAACAAACTCAAATGTCAGACTCAGATGCACAACCTAACCTGAAAATTTCAAGTCGCTATCTCTTTTCGTTAGGTTATCGAGACATAAAAAATATTTTTCAATAATTTCTTTTAAATTTTCTAGTGATACAATTATCACAACATTTCACAAACGTGTTCGGATTTATATTGGTTGAAAACAAAACTATTTCTCGGAAACCATTGGGCCGTTTATACCCATTAACGAACTTGTCCGTCGTATTGGGATGCGCCACCTACCCTGAAAATTTCAAGTCGCTAGCTCGTTCCGTTCTCAAGTTATCGTGGCAACGGCTGGCCGGACGGCCGGCTGGACAGACAGAATCAAATTTAACCTCAAATTCTTCATCAGAGAGTCGAACCCAATGGTTTGAGACCATTTTCGCCGAAAAATTCGAAAATTACAGACATTTGGGCAAAATGATAACGCGATGCTCCCCAGAACATACGCGCAAAAATACTGATCTGATCGAATTAAAGCGCGGTAGTTAGTTTAAAAATACTGACACGAAGACTCATATAAAATGTGAGCATCACATGACTGGAAAATTAAAAAAAATATATTTAATCTCAGTCAGTCTGTATCTCAGAAACGATCTGTTAGATGTCATTGAAATTCTGCAAGAGCCTTCAAAAACTTATTTCTAAATGAAGTTCTATATTTGAACTCGATCGGATCTATATTGGTGAAGACATTGCCAAAATATGGAAATATTAACAACGATCGAGATATACTGGTCTACGGGTTTTACACTCGACCAACGAAGTTGTAGATAGTTTTTGATTTGTGAAGACAGAATTCAATGAATCTTGTGCATACTGCATAGATCGGTCGAAGTCAAATTTGACAAGTCGATACGTCAGTAATATCACTCGTTCAATGCCTAGTGATAAATGGTATATCTTGTCTATGATATGTACCTCATTTTACAGCCAAGTGGTCGATTTAAACTTGATCGAATAACATGAAACATGATGAATTATTGATCTTTATAATTTGTTTTCCAATTCTATCGAGATAATATGTTTGAGAAAAGGATTATGGACGGAATTTTGTCGATATTTTCATGAAATTACGTGAGTATTTCCGTATATTGTTAGATATTAAAAAAATTACTGCTATAGAGGGAGTTTTTGATAAAATGTCAATTGATAGTTCCTCATGGATTGCACAACCGTACGATTCAACCGATTTGTGTCATAGGAATAATTCTCTGAATAAGCTTTTGAAAATTAACTAATATAGGTGCTTTTTGTCTTGTGAAACAATTGTACGATTGAACATAATTGTGTCCACAACAAACACAGCACTTTTTATTTTTGACTCAACTGTGAATGTATGTACACAGCACTGTTAATTTTCCAACCAACATTGAATGTATGTATTCGAATGGGATCTTACGCCACTACAGACACAGCACTGTTTATTTTCTACCAAACAGTGAATGTATGTTTTCGAGTTGAAACTAATCGTTTGAGACAATTCTGATCCAAAAAGTGGACCAGTTTTTTAGGATGCTTGCTTTTACAGTCGTATTGATATTCTTGAAAATATTGGAAATATTATTGTTTTTTCTGGAGCTAAGGAGCCTTGGGTGAGTTCAGTACCTGGATGGGTGACCGCTTTGGCTATAAATTTGAACAAGTGCGCCAAAGCCCTGGCCACACAGCTTTTCCAACTTGTTGATGAGAGGTTTTGCAAGGCTGATATCTATTCTCTTCCCAGAAAATTGGTTGCACTTATATTAAAACCAATAAATAAGAGTACCTATAGTCAATAAACAAACTGCAAATGCAGATATTTAACACATGTACATTGACATACATTTATCTGCTCATGCAAGCACCTATCAAACCAAACATTGGTGTTTTATTTTAATTATCCCAAACGCAATCTCTTTTATGGCTTGTCAATTCTTGATAATGCCAGGTGTTGATCAGCACTCGATAAGAAATGGAGAAATCAATATAAAATGCCTATGAAAATATATGAACAAGATGATTTTCAAGCAGTTGACAATAAGGGGCAGTCAGCTGCGTCATACACGAATGAAGTAAACATAATTCTTGCTCCAATTATGGAACACTTTTTCTGCTGTCGCTTGTTCATCCAGTCCATATTTTTTGGAGGCATTCAACGTAACAGAATCTCCCGATTTTGGTTAGCATTCCATATGAAACTGAAATTTGAAAGGAGCCACGTAGCACCTCTGACCTGATATTTTGGCTGTTCTTTGTATCGAGTAGATCACCAATAAACCGTCTAGTGGAGTGATACATCAAACAATAATACTTCTACACTGTCTATGATTTCGTCTCTGTATGTCAGTCCTCCATAGAAAAGCGGAGTTTTCTTAGAAATTATCTTCGAGAAGCAATTGCTCTATTACTTCAAGTGAGCTTTCGTCATTGCATCTCATCCCCTTATTTCATGAGTCAAATGGGTCTTTGCTACGTAAATATGAAGAATCTATAGATTTTCTAAGCCACATAACTCCCCCAAGACACTGAATCTTGGTATCAATAGACACAATCTGATGGTCAATATAAATATCCCATTTGACATACTTCACTTGGTATTGTGGGGTACGCCACAGTAAACAGAAGACATTTTCTTGATTTAAGTTATCGAAAAATTAACTTTTATATTATCTTTAACCAGTCTGCAAATAAGTCTGTACTACTAAGGAGATATTTATTGCAATAACGGATATGGCAAGACTACAGTGACTAATACTCATATACATATGAATGACGAAAGTAGTGGAAAACTTTGGGTAATGTTGGTGGTTGCTATCAATATTCTCAAAGGATTTGGACGTTTTATTGAATATTCTGTGAAATTGCTAAATAATATCGCAACTGCTAAAGAGAACTGAATATTTCAACATGAGGAGTCTCGTAAAAAACGGTCGAAATAGCTACAGTCCAGGGAGCAGAGGAGAGACTAACAATGAGTTAAGCTACATAAAACCGAAATACAGTGATCAATTTTTCATAACAACCATGTTTGATTTATAGAAAACCCTTCACACTGTATGAAGTTCATATTCCCAACAAGAAACTTTATGGCAAACTTGAGATTGTCTTATCGTTGTCACGGTTATTATTGCATTATTCCTTTTACGTTGAAAACTAGTTGGATATTTCTCACATTTTCTTAGGAAAATGGGGAAAGAAAGCTGAAGGATATCTTTTAAATAGCAGGGCCTCAACAGCATCATATCTGACGATGTGATATTTTGCTCCTCTTATGAAACCAATTCCTTTTGGAAGGATTCATATTGAATATCATACAAGGTCGTTTATAGTCCCTATGGTATTATTTTATTTTACTATTACAGTCATAAAGATAATCGATAGATAATATTTAGATATTGTGAATCAGATTTTCGTGAAGGATCAATCAAGACGATTATCGACTTTTTCATTCCTACTTTACTAAAAGGCATGCACTACTGGCGTGTCAAACTTGGAACATTGCAGTAGAGTTAGGCTTTGAAGGCTCTAGAAAATGTTCAGCGATGTCGGACGAATAGTTTCACATACATAAAATTTTTTTCAATGATATTCAATTTTCGCGTTAGCATTCTACAACTGACAACCATGTTTGAATTGGATCGGTTTAATATTCATCGAATTATTCAGGAAATAACAACCAAATTTCAGATGGATATAACTCCAAAACCGTTGGGCCGATAATATCGATTATGAACAAACTCAAATGTCCCATTCAGATGCACAACCTTACTAGAAAATTTCAAGTCACTATCTCTTTCCGTTCTCGGGTTATGTTGACATAAATACAAATTTTTGATAATTTTTTTTAAATTTTCTAGTTCTCACAAAACTTCACGAGCGTTTTTAGTTTTACATTCTACAACTACTCACCAAGTTTCTATTCGATCGGACTTGTTTTGGTTTAAAACAAAATTATTACTCGGAAACCGTTGGGCCGATTATACCCATCAACGAATTTGCCTGTCGTATTGGGATGCGTCACCTACCCTAAAAATTTCAAGTCGCTATCTCTCTACGTTCTAAAGTTATCGAGGCAACGGACGGCCGGCCGGACAGAATTAAATTTGACCTAGAATTCTTGATCAGGGAGTCGAGACCTTTTTCGGCGAAAAATTAATAAATTACAGACATTTGGGCAAAATGATAACGCGATATTCCCCAGAACATACGCGCAAAAATGACAGTAGATAATGTTCTTCCAACACTTCATAAACTTTTACCAATACTCCTTCAAAAAGAGAGGGAAATTCTGGACTTCTTAATGTATCCGCCAGATGTCGTAGAGTTATTTCCAACTATGGCAGGAGTGAAAGAGCTTCACGCATAACCGTATCCTTTTTACTGATTCCGGGTGTAACTTCTTCCAGGAAATGTTCAAATTTCCAATCACTCAGCAGCAGAAAATTTCGTAACGCATAGAACTTTCGAATATTCTATACGTAGAAGGTTATTTGAGTTACCTGGCTTCCCTCTTCGAGTAATACACTCTCTAACCTAAAGAATATTCTCTCCATTTGTGATTAGCTAGAATCCTTGCTGGATAGCAATTTTCTTATGACTCGTTTCGCCATTTAGATTTAACTCACATGCATTCATTTATAATTTGATGTGTAAACTGGAAGTTGAATGGAATATATTAGAATTCCAGTGACAATACAGTTAATAACCAAGTCAAAATTCGCAGGAAGACAGATTACGTGGGGGTTTTGACGGTTTTGTCGTCATATGATTGGTCCAATTCTTCTTCCGGCGATGAAAGCATTGATGTTCTCTGGGAGGAATTCCTTACAGTAGTTCGGGATGCTGTTTCATCTAATACTCGTTCCATGCCAGTGATACATAATCCCAATAAACCATGGATAACAGGCAGCCTACTCAAGTCCATAAGGGTGAAGAAGTCTTTATGGCAGCGTTATACCCGCAGTAGATCTACTACTGACTTTTTCAACCATCGCAATTACTCTAATCACTTGACCTCTTTAATTCGGTCTTCTAGGGCCCGGTTTGAGGATTGCCTGGTTTCAGAGGGAAATAAAAAAAGATTCTTCAAATATATCCGCAATTCCTTTGATAGCAAGGTATCTGTTCCTCTTGTGAGGGATTCATCTGAAAGACTGTGTGTGATTACACTGAGGCGGCTGATATTCCCGCCGAGACTTTTTCCTCTCACTTCATTGAGGAGCTTAAGTCAGCTTTGCCACCCTTGCTCACTTCTCGATGTCTTGGCACCCTCGAAAATGTACCTCTATCTGCAAGTATCGTTGAGGAATACCTTTCAAAACTCAACGTTTCTTCAGCTCCCGGTAACGATGAAATAACGTGCCTTCTTCTATCCCGCTGTTCCATTGCACTTGCGGAACCAATTTATCGTCTGTTCCAAAGATCTTTGCTTACATCTTCTCTTCCTTCACAGTGGCGTTCGGCAACTGTGACACCTGTTTTTAAGAGTGGCGATAAAACTTTCTCTTCAAACTACCGCCCTATCAGTCTTGTGTCAGTGGTCTCCAAAGTCCTTGAAAGAATAATCACCGACCACATTCGTGGGTTTGCTGAATCTAATAATTTGATTCCCGATGAACAGCATGGTTTTCTTCTGGGTCGCTCAACACTGACCAACCTTCTCGTGGCGGTGAATGATTGGACTAAGTTTGTGGACGCTGGTGTCCCTGTTGATGTTATCTACTTGGATTTCGCGAAGGCTTTCGACCGAGTTCCTCACCGTCGTCTCATTCACAAGCTGGAGTATATGGGAATTCGAGGTATTTTGCTGTCTTGGATTAGATCATTCCTCAGTGACAGAACTTTCAGGGTCAGGGTTGGCGGAGTTTTCTCTGCACACGAGAGGAAGGTAACCAGCGGAGTGCTCCAGGGTTCAGTTCTTGGCCCAGTACTTTTTCTACTGTACACATCGGATCTCCCCCATTTGATTGGCTCGAGATGTCTTCTGTTCGCTGACGATGTTAAACTATACAGTGTTCCATCTCTTATCTCCAACCAGCTGCAGGCGGACCTGGACGCGATTGCTCAGTGGGTCGAGGAATGGTTGTTACCTCTCAACATCGAAAAATGTTGTGTGCTGCACATTGGTAAGGACAATCCAAAGCTTCCGTATTTGCTTGGTGGGCACTCTCTTACTTCAGTCCGGAGCCACCGGGATCTTGGTGTGGTCGTCAACGCAGATCTTGACTGGTCTGAGCATATTACGGAGACTTGCAGTAGAGCCAAAAAATCGACCTACCTCATTCAGCGGTCTTTTGGCGGCTGTAGTATAAGGACTGCAAAATTGTTATACACAACATATGTGAGAATTCTGGAGTATGCGGGTCCAGTTTGGTGGGCCGCTCTAAGATCTGACTCGCAACTTCTTGAGTCTGTTCAAAGATGGTGCACAAGAATCCCATTTTCCTCCTTCTCTCGACCTGACTACCGGACAAGGTTGGGTTTGTTCGGGCTAACCAGCTTTGAGGACCGGCGTACCAGAGGCGACATGATAGTAGCTCTCCGAGCAATGCATGGATTCTTCGGTATTGACCTTGGACAGTTATTCCTTCCAAATCGGAACAACCTTCGCGGACACGCTTATAAATTGGACAAGGAACCATTCCGAACCTCCTGCCGAATGAACTTTCTATCCAACAGAATTTTTGAGGTTTGGAATCGTCTCCCAGGTGCAGTGGTGAATGCACCATCCACCAATGGATTCAAGAACTCTCACGACCAATGCGGTTTTAATTAGTTTCTATTTTTCCTTTAGAATTCTAGCAGAATACTTTTAATTTTGGCTTTTTTGAGTGCATAGGTTTTACCTCCACTCTTATTGTAATTTAATAATAATAATAATAATAATATCAACTCATTGATCTTGCATCGGCATAAATGTTCAAAGATTTGCATACGAAAAATTAGATGTTCTTATATTGTAATTATTTGGCCGAAAATTATCTAAACGTTTATTTGCGACTCACCGAAGAAGAATTTCAAACTTAATTCTGTCGGGCTTGCCATGAGCATGATGACTGTCAAACTAAATCAGTTAGGAAATTGAAATCTGCAGGGTATGTTTACGGCATTGATATTTCGGTTAAGTTCGTTAATAGGGAAAATACGACGAGTGATCTCCGAGTTATCTATTACTATATCTCATAATAAAAAAACTCTGTCTCGGAAAATAATTTTCAGATAATCCTGAAATTTTGCAAGAGCCCTCAAAACATTTTTTTACAGCTGAGTACTAGATGTAAACTCGATAGGATCTTATAACGACATGCGACTGTTCCCAAGTCGCAGTGGTTAAGATCGGAGCTACTAGAACTCAGGGATCCGCGGTCTAGCTCCAGTGGAGATGGGAGTGGATTCCTAAAAAGGGAACCTAGTAAATGGGCGCCAGGTAAATTTAAGTCTCCCAGATACCCCCTGCGTAATGTACTAATTCCTAAATTCACCAAAAGAATATTCACGCTAATAACAAACAGTTTATTCTAATAGCATACAACCCAGGTCTTTAGACCCACCAAAATAAAACTACTGTGCAACCCTGAATGAGGGTGGCGGAAATTGTACGCAGATATTTCTCTTTGATTCAAATACGCGTCGCTTGAGCTCAGGCGCATCCACGTTTCTTATCTATGATCATATATGACTACCACAAATCTTTCCCCAATTTCCGCTTTACAACAACAATAATAATTTATATAATTGATGATAATAAGTTCACGTTATATAGATATAGCAGGTATAAGATGTTTCGAGATATGTTTTCTATAACTTGCGTGCTGATTATCCTTATTCCTGAACGTAGTACTGCGTCGATGGTCTCGCAATACTGTCCTCTTTCTCTCTGTGCTCGTAGTCTGCAACCCTCGATTGAATGTCCCAAAGCGTTGCTTTCTGACCACCTTGTATATACTCGGGATCGGTAACACTGCGTTGGCTGTCTCACAGCGCTACTTATGGACCACCTTGTATATATTCGAATGTCTCAGTTACACTCTTCCTGATATAAAAAATCGTGCTGGCCTCAAAAACTCCTGCCACCATAAACTTCGGACTGCCACAAAAATCCTTCTATTCCTCTTGATATAAAAATCGTGCTGGCACACAAAAACTCCTGATGTTACAAAAAACCCCTGATGTTCGGGGTTGTCCTGCACACGTTTGCTTCGAAACCCAATCTGGCCGTGCCTCCACCAAATAATTCTTCAATCACACAGTGATATTCTGTCAAAGTCGCCAAGATCGTTCACGTGTTCACCTCTTAGATTTGCAGAAAGGTCGTTAGATCCTCTTTCGAGACGAGTGCAAGGTACCTGTTATCTTCCCAAATCAAACCAATGTAACCCTCACTCCTAATTCGATTTTCGAAACTATATCCAACTAAGAAGAAATCACCAATTCTTATTAAGTTCCGAAAATACGCCTAACCTACTGCTCCTCCTTCGAGTGTTCACAAAATGGACGACCTCATGTCCCTGACTGGCGCAGACCCTCACAAATTTCAGACTGTCACAATTCAACAATATTGCCAACTTATTCGGTTCTTCGAATCCAACAATTACTATTCAGCGTCGACTGGCACCACTGAGATCCAACCTCAAATTCGACGTCAACACAAACGACATAAACGACACTCGCCAACCAAACGTAAACAAACCCTTGTCCGGGTCAAAAAGAAACGTTACAATCTATATTGTTAAAAATATTGGGAAAATATATTTTTTTTCGTAGGAGCCTAGCAGCCTTCGGTCAGTTCAGTACCTGGATGGGTAACCACTCTTGCTATATGTTTTTGAAGAAGCGCGCCACTGCAGTTCTTTTTAAATTTTTTTATCTCACTCAATGTGTACAATTCAATATTCTAAGATCTAATATGATTATTATTATATTATTATTAAAGTGATGAAAACAACTTGGATTAAGTTTCACAATGTAATAATATGTCGTTGACATAATATACGTTTCGGGTTTTTTTTTTTTTTTTTATTTAATATTCGGCATCGACCTCTAGGTCATTAGCCATCTAGTTTACATCGTTTCGGGTTTTTTCCCCGAAACTGAGTAGAATAAACTTATCAATGCAGTTTCATACCGTAGAATGGGATTACATCGAATCTCGGGGTTAGTTTGATATATCATCGTTTCGTTGTCAGACTCAGATTCTGGGAATTCTGAACGCATGCTTTCATTCTTTCTTTCATGGTTGGCAGCACTGAACCTCATCGTCATCGTGTGATGAGTTGCGGTGGATAGATCCGTGACGGTTTGTGTAAACTGATATGGAACCTGTTAGTACTATTTTCATGTGATTTTAAAGGGTTGAATTACTTCTGAACCACAGCGTTCCATTGTGGTTTATCTTCAGTTTATCTGTCCAATTCATTGGTATCAGAATATAAACTACATTTAATTATCCTCAGAAACCGGCTTTAGTATTGCAAATATGTCTAATATGTATAATTCACGGGATTAGAAGAAGTCCATTGTCCTTTAACATCGACGTTTATTCCAAATCGTATTATTGATCACCTATGTGATGTGCATCAAGTAAAAGCCTGTATTCCATTTTTGTTCAATGTTGCTATAGCCTTTGCGTTACTTAGAATATTTCGTAGATTTTACCAGAACTGAACCATTACATTCAGGTAATAAAAGCAAAAGTTAGTATTCTGGTTTGAGATATCTCTGGAATGGTTATAAATAGATGATACGATATGTTGGAATCCATAGAAATCTCTCACAGACAATAACTACCTGTCACTAATGATCAACAGGATTTCACCTATCCCCACAACTTGAATCTGTATGTGAATTGCATTGTTAAGTTTAATCCAAAACAATACAAAGTAAAACATGTATATCTGTATGGGAGATGATAGCCCTATATAAGGGTCCTTTAGTAGCGGTCTTCGAACATCTGAAGTCCTGAATAATCATCGCTTGGACTGGTCGGACCTGGTTTTGAAAGAGACCCTCCTGGCCTTACGAGCAACATTTTCATTTTTGAATTCAAATATTGAAGGGATTTCTAGAGGGAATATCTTCGAAAACTAGCCAAGGGCGATTCTTCTCCAAGGGATCCCATGCGCCTACAGAGAATTTGTTCGTTTCATCACTTGCCTTTTCATTTTTCACGTTGAGTTTTAGGGTACCTTGGAGAAACCTATCGGTTTTTTGACGAATGAATCCATATTGAAGCAATTTTTGTGAACAATAGTTACAAATCACAACACTCAATTCGAATTTACCATGGTAAATTCGAATTAAGAGTGCCAATACAGGAGAATGGACAACATAATTTACCATGGTAAATTCGATTAAGGGTGTCCAATACAGAAGAATGGACAATAGAACATACGCGCAAAAGCTTCTGACTTCACGTCAGTGCTTGAACCATTTTTTTTAAGATGCAGTTTCACCATAAGGATCCATTGATATCATTCTCAACTCTAAAAAACTAATACTTTCGGAGATTTTTCAAAAGTTCATTAATTATTCTCAATAATTCTATACAGGGTGTCTGGTGAGGAATGGGACAACGTTTAGGTGGTGATGAGGGATGTCTCAAAGATTGAGAAAATGCCATTTGAAATCATCTGAGGTTCATGGTTTCTGATATACAGGGAGTTTTAAAAAAAATTACGAAATTTCAGATGACTATAATTCAGGAAATATTAGAGCTAATCCGATGATTTTTCGTATGAACAATGATAGAGTGTGTACGAATCTCTTTGAATGAAAAATTCGAAATAAAATCAGATCCGGACTCAGAAATTCTAGTTTTTCTGAAATTAGGAAAAAATAACACCCTGTATGCGGTTTTAATTTTTTTTGACTTCAGATTCTGAGAGAGCAGGATAAATACTTTCAAACTCAACTGTCATCCCGAATGGCACAAATTTCCTCTGCTTTCTCTGACCCTTCGAATGTCAATCTTCCGATTTTCGCTTCTTCCATATTTTTTTCTCGACATTTCAGAAACATGAGATCTCAGATACTTACTTATAAGTTGAAAATAAAGATCATAAACGAATCGAAAATTTTATAAAAATTATCAAAACAGCAAAAAACAGTTAACATTTGGAAAATTCACGAAGTATTTCTGAAGTACTAATTGATGATTCAGTGGGAACAAAATTAATGATTAATTCTTCAAATATTGTTCAGAATGAAAACCACCAACTTCTACACATTTATCTGCTCTATTTATTTAGTTCAAAACTGCTTTCCTTATCACATTTGGGTTGTTTCGTATTTCGTCACATGCGTCTATTATTCGCTGAATTAATTGTTCCCTTGTATTTATCGCTTGCTCGTACACCATAGGTTTAAGTTGGCCCCAAAGGAAATAATCTAACGGTGTCATGTCTGGAGACCGAGGTGGCCATGCTCTTTGACCACCACGACCTATCCATCTATTTGGATAGACCTCGTTCAAATGATTTCTCACTGTAATTGAGAAATATGGGGGTGCTCCATCATGCTGGAAGATAAGTCCTCTTTGATTAATATTCCCTAAGAGATTAGGAAAAACATTCATGAGAAAATCTCTATAAATTTCTCCGGTGAGTCTTTCTTCGAAAAAATGAGGACCTATTAAATGATTATGATAAACTGCGCACCACACATTATCACTGAAACGTCTATGTGATTGTCTTTGTACGACAGCGAAAGGATTCTGTTGATGCCAAAGGTGATTATTTCGAGCATTCCTTATTCCATCGCGAGTGAATTGAGCTTCATCTGTGAATAATATTCTTTGGACATTTCTTCTATGACTTATTATCCACCTGGAAAATTGAAGCCGTGTGATCTCAACGCCAGGCTTCAACTGCTGGTCCACTTGAGGGTGATATGGGTGATATTTTTCACTCTTCAGAGTATTCCAAACGTACCATTTCCATACTTCATGAATTGAAACCAATCGTCTGATACTTACTCACGGATTGTTTTGCACAGTTTCTAAAATATTTTCACGGAAGTTCTCTTCTATTGTATGTGGTCTTTCAGAAACTATTTTGCTGGGAAAAGTACCATGTTGTTTCGTATGCGCAACAAGGCGGCAAAAAATTTTGTGATTTGGAACCCGATTTGGGAAAACGTCTACGATACTCCCTTTCAGCTGCTCTTCCGTTCATATCACATGAACCATTCACCAAAAGTATGTCAACATACTCTTCATTAGAAAATGTATGCGGCATGATTTTCAACAAATTGAAGTGATTTTGTATCAACAATAAAATCACTAGGTTGACAGATAACTAAATGTTATCTATCTTTTCTCTTCATGAATGATAGCAAACCATAGAATTGACATAACTGGCAACTAGATTCAAGACTAATGATGGAGATATGTACATGACGAATGAAACTTTGGATATTACAGGAAAAAATGATCCAAACTCATCTGAAAGATCGACTAAGAGACAAGAAGTTGACAGTTTTCATTTTGAACAATATTTGAAGAATTAATCATTAATTTTGTTCCCAGTGAATCATCAATTAGTACTTCAGAAATACTTCGTGAATTTCCCAAATGATAATTGTTTTTCGCTTTTTTGATAATTTTTATAAAATTTTTGATTCGTTTATGATCTTTTTTTTTTACATATAAGTAAGTATCTGAGATCTCATGTTTCTGAAATGTCGAGAAAAAATATGGAAGAAGCGAAAATCGGAAGATTGACATTCGAAGGGTCAGAGAAAGCAGGGAAAATTTGTGCCATTCGGGATGATAGTTGAGTTTGAAAGTATTTTTCCTGCTCTCTCAGAATCTGAAGTCAAAAAAATTTAAAACCGCATACAGGGTGTTGTTTTTTCCTAATTTCAGAAAAACTAGAATTTCTGAGTCCGGATCTGATTTTAGTTCGAATTTTTCATCCAAACAGATTCGTACTCACTCTATCATTGTTCATACGAAAAATCATCGGATTAGCTCTAATATTTCCTGAATTATAGTCATTTGAAATTTCGTTATTTTTTCTAAAACTCCCTGTATATCAGGAATCATGAACCTCAGATGATTTCAAATGGCATTTTCTCACTCCTTGAGACATCCCTCATCACCACCTAAACGTTGTCCCATTCCTCACCAGACACCCTGTATATAGAACACTCTAATTGAAATTTGCTGATGTTGGTAAATCCAATATTAGATGATTAATAGACCTACGATTTGAATTTAACTACAAAAATTCTTGAAAACTGACGCACAGAAGCCAAATTGAAAAAGTGGGAAAGTCCTGTAGACAGGAGCTTTGGCGCTCTTGTTCAAACTTTGACAAATCATAACTCCGAAAGTATTGGTTTTTCAGAGTTTGGAATGATATCAGTGGATTCCTATTTAATTTATTTTATTCTATGATGCAGTTTTATCACAGGAATCCATTGAAATAATTCTCAACTCTGAGAAACCACTTTTGGAGATATGATTTCTCAAAGTTTGAACAAGAGCGCCAAAGCTCCTATCCAAGGGGCTTTCCTACATTTTCTTTCAAATTTCTAGTTTATTTTACTCTTTGAGGTTTTGAAGACTCTCTCAGAATTTAAACGATATCTGACGGATAGTTTCTGAGGTACAGATTTTTTTTAAATCTTTCAGTCATGCGATCCTCACAAAATTTTGCATAAGACTTCGTGTCGGTATTTTTCAACTAATTGCCGAGCTTTGATTCGATAAGATTGGTATTTTTCGAGTTATTGGAAATGAAAATGGGTTCAAGCCTTGTGGACAGGAGCTTTCTGGCGCTCTTGTTCAAACAGACAAATTATATCTCCGAAAGTATTGGTTTCTCAGAGTAAGGAATTATATCAATGTATCCTTATGATCTTATGATGAACTGCATCATAAGGGAAATTCAAATAATAGTTTATTTATCAAGATTAAATGAGCAATCTGAGAATGAGAACTGCACCATGGAAGAAATCAAATTAAAATAGCTGAACTGAATTTGACTCTCTCTTATAGAACAGGATGAAATGTACGAGTATGAACACGGATCATTTAATAAAGCTTAGATAGAATAATTATAGCATTCTGTGAAAACATAGAAGTACGGTTCATTATTGAAAAATAAAAAAATCATATCTCCGAAAGTATTAGCTTGTTGAAAATGATATCGATGGATTTTAATGGTGAAACTGCATCTTAAATAAAAATTGAATTTGAAATTTGTTGCTTACTTGTTGTTACTCCGAAACCATCTGGCCTATTTTGCCGAATAACTAACTTAACCTACTCTGAAAATTTCAACTACCTAGCTCATTCCGTTCGAGAGTTATTGTAGGAATTTTTTTTTTTTAAATGTTGAAAATTTTTTTTTGACACTTTGCGGTAACCTGGTCAATACAAAATTTCACATGCGTATAAAGGTCATGATTCTACAATTTGATGCTAAATTTCAGATAGATCGAGTGATCGGTTTCGGAAATATACATAAAAACAGTGTTTTACTAAAATCGGCCATAACTCTGAAACCGCTTGATGGATTTCGCCCATTAATGATCTTGTCCGAGATATTTGCGCTCCAAACCCACCTTGCAAATTTAAATCCTCTAACTCCTTTCGTTCGAGAGTTATCGTGCCTACGGCTGGCCGGCTAGACCGGCCGGTAAGAATCGATTTTGACCTCGGATTCTTGATCAGTGAGTCGAACCAAATCGTTTGAGACCATTTTCAGCCAAAAATTCGAAAATTACAGACATTTGGGCAAATTGATAAGCACTCAGTTCCGAGGAACTAGAGCGCCAAAAAGTGTAATTCCCGTTCCGGGATTTGAGCCCGCCTTCTGTTGTTCCGAAACCGGAAACTCGACGGATTAGACCTCCGGGCTATCGGGCTCCTCGTACGATCTTGTCGATCTCCAGTATTAGAATAAAACGTCGGTACTTACCTGGGATATATATTCTTAATTTTCACTTTTCGACATAAAATCGCCACATGGGGGTTTATTTGACGGTTTTTTACCCTTATCTTCGCTTTTCGTCAACTTTCAGGCCCGAAAACTGCCTAGAACGGCCGTTTTCAGAACCCGTCTCTCTAAGTCGATTTTGACGTTTCTCGAACCAACTATTAGCAAGGAATTAGACAATGTCATGTCTCAGGAAAATAAGTTGACATTATGACAATTCATACATAGAATAATTATATAATTCTGTGAAAACGTAGAAATACGATTTATCATTGAAATTTTGACATATCATATCTCCGAAAGTATTATTTTGTTAGAGTTAAAAATGATATCATTAGATTCTTATGATAAAACCGCTCATTGAAATAAATTTAATTTGGGATTTGTAATGTAAAAAAAAAATTTTTTTGTTACTCCTGAACCATGTGTCCGATTTTGCCCCATAACGAACTTAGCCAAGATATTTATCTCCCAAACCTACTCTGAAAATTTCAACTGTCTAGCTCATTCCGTTCGAGAGTTATCGTGCATACGGCCGGCCGACCGGACCGGCCAGACAGAATGAATTTCGACCACGGATTCTTGATCAGTGAGTCGAACCAAATCATTTAAGACCATTTTCATCAAAAAATTCGAAAATTACAGACATTTGGGCAAATTGATAAGCACTCAGTTCCGAGGAACTAGAGCGCCAATAAAAATTTGAAATGACTATAACTCGGTGGATTTTGCCCATTAACGTACTTAGCCGGCGCATTCGGACTACGGAACTACCCTGAAAATTGCAACTCTGTAACTCATTGCGTTCAAGCTGAATTGTGCTGACGGCCGGACAGAATCAATTCTGACCTCGGATTCTTGATTAGTGAGTCGAAACTAAGCGTTTAAGATCATTTTCGGCCAAATATTCGAAAATTACAGACTTTTGGAAGAATTGATAGGCACTCTGCTCAAAAAAAAGCGCGAAAAAGTGTTTTATTTGATGAGAGGAATCTATGGTTGAAATTAATTTACAACTCAAAGACTCACCCTGTATACAAAAATGCTCATCCAATTAGTATATGAACTATGTTGTCGGTAATTTTCACCTAAATTCCTGCTTTCTGTGATGGATTATGAGAGACGTACATCCCATCAGCTGAATGCTTGTTCGAGATGTTCGAAAAGGTGAATTATAGTTCGCTTGAATGAATATCAAAAGACATCTTCTCAATCATTCTGGCCTGGTTCACATAGTCCCCGAATTTCATTTTAATTTATGAAACGCGGAGCTTTTTGACTCCATCTAGCGTCCGCGCCACCTTGACCTTTTTTGCAAACATGCAAACGTACTCGAACGAATCTTCTATACTTCTATAGGTATTACGTATAGCTTGTGAGTTGGGAGATTGAAATTCCCGACTGTAGTATACTTTTCCATTTCTCATTTCCACATATTATCCTTCTTCAATTCCAGGAATAACCAAGGAGAGAACTGGATACCTTCACAAATACATACTATACAGGGTCTTTCACGAGGAACCTCACCCATATTTATACGGGAAACTACTGAACGTATTTTCATGAAATTCAGCACTTATAAGTACTTCACGATGCTGATGAAATCTAAAATATTTTCAAGGCATGAGCACCTCCGGTTTTTCCGGAAATGACGTCAACTTCCGTTTTTCAAATTAGAACACCATTTTTTTATTGCAGAAATAGATTCCTTAGAAAATTTCAAGTTATTTTGATGTAACATTTTTCAGTTTTGGTTGGAAAATTCTCTCTGAGCGGGAAAATTAGAAAAAAAATCGAAAATAGAGCTCCGCTGAAACAAGAATAACTTCGAGGTTTTTGGATGGAAAATTTTCATTTTTGAGATTTTTCAAGATGTAAGATTGATGTATCCACTTTAAAAATCGAAATCGCGATTCATGATACAGGGGGTGAGAAAATCGCTTTCAAAGTTAGGGATGACAAATTCGTGAAAAATCAATTTTTTCAAATTAGAACCCCATTTTTTTATGGCAGATATTGAATCTACGTTAAAAAATACTGTGAGTGTATGCATGCCCTAAAGTGGATATTTTCTGAGTTATTCTCAAAAAACTGTTTTTCGTCTTGAATTTTCAGCTATTTCTTTTCCCTTCACGCCAAAAAGATGAAATTTTCAGGAACTGTTACTTAAACCATGTTTTAGATTTAACTACCCTAATATGCAAGAGAAAAAAGTTACAGGTTGTTCCTAAATAGATGGCAAATTTTGATTCGAATTTGTATCGGAAACCTCTTTATTTCAACTAATCGGCCATCGGTTTTCTCTCCAGTGATAAATAAATAATTCCTTATGAACCATATGCAAAAACTTACCATGTTTTACATTCATTTTTTAATGATAGATATCATTAATTACATCTGCCAAATTCCTCTTTATTCAGTAGCATTTTGTGTTTACTATTAATTTGGTGATAATTCGTATTAAGTTATAAAATCGATCACTGTGCCTAATTTTACCAATGAAGATTATTTAAATCTCATTCTACTTCATGGAGAATGTAATAAAGTTGTAGATAGAACGATTCGACTGTTCATTGAGAGGTTTCCTTACCGACCCAGACCAACGAGAGATACCATTAACAGAACCATGAAAAACTTGAGAAATGTCGGATCTTTCGTTAAGAAAACTATACACAGAGAAAAAAGTGTAGTAGAAGATGAGAACAACGAAATTACAGTTTACATATTTTCGTGTGAATCCTCAAAATTCTCTCAAAGATGCCGAGATTGATCTGGGATTATCTCAATCGAGTGTTTGGAGAATATTAAAAAAACATAAAATGCACCCATATAAATTCAATAGGGTACAGCATTTGAAGGAAACTGATTTCGTCAGGAGAACAGAGTTTTGCGAAGCTATGATGATTCGATTTCAAGAGAATGAAAACTTTTTGGACTGTATAATTTGGACAGATGAATCTGAATTCACAAAGAATGGTTCTTTCAATAGGCATAACAGTCATTATTGGGATGAAGAGAACAACCACCACTTCAGACAATGGAACTTTCAAGAGACCTGGAGTTTCAATGTTTTTTGCGCCATCAAAAATAATGCAATTCTCGATGTTCACATTTATGATGGGACTTTAACTGGTAAGATAGAACACTACACATGTTTGCATTATTTAAAGAATGTTCTCCCTTAGGAGATAGATATTCTGACATATTGACTCAAATAATTGAGCCGCTAGTACAGAACCATAATGACTTATGGTATCAACAAGATGGCGCGCCTCCACACAATTCACTCAATGTGTCAAATATCCTCTACAGGCTATTTGAAGATCGATGGTTGGCGAACAATGGTCCACATCTTTGGCCACCACGTTCTCCCGATTTAACTCCTTTAGACTATTATGTTTGGGGTAGGATAAAAAATATTGTCTACTCAACTCCCCTGACTGATAAAGAGGACTGCATAGAACGAGTCAGAAATGCGTTCAGGCTTGTTTAGATTTTTAGATTCATAGTTTTGAAACTCAATTTGGTTTTTAAACACTTTTGCAGATCTCTTCCTTCCGATGAAATAAGAAGAGCAACGCACGAAGCATTCCTGAGACGTATAAATAAATGTCTAGAAATTAACGGTCAAAACTTTGAGCATCTTCTCTAGTTATAACTGCGAGAGTTTGCCATGGTTCTCCTAATAGTAACTTGAAGTCGGTTTCAAGAAGGGGTGAAAAATCTACAGCATGGTTCAAATAACAGTTCCTGAAAATTTCTTTTTTTTGGCGTGAAGGGAAAAGAAATAGCTGAAAATTCAAGACGAAAAACAGTTTTTTGTGAATAACTCAGAAAATATCCATTTTAGGGCAAGGGTGTGATGCATACACACACATTATTTTTTAACGTAGATTCAATATCTACCATAAAAAAATGGGGTTCTAATTTGAAAAAATTGATTTTTCACGATTTTGTCATCCCTAACTTTGAAAGCGATTTTTTCACCCCCTGTATCATGAATCGCGATTTCGATTTTTAAAGTGGATACATCAATCTTACATCTTGAAAAATCCCAAAAATGAAAATTTTCCATCCAAAAACCTCGATGTTATTCTTGTTTCAGCGGAGCTCTATTTTCGATTTTTTCTTCGAATTTTCCCGCTCAGAGAGAATTTTCCAACCAAAACTAAAAAATGTTACAACAAAATAACTTGAAATTTTCTAAGGAATCTATTTCTGCAATAAAAAAATGGTGTTCTAATTTGAAAAACGGAAGTTGACGTCATTTCCGGAAAAACCGGAGGTGCTCATGCCTTGAAAATATTTTAGATTTCATCAGCATCGTGAAATACTTATAAGTGCTGAATTTCATGAAAATACGTTCAGTAGTTTCCCGTATAAATATGGGTGAGGTTCCTCGTGAAAGACCCTGTATTAAATGGTGTTTGAGTGCAAAGTTTAATTTCCTCATTTCAGGGACATGTCTGAATAAAATATGACACTGTCGTACCTGCGGAAAGCTAATGGGGTAAAAGTAATGTCATAATGTAAATGTTTAAATTTTTAATGTTATTGTGCTCTGACCTATTATATTGCATATCTACATATATAGAGTGATTCTTTAAGTTGTACATCAATTTTTGCCATAGAATCCTCTCATCAAATGGAACACTTTTTTCATTCCCCATGTCTTTTTGGCATTCTTGTTCCTCAGAACAGAGTGCTTATCAATTTGCCAAAATGTCTGTAGTTTTCGAATTTTTTGATGAAATGGTCTTGAACGATTTGGTTCGACTCACTGATCAAGAATCCCTGGTCAAAATCGATTCTGTCCAGCCAGTCCGGCCAGCCAACCGTTAACACGGTAACTCTCGAGCGGAATGAGCTAGGCAGTTGAAATTTTCAAAATAGGTTTAGGGGATAAATATCTCGGTTAAGTTTGTTACTGGGCAGAATAGATCTGATGGTTTCGGAGCAACAATAACAAAATCTTTTTTACATTACAAATTTCGAAATAATTTTTTTGAAGATGCAGTTTTATTATAAGAATCCATCGATATCATTTTCAACTCTAACAAGCAAATACTTTCGGAGATATGATGTTTCAAAATTTCAATAATACATCGTAGTTCTATCTGTTCACAGAATGTGAAAATAGAATCTGTCTGTGTTCACTGTTCATTAATGTCATAAATGTCTGTTGGAAAACAAGTATACGATTCTTGAATTTGTGAATATATACAGGACTGTTTTGAAACCGAAAATTATTATGACATTATGATTACATATTGAATAATTTATGTATAAATATTGGGGATGATGTTTCAGAAGATTTAGAATTGGATCATTTTAACGATGTAGTTTATGAAGGCAATAGGAAAGGAGAACATAATGGAATCATGAAAAGAAATTAGTGTTCGTTGACCACTGAGGTTAATATTACCTTTTACTTCCTTGAGTTGTGAGACATGTTCCTATATAAAGTATTTTCATAATGTTGCTAGCAAAAAATACTGAAATATGGAGTAACATTTGTGTATCAACCATTTTTTCTTGAGTTAGGGTCCATAATATAGAAAAGAATGAGTAAGTGGTATGAACTATTAAATTTTAAATTATGAAAAGAGGATAGTATTTTATTAATATATTTTGAACTATTGAAATAATGTATTCGTCAGCCTCTACCTACTCAAATATCAGGAATAAATGGACAATCTGCTATGATTGTCCAGCCTTGCTCTAGACATTTCGATGATATTTTCCTCAGGTATTTCGAGTTGTGAAAACTATGCACCGAGTGTAAGTTGCAACAACCCATTCCACGAGGTTGAATCATTGCAGATTGCTCGTTTAATCTCGATAAATAAATTTAATGAACATTTCTGAAGCGTTGATGCATTGCAGATTGCTCATTTTTTTGAATAATAATTTTTGAAGCATTTTTCTGTGAACGACACTTTTTTTAATTTCCTTCATGATGCAGTTCTATCATAAGAATCCATTGATATAATTGCCAACTCTGAGAAACCAATACTTACGGAGATATAATGTGTCTGTTTGAACAAGAGCACCAGAAAGCTCCTGTCCAAAGGGGTTGAACCATTTTTTTTATTTACCTAGCTTCGATATCCGTTTTTGGCGCTCTCCTTTCTCGGAATTTATCAATTTGCACAAATGTCAAATCTTTGGCTGGAAATGGTCTCAAATGTTTTGGTTCGACTCACTGATCAAGAATCCGAGGTTTCGAAGAAACGAAAAAAAAATTGTTTACATCAAAAATTTAAAACAATATTCAATCGTTTTAGACAATTAACTTCATGATTTTTCCTCAAACCCACCGTTTTCGAGATATTAAATGTTGTGAAATCTGAAATTAAATTAATTTTACTACTTTTATGGATCCGCCCCTGAGTGTTGGAATACTGAATTAGGCTGTAAACTGCATTGCCATACCTTTTTCTCGTTTATAATAGTCAATGTCATAGATGATTTAGTTGAAATCTTCAAATGCTTGTAACTATTTACCTGGGTCGAGTCTGGCTACACGGTGAATGAAAAAATAGTTCAAGCACTGACGCGAAGTAAGGTGCTTTTGCGCATATGTTCTATTATCCATTCTCCTGTATCGGACACTCTTAATAGAATTTACCATGGTAAATTGAACCAATTTTTTTTCTCGTAATTTTTTTTAAATTTTCTAGGGATACGGTTGTCACAAAATTTTACACACGTCCTTATGTAAATATCATACAACTTCATATCAGTCGAGACTATATTTCTTGATTTATCGAGGAAATAATATTCCAGGGGGGTATAACTCTCAAATGTTGGCAGATTATGTCCAAAAACGAACCTCACTCTTCCATTCGGATGGGCAACCTACCCTGAAAATTGCAAATCACTATCTCCTTTCGTTCGAAAGTTATCGAGGTAACGGACTCCTATCTTGCTACTGGATAATGGCTTGGAATTTTTTTTCAGATGAACTTCTATATGAAGCAAATAGCCTATTTACCTAGCTTCAATATATCCTTTTTTAAATACTCGCTAAGTCCATTTGTCGCGGAGATATCCGTATTCAAACGAAAAGGGACTCATTTATTGTTTCAACCATCCGTGCTTTCATTTTCCTTTTTCTCCAATTAACCAAAGGTTGACACTCGGAAGGTGCATCGACTACTTTGTCTACAAACATTGGTGCAATTCATTTTTGGCTTTTTCTGAAAAGATAATAAGCGTGTAAAAACCAACTGAAAGTTTTTTCAAAACTAATCTTCATCATCAGTGACGTTCATTCTTTTGTCGCAAAGGAGAGTCAGGTACTGCAATGCAGACTACTATATAACCCCATTGCGACATGAAAATGCTCGGCTTAGAGTGATTAGAGAAGACCCCAAACCAGGGACCATAGAAGGTGACTCTAGCTAATTGCTTATAACTAAAAATCCAGGGTTTAAGTTTCCTAAGGCTTCTTCGTTTGTCATTCATTTGCTAAGTTACGCTGATGATTGGTAACAACCATGAAACCCTCAGTGGCACTTTCCCGGATAATGAGAGAATATTTGTCGATGGTTAAAATCGACGAATATTTCACCGTGTGTCTTTAGTTATTAGCAATCAGCTGCAGTCATCGTTTATAAACAAATAACCTTTTTGCAACTGACATTAAACTAATGAAGGCATTAAATTTAATGCTCATGACGATTTAATCGAAGCTTTGTTGCAACTAAGTGTTAGTGAAATGGAATCGATTAATGAGACATTTGAGCAAAATTATAGAGCCCCGCAAAAAAAATCGTGAAATTCGTTTCACAGGTTGAATATTCAGTATATATAAATCATCATATCCATATAAATTATCAACATATATCATAATAATACCATCACCATATATCTATAGAACTTTTGATATCAATAGCTTAGGGGTTGATTGAATTACGCTCCTATAACATTCGTTCTTAACTTCTATGGTTTGCAAGAAACACTTGTTCTACTATTCACACACTTTATTTACAATTCAACTCTAAGAAATATTTACAACTTTTACAATATTTACATCCTTTATTGATGTTGCACGTCAAGAGCTCTTCGGCTATTATAAAATCCAGATTTGAATATACCGTTAACCTCGACGTCCTTGGAGACTCCAGAGAATCGGTGTTTGGTCTTAAATTCTTTATCTCCTGTCATGGTCTTCGGGATATGTATAGTATCGCTAACGGTACGCTAATGGATTTCAGGCGGCAGAGGTTTCAGAGATCGTCTGATGTATCGATAATGCATCATTTGTACCCTTAAAATGTAATCTTAATTCTAAATATACAAGTAGAATTCCAATCCTAATTGAAATCCTACATATCCATATAAATCTTTTTATGTATCTGTAACGCTTTGCTGTGTATACGATATAACAAGCATTGACGTGAATGCGGGAGCTTTTGTGCGCATGTTCCATTCTCTATACCTTATACGAAGTCGATCGATCTGAAATTCAGCACTCGATTGTAAAATGGTGGCTCGAAAGTCTGTGCGGAATTTGAGTAGATTCCGAGGCGGATTCAGACTGATAATTTGTGAGATGTAACATTTTTTAAGAAAACTTTTTTTGATTTTCTTTTTAGTGCCACGATAATCACAAAGTTTCGCAAAAATTAGCGCGTTAGCATTCTACAAGTAAGTAACATGTTTGAATTAGATCTGATCAGTATTTTCTGAGTTATTGACGAAACAACAACAATATTTGCATGATTATCGCTATCTCTTTCCGTTCGCAAGTTATCGTGGTAACGGTCACCCATCCAGATACTGATCTCGCCCAATGCTGCTAGGTTTCCAGTATTTCTTCAGAAACTCCTACAATATATGTCCAGTCGTGTGGAAATTTGGAACTTGGCTTTAGAAATAACGGCCGGTTTCATAATAAGTTTTGAAGTCCCTTCAAATTCGAAGCACCCTTTAGTTGGACATTTTGAACAAAAATGTCAATCTAACGGATACTTTAAATTTAAAGGGACTTTAAAACTTATTATGAAACCGGCCGTAATAAAAGCATACGATCCTCTCGAAATATCGTATAAGTATTTTTGTCAGCATTCTACAACTAATTACCAAGTTTCAATTCGATCGGAACTGTATAGTTTGAAAACAATGGAAACCGTTCGGCCGATTATGCCCATTATCGAACTTGCCGGTCTATTTAGATGCGGAGCCTATCCTGAAAACTCCAAGTCGCTATCTCTTTCCGTGCGAAAGTTATCGTGGCAACGGCCAGCCGGTGTTTTGTGTAAAATATTAGCATGTCGTTCCCTAGAACCTGCGCGCAATAAAGCATCACATTTGTCACAAGTGTGCTGATATTGTGTGGCAATATCATATGTTGTTTTTCTCAGGCCATCAACGCCACGGGAAACCATAAATCTGAAAATATATATCCAAACATTTCCTTACTTCCTTACTACTACAGTATATGGAATGATCGATATCATTTTATCCACAGCATGAATCAGTGAATAAGGGATTCCCACAGCGTATTCATTGCAGCTCTTAGTTGCTAAGAAGGCTATTTTCCCATCTTGAATGTATTAGAATGATAAATTTTCTTCGATGAATTCTCCTGGATATTAAAGAACATTTTTCGTGCATGGAAGAGAATAGCCTCCTTCCGCAAGGAAATACAGTGATGGGCAAATCTTTCAATTCTATACTAATGAAAGTTACGAATGAGTATCACAATTTTTCCTGATACATTCAATTTGCAGGAAGAATATTTTATAATGAGTGGAAGGAATATTCCCAATGATTAAACGAATATATTGGAGTATTTTTCCAAAATATCTCATCGTAAACCAAATATCATATCTCATTGACACTTTAAATTATTAACAATGTGCTCGTATCTGTCATTCTGGTTTCAATCCTTTTTTTTTAATTCAGTCAAATATATTCAGTTATATATATATATATATATGGTCAATTCCAAGTAAGCAGTTTGTAACAATGCATTCTCTATTCAACATAATACAAGTTTACTCTTCAAGTTTCCTTTTAACGTAATCGGATTCTGCCATCAGAATCATGTGAGTGTCATGTCATCATGTGATATCCTTGGATTGTACAAACATGTTTTCTGCTATTTCTGATTTCTGCATGTCTATATTTCTCAAGTTGTTCTTTTGTTCCGACTTTCTTACTTCTAGTTGTCTCGATGTTTCTCCTATACGATTTACCACAAATACAAGAAATGCTTCATACATAGCTTTTTTGGCTCTCTTGTTCCTCGGTGCTAATCAATTTGCCCAAATGTCCGTAATTTTGCAATTTTTGGCCTAAAATGGTCTTAAACGATTTGGTTCGACTCACTGTTTAGGAGATAAATATTTCGGTTAAGTTCATTATCGGGCAAAATCGGCGAGGTGGTTTCGGAGTAATAAAAAATTTTTTTTTTCTACATTACAAATTTCAAATTCTTTTTTGGGCGTATGTTCTAGGGGAACATCGTCCTATCATTTCGTCCAAATGTCTGTAATTTTCGAATTTCGAGCTGAAAATTGGCTAATAGACTAATTCGGACTCCCTGATCACGAATCCGGTGTCAGATTTTAGGGTGCCGTCCGGCCGGCCGGCCGGCCGGCCGGCCGGCCGGCCGTAAGCACGATAACAGGAGCACCGAAGGTCCTATCGACTTCAAACTTTCAGGGTAGGTTTCTGATCAAAATGCGACGGTTAAGTTCGTTAACGGGCAAAATCGGCCGGACGGTTTAGGAGTTATAGACATTTAAAATTTTGAGGTTATTTCCCTGATATTTCAGGAACTAAAGAAGATGTTGAATCGAAACTTTGTAGTCAGTTCGAGGATATAAACGCGCAACTTTTGGCAAAATTCTGTTATGATCGAAATGTTGGTAATTTTTAAAAAAATATTTCTTTTAATTTTTTCGAAAAAAAAATTTTTTTTTCGTGAACTATTCATCAGATTGCAACAAAAACTTGTACTAACGTCAATTGTAGTATTTTGCAACATTGTGCAAAATTTTGGCTCTATAAGATTTCAATTTCTGGAGATATAAGACAAAATGTGTCAAATTTCCTGGGTCTCTCTCAGTATTTTCATCGATTATTCTATGAACTCTTTGAATTCCACCGAAAACAAATTCAAAGACATAAACATAAAGAATCAAGTCATAGTTTAGACGTCGAAAGAAGGACGATGTTGATCGACTTGAAAAGGTACCTATTTCAAGAAATGCAATAATGAAATGCTTAATTTTTTTTATGGTCACAGAAAATCGTCACAAAAATCTATTTACCTCATTTGACGGCTGTTTGTCAAATCAACTAATTCCAATGATTGATGTCAGATTTCCTACATACCAAGTTCAAACACATTTTATTATATGGAAAACACTTATTATGATCACGTTCTACAGGAATTGATACTAAATAGAAGCTAGATGAAGATTATTGTAATGGAAAATTTGTGTTCCAGAATAATATTAAGGTATTCAACATGATACTGCTTTTTTTCTTTACTGGTCAGTACGGGCCACAAGGAACATGCGCCCAAAAGCTCCTGTCCACAGGGCTTGAACCCATTTTTTCAATGCAGTTTCATCATAAGAATCTATTGATGTCATTTTCAACTCTAACATACTAATACTTTCGGAGATATGATTTTTCAAAATTTCAATGATTATTCTCAATTCTATATGATTTCATAGAATACTCTAATTCTTATAATTTGCTGATGTACAGTGCGCGTCAATATTATGGAACAAATTCATTTTCTCAGAAGAAAAATATTTGTCAACAAGATCCTGAAACAGGTCAATTTTTGTTTCACTTTTACGAAATGTTTATGCATTTTTGAAGGATTTTTGTTGCACCCTGTGCCATCCCCTTCAACCCCCTAAATTTTTTGAATAGGGGAAGTGGGTCATGTGGTACTTTTTTGGCAAGGTCTTTGTATTTTCTTCACAGGCGTGCAGAAATTTTGAAGAAAAAATTTTTCTTTTTTGAAAAATAGTTAGTTCAAAGAGGTTTTCAGTATGTGCACCTTGTCATGGCTCATTTACTTTGTGACGATGGTATCTGATGAAATTTGTCACTGAATGAAAGTCGGCCATTACAGTTTTGTTCATGCACAACTTTCAACCCCTACGAACCCTTCAATGGAGAAAAAAATGGGGAGGGCGTGAGAGGGTTGAAAGGGTGCAACAAAAATCCTTCAAAAATGCATAAAAATTTGGTAAAAGTGAAATAAAAATTGACCTGTTTCAGGATTTTCTTGCCAAATATTAATAAATAGAAATATTAATTAATCGAAAATGAATTTGTTCCATAATTTTGACGCACACTGTATATAAATCCAACATGAGATAAGTCATAGACCTACGTTTTGAATATAATCGGGAATATTGTTGAGAATTGACGCACAAAAGCCAAATTGAAAAAGTGGGAAAGCCCTGTGGACAGGAGCTTTGGCGCTCTTGTTCAAACTTTGACGAATCATAACTCTGAAAGTATTGGTTTCTCCGAGTTGGGAATGATATCAATCGATTCTTATTCAATTTATTTGATTTTGTGATGCAGTTCTATCATAAGATTCCATTGACAATTTGTCAAAGATTGAACAAGAGCGCCGAATTTCATGTCCACAGGGCTTGAACCAATTTCGTTTTTTTATTTTTGTTTTTGATTAATGGGTTTTGTCTTTGTTAATAAAGACCTAAGATCACTTTGTGACTTGAAAACTGTTCTTATATTGAACTCAGAACCGATTTTTCTGATTTTTTCAGAAAGGTCACATAAGGGATCAAATTCGACAGATTGTGTTGTTCCTCTTGTTGATTATTCTGTTGTACTTGATTGATTGTTATTTTATTAGAAGCTCTTCTAACTAGCTTCATGATTGTAGTATCTATGAATTGAGTCGAATTTCCATTATCTTCTAGAAATTTCTTGATGAAGTTGATTTCATTATTTCGAATTTCAGGGTAGAATACATCAGATTAGCTCTATCGTGGATTGTTTTAATACACCTCTTTTCACACTTTCAAGTTGATGTTTCGAATAGAAATTCAAATATCCATTTGTATGTGTCTGCTTCCTGAATGCACATGTTTCGAAATGGTTCGGATAGTTAATTATCGAAACATCTAGAAAAGAAAGCTGATTATTTTTCTCTATTTCCAAAGTGAATTTTATTGTTGGTTCCTTTGAATTTATGAAATCCACCATTTTTTTTAACTCTTCTCTACTATGTTGCCAAATTACACATGTCATCAAAATATTGCCACCAACCTTTTGGTTTCAACAAAGAGTTTGGGAGGGAAAACCCAGAGGGAAACCATTTTATAATGAATGTACCTCCCACAGTATCCTTTAATGATTATTAAAAACAAATACTGTGTGCTTTAAGCTTGTTTCACATATTATTCATTCGGTTAATTTTCGGTCTGAACCGAAATCGCATGAAACCCTTTTACATGTACACGTTTATCATACCGTTCATAATAAGATGTTTTTCCCGAAATGCACTATCGAGGTTGAACAGTGATAATCATGTAGATAAGTCAAGTTGTTATTATATATATTATTATACTGATCCTCCTAGGTCTTCCCAAGAAGAACCCTCATAAGCTTTTGAGAGCTTGAGCGAGTGAGGAGAATCCGTTGTGTTCTGTGTAGGCCTTGTTACTGTGTATTTACGCCTCCTTAGGCACAGCACTGTTAATTTTTGAACCAACAGTGAATGTTGGTTGTTTTTGTTTGAAAGAATGAAAACGAAAGAGGAATACTAATATTCATTTGGTGCACCCATGGATCACCTAACTGCTGGAATTTGGAGCATTCTACACCTTTTTCTATCATCATAACAAAAACAATTTTCAAGAATTCTCAAAAAGTACTGACGTAAAGTCAGAAATCTCCTGCGTGGCAAGCGAACATGCTAATCTCGGCCATAGAGGATTTGTTACAATTCTGAGATTTACATGATATGAAATTCCAGAAGAACTAGATACCATTCCGGAACTTCATTTTCACGATAATTCCTGCATTACAGAGCCATTCTGAAATCCAGCCATTCTGAAAACCAGCCATCTGAAATCGAGTACGCGATGGTAAAATGGCTCCTTGAAGGTTTGCGCAGAATGATAGCGGAATCTGACAGATAGTTTCTCAAATATTATTTTTGCGCGTATGTTCTGGGGAACAACGCGCAAATTTTGCCCAAATGTCTGTAATTTTCGAAATTTTCGCCAAAAATGGTCTCAACCGATTAGGTTAGGTCAAGAATTCGAGGTCAAATTTGATTCTGTCCGGTCGGCCGTCCGGCCGGCCGTTGCCACGATAACTTGAGAACGGAATGACATTTTCAGAGTAGGTGGCGCATCCCAATACGACGGATTAATTCGTTAATGGGCATAATCGGTCGAATCGGTCCGAGTAATAATTTTGTCTACAATCAATATTAACCCGATCGAATTGAAACTTGGTGAATAGTTGTAGAATATGAACCTAAAGACGTTTGTGAAATTTTGTGAATATCGTAGCGCTAGAAAATTTTTAAAAAATTATTGAAAAATATAGTTTTCGCCACGTAAACCTAAGAACGGAAAGGGATAGCGATTTGAAATTTTCAGGTAAGGTTGCGAATCTGAATGTGTCATTTGAGTTTGTTTATAGGCATAATCAACAGAACGGGTTTGGAGTTATACTCATCTGAAATTTGGTTGTTTTTTCCTCAATAACTCGAAAAATTCAGAACCATCTAATTCAATCATGGTTATCACTTGTAGAATGTCATCGCGAAAATTCTTGCAAAATTTTGTGAGGATCGTATGAGTAGAAAATTTTTAAAAAATCATAGAAAATTATTGAAGACATTTTTTTATATCAGAAACTATTCGTCCGATATCGCTGAAATTTCGCGACAGCCTTCAAAACTTTTTTTTAAATTTAATTTCTTTCATGATGCATTTCTATCATAGGAATCCATTGATATAATTCCCAACTCTGAGAAACCAATACTTTCAGAGATATAGTTTGTCTGATTGAACAGGAGCGCCAAAAAGCTCCTGTCCACGGGGCTTGAACCAATTTTTTCTCCTTATGTTGGAGATTTTAGAAAGGTTACGTATTAATATTAATTTGTATGTTTTTCTCCTCTTGTCTTCTCATTTTTCAGGTTGAGTTTCGGGTGCCTTAGAGAAACCTCTCCGTTTTTTGACGAAGGAATCCATATTGAAGAAAGAAAAGCGTATCAATATTTCTAAATTTCAACAAATTTTGTAAACAATAGTTGCAAATCAGAACACTTAAGGGGAGACAGGGTTTTTTTCTGAGGTTTTTCCCTAAGCTCTTGTATCATACGTAGAATTGTATGATACCCCGTTACACCAACCTCTGCTAACATATGTGAAGCTCCCAATCTAAAGAATATATTGTTATGATACGAATAAAAGAATTTTGAATTTTTTGAATTCGTTACAAGTATAAATCAGTATCAAACAATATAAAATTGAACATTGCTAATTTTGGGAGGATTCTAATTTGAATGATCTTTTACAATATTATTAAGAATCTCAAAATATTAACAGAATAATTTATTAACTAAGGAGGAAACTATAATTATCAAACTCTAAAACTATATTATACTAACCTTAAACAAGCTTAACCTAATATTCCTTATTCTATTCCAATTTGCTGGGAAGTTCGTTCCAATCGTAGTTAATCCTTCTTTCACTTCTTATTTCACTCCTTCTTCTAATTAATTCTCTTCAACTTCTTGATACAATGGATCCAATATGATTTAGATACTTTCCTATTATATTTCCTGTTTTAACATTAGATGAGTTATTTCATTCAATAAACTGAGTTTTCTGATAAGTATAGAGAGCAAAATTTTTTGTCACTCCAATTTCCAATTCCAGATCTACTGTCTCTAATTCAATTTTCTCTCGTTTCCATGGATTCCTTTCCTTCGAACTCTCAGCCAAACCTGATTTCTACTATTTTATTATTCAATCAAATCATCCAAATGGCTTGCGTCGAGAAATTGATGATTTGATTGCTTGTTACTATATTCTTTCCTTCTTCCTTGCTTACAATTTCTTTCAATTGTAAGATGCTGGTTGTAGATATACTTTTAGAAATCACAGATGTGAAAATCTTTGGCAGAAATCGACAAACTTTTCGTGAATTCACTAAATTAACTAAATAAATTAAGTATTTATGTGTCAGACCTACAATTTCTTAAACATTTAGATTTTTAATGAAAATTACAATTTCAATTTTCTTTTATTTTGAGAGCCTCAACATTTTCCATAACAATATATACCGACATATGTTGAATACATATGTATAAACAGAAGCAGGATTATATTTCACCACCAATCTCATCCGTCAAATCAGTTGGTTCAACATAGAAAATGATATACTCAGAAATATCGACACGACCAATTAATTTTATGTGAATATGCTGTCCGTTTTATTTTATATATTAAATTTCAATGAGACAAACCAAGGATTTCCCTGTTCGTATTTGGAAGGACCCTTGGTGGCTCGTCGTTCCAACGTATTTCAATCAACTGTAATGAAACAGGTCCTAATGAATTTGGGTTTAATTTAGTTGTTTCGAATCTTATTCTGAGCACGATTTCATCAATCTGGAAAAAAGAGAGAAATAGGAGCAAAGTGGATTAGAGTTCAAGGAACAAACTTACCTCTAACATGCTGGAGAACACTTTATGAGAACCGCACTGCATTAGGTCTAAATATGAAATAGAACTCATAGTTGCAAACTTGCTTATCAAGTTCTCTCAGGCAATGGACACTCAAGAAGTTTCTACTAGAAATTCACGGAGTTTCTGAATTATTGCTATCCTAAAAACAGGGTATAGCTCGCCTTGCGTTTTTTTAGTTATCACGTATTCCTTATGAGGAGGATACGTTGCTGGTATTGATGAATATAATATAACTTTTCAACAGTCCTACCTAACACAATACATTCATGATGAAAATCGTTATTTGAATTGAATATATACTGATCCACAAAAGTTAAGGGAGTTCAGAAATTCTGGTAGTTTTAAAAGTTTTGATTTTTTTTCACCAATTTTTTAAATATAAGAAAACTGAATGTTTACTCGCTTATCTAACTCATTGTTTTGACAATTCCTTCCTAAATTCCACAGTTTCAGGTGAAAATTTAATTTTAAATTTATTAGTGCGAAATCAGTTCACTCGAAAAGTGAAAAAGTTAGTTCAGTAAAGAGTACTGCTCTATGTAAATCTGCGCATTCATGGTTGCAACAAGCACCAACAATTATGTGCATCCATTGAAACAAATTCATCCCCAAACAGTACCTAAATGTACCACCTCTGAACAGATGAATGTCATCTGTGTTCATACATTTCATCGTTGTCATCTCATCTACAGATAAGAGCTATTAGTGTTCTGTGTATAAGAGACAAAGTATGATTGACTGCAGAATCAACGGAATAACCTCAGCGATCTTAGATTGCTCTTGTATAATCCATATGATGATGATGGAAATATATAACTTGGTAAGTTAATGTAAGTTAATTAAATTGGGTTCAGAATATCTCCAGTAAAAACAAGACTGGAATATTGGCTCCGAATCAAATGATATAATGTAATTCTCTCAGTAGATTTGAGGAATGAATATCTCGGATAAGTTCGTTATTGGGGTAGAATAGGTTTGGTGGTTTCGGATTCATTATTTTTGCCACTCTTGTTGTACTTAATTCCTTCTATGATGGTTGAATTTAATTTAATTGAAGTTCTATCATAAGAATCCGTTTATATCATTCCCAACTCTGAGATACCAATACTTTCGGAGATGTGATATGTCAAAGCTTGAACAAGTGCGCCAAAGCTCCTGTCCACAGGGCTTTCCCACATTTTTTTTTTCTGTTCTAACAATAATTCAATGTATGTTATTTTTATGATTGAAACCATTGTTGCATTTTAAATACTCATATGTGGTGTCGCTTATCTTTTTGGCGCTTTTGTTCCTCGGAACAGAGTGCTTATCAATTAGCCCAAATTCCCCTAATTTTAAAATTTTTTGATGAAAATGGTTCGCCTCACTAATCAATAATCCGTGGTAAAAATCGATTCTGTCTGGCCGGTCCGGCCGGGCGTGGACACGATAACTCTCGGAATGATTTAGCTAGACCGTTGAAATTTTCAGAGAAGGTTTGGGAGATAAGTATATCGGTTGAGTTCGATATTGCGAAAAATCGGCCTAGTGGTTCCGGAGTAACGAAAAAAAAATTTTTTTTCATCACAAATTCCATCTAAAATTTTTTTAAAGATGTAATTCCATTATAAGAATCTACTGATGTAATTGTCAACTCTAACCAACTTATACATTTGGATATATGATTTCTCAAAATTTCAACAATCAATCGTAATTTTATGATTTCATAGAATGCTCTAAGTATAATTTGCTAATGTATGTAAATCCAATATATGAGGTGAATCATAGACCAGCGCCATGTCCACAGAGTTTTCGCACTTTTTTCATCATTTTTTTATCATTTAAATTAAAGAAAGTTAAATTTATCATTAAATGCCTCCATTGACACAGCAACAGTTGCCCTTTTAGGCTTTTGTTATGACGATATTCCACCTGTCCACAGGGCTTTCCCACTGTTTCAAGTTTTTAATTCAAATATTGAAGGGATGTCTAAAAACAAGAGTAGATATCTTTGAAAATTAGTCGACTACAATTATGAGAGGGGGCTTTTGAAAGGTTATGTATTATTTTTAATTCGTTCATACTTCTCCTCTTGATCCAAATACCACAGAACTCGAACACTTAATTGAAAATTATCGGAGAGTATTGGAGATAGATTAAAGAAAAGCTAATGATTCGGATTCCACGATTTGTGAAACTTCTGCACGCATATATTAACTTTATCGAAGTTAGTCTATTGGTCAATACTTTGAAGTTATCGTCAAATTATATTCTGTACCTACCACAAAAATAGCCGTTTCATCTATACTTAGAGTATTTAAGATAGATAACTTCAGTATCAGAGATAGTATTTTTGTCAACAAAATCGAAACCTTAGTTGTGAATAGTGTGGAGTATAAAAGGGTATGCCTATATTCTATTCTGTAGATTATAAATAATAGAAATATCCTGGATAAATTATCTATGAATTTCTTTTCAATTCATGTCTGTTACATCCACTCTGCTTTTGAAATTTCCATTTTTATTTAATGCAATCAGTTAGGCCATTCGATTATTTACTATGCAAAGAAGGTAGGACGTTTTTTCCACTGAAATTCCAAGAAAAATTTGAATAATTGGACACTTGTCCTCATTTCAATGGGCCGAGAAGATGTTGTGGTTACCGTGCAATAAAAGAGCAAGAGCATCATCCACTTGTTGACTTGTTATCAAGACCGGACCAGCCCTCAAAAGCCCACAAGGAGGAGAAGTTCACAGAAATACACAGGCACGTCAATTAACGGTTAAATCAGAACCAGAGGGGTTTCGAGGATTCCAACTGTCTTGAACAGAGCATCTCATGATCCCCAACGGGTGTTTATAGAACGTGATTTCTGCCAAATGAACACGAATAATAGAGAGAGGCGTTCGAACGTTTTCAAACTCCGGTCTTGTTATAAGTTATTTATCAGGGCTACGTCAATTTACTACATACACATCAATGGTCCGCTTGCTTTTGTGCTACAGAAAACAATATATTGGACCCTGACCCTGGGATAATAATTATCACTCGGGGTGACTATATCGATAACGAAGGATCATGTGTTATATTTCGTTGAATACTGAAGCCGGATTATTGTTGTGAATGTAAAAAAATCTAGAAAAAGCTTTTACGCTCATGTTCTATTGTCTATTCTCGCCTCATATGCCCTCACGAAATAATACATGAACCTTCACACCATCTTCTTAGCGTGAAAAACATCATTGGGCGTCAACTGAATTCAAATGAAAAAAAATAGTGAACTTACTAAGCAGGGATTCGAAACCAGATTTCCTAAATCGAAGTGTTTTTACCATGCTGAGATTTCCATGATTATTAGTAATTGAAAGGTTTGTGAACTCAAACAAAACGAAAAGTGAAGTACTTCGAACGTTCATTGGCCAATTAAATTTTTTTTTTCTTGATAACGGATCTCTAGTGACCTGACAAAACGATTGAGGAAGCGAGCATCGAAAAGAACTTCATCACGATGCTCGGTAGGAAAAAAGACTGGGACAGAGAATCCACCACCCAAGTTCCTAAAGAAATGCTATGAAATGGTACACAGACGGTTCAAAAACCCCTACAGGAGTTGGCGCTGGAGAATATGGGCCAGGCACCGAATGCTCACCATCGCTAGGTTCCGATACAAGCGTCTTTCAGGCAGAAGTACATGCAATGGAAAGATACGTGGAAATGGACCTAGAAGGAAACTATCAGAGATGTGACCTATCAATGCACTCGTGTCAGTGAAGCTACTATTAAAGCTCTGAGCTCTCATGTTATCGAGTACAAGCTAATATGTAAGTGCCGGAGAAAACTCAATAAAGTAGGCAATAACAACACGGTCTCCTCGGTGCGCATTCCTGTTTACGCGGGAATAAAACTAAATGAGGAGGCCAACACACTTGCCAAGAAAGGAGCACAAACCCCTTTATTGGCCCGGAACCCTACTGTGCGGTTGATAGATACACCTACAAAAGTGAATTTTGGATGAAAGAAGAAACTGAAAGTGGTATGTTCTGAAGATCTCTCCCCGGTATGGATCACTCCAAAAAATTACTCCGGAACTTTAACACTGTCAGATCCAAGAAATATATCGACCTCAGTAAGAACACGCTGCACCATCTCACTGATTTCCTCGCAGGGCAATGCGGCCTTAGGAAGCATATGATGAGATTAGGGCCAGCAGAAACTGACGAGTTCAGATTCTGTTGGAAGGAGAATGAAACTCCTGATAGCCTGATAACGGAATGCCTCGCCATCTCAAACCAACGCAAGGAATGATTTGGGCAAGAAATCTGCAGGAACGAAGACGTAGCCACCTTGAAACCATTTCAGATACTGGAGTTCATCAAAACTCTGGAACTGGAAGGCGAGCTGTAGATGGTGATGACATCGACAGCTCTGACGGGGGGCATAAAAGACCTTAAGGTCGCAGTGCAGCGTTACCCCCTACAACAATATACAATACAACCATACACCTGAGTAGTGTACTCTGTTACAAATCAGTTTAATAAATTGACTATAGTACGATCGAGAGCGCTGAAGCTCCTGATCATTTTATAGATTTTTTTTGGTACACTTGTTCCCCTGAACAGAGTGCCTATTGATTTGCCCAAATGTCTGTATTTTTGAATGAGAATGATCTTCGAAGATTAGCTAAGCCTCACTGATGAAGAATTCGAGATCAAATTCAATTCTGTCTGGTCGGTCGTAAGCACGAATACTATGAAACGAAATGAGTTGAGAGTCCAAATTTGTAGGGTAGGTTTAGAGTCCAAATGAGGCAGTTAAGTTCGTTAACGAGCAAGTTCTAGATTTGAACTATCAAATCTATATTGTTGGAAATATTGAGGAAATGTGGCAAAAAAATTAGAAAAGCCAGGACGTGAAGTCTGGAGCTTTAACGTGCAAGTTCCATTGTCTATTCACGCCTCATTCGAATTCCATCGAAATTCGGTACAATTTTTGAACCAGAAATTAATTTTTTTTTTCTAGTGGTACCATATTCACGAAATTTCACGAAAATTAGCGCGTTGGCATTCTACAAGTAATTACCATGTATCAATTGTATCAGATTTGTGGATATCAAGTTTCAGTTCAATCGGATATGTATTTTTTGCGTTATTGAGAAAACAATATTTCAGATGGGTATAACCATCTGGTTGGCCGATTAATTCTATTAACCAACTCAGCCATCATATTTAGATGCGTAAGCTGCCCTAAAAATTTCTAGCCGCTATCTCTTTCCTTTCGAAGGTTTTAGTGGAAATAGTCTGCCAGCCGGGCGGATTGAATTGAATTTGACCTCCAATTCTTCATCAGTCAGTCGAACCAAATCGTTCTAGGCCATTTTCGGTAAAAAATTCTATTCCCTAAAACATGCGCGCAAAAGTACGTAGCGGTAAGTAGAATTTTGAATTCGAATTGAAGATGTGTCCATCCACTGTCTGTTGTAATTTCGGGGCACTATCAACAGTTGAAGAAACATTTTTGAAAATTTGGTGAAGATTGATATCGAAGAATGATTCCATCTGAATGGACTCACTCTAAGGCCGGCCTTAAGGACTGGACAAATTGGAGCGGTCGCGGCCGCGGTAGCGTTTGCAATAAGTCGGCGGCCAGAGACGCGATCAAAATTAACACCGAGTTTAGGCCGCGTCTCAGGCCGCGCCAGTTTGTGCACCCACATGAATATCCATTTGTTTGTTTTGATCGCGATCTCTACCGCTCTCTGATCGCCACCGCGGCCGCGTCAGTTTGTGAAGTCCTTTATACAGCCGGAATGTCTCTCTGAATTCATACTCTTAATTCATATTATTATTTCAGAAAACACGGAATTGCATACTATTGGCGCTCTTGTTCCTCGGAACAGAGTGCTTATCAATTTGCCCAAATGTCTGTAATTTTTTAATTTTTGACTGAAAATGGTCTTGAACGATTTGGTTTGACTCACTGATCAAGAATCCTTGCTCGAAATCGATTCTGTCCGGCTGGCCGTCCATGCGGCCGTCCGTCCAGCCGTCCGGCCTTTAACACGATAACTCTCGAACGGATTGAGCAAGACAGTTGAAATTTTCAGAGTAGGTTTGGAGGATAAATATCTAGGTTAAGTTCGTTATTGGGCAAAATCGGTCTAATAGTTTCGGAGTAACGAGAAAGATTTTTTTTTTACATTACAACTTTTGAATTCAATTTTTTTAAGATGCAGTTTCATTATAAGAATCCATTGTTATCATTTTCAACTCCGAAAAGCTAATACTTCCGGAGATATGATGTTTCAAAGTTTCAATAATATATCGTAATTTAGGTATTCACAGAATGTGAACACAGAATCTGTATGTGATCACTATTCATAAATGTCATCTTTTCTAGCTATTAGAGATTGTCAATTCATAGTTGTTATTTTCTCTGGGAAAGGAAGTATTCGATTCTTGAATTTGTGAATCTATACAAGACTGTTTTGATGTAGTTTATGGAGGCAATAGAAAAGAAAAACATAATGGAATCATCAAAAGAAATTTCTGTTCGTTGACCACTGAGGTTAATATTACCTTTTACTTCCTTAAGTAGCAAGACATGTTCCTATATACTGTACTTTCATAATGTTGCTAGCAAAAAAATACTGAAATATGGATCTACATTTGTGTTTCAGTGTATCAATCATTTTTTCTTGAGTTAAGGTTCATAATACAGAAAAGAATGTGTTAGTGGTATGGACTATTAAATTTTGAATTATGAAAAGAGGATAGTATTTTATTGATATATTTTGAACTATTAAAATAATTTGTTCGTAATCCACTACCTACTCAAATATCAGGGATAAATGGACAATATGCTATGATTGTCTGCGGCCTTGCTCTAGACATTTCGATGATGCAACAACCCATTCCACGAAGTTGAATCATTTTTATTATTATTATTATTATTGATAAGGGGTTACGTTGCACCGCGACCTTGAGATCTATTGTGCCCCCCATCAGAGCTGTTCTCACCATTACGCCATCTACAGCTCGCCCTCCAGTTCCTGAGTATAAATGAACCTCAATATCTGGGAAGGCTTCAAGGATATTACGTCTTCACTCCTACAAGTTTCCTGTCCAAAGCATTCCTTTCGCTGACTTGCAATGGCGAGGCATTCTGTAACAAGGTGAAGAGGAGTTTCTTCCTCCTCCCCACAGAATCTGCACTCGTCAGTATCTGATAAACCTATTCTCATCAAATGCTTCCTGAGGCGACAGTGTCAAGTTGAATCATTGCAGATTGCTCATTTAATCTTGATAAATAAATTCAATGACAATTTTTGAAGCATTAAGGCATTGAAGCATTGTAGATTGCCCTATTTTTATAAGATAATTTTTGAAGCAATTTTTTTAAACGACACTTTTTGAATTCAATTTCTTCCATGATGCATCATAGGAATCCATTGATATAATTCCCAACTCTGAGAAACCAATACTTTCGGAGATATAATTTGTTTGTTTGAACAACAGCGCCAAAAAGCTCCTGCCCACAGGGCTTGAACCAATTTTTTTACTATTCTCCTCACACATTCTGAGTATTAATTTCTAGATTTTGCAAGCTTCCAGAATTCAGATTATGAATTGAGAATATGAATTCAGAGAGAAATTCCGGCCATATAAGGCCGGCCTAATGCTTTAAACTTAGATGTGAATGTTTGAGAAAATTCTTTCTCATCATCCTTTTGACGCACCTACATGAAACTCAGAATGTGCATGAATCGTTTAGAATCCGTTACGAATAAGGTTACATAACAAATCGATCAATGATAGAAAACATGTATCTGAAAGGAAAAAAATTAATTGGATTGCTTTTTGCTTTTATTGGCCAAATAAAGGAATCCCGAATCAATCCCATAATGAAAAATCTTTATTTGCTTGGGAACGAATTGCTACCGAATAAACTGCTTCGCAAGAGCTCAGGATCATTACGTTGAATGTCGAATATACTTGTGGAAGTGAAGATGTCGGATCTATTTTCGGCGTGCTATTCAGGCGAACAGAGCTAGTGCCTATCAATTCGTCCAAATGTATGTCATTTTTGCATATTTGGCGGAGAATGGTCTCAAACGAATAATTTCGACTCACTGATCAAGACACCGATGTCAAACTTTATTCTGTCAATCCGGCCGACGCCCGAATGCAATGAGTTAGGAAGTTGAAATTTTCATAGTAGGTTTAGATTTCAAAATCTACGGCTAAATTCGTTGTTGGGGCAAAATCCACCGAATAATTTCAGAGTTATAGCCATCTGAAATTTTGTTTTCTCAATAACTCGAAAAATACTGATCTGATCGAATTAAAGCGTGGTAGTTCGTTGAAAAATACCGACACGAAGTCTTGAATGTTGTGAGCATCGCATGACTAGAAAATAAAAAAAAATATTCGAAAAAAGTAGGTTTCTCATAGACTATCCATCTGATATCGTTGGTGAGATTCTTCAAAATCTTATTTTACAGTGAGCTCGAACGGATTTAGATGGGTGAAGATGTCAAAATTTCGAAATAATACAACGGTTGGAGTGTACTGGTCAACTTTATTACCCTCGAACAACAAAGTTGTCGACGGTTTCTGATATTTGAAGTGAAGTTGAATAAATTTTCATGATGCCATAATTACGAATGTCCTGTCTGTCTGTGGTCAGTCATTCTTAACAGAGCAGTGCAAATCGAATGAATTCATTATCTTGGATACTGTACATATTAATGGAAAATCCCGGAATACGTCAAATTAAAATTTTATATCGTCATTCTTCTTCGTAAGAATGCGAAGACAGGTACAACCTCCAATTTTTCAAATAGGAAGTATTGGCTTGTGATACATTGTTTGAAAGGTCTCGTTTCTCTATTCTGAAATGTTGTCACTTTCATGTTCGTTACAAAAATCAACTAAGTAAATATTCGTTACAAAAATCAACTAAGATAAATATAAAATCGAGTAAGTAATCATCAAAGGATACTGCGGGAGGTATACTCATTATTAAGAGGTTTCTTTCTGGGTTTTCTCTCCCAAACTCTGAAAAATATCTATAAAATAAAAATTAATTATTTTGTGATTTGCTTGTCAGGAGCAATCAATCGAACAATGTTGCCTAACAAACACCAACGAAACAACATCAACGAAGAAATAACTATATCGCAACGTTTCTGAGTCTATATCAGAATCCTTCGTCAGACACTTAACGAAAATCTTCAGGATTATTTTGTTGATAGTTATTCTGAAATTCGAGAATTTTCCGTAACCAATAATTTGTAAAAATATTATTTTGTGCATTTTCATTAATCGAACCATTTTTCAAAATTGAACTTAATGAAATTCAAACACAAATTGGACAATCTATAAACTACAACTTATCAGTACAAAATAATTTGTGAAGGCATTCTAAAGAAACTAATATTTCCACAGAAAGTGTTTTACGTAGTTTTCATGGTACCATCTGGAAAACACAATGATATGTTTTTTTTCATTTTCTCCTTCATCTTAGTGGCAAATAAGTTTAGTATTATTGTAATAAGATTTGGAAATATTCAATGAATTTTGGTAATCACATGGTTTTATTTTTTGAGCTTTGTAATATACATAAAAGTGATAACATTCCTGAATACATAATGACGTGACCATTCAAACGATGTACCACAAGCCCATACTTCCTATTTGAAAAATTGGTGGTCTTTCGAAGGGGGTTGAAGGTAGTGTTCCCATTTTTACGAAGAAGAATGACAATTTAGATTTTGAATTTGATATGTTTCAGGATTTTTCATAAATATGTACATAAACCAAGATAATTAATGTATTCCATTTGGCGTTCCACACTGAATAATATAAAACAACAAACTATGAACAAACTTAAGTAATACTTAAGGATTTTCCATATTATAACAATTACTTTTAATACAAATGAATAATCGTAAGTTTCAGAGGAGGTTGGAAAACTGTTATTTAGATGCATTTATATGGAGATGTAAAACCACTCGTTGTTCAAAGAGAATCAAATATGGTATATTGGACGTATTTTGATGAATTGAAACACATATTTTCAGATAAGAAATCCCAGTAAACTTTTTGTTCCCTACTGTATGAAGGTAACATTTATTAAATTGATTTGAAATCGATATTTTATTATGAACCCAATATAGGATCGAAATGCGTAAAATACTTATATAGAAAAATCACAAGATCTGAAATTAGAAATTCGTTCATAATCCTTCTTTCACTGCAGATCCGGACATTCCTAGCATAGCACTATTGGCTGAGGCATTGCGCTATTACAGAAATATTGGCATAGAAATCTTAGACAGGAAGGTCCGGGATCGAGTAGGTACTGGAACCGAAATTGTTCTTTTTCGTTTTTATTTTTCATTTCTAGTGAAATAATAACTCCAAGGATTATCGAACGAATTTAGGTTGATTTTTTCTTAAAATTACGTGAAACATTTGTATTTTCGTATATTATTAGATACTAACCGACCCAGCGAAATCTGTTCCGCCTTAGAGGCAATAAATAAGCAGATTTTAGATTTTATTATACACGTTTGTCATATATATGTATATATTCTTTTGAACTTGAGCATTACAATTGGTTTTTCATCTAACAATAAAGCATGTGTATGAAAAAAGTGTTAGCAGAAGTTAGTGTAACGCGGTACCATATAATTTGATATATGATACTAGAGCTTAGGGAAAAAACCTCAGCAATACAATCCCTTTTTGTCTCAATAATAGAACGTTAATTGGACATAGTTAAGCAGAAATAATCCAACCCACAAATCATAGTTTTGAGGAATTTCAACTTGAAGTATATGAGTATATAAACTATTTTTTTATCTAATTTTATTGGTACAATATATCCAACTCTCTAGAGACTGTTCAACCATTTATTATTAGCCAAAGTATATTTTTCATAGAAGTCATAAAATTACTTTTATGTTTTACACAAATAAAAATCCAAGTTAGCTCATATGTGACAGCATTATGGAAAATATATTCAAATTGAGCAGGGATTTCATTGGGACGTTTTCTGCAAATGGGAATCCATCCAGGGTACCTATTTAGTTAATGCTTTGTTTGTGGCACAAATCACTTCAATCACGTACAATTGTGCCCTGACAAAAAGAACACTCTGTATAGTAATGGTTACATGGTTACATTGGCTCCACCAATTTTCAGCCGAATTGGTGCAGCCGTTCTTGAGTTATAATTAGTGTAACTAACACGATTAAAATAACTGCTAAAAAGAATATTTGTTATGAACTGTCAACTCATAGTTTCTCATGGCACAACCTTACAATTGGACTGATTTGTTTCATAGAAAATACTCTCAGGATACACTATCGAAAATAGACCACTGCTATACAGGGTGTTTTTTATCTCACGGCACAATTGCATCATTGAACTGATTTTTGTCTGATCGCCACCAGAAATAGAGCACTGTTCATTTTTGACTCAACAGTTAATGTATGTATTCCAATGGGTCCTTACGCCTCTACAGATACAACACTGTTTATTTTCGACCAGATTGTGAAATTATGTATTTGAAAAAAGACCTTACGCCACCACAAACACAGTACTTCTCATTTTTGAACCAACAGTGAATGTATGTATTTGAATGAGACCTTGCGCAACTGGAGAAACAGGACTGTTCATTGTCGAACCAACAGTGAATGTATATGTATTCAAATGGGCCCCTTTGCCACCACAGACACAGAACTGCTTATTCTCCACCCACCAGCGGATGCATGTATTTGAGTTGAAACTAATCATACCATTCTAGGCCAAAAAGCGGACCAGTTATTTTCGGAAGCTTGTTTTCACAGGCGGATTTATATTCTTGGAAATATTGGCAACATTTTTTTCCTGGATCTGTGCAGCCTTGGGCGAGTTCAATACTTCGATGGGCGACAAATCTGGTTATAAATTTGAATAACCGCACCAAAGATCCTGGTCTCAGTGCTTTTCCACACACCCGAGCTGAGCCAAAGCATTGTGCTTAGTGCTTGTGAAGGTGCTTGAAGCCTCTTTATGCTGCCGAGTACTGTGCTCCGAGCACTTTTTAAAACCAGTGCTCAGTGCTTAGTCATTCAAGCACTTCATGAAAAGGCTAAGTGCTTAGTAATCCCTTAAGTGCTCCCGAGCACTTCCGAGGATTACTAAGCACTAAGCCTTTTCGAAATCATGTCGTAACACGAATAGACGCTGACGCAATGTGGTCGGAGGAGTTAATGTGTACCATAGGGATCAATTGAGGCATGAACGGAACTTGTAAATCTTGTAATTATCAGTTGTTGATTATAGATTCATGGAATGGGACGTGAATATGTGAATATTACCAACTCCTGAAAATTATTCAGTATCAAAGCATTATTAAGTGGATCGTCTATCAAGAAGATATAAGTGAATTATTTTAGAAAATTGTTGTGTGAATTCACATATTTATCCGATATATTCATATTTAAATTTTCAATGCTAAATTGCTTATGAATACAATCACAATAGAAAATAATGTTATCCGGTTTCTGCAGATTATATTTTTGACATTTTGAAAATTTTAAAAAAGCATTTATGTCAACTTGATGAATTCAAATTAAATTATGGACTAATGGAAAACTGCTCCAAAAAAGCACTGAATTGACGTCATTGATTTTTTTATTAGTAAGGCAAAGAAAACACTTGGCCTAAGTTTCATAATATAATACGATGTTGTTGTCATATACGTTTCGGGTATTATCCCATTTTGAACTAGGGAAATACATTTTATATTTGCAGAAAGAACTGAGACGCTTATAGAATTCATATTTCCATTAATTGTATTATGATATACTAAAATAATAAAGAACTTTTCAATCTGTGGGAGAATAGAGCTAATTTTGAGTTCGTTAGTTTCATAGACATTTTTGTTTCGCTGCACTCCATTCCTCATCCGTCAATGATGCATATGGGGAATGCAAGTTTGCTAGTTTACATATTTCTCCAGTAGAATACAATTTTATATAACCATTCGGAGAAAATCTCCTCATTTCCAACAGATTTCAAAAAGAGCTTAGTGCTCGAAAAATCTAATTACTTTTATAAAGTGTTTAGTAATCGCAAGCCTTTTGTGAAAACTCGGTGCTTTGTGCTCGAGGCTCGTGATCATTTTTATTGAGTGCTTAGTGCTTAGGGCTTGAAGCACTGTTCTTCAGTGCTCGGCACAGCTCTGCCACACACTAAGACTCATCAGATATATAGTATAGCCGGTATTCCGGTTATCCCATTCAGTCCCAGGCAACATTATGCTTCATTCTATGTACCATTATCAATGATGCTCGAAACCTGAAACAGATTTTCGCTAAAAGCCCTCTATTAACTCCGTACCATATACAAAAAACAAAACTTGAATTACAGAAAATGAAGTTAGCTTCGTAATTGTTTTCATCCCATTCCATTAGCTTTGATAACGTCATCTAAACGTTACTATAGGGACCACTATGCAGACAGTAATTTCGTAATTAGTTTCCACATCGAAATAATTTTAATTGAAAATTTGACGGTATGATGTGTATCGAAATGAAGAACATTAGTATAGAAGCTTTGAGGAGACTTTAAGAGCTAAATCGTGCTAGATTAATAAATGCTAACTAAATTTCACAAATTCGGAATAACAGAAGGTGAAATATTCAAGAATTTGATCAAAATATTCGGATTGAATACAGAAATCTAATGTACTATGTATTTATTTCAGTTCTTATTGATTTTGGGAATTCAAAGATTTTTGATTCAATTTAGTGGCATCGGTACGATACCCGATGAATCCTTGTTTTGAACAAGCCAGTGCCTAATCCGCTTTCCTGGTTGATCAAAACATTTTCGATGCAAAGAAAAGCTGTGGAGGAGTTAAAAAATGAATAACACAATAAGAAAAATAAAGAAGGAGGAAAAAGCATTCGACACCTTGAACTGGACGAATCTTACAAATTCCTGGGAATGAAACAAAGAGGCGTGCTGGAGACAACCCAAATCAAAGATGCCTTAATAGCTAGCTACAAAACGAAGATCCGAGATATATGGAAATCACAGCTGACCGGGAAAAATCCGCATAATAATATTATTGTTCTGTGACAGAAGCAGGCACAGAAATATAATAATTATCAGAATATTAGGTTAGCCACAGCCTATGTCGTTGGTTTTTATTATGATAAATAACCTGTTTCAACTTGTTGAATTGCAGGTGAATTTGCAAATTTCACAAAAAAGCTGAAATTCTGAACTGATCATTCATCAATAAATTGAAATTTGATTACTAGATATTTTCATGTTATACCTTATTAACTTCTCCCGTTTTAAGATGGTAAGAAAATCAATCAATTGGGAAACAAGTGAGATTGAATTGAAATAATAAATAATAATAATGAATAAAATTGGTTCAAGCACTGACGTGAAGTCAGAAGCTTTTGCGCGTATGTTCTATTGTCCATTCTTCTGTATTGGACATCCTTAATCGAATTTACCATGGTAAATTATGTTGTCCATTCTCCTGTATTGGACACTCTTAATTCGAATTTACCATGGAAAATTCGAATTAAATGTCCAATACAGGAGAATGGACAACATAATTTACCATGGTAAATTCGATTAAGGGTGTCCAATACAGAAGAATGGACAATAGAACATACGTGCAAAAGCTTATGACTTCACGTCAGTGCTTGAACCAATTTTTTTTTGAGATTTTTTTGAAATTTTCTAGGGGTACGGTTCTTGAAATTTTTTTTTCGTAATTTTTTCCAAATTTTCTAGGGGTACGGTTCTTACAACATTTTAAACACGTCTTTATGTTGATTTTCTACTACTAGTTACCAAGCGTCAATTCGATCGAATATTTATTTTTTGAGTTATCAAGGAAATAATATTCCAGGTGGGTATAACTCGGAAACTGTTGGACCGATTATGCCCAAAAACGAACTCAACTCTCCCATTCGGATATTGAACCTACCCTGAAAATTGTCTATCTCCTTTTGTTCGAAAGATATCGAGGCAACGGTCACCCATCTACTGAACTCACATAAGGCTGCTCTAATCTCCAACAATATTTAACCGATCGTGTTAAAACTTGAAACTTGGCAGTAGAGTTAGGTTATAAAGGCTCTTGCAAAATTTCAGCAATTTCAAACGAATAGTTACTGATATATAGAATTTTTTCAATTTTCAATGATTTTTTAGAAATTTTCTACAAATACTACCCTCACGAAATTTTGAAAGAATTTTCGCGTTGGCATTCTACAACTAATAACCATGTTTGAATTCAATCGGTTTAGTATTCTTTGAGTTAATGAGGAACAATAAACAACCAAATTTCAGATGGCTATAACTCTAAAACCATTTGGACGATTATGCTCATAAGCAAACTGAAATGTTGCGTTCTGATGCACATCCTAACCTGAAAACTTGAAGCCGCTATCTCTTTCCGTTCTCAAGTTATCGTGACAACAAACATATTTTTCGATAATTTTTTAATAACTTTCTAGCCATACGATTCGCACAAAATTTCACAAACGTGCTTTGATTCATATTCTGCAACTACTCACCAAGTTGCAATTCGATCGGATTCATATTGGTTGAAAACAAAATCATTACTCGGAAACCACTGGGCCGATTATGCCCATTAACGAACTTGTCCGTCGTATTGGGATGCGCCACTCACCCTGAAAATTTCAAGTCGCTAGCTCTTTTCGTTCTCAAGTATTCGTGGCAACGGCCGGACGGCTGGCCGGACAGAATCAAAATTTGACCTCGAATTCTTCATTGGGGAGTCGAACTAAATCGTTTGAGACCATTTTCGTCAAAACATTCGAAAGTTGCAGACATTTGGGCAAAATGATAACGCGATGTTCCCCAGAACATACGCGCAAAAAGAACATATTATGTGATATATGGAAGTTGCTAGCTATACCTATTTCTATAAATGTTAACTTTGAGCTCAATACTCAGTCTATGCCTTTTTTTGGAGCATAATCATCAGTGATTCTATTCCAGGTGTGGATTGCTAAAAGCATTTAAATTTCTGGGAATTTTTATCATATTTTATGACCTTCAATGATATCTCGAGAAAGGTACCCTATAGGAGAAAAGATAAAGAATTGTTTAATTGAGTATTCTTAAAATGATAACCTTCATCTGCTTTACTTATGCTAATTTCTCATAGTTTTTTTGAACCAGCGTATCTATAACTAATAAACAATTGTAGGTAGAGAAAAACTGTTAATTGGAGATTATGTGTCATAGTTCCAAAATTGTTTGATTGAGTATTCTTAAAATGATAACCTTCATCTGCTTTACTTATGCTAATTTCTCATAGTTTTTTTGAACCAGCGTATCTATAACTAATAAACAATTGTAGGTAGAGAAAAACTGTTAATTGGAGATTATGTGTCATAGTTCCAAAAACTACACTCCAAAATTCGTTTCATTCTGATTAAACATGTCAAAGCTACAAAAGAAAACTGATTTTTTTTCAAATTACAACAGCCTGTATCTATTTTTTTGTGCCAAATTTGGAAGATTGGTGAATGAAAAAAGTATTTCATTTGATGAGAGGATTATGTGGTTAAAATTAATGTACAACTTAAAGAGTCACCCTGTATATTACAATTTCACTACGATTCACGTAAATGATCAATGAGACGTTAGGTATTCTACAGCAGTGAATATTAACGGTGATGTCGGAGGTGATAATATCGAGCAGAGCAGGTAATAAAGCAGTAAAGCGACAAAAGGAATACAGAACAGGGAGAGCATACAGCACTATGTGAAAGTGTAGAATGTGATAAAAGCAGGCCTCACTTTGGCTATGAAATATGTACTTGTCTTCCCAACCTATTTACGTCGTAGAATAATCGGTACTTAAGTTTCGAACAACTAGGGCCCTAATTCACACTAAGTATACCAGAGCGAGTAACCCAGGGTTAAAACAGAAAGTTTACCAGAGTTACATCCTACAATGTTCGCAAAGATAACAACAAGTCGAAATAAAATACCGGTCAATTAAATAAAACAGTGTATCAAGGGGGTGTCAAAGGGTTGTTACCTTTGGTCACAGCTCGGCTATCCTAACTCGAATACCAGACCTTGTAACACACCTCGTGGTAGCACGATTTAGACATTTACCTCAATCTTATTTTTCGAGGATACCTCAGACGCAACACCACTTCCAGTTCTACCCCCGCAATGCCAGGGCTAACCTCGCTGAAAAACACAGGGTTCGAACAAGAAGTTTACCATAGTGTTATGTCCTACAACGTTCGCAAATATAATACACAAATCGAGATAAAATACCGAGCAATTAAATAAAATAATCTACTATCCGGAATTGGACCTCCGGGTATAAAACATACGCGTTAAAGGTATACTCCATTCACTTTCAGAAAGTCTCCCGGTTGGTCATGAAATTTTTACACATTTCACCGTGTATATTTTGAAAATGTTAGGTTATGCTCCTTTGCCTGTCAGATAACTACACAACGTTGTCCTCTCTACATATAGAAGTCGTAGCAATTACCTATTATTCACAATGTGAATTTTCGTGGGAAAAATAATGAATTTGAGAAGATATTATGTGGATTCAACAATTCCAAAGACCTGGCGACTGTTCAAGAAAATTTTTCATCTGTTGTTACTATGTAAAATATTTCACGTATATAAACTGGTTGGAAGATTCAGTTATGCTATTTTCTTGCACGGAAATCAAGAATCAAGTGTTGAAATTTTAATGAAAAATAATGGATACAGTAGTCCGTTACTTTGTGGTAGTTCATCTGAAAAAAGAATAAAAGTACCTGAATATCCCAGAAGAACTTCTAAGCGAACAGACGTACCCATGGAATTCCCACTTTTCGAAATTATCAAGAAATAAGCCTACAGCAGACATTTCAATACCTTGTTGCACAACTTGAAATACACCAGTTCAAAAATGTAGTAGTCACTGTTAAACTTTCATAAAATATAGTGATAGGATAGAAAACTAAGTCATTTCATTGGAGAGTTCAACATGTCCTAAGACAGAATGAAGTTTTCTTATTGCAGATTTCAGTTCTGCAGTATAGCACTTCCTGATGTGTACTTCGTCTCTGGTTCTTCAAAACTGCTTTCGGCATTTTCAATTTCAGTGAAGAGTTATTTATTATTCGAAGATAATGATAAATGTGATAATATCTTGTCTAAGATGGAACCTTATGTTGATTGTTGAGAGTAGAAATTGGCAACGTCTCAGAGAATTGTTTTGACATTGACGATATTTCAGAAGTGCCAACCTGCCTTTGTTTTAGTAACAAAAACGTGATAGACCTCAATCATGGCCAACCGGGAGACTTTATAAAAGTGAATGGAGTAGTATCGAGGACCAGTACTCGAGCTAAATGAAACGTATTAATTATTTGATTTGACTCGAATGGAATACACTCAATTCAGGAACACTAATAATTCGGTAAACGGCCCAACGGAATGCTGAACAGATCAGAACACACTTTCACTCACTAATATTGCTTAAATAGTAAATTCTCTAAGACTTGGAAAAACTTCTTAGACGTGAACGATTCGGAAATCTACCAAAAAGTCACCAATTTCGTCGCGGAAGGTCCTAATAGAGGTTCGATGAAGAAGAGGTCACGTGTTCCGAAATGTGATAAAATTTCAAGGAAAATGGCTTCCAGACTTCTCTGATTGATCAGGCATTTTACATTTTTTCTAGAAGGAATTCAAATACTCGAAGGCATAAACAATAGGCCTCAAGTTTTTATGCGCTTCCATCGTAAAAATCTCTGTCCGCATCTGGCAAAAAACGACGACAAGCGATAAACTGAAGTTAACGGAGGTTTTCTGCATAAGATGGAATTTTTAAATGCATCCGAATAATTGGATTGATTTAAAATTCCATATATGAATATTTCTCGATATAATTTATATTCTCATTTATTTCTAAATGGAAACGGAATGAACGGAAGCGTTTAGAATTTCCTTCATGAAGATTTCTTACGGTAAAATTCCACGGAATAAATGCCGGAATTATTTCCAAATGAAAACTTCTCGAGATAATATCCTGAAATTACTTAGTAACGAAATAAACGTCGTTGCAGCATATTTAAAATAAAATTGGGCGGTGCCGGGTCATACTTTGAAACCGACAAAGTCTTCGATTTTCATTTCTGGATTATACAGGTTGTTTCATTGGTAAACGGAAAAACTTTAACAGTGAATAGCGAACACCAAGGTGGTTCTTTGGTTACCGAGATACAGGGTGATTCATGAATTGTGCTGATTTCTTTCCGAGGTCATAACAAGCGAATCACCCAGTAGAATTTCTTTATATTGACACACATCTTTCTTATTTGAAGCTTAAATAAATCACTTAAAGATCACAAGGAATATCCGATATCGAAATTTTAGAATCCGTTTTCAGATTAGAAGGGCACAAAAAACTGAAAGGAAACTCGTGATTCAAATTTACATGCAGACAATTATGCTCCACCAATTTGCAACTTGAAAGTGATGCTCTCGAGAAATTTTATATAAAAAAGTGGTTATGAGTTACTATTAATAATAAATTATTGATACTATCGATTTCCTTTTTTCCGCGCGTATTCCGCAAGGAAAAGCGTGCTATCATTTCGACACAATGTCTGTATTTTTCGAATAATTTTTCGAACATTAAAATTCTTAGGTGCTAAACGTACCTTATTCATTAAGTATATGTGATCGGGAACTTGCGTAATGTATGCCTTGATTTGTTTATCAGATACAAAATTTTTCAGTTAATATTATATCATTTTGGCGTTTCAAAAAAGCGCATAATATAGAATATGTAGAATATTCTGAAATATCAACATCTTCTTTTGTACTGAGTGTAGCTTTCAGCATGTAGGCTGTAATTTGACCATAATGTAGATACTTTCAACTTCATACACAAAATGGTACAAGCATTTAATCATTACATTTTCTGATCAGTAGGTCATCTTTTTTTCTTGGCAATTATCTTTGAAACGTTTGTGAGCGTATTCATATTTTTCCTTGAATGTATTCGGCAACAAATTCAATATGACATTTCTAGCAGTATTTTTCAACTCTGGTGTTGTCCACATCTGAACATCATTATCACTGTCCATTTCAAATATTTTTGGGAGATAAGTAGGTAGATATTAAATCGAAATAAGTAATGATTATCTGACTCTTGTCACAACGATAAGCGAACTGATTGTTAAGGAAACGATTTCATGGGCAATGAATTGTAAGCGAAAATCTGTATTTATTTAAAAGAGGAAAAGCCCATAGCCAATATCCAGTTTCGTTTTAACTGGAGATATTCTGGACCCAATTTCAGTCCATTTCTGGTAAGTTAATAAACTTACCGAAGTATATATTTCCATCATCATATGGATTATCCAAGAGCTATCTACGATAGCGGAAATTGTTTCATTGGTCACATTGCACTCAATCATAGTTTGTTTTTTAGAACAGGAGGTATTTTATGTCGAGAATTCCGAATTGAACTAGAAATAAATATGAGCTCATACTTAGTTTGACATGTCTCTTATCTGTAGACGAAGACAATACCTTTTATGTCTTTATGAGATGACAATCACAGAACTCTAATACATGACAATGATGACACACAGAATATACCTTACCTAGGGTATATTCTGTGTGACATTTATATGAACACAGAACATCAAATTTATAGATACGGACATTTATTTTTGATGACAGTATTCTGTGAAATCATAGAGTTACGATTTAATGTTGAAATTTTATAAATCATATCTCCGGAAGTATTAGCTTATAAGAGTTCAGAATGATATCAATGAATTTTTATGATGAAACTACATCTCAAACAAAATTCAATTCGAAATTTGTAATGTGAAAAAAAATAATTTTTTTCGTTTCTCCGAAATATCTTTCCGATTTTGCCTAATGACAAACTGGACCGAGATATTTATGCCAAACCTACTCTGAAAATTTCAGCTGTCATTCCGTTCGAGTACTACCGTGTCAACGGCCGGACCAGCCGGCCAGAATCGATTTTGACAAAGGATTCTTGATCAATGAGTCTAACCAAATCGTTTATGACCATTTTCATCCAAAAATTCGAAAAATGACAGATATTTGGCAAATTGGTAAGCACTCTGCGCTAAAAAATCTTTAATTTATTTTAATTATTATTATTATTAACATTACAACAAGAGTTGGGGCAATTAACCCATAAACTCAACAAAACTAAATTAATAGGTAGATTATTATGTGCTCAATAGTTCCTGGTAGAAATATAAAACTAAAAGAAAAAGAGAAAATTGAAAATATCAAGCACTCCGACACATCAGTCACCAAAAAAAAAAGAAAACTCCAAACATCATCACTTAAAACTAGTTCAGATCCTGACCATATCGATCCAGCCTGTTTTTGAAAGCATTCACGCTAGAAGCGTTCACTACACTCGACGGTAGACTATTCCATCTATCAAAAACTCGGTTGGGCAAGAAACTCTGGCGCTGCGTGGTTCTGAAATTCTCCTTCCCCAACTTGAACTCGTGTCCGCGCAGATGAGTGCATGGTGCATCTTTTGAATAAATGATCCATTTTAATTCCAAAAAACCCCCTCAGCGCCCGGTAGGTCACAATGAGGTCTCCTCTGTTTCGTCGATCTTCGAACGTCTGCAGATTCATCATCTTTAGACGACTTGGATAATCCGGTCTGTTAATACCAAATGGAATTCGCGAGTTCCAACGCCGCACTGACTCCAGGAGAAGTTGGTCACCCTTGAGAAATGGACACCATACAGGTCCAGCGTACTCCATTAGAGGACGGACATAGCTACAATAAAGCAGCTTACATGTTTCCATACTACATTGTCTGAAAGACCCTGGATCATATAAGTCAATTGTCTTGCCCTCGCTGAAACACTCGCAACGTGTCGTGTCCAACTCAGATTCCTGTCCACGATAACACCTAAATCGTTCATGTAGTCAACAGAAACGAGGGGGATATCCTCAATATTATATAGATATTCTGGATTTTTTTTGCCGAGATGTAGCACACAACACTTGTTGGCGTTCACGGGCAACAGCCACTTCCTAGACCAATCACTCACCACACATAGATCGTCATACAAGTCTCTCGAGTTGGAAGCAGAGTTTTAAATTTTCAAATCATCAGCGTACAGGGCACACTGAGATTTCAACAATCTTGGTAGGTCTGACGTATAAAGGAGAAAGAGAACAGGACCCAACACCGATCCCTGTGGTACGCCACTCGACAACACGCCCTCCAGGGAGGAATGAACACCCCCCACACGAACACGGAATGTTCTGTTCTTAAGAAACCCCTCAATCCAGGAAAGTAAGCCACCCCCTATTCCTAGATGATTCAACTTAAAAAAAAGACGGCGGTGGGGTACTCGGTCGAAAGCCTTCGAGAAATCTAAGTACAGAACGTCCACAGGAATGTTGAGATCCAAAGAATTGGTCCAGTCATTTAGGCATGTTAAGAGGTTGGTCATAGTAGAACGACCTGGAACGAAGCCATGCTGCTCGACGGGAATGATTATGCGCTATCGCGAAATTTATAAGTTGCTCACAAACAATTTTCTCCAACACCTTAGAGCCGGCGGATGTCAGACTTATTGGGCGATAATTTAGCGGGGAAAACTTATCTCCCTTCTTGAATATGGGCGTCACTGACGCCTTCAACCAATCATCAGGCAGACTGGACGTGTCTAGTGACCTCTTGAATATGATAGCTAGAGGAAGAGCAAGAGCTGATGCGCATTTTTTCAGGGAGAACGGTGAAAGACCATCCGGACCAGGAGAGGATGATGTTGAGGGAGATTACAGAAAAAATAGTAAGTGTATCCAGCGACAATGTAAATTGTTTGAGTAAGTATCGCTTTTACCACTAGATACGCAATGTACCATCCTTGAATGCGTCATCAGCTCTCCGAATGTATCATTAAATTTTGAAACTCAAGCGGAATTGATTTCTTAGCTTTAATATTTTTACAAAATATTTCACCAAGTGATTAGCGAGAACCCAATATCCAGGAATTTAGGAGGTTTAAGTCATTAGATTTGCGAAAGAATGAAAAGTTGCAGATACATATACCGACTCAATATTATTCAGATACAATTCGTTCCAGAATCGATTCATTCTCATCATTTCACAATTTTGATATTTCCTGTATTAAGGGACGAATAATCCAAAAATATCCCTTCGAACTTCGTTCGACGTAATACTGAATTTGAAATCAATTTCAATCGGGATTTAAAAGCTGATACGGAGGTTTGGAATTCACTATTTCACCAAGATTGCAATCTATATTGACATTCTCTCATGAATTTCGCATCGGTATTGTGATTCGATCCTTCCGACTGAGTTCATAGAGGACGACCCAATTTATGATTCTTTCAAAAAATGTATTAGAACATCCAATCAAAATTTCTTAGCTTTAATATTTTTACAAAATATTTCACCAAGTGATTAGCGAGAACCCAATATCCAGGAATTTAGGAGGTTTAAGTCATTAGATTTGCGAAAGAATGAAAAGTTGCAGATACATATACCGACTCAATATTATTCAGATACAATTCGTTCCAGAATCGATTCATTCTCATCATTTCACAATTTTGATATTTCCTGTATTAAGGGACGAATAATCCAAAAATATCCCTTCGAACTTCGTTCGACGCAATACTGAATTTGAAATCAATTTCAATCGGGATTTAAAAGCTGATACGGAGGTTTGGAATTCACTATTTCACCAAGATTGCAATCTATATTGACATTCTCTCATGAATTTCGCATCGGTATTGTGATTCGATCCTTCCGACTGAGTTCATAGAGGACGACCCAATTTATGATTCTTTCAAAAAATGTATTAGAACATCCAATCAAAACTACGCAAATAAGTCAAATAAGTATCTGAATGTACGTATAGATCGCTGTTGTTTTTCAAAAGAATATAAAGGCTGTACCGAAATTGAGTTGAAAATATTGATACAAGCAGTGACGTGAAGTCAGGAGCCTTTGAGGGCATGTTCTATTATCTATTAACTTCTCACTCACTCTTTCAAAATAATGCATAAATCCACATGCTGTATTTATTCAACTGAGTGATAGATTTGAATTCCTTTGAAAATATCGGAAAATTGTTTGGAAATATTGGGAAAATGAAATTTGTTGTGAGCGTATCTGCGGAATCATATGGTGGAACTTCATGAATTTGAGATAGGTCATTTTGACAGTATTTTTCATATAATTACCGAGTTTTCATTCGATCAGATCAGTATATATATATATATTCTTTTGACTGAGAGTTTTATATGTGTTAGCAGAGGTTGGTGTAACGGGGTACCATACAATTCTGCGTATGATACAAGAGCTTAGGGAAAAACCTCAGCAAAAAACCCTGTCTCCCCGTGAGTGTTGTGATTTGTAACTATTGTTCACAAAATTTGCTGAAATTTAGAAATATTGACAGGCATTTATTTCTTCAATATGGACTCCTTCGTCAAGAAACGGAGAGGTTTCTCCAAGGTACCCGATCAGTAATTTTTAAGTTAGAGTAATTTTAAATATATGTGAGTTTTTACTTTAATAGTAATATAGATTACTTAAATTGTAGACCTGGATATGTTGCAAACCCCTCAAAAAAGTTGTTTAATAGTTACAGTGAATGTAAAAATGCAATAAGTACAACTTTTTGTTTGATTTGAAAATTCAAGTTTTTTCAGATTGAGTATTTGGTTTCGTGATTGTGCCCAGTGAAATGAAATATTTAGGCATATTATTAATTAAGGTAAATAAATGTTAAAAATTATTTTTCTTCCATTTGGTTTTTTGTGTTACACATTGTATGTAAATTTTAGTTTTTTCATGATCAAACAAATAAAAGTTACACATGGTTTGAAAAAACCCAATCATAAAGGTGCGTATTCACTTGCAACAGAACACTCCGAACGAACCAAACACGCCGAACGCACTGAACCCATTGCAACAAATATTGTGCGAAAAACTTCGCGGCGCAACGTATTGGCTAGACAAATTTGTTACAGCGCGCGCGGTACGTTTGGTTCGTTCGAAGTATTCTGTTGCACCTTTATGAATATTTCCCAAATAACAAAAACAAAAAATTGTAATTTATTTTGGCTTAATTATTGTATATAGCATAAACTATAACTGAGATCAATTGAAAATTAGGAAATAGGTATTATGTTCATTGTACTTACATGCTTTTCTTAATTATTTGTCTTCATTAATGAACGGCTTTAATTTTAGCAATATTATTCTACATTAATTTTGTATTATTCGCCCTAACAAAGAATTGAAGATTCGCAATGTATTAATTTTTTCATCATTGTGTTCTATCCAATTATAAACTGGCCACTATTGTCTTCCCCTTGATATATGACTATACATTTAATTTTCTATATTCGATCATCAATTTTAACCTTAGTTGAGTCAAGTTCTCTAATTTTTGTTTTCAATTTGACCTCTGATTCTCCGATCCGAACAATTCTTGAAAGAACCAAAAAAACGTATTTGTTTACATGTTGCAGTTGACTTGTGGTAAATTAACGTTGAACCATACAAAATTGTTCGTACTCTAGATATATTAGAGAAACAACCAAATAATGTTAGTTCCTCCATATTTGGTTGAATATTTTTAGGAGTAACACATCGTATATAATTAATATTTTCATGGTCCTTTGAACAATATTAATTTGTGAATTTATTTCTCACTGCGTAAAATTGTTGTGATTGGCTCTTCACAATAAAATGTATTCAAATTTTTACGTGATAAGAAAAATCTGCTTTCATTGAAATTGGTTCAAGCAATGACGTGATGTCAGGTGCTTCTGCGCGCATGTTCTATTATCCATTCACCTCTATTGGACACTCTTAATCGAATTTACCATCGATATAGGTCCAGCATTTATAAGATATGAATACATTTCGTACCATTTTAAGGACTTGAGTAATAAGATAATCATCTAAGATCAAAGAATTTTCAATTCTGACATATGTATTGTATGGGAAAAAAATTTACCACATAAATCCTCGGGCCGTATTTATTCTACTGGGTAATATATTTAAATTCCTTTTAAAATATCGGAACTCCCCCAAGTCTGCTCGGATCTCCAACAATAGAGATCCGATCGTGTTCAGACTTACAACTTGGTTGTAGAGTTAAGTTTTGAAAGTTCTCGCAAAATATCAGCGATTTCGGACGAATACTTTCTGATATATAGAATTTACGTCAATGAATTTCGATTATTTTTTAAACATTTTCTAGTAATACGATCTTCACGAAATTTTTCCAAAATTTTTTTTGTCGGCATGTGAGAACTGACTATCACGTTTGATTTGAATCAACACCGTATTTTTTGAGTTATTGAAGAAATGACAACCAAATTTGTGACTGATATAGCTCCAAAACTCTTTGGCCGATAATGCCTTTTAACAAATCTAAATTTTGCATTAGGATGCGAAACTTCATTGAGTCGGTATTTTACAGTTACTTACGAAGTCTTGATTCGATTGGATATATACTTTTTGAGTTATCGAGAAATTGATGTTACAGATGGGCATAACTCTGAAACCGTTTGGCCCATTATACACAACAATGAAAATAACTTACTGTCCCATTCGAGCGTCCTATCCTGAAAATTGCAGGTAGCTATCTCTTTCAGTTCAAAAGTTATCGTGGCAACGGTCAACCATCCAGCTACTCAGCTCACACAATGCTGCTCAGATCTTCAACAATATCGATCTGATCATGTTAGAATTTGAGACTTGGCTGTAAAGATAAGTTTTTTGCCTTCCGCAAAATTTCAGCGATATCAGACGCATAGTTTCTGAGGTCTCAAAGGTTTTCAAAGATTTTTAAAAAAATTCATAGGGATTCGATACCTATGAAATTTCGTGAAAATTTGCGCGTTGGCATTCTACAACTAATCACCATGTCTAGATTGGATTGGTTTCATAATTTTTGAGTGAAGCAGGAAATAAAAACAAAATGTCAGATAGGTGTAACTCCCGAACTGTTTTTTCTCCAGAAATGGGTAGAAGTGTAGAAACAAATAACAGGAAAGATACATTTTTGAACTCGGTATAAGATATGAACTAAATTAATAAGAAATGGGTTCAAGCCCTGTGGACAGGAGCTTTCTGGCGCTCAGTTCAAACAGACAAATTATATCTCCGAAAGTATTGGTTTCTCAGAGTTGGGAATTATATCAATATATTCATATGATAGAACTGCATCATAAAGGAAATTCAATTCAAAACATAGTCTATTTATCAAGATTAAATGAGCAATCTGAGAATGAGAACTGTACCATGGAAGAAATCAAATTAAATCTGGCCAATTCTGCCCAATAACGAACTTAACCTAGATATTCATCTCCTTAACCTACTCTGAAAATTTCAACTACCTAGCTCATTCCGTTCGAGAGTTATTAAAGAAAAACTTTTTTTGAATTTTCAAAAATTTTTTTTGACACTTTGCGGTAATCTTGGCAATACAAAACTTCACATGCGTATAAAGGTCATGATTCTACAATTTGATGCTAAATTTCAGATAGAAGGTCTGATCTGTTTCGAAAATATTCATAAAAAATATTTTTACTAAAATCCTTGCACCGAGCCTTGCACCTTGCAAATTCCAATCCGCGAACTCCTCTCGTTCGAGAGTTATCGTGCCTACGGCCAGCCGGCCAGCCAGACAGAATCGATTTCGACCTCGGATTCTTGATCGTGAGTCGGACCAAATCGTTTGGGACCATTTTCAGCCAAAAATTCCAAAATAACAGACATTTGGGCAAATTGATAAGCACTCTGTTCCGAGGAACTAGAGCGCCAAAAAAACAAGTTTCGCATAACAATTGCCCAAAACAGGTTTAAAGTACCTACAAATAGTAGATATTCCATAAAACATGTATGAAAGAAGAGAAGTAATAATGAAAAATTACCTTGTAATCGATCAAAAATTTCCTGATCTACGTTCACCAAATTTTCTCCTCTCTCGAACTACAGAATTATGCTTTCAATATTTACGTAATATTCTTAAACATTTTTGGGTGAGGACCCCGTTGCATCGCTAAAATACGAGTATTTCAACCCCAATATTTTTGAAGCTATAATATTTCTTTCCGTCAGTCCCGTCATAAATTGAGAGAACTGAGCATTCTATGTCTATGGATGAAAAGCAGTCTCACTACTTTCAGATCTCTTACTTCATGTTTCGTTCCGAAATGTAAGACTTTTCTGAGAAAAACTAATTTCGGAGCAAACAACTGAGATTTTTCTCACTTCGCTGACATTTCGGAATACACTTTATTCTCATAATTCTTCGATTGATTAGATAATGTCATGTCTCAGGAAAATAAGTTGACATTATGACAATTCATACATAGAATAATTATATCATTCTGTGAAAACGTAGAAATACGATTTATTATTGAAATTTTGAAAAATCGTATCTCCGAAAGTATTAGCTTGTTAGAGTTAAGAATGATATCATTGGATTCTTATGGTGAAACTGCTTGTTGAAAAAAAATTAATTTGGAATTTGTTCTGTAAAAAAAAGTTTTTTTTTGTTACTCCGAAACCATCTGTCCGATTTTGCCCAATAACTAACTTATCCGAGATATTCATCTCCCAAACCTACTCTGAAAATTTCAACTGTGTAGCTCATTCCGTTCGAGAGTTATCGTGCCTACGGCCGGCCGGACATAATGAATTTCGACCACGGATTCTTGATCAGTGAGTCGAACCAAATCGTTTAAGACCATTTTCATCGAAAAATTCGAAAATTACAGACATTTGGGCAAATTGATAAGCACTCAGTTCCGAGGAACTAGAGCGCCAAAAAGGGAAGTGGTCCTAGTTCACTTCGGTGCAGGATTCTTGAAAAATGAATATTGGTTCGAGATTAACTGCTTGAATAAGATGTGAAAGCGGAACAAGGTTCAAGGTTAAACAGTTGAAGGCGCTCCATTCAGAATACACTGTACACCGGAAATATAATGTGTGTAGACTTGGTTACTTGTAGAAGGACTACTATGAAAATTTAAATTGGAGGATGCTCAAAATTAGAACTTTTTGTGTATCTGACTGTTCGATTTGTAATATTTCAATTTCTTGTTTTTTTCAGAACCATCCCCTTTATATGACAATAATCATTATCACGAGGAATGTCTCCGCTGCAACTCCTGTGGATTGAACCTAACAGGACCAAACCAAAAACGCGCCCGGCGGTTCAAGAACATAATCCTCTGCGACCTGCACTTTGCTGATGTTGCTCTGATGGAGTGCTCTGACTTCATGCAACAGCTACGTTCTTTCAAGCCACAATCATTGGGATGTGCAGTCGCGAGGAGAAAAAGTTCTACAACACTCATTTTTCCATTACCACCACAAGCATGCTCAGGTGAGTCTTTCAAAATTAAACCTAGATGTACACTACGTAGGGATATAGTTTCAAACGATTATGAATTATCGATACACAGTAAATTTTGAAATATTCAAGCAGAAGAGTCCATGTTAAAATACACCAGTCACAAAGATTAAGGAATATAAAACAAGATTCCAAATTTTTGGGTGATTTTAAACAGGCTGTAACTCGAAGGGAAATCATCATACAGCAACAAAAAACTTAACAGATTGTAGCTCCAAGTGCTTAGTTTTGAGATCTGATTTTTAAACGTTAATTTGAAATTTTATTTCTCGATCTAAGCTTTCCGTTCAGCGAAAAACTTGTTTTTCTCGAAAATAACTATTTGACATGCCCCATCAACAGTTTTCTGCCAAATTTAAAAAAAAACATTTTTAACTTTTTTTTTATTATTAGTCTTTTCGATTGGATAATTGACGGTTATCCTCAAAAAACATCATTTTCATTAGAACAAAGAAAAAAAATTCGAAAGTGGCTCATTTCGGTAATATTTTGTGAAAACGATAAATTTAAGGCTTCAGGGCACTAAGAAACAGAAATCACAGAGCTTTCAAGTTTTCAGCGTTTCTCCGGGACAATTTGATATGGTGAAACTACTGACGATATCCTTTGTCCATTAATTATATTCAAAGTTATCCAAATATATTTAATTATTAAAAACAATATTTTCATTGAACTACTAATAGCGTCTTATGCAGGGTGTCCCAAGTTCGAGTGCCTATTAGACTCGCTATTAGACGTTTCTGGAGAACTGGCCATATTTGAAATCTGAAAATTAAGATTATGATATTGCTTGAAATTCTCTACAGAGCTAAAATATTTTCGAAGCCCACGCAGTTCTGGTTATACAGGGAGTGAAAATAAATTTGATGAAATTTTTTTTTTCAAAATTTGTATTCCCAGTATGATCAAGTATTCAATGCTGAATACATTTCTGTTAAAACCATTGTATTCATTCGAATAGTTTTTAAAATATCTAAAGAAACCGGAAAAAAGTCAAATAGGTCTAGTCAGTATTATGTTCATTATTCTTATTTTAAACATCCTGAGCGTGAACCGTTTTTACAACATCGAAGAGGAAGAATGTGGAAAGGTCATGCATCTTTTGAATATCAGAAATATCATCACAGAGTGATTCAAATTTTGTGTCAAAAATTCTGATCAAAAATTGGCCATAACTTCTGTTTTTCAAATTAGAACCCAATTTTTTTATGATTGCGTTGGATTCTGCGGTGGAAAATAATGATAGTTCACATGATTATGCTCCAAGATACAAAAACAATTATAGAATTAAGGAGTATAATCATGTTGGAAACTATCATTATTTTTCACCACTGAACGCAATCATCAAAAAATAGGGTTCTAGTTTGAAAAACCGACGATATGGCCAATATTTGATCACAATTTTCGACAGAAAATTTGAAACACCCTGTGATGATATTTCTGGAATTCAAAAGAAGCATGACCTTTCCACATTTTTCATCTTCGATGTTGTAAAAACGGTTTACGTTCAGGATGTTTAAAATAAGAATAAGGAACATAATACTGACTAAACATAATTGACTTTTTTTTCGGTTTTTTTTCGATATTTTGAAAACTTTTCAAATGAATACAATGGTTTTAGCAGAAATGTATTCAGCATTGAATACTTGATCATACCAGGAATGCAAAATTTGAAAAAAAAAAAATTTTCATCAAATTTATTTTCACTCCCGGAACGGCTTGGGCTTCGAAAATATTTTAGATCTGTAGAGAATTTCGAGCACTATCATAATCTTAATTTTCAGATTTCAAATATGTCCAGTTCTCCAGAAATGTCTAATAGGCACTGGAACTTGGGACACCCTGTATTATAAAAACTTTTTATGTCAATCGCCTAGAGGTTGATTGAATTACGTTCCTAACATTTCATCTTTCACGTCTTTGCTCTTCAATAACACTTATTCTGATATTTAGACACTATTTACACAAGTCTCAGGGATAAAAACTACTATGTTTAATCCCCTGCACTTGGCTTGCCCTCGATCTCACAAGGTAGTGCAATGATTGGTGACTCGCTAGCTGAACTACCCTGCCTTAGACCAATCGGATTCCATGGGGATGATCTCACGGTACATCTGTCTAAGATCGATAACGGTATATTAATGAATTTGGAGTGACAGAGGCCGCATAGAACGTCTGATGTCTCGATAACACGTCGCTTGCACCCTTAAAATGTAATCCTCATTCTAACTATATACAAGTAAAATCCAATCCTTATTGAAATCCTACATATATGAAGTAGATAACGAGTAGTCAGAAATTATTTAATTTTTTCCCTTACGATGCCCCCCTGCGAAGACATGTGCCTCCAAATAGTGCTCCCATAAGTCAGTTTTTTTGTGATAACTTTCGAACGACACAACCAATTCTGATAATTTTTTGAATTTGAATAAATACATATAACAGTAATGATTTAATTTCAACACCTTCCCCATAAGTCTCCAAGAGAACCAGGGAAGGACTGACCATTGCACTCAATGGTTAGAATGTAGATTTCGGTGAAATTCCACCATTTATATATTTTATCATTAGTTTTGTCAAAAAAGGTATACCAGAGTAACCTTGAAAAAATGGGAATTCTTTCAATGGATATTAAACAAAAACAAACAAATAACATGTATAATCTTCACAAAAAAATATGATCGCGACAATTTCTCGAAGTCTTCGATCCACAGCCTTGAATGTATTTCCACTCGGAAAATTTCTGTTTGGGAAGTGCTCCGCGTACATCTACCTTGCCTTAACAGCATTACAAAATGCAATATTACAAACTTAAAATAAATTCAAATGGATACTGTATGTATTGTGTCAATGGAAGTTTCAGATCAATGAACAATCACACAAAGAGAAGTTTTAGTAACCCTAGCAGCAATAAACAGCGTGCAATATTCACGAAAAAATATTTTGATATTCAATCAAAAAAATGCTTGTAACTCGAAAAGGGTGCATTTTTTTAATATTGTACTGATATACATTGTTTTTGCAGAATTAATGATAAAATACAAAGCTTTCCTGACCCTTCTTTATACACATTACTTACACCTGAGAAGGAGTAACGTAATGACGGGACACCCTGTATACCAGGTGTCTCAGTGTACATGTTTCAATGGATTATCTTAGCCTTTTAACACCAGAGCGATTGAGATTTATCATTCGGATGAGTGTGAGGTAGCACTAGATCAATGTGGTTTAGCACTAGTTCGGTGCGAATTTGCACAAGTACCGTAGTTCATTTAGCACTAGTTTAGTGTGATTTAACTTTAGTTCAGTGTGAATTTGCACTGACCTAGTGAGTTTGCAATATCTTGTTCAGTGTTATTTAACACCGACTCAGATGCGTTTTAAACCCTCGGGGTGTAGGTATTATTTAGTTGAAATTTAGACAATTTTCGTTGTTTTAAATGATATTGTTCGTTTTATAATTGGAAACTCAATATAATTGACACCCAGTATACAGAAATTTTGAATTTTATTTTATATCCCTTAATTATTAGTTCATACCATACTGATAGCAATATGGACAATCATTTTCACAAGTGCGCAACCGTAACAAGCATACAAATCTAACAATTGTAAAATCTTGAAAAGTGTAGGTACAATTTTGGAAAACGTATCCATCCTCAAAAAACGGCGAGTGCATCCTACGACCTGGTATACCTATACCTTCTTTAACACGCTGTTTGTATGTGGCTAACGGAATCGTAGAACGGGAATTTCGCCCCTTCAAATCGTCGGATTAATTTGAAACGTGGTACACTTATCAATGTCGTATGATAATGTTGTAATTTGAATAGTTTTTAGGGAATTATTATTAACAGGATCTTGGGTATTAGTGATTTTTAACACTTTTGTCCACTACGCCTTAATGTATGGTCGGGTAAAGGTGAAAAAAACCTTTTAGAAAAATCATTTAGGCTGGTTTTCCTGTCACGCTGACGGTCGGCGCTGACGGTCAGCGCTGATCGGTCAGCTCGGATCCTTTTAGTATCGCGCTGATCACAAAAAGAAATAGAAGGATGCTATTGTCTCTGGCTCACTGAATGTGGAGGCTTGTCGGCGCCAGCTAGTCAGCGGCGCCGACGCGCCGGCGCGTACGTGCGCGTATGTAGATCAGCGCTGACGGCCGTCAGCGCCGCGTGACTCGAAAACGCTACCTATAGCTACATACATATTGACTCATCAGCGCTGACCGTCAGCGTGACAGGAAAACCAGCCTTAGAGAGGTCATTTAGAAAGAAATTTGCTTTGTTTATTCTTTTATTCTCTTGTACTTAACTGATGATGGGTATGTATACACTCGAAACATGTCTTATTAGTGAATAGGACTTTGATCCTGTAAGATTAAATTTATGTGGAGACGACTTTGTGTGTTTTTTATCCAATACTTTTGTTGAACTGACACCTCCGCCATTTTGCAACAACCGATTTCACTCAGTTCGATTTTCTCATATCTGCGTCTTCTAGATCCTGAATATTTTCTGATCTTTTCTAAAGAGTCGCTCATACATATTCTTATGAAATATTTCATTTCTCCCAACAACATTCAATATTATTTTTCATAATTTGAAACAAAATGTCAATTAGGTGCCGAAAAAATTTGAACCCTTACATTTTGTAAAAATGAAATCAAAATAACATGATTAATCAAATACTTTTCTGAGTCATTCCTGCATCGACGACTGATTATACGTAAGTAACTTAAGAGTTATGTACGCATTGTATTCCATACTTGCGTAACAGAGTGTATATTAGAGTTTGCAGCAGTTGTGATACTGCGGATGCTGCCTTTTGACGGCAGCAAAAATCCACCCCTGCCTGAGCAAATCAATTTGATCTTTTCACACACCCTGTATTCGTACATTACTCATTTTTACATAGAAGTGTGACCTTTAGGGCTCGGCGATTAAAAAAGGTAAAAGTCCGAGCGTTCAGCTTCTATGGCTGTTTCGTCCTCCGCTGAATATACCTACAAAAGCTACAAGTGAAGTTCTAAGATATATACTATCACCGTGACTACCACTGATAGCACTGTACAGTGGAGTATTGCCAATATCGTCTGAAGTATTAGTCTAGTCAACAAGTGCTGTTTACGTGAAAATGTTTGCATATTCGCAAAAAATCCAATAATTATAAACAATTAAGTGGAAAAATCGGGGGTTTGGTCCCAACTCCCGGAACCGGAGGACCAATATTTATAATTTTCTCACAGAGTTGAAAATATGACCGAAAACGGTTACTCCGGCATGCGCTAGCATCGCCCCTTTCTTCCTTTAATGAAAAAATATTATTTAAACTTATTAAATGTGAAAATGAAAATTGGTTCAAGCCCTGTGGACAGGAGCTCTGGCGCTCTTTTTGAAACTTTGACAAATCATATCTCCAAAAGTGGTTTCTCAGAGTTAGGAATCATATCAATATATTCTTATGATAGAAATGCATCATGAAATAAAATAAATTGAATAAGAATCCATTGATATCTATCCCAACTCTGAAAAACTAATACTTTCGGAGTTATGATCTGTCCAAGTTTGAACAAAAGAGCGTCAAAGCTCCTGTCCAAAGGGCCTTCCCGTCAGTTTTCAAGAATTTTCGTAATTAAATTCAAAACGTAGGTCTATGAATCATCTCATGTTGGATTAACATACATCAGCAAATTATAATTAGTGTGTTCTATGAAATGATATAGAATTATTGAGAATAATTATTGAAATTTTGAAAAATAGTATCCCCGAAAGTATTCGTTTGTTAGAGTTGGGAATGATAGGAGTGGATTCTTATAATAGAACTGCATTTAAAAAAAAATAATTTAAAATTCGTAATGTATAATTTTTTTTTTTTGTTACTCCGGAACTACTTGCCTGATTTTGCCCAATAACGAACTTAACCGAGAGATTCATCTCCCAAAACTACTCTGAAAATTTCAACTGTCTAGCTCATTCCATTCGAGAGTTATCGTGTTAACGGCCGAACGGACGGACGGCCAGACAGAATCGATTTTGACCATGGATTCTTGATCAGTGAGTCGATGAGACCATTTTCATCAAAAAATTCGAAAATTACAGACATTTGGGCGAAGTGATGAGAACTCTGTTCTGAGGAACAAGAGCGCCAAAAAGGATCTCTAGGAACTATAAAATTGATGAAGCTCCCGAGGGGTTCAAAACTTCTAACTTGTGTGACTTACCAATATTAAGTAAGGAAGTTATTCAAATAGTGAAGAAGCGATAAGACCATAATGGAATTAGACAAGATTATCTTCTGCTCCAAGACATTACCTCTGAAGTAAATTCGAATATTCTGTCAGGCAAATAATAAACCGTTTGTTTTAAATTCACAACTTAATTCACTACGATCATTTTTCCAGTTCTTTTGAATTTTCTTCTATCGATGTTTCTTCAGTGGTAAGTATAAATTATAAATAGCATTTTATTTACAGTCTAATCAATATCATATTTCTCTCAATAGTTTGTTATTTTAGAATGATCAACTACAACTAGAAATATTTCTTCATTGTATACAATCAGTAATATACCATGAAATAATCATTAATGGATACTTTGGCAGGTATATTAATTATAAAATGGTTCGTTTCCGGTTCTTCTCGAGCTCCGTAAAATATCTATAAGATAATTTAATAATTTTTGAATTTCATAATATATCAACAAAAAATAATTCTGAATATTTTCGTTTGGTGTCTGATATAGTCTCTGAAACTTTATGAAATAGTTGCTTTATAGTTGATATTGTTTCGTTATTGTTTGTTACGTACCATTGTTCGATACAGTGCTTCTGACAAATATCCTGTGTTTTTAACGTAGAAGCAATTCACAATAATATTTTTTTTTTATAGATATAGAGTTTGGGAGATAAAACACAGGAAGGAACCATTTAGTTACCATGTAATAGTGTCAATATCGATTAACAATAATATTGGTAGAGGTATCTCTGATTATATTACGTCCTATGACAAATTGAAATGAATATGAAGTAATTTGTAATGTATTGCTGCCTTCGCTCATTCCACTCTGAACATGAAATTGATTGAAGTTAAGGACAGGTGTCATTTCTCCATGGGGTAAATTAGAGCTCATTTGTAAGATAATATCTCAGTTATTTTTGTTTTTATTATTAATATTCAGGAATTCTATTATATTTCATTTGATGTGTCAAAATATCCTTATCAAACTTGGTTTTCACTCATTTTGTATAATACCTTTTCTTCAAAATTATAGATGTGGAAACTATGAATAAATCGCCATTAATCGACGGAGGTTGAAGTGTATACACAATGTCAAATCCATAATTCTGCATTACCGTTTGCATTTCTAAATGAAAAAAGTAATCGACTTATTTATGGTTTGGCTACTGGCAGGCCAACAACCAATCAAAACCATTCGCATGGTCTCCGCTTATTCTCATTGTTATAATAATCAATGCCGTTCTCAACATATATTTCACATCGAATATTCCATGGAATTAAAAATCGTAAAATCATAGTTAGACGATAATACAATACACGACTATTAAGGTAATATAAGAACTATATTTTTCTGAAAATGAAGTCCACTATGCTCCAACTCATTATAATTATTGTTATCTTTCAGAATATTCTGCAAGTCATGTACACAAATCGATACTGTCGTTATTTAAGCCAATTTGGGAAGATTTCCTGCCTAGCAAGAGGAGACTAACTGTGTGTGTAGTCAGATCACTCTAAGATTGAACACCAAGCTATTTGATGTCGTTTGGTGTTCTACCTTACAGTGAGCGGACTGCACAACAATTTACCACATCAGCAAGATGGAATTTCAAAGTTGAGCAGCATTCTGTACCAAGGAATTCTTCAGTAATATGCATGGAGTTCTAATGAGAGGATATATTTTTAATAGTTTTCTTATTTATTGGATTATATTCAATTGAACATACAATGTTTCACACGCATTCATCACGTTTATCTTATGGAGTATATTGAAAAATAGAAAATTTTATAGGATATCTCATTCTTATTGTTTATTATTTTATTATTATGAAATCATCAAGGATAATCTACTTGACAAGATAACAATATTTATACTGGAATAATAGGAAATTTGTTCTAATTGCTGCCCAAAATTCTATGCATTAATCGTCTAAGCAAATACCCCAAATTTCAAGAAGACGCCTAAAAGAACTCTTATCGTACGTCAGGAGAAAATATCTTCAAGTTTAAATGCCATAAAAGATCTATTTCAGTGATGGTTGAATACAGCTGGTGATTGTAAGTTGGAACTGCTCTTAGTTTATCACTCAGAAAATACACGAGTCTTAAAAAATGAATCAAAAACTAAATTGCCTCTGATTCTGAAGTCGAATTGTCAGAACTTAAATAAATTTTGATCCACGTGTGAAAGTTGAATTTTTACAACCTAATACAACCAGCTTGCTTCAAATTATGGATGAAGGAGTCATCGAAACATTCAAAGCTTATTATATGAGACGATAATTTGCGTATCTACATGTATATATATTTGGTAAAAATTTAATGTTTTACATTCAGAGATTATTATCGGACAATCATGGAATGTTGGAAGTTTCAGAAAAATAATCAAACGGCGTCTGGAAAAACCTGCCTTTTTTTGGCGCTCTTGTTCCTCGGAACAGAGTGCTTATCAATTTGCACGAATGTCTGTAATTGTCGAATTTTTGGATGAAATGAATTCTGTCCGGCCGTAGGGCACGATACCTCTCGAACTAAAGGAGTTAGATGATTAAAATTTGCAGGGTAGATTTGGAGCGTAAGTACCTCCGACGAGTTCGTTAACGGGCGAAATCCACTAAGCGGTTTCGGAGTTATAGCTGTTTTTAGTGAAAATATTTTGAATGAATATTTCCGGAACTGATAACTCGATCTATCTAAAATTGAGCATCAAATTGTAGAATTGCGACCTTTATATGCATGCGAAGTTTTGTATTGATCGGATTGCCGTAAAGGGGCAAAAAACTACGAACGGCTAGTCCGGCCAACCGTAGGCACGATGACTCTCGAACGGAATAAACTACACAGTTGGAATTTTCAGAGTAGTTTTGGGAGATAAATATATCGGTTGAGTTCATTATTGGGCTGAATCGGCCCCCAATGGTTTCGGAGAAACGAAAAAAATATTAATTTTTCACATTACAAATTTCAAATTAAATTTTTTGTAAGTTGCAGTTCCATTATAGAGTCTATTGATGTAATTTTCAACTATAACAAGCGAATGCTTTCGGAGGTACGATTTTTCAAAATTTCAATATCAATCGTACTTCTATGTTTTCACAGAATGCGAACTCTATCTGTCTGTGTTCTATCTTTATTCACTGTTCATTCATGTCATCTTATCTACCTATAAGAGACGTCATATTTCTTTCTGTGCTAGTTTGTTAATATAATTCGTACTTTGAAAATATTTGGTGATGGAAAACAGGGAGTTCCGCATCTTGAATTGGTGAATATATACAAGACTGTTTTGATACCTGCAATAATATTGACTTGTTGCATATCGAATAATTTATGTGCATATTTGGGATGATGTTTCGGAAGACTTAGAATTGGATCATTTCAATGATGTAGTTTATGAAGGCAATAGGAACGAACAACATAATGAAATCATCAAAAGAAATTTCTGTTCGTTGACCACCGAGGTTAATGTTACCTTTTACTTCCTTAAGTAGTGCGACATATTCCTATATATAATATTTTCATAATGTTGCTAGTAAAAAATGCTGAAATATTGATCTACATTTGTGTATCAAATATTATTTATTGAGTTAAGGTTCATAATACAGAATGAATGTGTTAGTAGTATGAACTATTAAATTATGAAAAGAGGATTGTATTTTATTCATATATTTTGAACTATTAAAATGACTTGTTCGTCAGCCTTTACCTATTCAAATATCTTAAATAAATGGACAATCTGCTATGTCTGTATCCAGCCTTACTCTAGACATTTCGATGATACTTATTTTGAGTATGTAAGTTGCAACAACCCATTGTACGAGGTTAAATCATTGCAGATTGCTCATTTAATCTTGATTAATAAACTATTATTTGAATCTATTTTCTTTTGTAGCAGTTCTATTATAAGAATCTATTACATCCATTATACAATACAATACAATACAATGCAATATTGATCCCAACTCTGAGAGACCAAAACTTTCGGAGATATAATTTGTCAAATATTGAACAAGAGCGCCGAGGCTCCTGCCACAGGGCTTTCCCCCTTTTTCTCATTGAATCAGTTCAGGTAGAATCAGTGCCACAACTGGACGAAAAAGTTAATGCTTTCGCAGAAGTTGTAGATCTGGTGTATTAAATTTGGATGTGAATAGTGATAACGCTCTAGAACTGGTAGATTCCCAAAATCAGGATCTGACAATTGATGAGCTCTTAGGAATGAATGAACAAGACAGTGAGGAACCTGAGTCTTCAGATTCAGTTCAATCATAAGATCACATGACGATTGTGAGCTCATCAGATCGCATCGGTTCAATTGAAAAGGTGTTACAAATTTTAGAAAATAAAGATCCCAACGAAGAGCGTATTTCTTCTATCAAAGAAGAATAAAAAAAAATTGAGTATGCTATGAGAGAGTGTTGTGGGAGAAAAATAATTCTTTGAGCTATTATATACGAGTATATGACTTTGTTGGATTTTATGATGCCTTATTAATAGAAATAACTTTCAATTTTGTATTTGAGTTATCCGAGATTTCACTAAATTTTATTTTTCTAACTTAATATTTTCTTTAGTCTCCTGCCCAAATTAAAAATAATTTGTGTGTATCTATTAATGTTTTATATTATATCCCGACTTACGCAAATTTGACGTGGTCCCACCTACCTTGTAATTACGGGGTATTACTGTATTTTCACATTCCGAAAAAATCTCCTGATGATATTCAATAGGTCTCTGCGATCTGGGGATTTTTGGAACGTTGAAAGTTGCCTTGCGTTGTTCTCTCTAATTTTTGCGAAATTTGTTGAGTTTCCCATTTATTTCAACTCGTTAAATCTCAAAAGAATTCCCGAATAACATGTTTGGCTATTATTCTTATATATTGAATACAAAAATGTTGACTTGAGGTTAAATTTCCAATGATATACACAGCAAAATCCAAACGGAACTGTTTACTGTCAGTAATAAACTATAACTTTTGGCGCGCTGTTCACCTGAACAGTGCGGCTATCAGTATGTAAATATTGAAAGCATAATTCTGCAGTTCGAGAGAGGAGAAAATTTGGTGGTACTTTAAACCTGTTTTGGGCAATTGTCATACGAAACTTGTTGGCGCTCTAGTTCCTCAGAACTGAGTGCTTATCAATTTGCCCAAATGTCTGTAATTTTCGAATTTTTCGATGAAAATGGTCTTAAACGATTTGGTTCGACTCACTGATCAAGAATCCGAGGTCGAAATCGATTCTGTCCGGCTTGCCGGCCGGAGGCACGATAACTCTCGAACGGAAGGAGTTAGCGGATTGAAATTTGCAAGGTGGGTTTGGAGCGTAAATATCTCGGACGAGCTCGTTAATGGGAGAAATCCATCAAGCGGTTTCGGTGTTATGGTCGATTTTAGTAAAAATATTTTTTATGAATATTTTCGAAACCGATCACTCGATCTATCTAAAATTTAATATCAAATTGTAGAATCATGACCTTTATACGCATGTGAAGTTTTGTATTGACCAGGTTACCGCAAAGTGTCAAAAAAAAATTTCAAAATTTAAAAAAAGTTTTTCTACAATAACTCTCGAACGGAATGAGCTAGGTAGTTGAAATTTTCAGAGTAGGTTGGGGAGATGAATATCTCGGTTAGGTTCATTATTGGGCAAAATTGACCAGATTTATTTCGATTTCTTCCATGATGCAGTTCTCATTCTCAGATTGCTCATTTAATCTTGATAGATAAACTATTATTTGAATTGAATTTCCTTTATTTATTTCGGAGATATAATTTGTCTGTTTGAACTAGAGCGCCAGAAAGCTCCTGTCCACAGGGCTTGAACCCATTTTCATGATTGCCTTGGATTCTGCTATGAAAAATAATGACAGTTTTCTAACATGATGATGCTCCTAAATTGAAAAAAAAAATTTTTTTTGAAATTATTGAATCATGTTAGAAAACAATAATTATTTTTACCGCGGAATCCAACGCAATCATAAAAAAATAGGGTTCTAATTTGAAAAACAGATGTTATGGCCAATTTTTGATCACAATTTTCGACACAAAAGTTGAAACACCCTGTGATGATATTTCTCGAAGTCAAAAGATGCATGACCTTGACTCGTTCCTGCTCTCCGATGTTGTGAAAACAGTTTACATTCAGGATTTTTAAAATAAGAATAATTAAAATAATACTGACTAAACATATTTGGCCTTTGTTCCGGTTTTTTTCGATATTTTGAAAACTATTCGAATGAATAAAATGGTTTTAACAGAAATGTATTCAGCATTAAATACTTGATCATACCAGGAATGCAAAACTTGAAAAACATTTTTTTCATCCAATTTATATTCACTCCCTGTATAACCGGAAGTGCTTGGGCTTCGGAGATATGATTTTTCAAAATTTCATTAATACATCGTACTACTATGTTATTACAGAATACGGATTCTATCTGTCTGTGTTCTATCTGTGTTCACTGTTCATATATATAATCTTATCTACCTATGACAGACATGCCAGATTGTTCTAACAAACAAAGTATGATTGAAGACAAAGTGACCAATTATAGTATGTTATCATCACCTGTACCCTATATGCCCTTGGATAATCCATATGATGATAGAAATATATAATTTGAAGAGTTTATCAAATTCAAAATATCTTCAGTGGCTAAGTTTCAATTGATATAATATATTTTTCAGAGGAGATTTGAGGACTGAATATCTCGGATAATTTCGTTATTTAATTTCAATTTAGTTCCTTCCATGATGCAGTTCTATTATAAGAATCTATTGATATCATTTCCAAGTCTGAGAAACCATTAATTTCGGAGATGAATTGTCAAAGTTTGAACAAGAGCGCCAAAGCTCCTGTCCACAGGGCTTGAGCCAATTTTTTATTCGATATTTAATTTGTTGTGCTTACTAATGTAGTGTATAGTAATTTATTTTTGAGGTGTACAAATGCACTGATTATTTAATGAACTCGAATCACAAGTTTGGAAACTTATAATGGATCGTTTTGAAATAAATCATGCTGGAAATACATGCCGACAGATAAAACCGATAAACATCACTTCGAAAGGCATCATTTTTCCTATATTAAAAAACAGCCATCCTCGTTTTCATTATATGTAGTATCGATAAAAGGGAGCAGAGATTATTCGCAGTTGGTAGCAATGATACAGCCTGAAGAATTATGGCCTCTATATTGTGTCCAACAAAAATTATGTTATTTAGCAGTAGGGTTCCAACTGAAATAGGCGATGACTCAGTCCAATTGGTGATTTACTGTCGATGATATTGTGGTATCTATTATCCATTTTGGCTGCTGCATAGCCTACAATTATCCGGAATGGCAATGAACAATTATTTGACAGGGTATGGAAAATGGAGGCTACTGTAACTATTACTTTTGGCAGGTTTCGTGCATGCACTAAGTATGTTAGGAAATAATGTATATTCCATGTACCACTGTGAAACAAAGTTTTGGAATATAAAATATCATATTAATTCAATTTCGGTCGATAAAGGTTTCAGTGCAGTTGGATAAAATATTTATATGTTTTAGCTTATACAGTGTGGAAAAGCAAATGGAATAAATTCATTATCTTGGTCACTGTACATATTTATGGAAAACCCCAAAACACATCAAATGTAAATTTTAAATTGTCATTCTTCTGCGTAAAAATGCGAGTAACCTTCAACCCCCTTCGAAAGACAGGTACAACTCCCAAATTTTTAAAATAAGAAGTATCGCCTCTTGATATATCGTTCGGAAGGTCTCGTCATTCTCTATTCAGAAGTGTTATAACTTTCATGTTGATTGCAAAAATCAAATCACAAAAAAATTTAATCAAGTGATTAGCGAAACTTCCTACAATATCCAAAACTAAAATGTAATACAAAAAGTAGTGAAAATATTATGAATGTTAATGAAGTAGATGTTCAAAGGGTTCACCTAACCTTAAATAAAAATTTAGTCTAATATTATTCAACATCTCAGGAGTCAGGAGATCGACCTAATCTCAAGCGTTATACGACTTTTAGGTCATTCAAATCCAGGGGTTTAGTTTTGTACACAATGCTCTTCAAATATCCTCATAAAAAGAAATTGGATCATAGGCCTCCTTTTCATTGAGGGCCATTTGAATGGCAATATATATTTAGCACTTGGAATGACTCAGTTAGAGGTAGTGCTAAATATATATTGCCATTCTAATTGCCCTCAATGAAAAAGGGGCCTATGATATGGTTTCGAACATTTCCTGCCCAAACATCAACCTTTTGAGGAAAGTGCGTGTGTTCATCTCTCATCCAGTGATGATTTTCCGTAGACCAGCAGCGGCAATTTCGACGATTAGCATGGCCGTTGAGAGAAAAAGAGCACTCATGAGAAGAAAAAAAACGTCTACTAATTGGATAATATTTTTTCATTTTCATTTTTTCACAAAAATAAGTTTTCCTATAAAAATCTTCTTCGAAAAGCTCCTGGGTAGGTATCATTTTGTAGGGATGCATTTTATTTTGTTTCAATATGTTTAGAATCGAAGTATGGCTGACATTGAATGTTGTAGAGGCATCTCTACTCGATTTATGTGGATTTTCTTCAAAGTCAAGCATCACATCTAATTTAACATCCTCACTCAGTGTATCAACAGCTGCTTTCTGAATCTACCTTACATGCCCGAACTCGTGAAACTGCTTCTCTATTTTATCTATTCTCCATTAGGTTATAGCAGGCGAATTCGGAAATTTCTCATGAAACTATAACTTCTATTTGTATTCGGGTGTTATCTCCGTAACCAGTCATTTGTAAAATTGTTATCTTTACGTCCGTTAATCGAACTATTAGTAAAAATTGAAGATAAGGAAATTCAAACACAAATTAGACAATTCATAAACTACAACGTATCAGCACAAAACAATTTGCGAAGGCGTTCTAAAGAAACTAACATTGTAACAGAAAGTGTTTTACGTAGTTTTTAAGGTACCATCTGGAAAACACAATGTTATGGTTTTTTTCATCACATCTTGGAGGCAAATTAGTTTTGTATTATTGTAATAAGATTTGAGAATATTCGAGGGAATATTAGAATGTATTTCGGTAATCACAAGATATTATTTTAGTCTATTTTGAGTTTTTGCAATAAACACGAAAGTAATAAAATTTCTGAATAGAGAATGACGCGACCTTTCAAACGATGTAGCACAAGCCCAAACCTCCTATTCGAAAAATTAGGGGTTGATTGGGTTGAGGAAGTTGATACAGAATTAATCAGGAAGCTATGTCGAATAGAAAAAAGCAATAATATATAGGGTGTCCCATTTGAAATATCAAAGTTGCTAGTACTTTTCGATATAAGCGGCAACACCGCAGCGCTGAAAATATTCTAGATCGATAGAGCATCTTGGTCCCTAGCCAAGAAACTAAATTTTCAATAATATCGTACATCCCGTTCTCCGTAAAATTCCAGGGTACCATCGACCGTGGCCCGCCCTGTATAGAAAATTGAATATCACTTTGAAAACTAGCGAATTATATTAGTAAAACAGATGTTATGAAGTAATTACAAAAATATTTTATAATAATTAATTGGAAGTTGGGAGGAAAAGGATTGGCTACACGTGAGATGGAGTTGTTGTTATTTGGAACGCCTCAGATCAATACTGCAACAGGAATAGGTACACAGCACAATGTAAGTTCGGATGTAATTAATTAATTTAACCAATTTCACTACATCATCTTATAAGTAATCATTAAAGGATACTTTGGGAGATATATACATAACTAAATGTTTCCTTTCTGGGTTTTCTCCCTTAAACTCTGATAAATATCTATGAAATAAAAAAAATACTATTTTGCGAATTGCTTCTGCGTTAGAAACACAAGATACTTGTCAGAAGCAATGTATAGAATAATGTTGCCTAACAAACATCAACGATAAAACAACTATTTCGTAAAGTTTCACCTAGATCTGACTCCTTTGTCAGATACCAAACGAAAATCTTCAGAATTATTTTTCTAAAGAGCTATTCTGAAATTCGAAATCAACAAAAAATAAAATCTGAAGGTTTTCACTTGGTATTTGACAAAGGAATCTGATCTATCATCCGAAATGTTACGTTATTTTATCGTGGATGTTGTTTGGTATAAATGGAATCCATTCAATTAGGAATGAGAGTGGTCTATGTACGTAGAGTCCAGTAGATCGTGTATTGGATCTCATTTGTTGTGGTACTTTCCTGGTTTTTCCTATTTTTGGTATTTTGCGCACGTTCAATGAGAACTCTTAGTCCTTAAGGAATTACTCTTGTACTGAAATCAAATATATTTAATTTATCTACAACTTTCACATCATATTTTTCATCGTATAATTAGAATTTCAGCTCTTATTGGTTGAAAGATTACTAAAACTCGCCTTTTCAACTTTTTGGAAAAAATATCAATTTTCAAAGTCAAATATCTCTGGATTTATTAGATCCGAAACATGCAATTTGGCTCAAATTGTGGGCAATTTCAATCAGTTTGAAATAGGTCATTATGCTCCTTTATATAAAATGCACCTTTAATCTGAAAACTTAAAAATTGGACTGAATAATTTCGAGGATTTTTGACCATTACTAGGCCACCTCGATTATTTGTAAATTACAAATCTGGTCTAACACTACTGTTTTATTATTTCCTATCTATATTCCGGTGTACAAGCTCAGAGACAATTCATCGAGACCCAACACCATTTATTTTCCTACGCTGACTAACCTATAAGGCAATTTAAGAATAGCTACCGTATCTTGTACCCTCAATACTACAATGATGAAGGAAAATTGGAAAGTCTCCATGTTTTGACCTGAATAATAAATAATAATTGATAAAAAAAAGATTGAAGAGATAAGGATAATGCGCGAATCTAATTATTTGATTCTATATGACCGGCGCATTCGCCAATTCGTTACTGTCTATAAAACTAATAAGACGCTCGAACGATAATAAAAAAAATTTTGCGCGTATGTTCTGGGAAACATCGCGTTATCATTTTGCCCAAATGTCTGTAATATTCGAATCTTCTGCCGAAAATGGTCTCAAACGATTGAGTTCGACTCCCTGATGAAGAATTTGAAGTCAAATTTGATTCTGTCCGACCGGAAAGAGGCATCCCAATACCACGGACAAAATGGGCATAATCGGCCCAACGGTTTCCGAGTAATAGTTTTGTTTTCATCCTATACAAATCCGATCGAATTGAAACTTGGTGGGTAGTTGTAGAATACAAAACTAAGGAAGTTTCTGAAAATTTGTGAGAATCATATCACTAAAATATTTCAAAACAAGCACTGACGTGAAGTCAGAAGCTTTTGTGCGTATGTTCTATTGTCCATTCTTCTGTATTGGACATCCTTAATCGAATTTACCATGGTAAATTATGTTGCCCATTCTCCTGTATTGGACACTCTTAATTCGAATTTACCATGTTAAATTCGAGTTAAGTGTCCAACACAGGAAAATGGACAACATAATAAAGACGTGTGTAAATTTTTGTGTGAACCGTACCCCTAGGAAATTTAAAGAAAATTAGGTACAAAAAATGGTTCAAGAACTGACGTGAAGTCAGGAGCTTTTGCGCGCATGTTCTATTGTTATTGGACAATATAACATGGACGCAAAAGCTCGACTTCACGCCAATGCTTGAACTAATTTTGTTTCAAACGTTCAATATCAATGTCATATTGACAGTATGACAGGGAGTTCAATTTCCCTGCCAGCCCTTTTACTTCTCCTTTTTCCTTCACCAAAAAGAGAAGTATTTCAATGAAAACAATAAATTATTTACCCAGCTCCATTGTCCAAATCCTTCATTTATATCTGTCAAAATATTTTTTTGCATAAGAACCGTAACTAGACAAATTTTGACCTCTATCATCGGCAGAGAATATAAATCAAACATAGAGTTGCATATCAAGATTATTACGTATTCAGAGGTATGAGTGTACACATAGCTGTGCTGCCGCTGCAATGCTGACGCAAACTACGATATCATGGCATTGCTGCGGAGCTCGTTATGTAATCTAATATAAACCTATAGATAGAGAATATACGGGGACCAGTTGCTTGCAGCTCTGTTTCATTACACATAATTTCGAAATTAATTCGGAAATACCGGCGTGGGGTCAGTCTCCTTTGGCGCACTTGTTCGAATTCATAGCCAGAACTATCACACGTCTAGGTTATGAAATTCACCAAGCTGCTTGTCGAAAAACATGATTATTTTACAAAATTTCCAACAATATTGATCTGATCAAGTTTAAATCTAGATCCTGGCTTATAAAGAAGGTTTTGAAGGCTCCTGCAAAATTTCAGCGATATCTGCACTGTACAATTCGACCTAGGAACAAATAACTGTTCTCATCATTCAACTAATCAGTTATCAAATTCAATATTCTGAATTTTGAAAATATTCTTGCGAACACGTCCAAAATACAAATAAAACCTTCACTCAGTAGAGAACCAAAATATCTTCAGCATCTTTTGTCCGAAAATATCTACTTCAATTAATCAAAATTCGTCCTTTATACCATATTCGTGTTAACTTAGAACGACGAATGGTTTTAGACATCGATATAAATGTATTTCTCTATTTCAGTATCGTAGAGTCCATTCCAGCACTGAAAACAGTGCTGGAGTGAACTCATTCCCGCATTGTTTCTAGTTATATTTTTCGTTTTGTGGTAGTCAGCACTGACATTCAATCCTATCAAATTTCAACACACGTCAATTGAAAATACAATATAATCTGGATATAGTGAAATAACTGTTGAGGAAAAGCTTTATTTTCATTGAAAAATATGGTACTTGATATTTCCTTCTTGCTAATTTTGAATCATTTATGCTATTAGGAAACTGTTTTAAACGGCCTTACGTATACGTTTCAAATTCAAATTCCGTAATCTGTCAACTTTCGTAACAGTCACACCAACTACAAAGATACAATACAAAAGTCACTAGGATGTATAATCCGAATTTTTCATTATTTTACAAAACTTGTCTGAAATAGAGAAAATATCGTCCAATACTCGTTGCAGAAGGCAATTCCAACACTCATGCGTTCGAAATCTCGCTCCTTCGTCGCTCATTTTCGAATTTCGCATTCGTGTTTTAATAGGAACCCTTTCTGCAACTTGTTTAAGAATATACTATTAAATATCTGTTTTCCAACCCATTACAGAATTTTTAGAATAAAGTATTTCGAGGTGAATCTGTAAAACATTGTAATAATCTGAAGAAGATTATAGGTTACTCACGCTTTTTCATTGAATGTTATTTCATATTACACAGAATATTTCCGTTCTGGGTTCCCAATTATATCTGGATGAAATATCGTTAAACTTTCAATCAAACCAACATATGTAAATAGATCCCAATTTTTTTTTGTCTCGAACTCAATATCGATTTAAAATCCTCTCTTAATCAAATTGCTTCTCGCTTATAAAAATGGCATGGTCATAGACAAGATATTTGTAATTTTATCAATTCAACCTGCATCATGAAACTTGTTAGACTTTGCGTCAAAAACGTATCACCTTTATCAAGTCGGCTGTTCGAGTGTGAAACTGTTGACCAGTACACTGTAATCGGTATAATATACAACTAAAAATAATTAAAGGAACAAACATTAAACCTTTTTTCTTTTAATTGACGAGCTGTGTCTTAGTGAGAAATGGCCTTATTGAAGCTATGAAACTCTAATATCTGTAACTTATGCAATAAAATTTTCAGAGCTTTGGTTCTCGCTCAATCCGAAAGAATGGAACAAAAAAAATCCAAATTTTAAACCTAATTTTTCCCGGTCCACGGATAAGGCATTTTTTTTCAGTTGAACCAAAATATGGAACAGATAGCCAATTTATCGAGCTTGAATTTCTTTTCTTTGCAAGCTTGGACATTTGCCGCGGAGATATCCGAAATCATACAAAAAACGACCCTTTTGTCTTAAATCCTCGGTATCTCAGCAACCAATAATCGCACCAGTGTCGACAGTTTCTTTAGACAGAATGAACATTCTAGCTAAATCAGTCAGGACATTCGAAAGAATTATTTTATTTCTTCTGCAATTTCAATTCAAAAAATTGGTTCAAGTCCTGTGGACAGGAGCTTTTTGGCGCTCTTGTACAAACAGACAAATTTTAACTCCGATAGTATTGGTTGCTCACAGTTGGGAATTATATCAATGGATTCTTATGATAGAACTGCATCGTGAAATGAATTAAATTTTAAAAAAGTATCGTTTACGAAAAAATGCTTCAAAAATGTTCATGAGATTTATTTATCAAGATTAAATGAGCAATCTGCAATGATTCAACCTCGTGGAATGGGTTGTTGCAACTTACACTCGGTGCATAGATTTCACAACTCGAAATACCTAAAGAAAATATCATCGAAATGTTCAGAGCAAGGCTGGAGACAATCATAGCAGATTGTCCATTTATTCCTGATATTTGAGTAGGTAGAGGCTGACGAACAAATTATTTGACAGTTCAAAATATATTAATAAAATACTATCCTCTTTTCATAATTTAAAATGTAATATTTCATACCACTAACGCGTTCTTTTCTGTATTATGGACCTTAACTCAAGAAAAAATGTTGGATACTCAAATGTAGATCCATATTTCAGCATTTTTTTGCTAGTAACATTATGAAAATACTGCATATAGGAACATGTCTCACAATTTAAGGAAGTGAAAGGTAATATTAACCTCAGTGGTCAACGAACAGTAATTTTTTTTGATGATTCCATTATGTTCTTCTTTCTTATTTCCTTCATAAACTACATCATTAAAATGATATAATTCTAAATCTGAAACATCATCCCCAGTATTTATACATAAATTATTCAATATGTAATCAGTCATAATGATTTTCGGTTTCAAAACAATCTTTTATACCTATATTCACAAATTCAAGAATCGGATACTCGTTTTCCAACAGACAATATTTTCAAACTGCGAATTGACAAGTCTCTAATAGCTAGATAAGATGACATTTATGAACAGACAGATTCACAAACAGATTCTGTGTTCACACTCTGTGAATACATAGAACTACGATGTATATTATTGACATTTTGTGAAGAATCATATCTCCGAAAGTATTTGCTTGTTAGAGCTGAAAATTATATCGATGGATGCTCATGATAAAACTGCATCTTAAAAAGAATTATTTTGAAATTTGTAATGTAAAAAAAAATTTTTTTTCGTTGCTCCGAAACCATCAGACCGATTCTGACCAATAACAAACTTAACCGAGATATGTATTCTCTAAACCTACTCTGAAAATTTCAACTGCCCAGCTCATTCCGTTCGAGAGTTATCGTGTTAAAGGAGGGCCGGCCGGAAAATTCGATTTTGACCACGGATTCTTGATCAGTGAGTCAACCCAAATCGTTCAAGATTATTTTCATCAAAAAAATCGAAAATTACAGACATTTAGGGAAATTGATATGCACTCTGTTCCGAGGAACAAGCGTGCCAAAAAGACCAAAAAAGTTTCTTTTTTCCTTGATTTGGAAAATCGAACGAAGTCTTCTGGATTCGAGAAATTAAAATAAAATAAAAGCACCAAAAAGGTAGATAGCTTCAAATATAAGTCCCTATTGCAGGTATTGATTTAAAAAAAAATAATTTTTTTTCAATTTTACGACGTGACTGATGCAGAATTCTGAAAAGAGAAAAATTATTTTTTGCATTTCCATGAAGATTGCACAATGTGCTAGTAGGGGTACTTTGAGGGGAAAATATTAGCCTTCCCGACAGTATTCGCTAAGACACGGTCGTAATTTGTTTTGCCTGTAGGCCACAAATAAGAGTTTCGAAGCTTCAAAACGCTTTCTTTAAATTCTCCATACTATCATTTTCACTGAGATACAGCCCGTCAGAAGTCATTGAAAAATTTAGATTCAATTTTAGTTCTTTTAATAATTTTGAGAAGTGGATTTCGAAATTTTGCCAATGTCTCCAACAATATAGATCTGATCGAGTTTAAATTAAGAATTTGGTATTCAAATTAGTTTTTGAAGGATCTCTCAAAATTCCAGCGATATCTGACTAATAGTTTTTGAGAAGCAGGTATTTTTTTGCATATTTGTTTTCAATTTACTAGACATCACATCCTCACAAGATTTTTCACAAGTGTTTATGTGGACATTTTTCAACTAACTATTGAGCAAATTGATAATAAAAGTGGAAAGGTTTGTTTTAATGAACAAGTTTTTCGAAAACCTATTACAAAAAAACTGGGTTTTAATGATTATTTAGGAATAAAACGATAATTCAAGGTATTCATAAAATATTTTTGGAACTGAAGAATTATGATCTCGCGCTTTCTTGCAATAGCCCATAGTTGTTTCCCTCACAGAATTCTTATATTCTTATCCAACGTTTCTAGTTTCTGTAAAATATATTTTCACGTATAATTCTCTCATACGGGGTACCCTGAATTAGTAAATGACGTGCACCCTATATGATGAGTATATTATATCTTTGGTTGAATGCTTTCTTTGAAAAATTTACCTTCATTTTCTTACAAACGAGAACTATTACCAAAACCCATTTATATTATAACAAGAGTAATGCTATCAAAACAAGAAATACTTACACCGAAATCTTCTTAAATTCACACAAAACAGAACGCCAGCATCTTTCGTACGAGCATAGTGATAATAAAAGCTAACCATGCCGAATTTTGTTCTAGAAATAGGAAGAGCATACTTAGTAAATCCTATACACAATAGATGTAGGATATTATATTATTCACCTATAATAGCACTTTTCTATATAAAGATTTATCGCTATAATATTGCGGAAGTTTCCTCTACTGCGAGTATCATGAAATTTATGGTGAGATCACGTCGGTAATGATTAATCAATATTTTGAATTCCAGAATAGATACTATATAATATTCGCAGTAGATTGGTTTAATCCATTAATCAACCCATACATCACACCGAATTCCTCTTGTAATTGGGATTCAATGACTATGGATTATTCTGAAGACTCAACAAATCACCAAGCACTTATGTACAATATATTGTTGATCAATAAATTCAGATGATAATTGAATAAGGTGACTGTAGCTAATTGCCAATAACTAAATGACACACGGTAAAATATTCGTCGATTTTAACCATCAACGAATATTCCCTCATGATCCGGACTAGCAACCTCATCGCTGAGTTCTCCCACAATGAGAAAACTGTCAGTCAGGGCAGATACATACCGGTTTCATAGTTGTTACCAAACATCAGCATAACTTAGCCACTGAATAACAAACGAAGAAGCTTTAGGGAACTTAAACCCTATTGTTGCGAACTACTGGAATGAAAATATTACCAGCGCCACCTAGGGAAATTCTTACGAACCCAGCCCTCTGTGATGTGGAAACCTTGAGCAATGCTCAGTGACGTTTATTCTTTTGTTGCAAGAGGGAGTCAGGAAATTACACTTTTCACATTGCGGGAATACTGAGGGAGGAGGTGGCTAATCCGGATCACGAGGGATATTTCCTTCAGATGAATGTCTTAGAAAAAAATTCCTAAAAAGTCATGAACTATTGCACGCTTGTTCTTTTGATTATTCAAGCCTCACACAGCCTCATGATATACTGCATGAAACTTAAAACCATATTTTTTCTACCGAGTACTAGGTTTCAATTCGATCGGATCTGTATTTTGGGAAATATTGGGAAAATAGCTCGTGCTGATAATAAATTAAATACAACATTTTCTAAGAAAAAATCTCACGACTATCCGTGCAAATTTGTACTCTGGCATTCTACAACTAACCATCATCAAGTTTCAATTCAATCGGATATAGATTTTTTGATTTATTTAGGAAAGAAAACCAACTCTACCGTCACATTTGGTTGCACAATCTTACCTAAAAGTTACAAGTCGCTTTCTTTTTCCGTTCGAAAGTAATCGTTGTAACGGCCGGATGGACATAATTGAATATGCTCGAATTATTCATCAGTGAGTAGAATCTAATCGTTTGAGACCATTTTTGGAAAAAAAATCGAAAATTACTGACATTTGGACAAAATGATAGCACGCTATTTCCTGGAAATGACGCACAAAAGTCATGAAAACATAAAAAGATTTTAAATTATTAATCCAAATTAAATGGATTTTCGTGTTTATTATTATGTGCCGAAACTTAGACGATCAAACTGTCTAGACTGAAACTCATTGTTGATTTAGAGGGTATTTCACTCTATTCACCTGAACGTGGACACGAGAAAACATCAACATTGTATGAGTTAATTGTATACTATGTATGATCTATTTTGATACTATAGACCACATTAGTTAGGTTAGGCGGGAAATTTGAATTACGATCCATCAGTGGATCCGAGCACTGAATTCCCCATGCATTTCTTATGGACCTAGAATTTACGTGAATTTCTCGCCTGTTTTTAGATACTTTGGATAATTTCTTAAGGTTTATTTCAGTTGAAATATATTCCGTGAACCTTTCTCAACAATCTAGAATAAAGTTTTCATAACAGTATATTTCCAAAATAATTTATAAATATAAAAGTGTTCACCAAATTCGATTGACGTATGTCATAGCTCACTCGAAATCAGTAAATAATAACATAACCCTAAATCGGCCTTAAAGTGACGCAGAGCAGAAGTCATCTACAACATACGGAAATCTTCCGAACTACACTGGTTTCAATTTTGATTTAAGGATAAATAGAAGTACATTTTAATGTGGATAGATCAAGAAAACATGCACTAAGAATGAAGGTACCCAATACTGGATCTCTCTGTACTAACATTATCTTTTAAATAGGGTGGTTTCTTCTCAAAGTTGAAATTCCATGTTAAAAAATTAGGATATGGATCTCCCGCCAAGAGAATGATTCTAACCTAACTAATGTGGTCTATACCTACAGGTTGATGTGGTCGAAGAAGTCACTGTGTCTACGACACGCTTTACAATATTCAATTAATAAGATACAACGATATCTGACGGATAGTTTCTGAGATATAGGATTATTTTTTAATTTTTTAGTCATATGATCTTCAAAAGTCTTCGTCTCAGTATTTTTCAACTAACTACCGCGCTCTTATTCGATCAGATCATTATTTTTTGAGTTATTCGGAAAACTAAATTTCAGATGGCTATAATTCTGAAACCACTATGTGGATTGTGTTCATTAACGAACATTGCCGGTGCATTTGGACTCCAAACCTACTCAGAAAATTTCAACTCTCTAACTCATTGCGTTCAAGCGTAATCGTGCTTACGGCCGGACTGAACGAATTTTGACCTCGGATTATTCATCAGTGAGTTGAAACTAATCGTCTGAGACCATTATCAGCAAATAGTTCTAAAATTGAAGATATTTGAAAAAATTTATAGGCACTCTCTTCACCTGTACAGCTTGCCAATCATAGAAACATTCTAAGAAACCTAGAACATATAAAATTAACTCAATGAAAAATTATATACGATTTACACTTATTTATTCAATATTGTGACGCGTTTCGTCGACCCAGCGACTTCACCAGACTACATCATACTAAACTCTTAACAGGTTATTATCTCCCTATACCTAGACGACATGGACACAGAATCATTTAAAACTAATTATATGAGAAACTTATTTAAGACAAATTACATAATAGACTTATTTAAAACTAATTACATGAGATTACACTGCTGGTTTCTTTTTACACGTTAACAATAATTCATTCCTAATGCTTTTATAAATTGATTCTCTTTTGAATAGATTGAGTAACGGTGAAAAATTTAGATCTAATTGTTCATTAACTAAATTACCCGTATGTTTTTCCCTATTTATTTCGGCCATTTCCCAGTAATTGAGTTGCGCACCTTTATTCAAATTGTGTAGAATTTTGAAATCCGGGTTAAACTTATGTCCTTCTGCTAATAAATGATTCGAATATCAACAACAAAATTAATTCAAATTATTCGAATCATTTATTAGCAGAGGGACATAAGTTTAAACGGATTTCAAAATTCTACACAACTTGAATAAGGGTACGCAACTCAATTACTGGGAAATGGTGGAAATAAATAGTGAAAAACATACGGGTAATTAATGATTAATGAACAATTAGTCCTAATTTTTTCTCCGTTACTCAATTTATTCAAATAGAGAATCAATTTATAAAAGCATTATGAATGAATAATTGTTAATGTGTACAAAGAAACCAGCAGTGTAATCTCATGTAATTAGTTTTAAATAAGTCTATTATGTAATTTGTTTTAAATAAGTTTCTCATGTAATTCGTTTAGAATGATTCTGTGTCCATGTCGTCTAGGTATAGGGAGATAATAACCTGTTAAGAATTCAGTATGATGTAGTCTGATGAAGTCGCTAGGTCGACGAAACGCGTCACAATATTGAATAAATAAGTGTAAATCGTATATAATTTTTCATGGTGTTAATATGGATTTCCATCAAGTAAAAGCGACAAGCATTAAATTAAAAAATATATATATAAAATTAACTTTCTTCCGAAATATGAATAATGATCGAAGGATTGGTGGAACTGAAACTTGATTGAATTGAAAACAAACAATTCCAAATCATGGCGACGATAGCCGACAGCTTGATGCTGTACGATGTCCATCTCTCAAACACCGTTCTTAACGATCGGGATCTAGATATCTATATCCATCCTCTTCTAAAGTAATTCATTCTACTCCTTCCGGGGCATATCGCCTGTGCATCCCCTCGCGATGACTGTGGCATTCTCACATATAATTGCAAATATCTTAATAAGCTTACTATTGTGAAGTTCAATTTCAATTTCAATTACTATTACTATTACTAATTTGAAGTTACTGGGCGATCACATCGTGAATATCCCATTTCAGTTTCATTCTTGATATACGAGTATTATATATATCCTGGAGTTCGCTTCAAGAATTCCATGAGCAATCTTACGGAAATATTTTATAGATCTCACTCTGTGACTTGAATGAGAATATCTATCAGTTACATCGCATGGAGCTCGCTAGGAGTTCACAATAGTCGTTCCCATAAGTGCCTAAATGTAACCTCTCAGAGACGTTCTAAGGATGGTTGTGTTGCATGGGAACCCTATGAAATGTTATATCCTCAATAACTGAAAAAATACGTTTCCGGTCGAACTGAAACTTGATAATTATTTGAAGATTGCCAAAGTGTCCATAAAAAAATATGTCAGATTCCGCTGCAATTTCCCCAACACCTTTAAGCCGCTATTTTGCTATCGAGTAGCCGATTTCAGCTCGATTGGTTTTTTGGCGCTCTTGTTCCTCGGAGCTATCGATTTGTCTGTAATTTTGGAGGTTTTGACTGAAAATGGTCTTAAACGATTTGGTTTGACTCACTGATCAAGAATCGATGGTCAAAATTGGTTCTGTCCAGAACCACAGAACAGAATGAGCTAGTTAGTTGAAATTTTCAGAGTAGGTTTAAGTGATAAATATCTCGGCTAATTTCGTTATTGGCAAGTTAGGCCAGGTAGTTTCGGATTAACAAAAAATTATTTTTTTTCATTACAAATTGTAAAATCCTTTTTTTTTAAGATGCAGTTTTATCTTAAGAATCAATAGATTTCATTCTCACCTCTTACAAACTAATACTTTAGAATACGATTTTTCAAAACTTCAATAATTATTCTCAATTCTATATGTTTTCATAGAATACTGTATTTATAATTTCCTGATGTACATAAATCCAACATGAGATGAGTCATAGACCTATGTAATAGTGTAGAAGTAACACACATAAGTCAATTTGAAAAGGTGGAAAAGCCCTATGGACAGGAGCTTTGCGCTCTTCCTCAAACTTTGGCCAATCATAACTCCGAAAGTATTGGTTTCTCCGAGTTGGGAATGATATCAATGGATTATTATTTATTTTATTTTATTATATTTTATGATGCAGTTCTATCATAATATTCTATTGATATAATTCCCAACTCTGAGAAACCAATACATTCGGACATATAATTTGTCAAAGTGTTTGTTTTATGAATTATTGTGAGAATTATCTCATTGATGTCCATTTCATCTGAAATTTCAAATCATGTTAATTTTGGAATTGTTACAACCCATCGATGGCTGAGAAGTTTAAAATTTGAATTAAGTTGGTGCCCAATGCATGTTACCAGGTGTTAACGCTGTAAAGACGGCTTGACGGTTCATGCATTATTTCGTGAGGTTGGCTGAGGCATGAATTGACAATAGCGCAAAGGCTCCTCACTTAAAGTCAGTGCGTTTCTGAATATTACTGCATAAATTAATTTAGTCAAATATTGACATTCAATTAGAAAACACCGCGGATCTACAATGGTATTTTGACAGTTATTGTACATTTTTCTGTTCTGTAATTCTTCAATACAGTGTGAAATTTTTTTCCTGGGACGTTCGTTTGATTTTCGTTTGAAAAATAACAGTTGAACAATTCAGAATATTCTTTCTTACTCACCAATTTGATTTTGAGTCGTATGAAGGTCATTTAATATTTAGAGTAGTTCATTCCATATTCCACAGTTATTCCCTAGGAAATTAAATCAAGGAAAACCGATAATTGTTGGAAACTGAGATACTTTCTATTTCTCAATTGTTATCGAAATCAGCCCAGATACATAATTTAGGACGAGCAATAATATACTAACTGACAGAGAAACTGCAACACCCAGAAGGAGCTGTTTAAGTTAAATTATTTTTTTGATAAAACATAGATAGTATAACAAGGAGTAAATGATTCAAATTTGGGGAAAAAATCGTGAAGGTTTTTTCGAGTAAACATTTTTTGTCACTTACCTATTGTAGTCGTTTTTTGCAAATTTTGCAAATTTTACAAATAATGGGTTCAAGCCCTGTGGACAGGAGCTTTCTGGCGCTCTAGTTCGAACAGACAAATTATATCTCCGAAAGTATTGGTTTCTCAGAGTTGGGAATTATATCAATGTATTCATATAATAGAACTGCATCATAAAGGGAATTCAATTCAAATAATAGTTTACTTATCAAGATTAAATGAGCAATCATTAGAATGAGAACTGCACCATGGAAGAAATTAAATTAAATTTGGCCAATTTTGCCCAATAACGAACTTAACCGAGATATTCATCTCCCTAACCTACTCTGAAAATTTCAACTACCTACCTCATTCCGTTCTAGAGTTATATCTATGTCTATGGATGAAAAGCAGTCTCACTACTCTCAGATCTCTTACTTCATGTTCCGTTCCGAAATGTAAGACTTTTCTGAGAAAAACTAATTTCGGAGCAAACAATTGAGATTTTTCTCCCTTCGCTCACAATTCTTCGATTGATTGGATAATGTCATGTCTTAGGAAAATAGGTTGACATTATGACAATTCATACATAGAATAATGATATCATTCTGTGACAACGTTGAAATACGATTTATTATTGAAATTTAAAAAAATCATATCTCCAAAAGTATTGGCTTGTTAGAGTTAAAAATGATATCGTTGGATTCTTATGGTAAAACTGCTTATTGAAAAAAATTTAATTTGGAATTTGCTTTGTAAAAAAAATGTTTGTTTGTTACTCCGAAACCATCTGTCCGATTTTGCCCAATAACGAACTTAGCCGAGATATTCATCTCCCAAACCTACTCTGAAAATTTCAACTGTCTAGCTCATTCCGTTCGAGAGTTATCGTGCCTACAGACGGCCAGATCGGCCGGGCAGCCGGACCGGCCGGACAGAATGAATTTCGACCACGGATTCTTGATCAGTGAGTCGAACCAAATCATTTAAGACCATTTTCATCGAAAAATTCGAAAATTACAGACATTTGGGCAAATTGATAAGCACTCAGTTCCGAGGAACTAGAGCGCCAAAATTTTACAACAAACCAGCAGTTCGAGGAGATCCAAAGTCAATGTTTAGTTGTTGTTAAAATGCTTAGATCACGTATACGCGGAATTTATTGCCAGCTAAGTGAATTTGAAAGAGGTCGAATTACTGGTGTACTGGAGGCGGGGTTGTCATTTAGAGAAATCGCTAACCGTGCGAACAGAAATCCAACTACTGTTATGAGATATTGCCAAGCGTGGTTTGATAATGCCCAAAATCGAAGAAGAGTAGGTACCGGACGTCGAAGGGGCACAAATGAAGTTCAAGATCGACATCTAAGACTTATGGCTATTAGAGACCGATTCGCGACAACTCGATCTTTGGCTAATGAGTGGATAGGAGAACAAGGCCATCCTGTAACTATCCGAACGGTTTACCGCCGGATAAGGTCTTTTGGACTGCAGCATTATCGACCGCATCTTGTGTTACCTCTGACGTTTGAGCATTGCCGGCAACGATTACAGTGGTGCAAAGAACGTTAACATTGGAATGTGGAATGGCATCAGGTCGGCTTTTCTGATGAATCTCGATTCTCCTTGGGTGCACATGATGGCCGAAGGGTTAAACGACGTCGGGGAAAAAGACGTGAACCTCAGTTTGATATTGAGCGTCATGTACAACGGTCAGTAGGCGTTATGGTGCTATGTATAGGTTATGGTGCAAGTATAGGTCACCTTTATTTTTTATTCGAGGTAACATGACAGCGCTGCGTTACCTTCAAGAAATAGCGGAGCCATATGTTCTCCCTTACCTTAAGCGGCTCCAGAATCCAATATTTCAGCAAGATTATGCTCGACCTCATGTTGCCAGAGTTAGTTTAAACTTTTTTGAAGCTACCCATGTGAATCTTTTGCCATGGCCGCCCTCCTTGCTATACTATCTATGTTTTACCAAAAAAAATTAAAATTTAAACAGCTCCTTCGTCAAGTCAGCCAATATATTTTTTTTTAGTGGGCGCCACATGAACGATCCCTGATGATGAAATTTAGTAAGCTTTTTCTGACGAAACTTTCTAGTGATTTTAATTATAAAATACGATGTTGAAATCATTTTTACGTAATATTATTACTGCTGTTTACACGAGATAATATCACCTGTTTCCGAGAAAAACGAAATTGAATATTATTTCATTTATGAAGAGTATGCTTGGGTATTCTAGCGCCATATTTTGGTCGAAAAAACCTGCCCTCAGCCTATGTCCCAATAGATATAATTCACTCTGTATTCTAGATTAGACACTGAATAGCATTTAACGATTGAAATTAATTTTTTTTCCATGTTCTGCCAATTGAAATCATAAAACGCTTTGAAGGAATTCCAAGTAGAGTCTTAAGACTAGGTTCACATATAGGGGCCTTTCTAGGTATCGATAGAATTTGCTGATATTTTAGTAGGTATATGTAGTATGCTGCATGACACGGATATCAATTGCACTAGCTTATATACGGGGTGTAATAGAAAATATATAGCAGGGCATCGACAAAATTTTTGCGTGCATGTTCTGGGGAACATCGCGTTATCATTTGCCCCATGCAAATGTCGATTTTTTCGCCGAAAATGAATTCAAGTTCAAATTTGATTATGTGTGCAATAGAGGGGAACAGAACATTATTAACAGTAAGATCGTCGGTTTAAAGTTAAATTCAAATTTTTTCAGCTATCTTGAAAAATTTCATACTTCAGAAACTATGCTCGATCGAACGACGTATCAAGCCTGAATAGACAATGGAACATGTGCGCAAACGCTCTTGAGTTCACGTCAGTGCTTCAGCCAATTTTTATTCAATTTACTAATAGATGTGTATGTTAATGTGTATCTTACTTCTAAGGTATGTACGATGGATAATTGTATTCTTTGCGAATACAACAGCAATTGCATTCGTTGATATACAGGGTGTAAAAAGCCAGACATATCCAGATTTAGCAAAACTCCTGGCAACCCTAACTACGTGTCATCGAGATTGCTTTGGCCGCAGACGGGCCTTCCCACACGAGGTGTAGTATTCAGTGGGTATAAATCTGAGGTGATACAATTCGTAAGCAGGGGATTCACACACTACCTGATGGGATGTGAAACAGGCCCGATAAGGACCCCATAATACGTCTTATGAAAAAAAGTATTAGAAAGGACTGACGTGTGGTCAGTTTGATTCGATGCACTTGTTCAAAATCATAGCCATAGTGGTCACCCATCCAGGTACTGAACTCACCTAAGGCAGTTTGACTTCCAGAAAACATTCACACAATACTTCCAACAATGAAGAGATGATCAAGGTTAAATCTAGTAATTGCCTGAAAAATTAGGGTTTGAAGGCTCTCTCAAACTTTCAGCGATATCTGGCAGAAAGTGTCTGAGATAAAAACAAAATTTTTGACTTTCTATTCATACCATCCTCACAAAATTCTGCATCTTCGTGTCGGTAGGTTTCTTCTTCGACCGAGTTTCAATTCTAACAGATCATTATTAAGGTTTGAGGTCATTTTCGGTCAAAATTTTGAAAATTACAGACATTCGAGATAAATGATATGTGCTCCTCCATTTAGCGGAACTAGTGCGTCAAAAAGACGAATATTGGAAAAACAATCAATCATTCAATATACTTGAAAAATCGGACTACAATAGAATTTCAATTTATACTTACATCCAATTGAATGATTATCGCAGAATCCGCATAGAGAATAAAATATATCCATATGCTAATATAACTTAGGTGTGACATGGACACATACCTACTGAAATATCAGCAACTTCCGTCAATGCCTACAAACCTGCTTATATTTCCTATTACACCCTATAGACCAAAATACAATGTGGTCGAGCAGAATACTGGATCCTATATACCTTAGATGTAACATACACACATTTAGAAAATTATATCGATGTCTAGAAACCCCCTTGTATTTTATATTTTACCCCGTATACCAACTAATACGATCACTTTCGTGATCGCGCAGCATGCAATTATTAACCCAGATAAAGCCAAGACAAAAAAAATTGATATCATATTTTGCCAGTGTCCTTTTATAAGCCATCGTAAATTACGCGCTTCTGGCACAATTTGCGCTGCTCCCCGATATATGGCACTACTTATTTAGTAATCTGTAATGATGTTCATGCACATATGCTACCAGCGTTTATTTTACGTGATTGCTGTTATGTTTACGGTTGATTTTATGTTTTGTGGCTAACTTACCGCAAAATATGGATCTTTCAGGTCAGTTAAATCTTCGAATACTTCCACCTAGGGGTCGACAAGACAAGAATTCTTGTCTTGATAACAACTTCTTGTCTTGTCTTGAGATGCAGTTAAGAAATTAAAAAAAATCTTGTCTTGACGTTTTCTTGACGTGTTATATCTCAAGAAATTTCAAGATCTTGAAATTTCTTGAAACTGGTGATTCCCCGGCGAACTTCCCCAATATTTATTTGTTTTCTGACGAACTCAAATGACGTCGCGCAGTAGCTCGCATTACACTGTTTAGTTAAGTATGAGGTTATTATTACAAAGGGGTAATCATAGAGAAATATAAGAAATATTCTATGGTGTCTGGTGGTAGTCTTATTTCACCATGAGTGACAGTGCCTCTTCAGTTAACAAAGTACGTCTGCTGAGCCATTTGGCTCCGATTCTGGCTCAAAATATTTACCAACAAGCAATAGACAGAAAGGTAATCGTTACAGCTTCAATAAATATATAAAATGATGAGTAAGACTTAGGCTTGTTTCACATGCATACGGTTCCATTCGGTTCGTTTCGTTTTCGGTTTCAATTCGGTCGCTGGCGACAAGTGTGAAACGGTGCTCCGGTTTAGATTCGGTACCGAATAGAAACCGTACAGCACCGAATACTCCCTCGACACGATAGGTTTCTATCAGGTTTGGATTCGTGTGTAGGGAATACAGATCAACCGGGGTGTTCACACAAACACGGTTTAGTTTCGGTTTTAACCATAAAGTAATACATATTTCCATATGTTTGTGTCTCGTTCTGTGGTTTTAACCTCAAATCGAGCAGATATCTTGCAATATTTCCCGAATTGTTCAAATATAGAAATATAAACATACATATTTTCGGGATATTGTTGCTATCTCAGTATTCATGAGAAAATGATGGTTTACCAAATGTGGATCAACTGATTTCTGCTGTAAATCTAAACCAGTGCTGCGGGACAAAACTTCCGAAAAATATAAAGATCAATTAAAGACGTAGGATGCATTCAAAGATGTATGTGTTCAATTTTGAATGGCTTTGATGAATCTGACGTTGCGGAAAAATTGGAATTGTGAGCCCGTGTCGGAAGATAACATAAAACCTAATATGAACCGTATATGTGTGAAAGGCCTTCATTCGTTTTCGTTTGAAACCGAAAACGAACCGAACCGAATGGAACCGTATGCATGTGAAAAAAGCCTAATGCGACTACGACTAGTGCCTGTGAGAATGACAAAACGGAATCTGAAACCGTAGCCGTCTGCGGTAGCGGATGGAAAAATCGGAAGCGTTTGCCAATTTAGGATACTGGTACTAGTGGTAATACTGTCCGAAATAAATTCTATGATGTTTTCGAAATTGCGGTGGACATCAGTACCAACGGCAAAAACAAAAAAATAAAAGAAACCACTGACGTGAAGTCAGTACTTTTTGGCGCGCGTGTTTACGGTAGTTAATTCGAATTGAATCATGAGTACTTTAAGCTCAGTGGATAGAGCGAGCCGGAGATCTACCCAAAGGATAGTGGACACCATTCACTGTCGGTTCAAAAATTAACAGTGCTGTATCTAAGCTGCCATAAGGATAGAGTAACAAAGTTGAAAAAGAACACAACTGACTCTCCTTAGTCACACAAGCTCCAAGAAGATTCTGAGGGATCTCCTTGGGAAAGACTTGGGAGTGTCAGTATAATCATAATCATGTTTATAGCACGCGCGCCAATGCAGATTGACCCCACGTCAATGTTTTTTTACACTTTTCCTTTCATTGTTAAGTCAATCTGCATTTGGCGGGCGTACTATAAACAGGATTATGATTATACTGACACTCCCAAGTCCCGTAAGGGGTAAGATCAATTTCAAAATTAGCCCCAGGCCACGGTACGCACACTTCAACTCGGAAACAACGCTATTTCCCCCAAACTGGCTTGTGTCCGTGCACTGAATTGACATGAATTTTCTTTTAAAACCTCACAATATCGGCTCAGTACTCCCAACATAACCTATACAACCCAAAAACAGTCACTTCTCTTCTTCGCATGCGCAATCTACTCGCGGCCGAAAGTCCTTCCAAAATCACACACCTTACAAAAAACCCCGATTCTCGAACACTAGTGGTTCAGGAGATGTGGCATCTTTAATCCACGCATGCGCAGACCCTCGCCAGGCGATTCTATGGAGGAAGAGCATCTGCCACCCCAAAACCCCAATCCTCTCTGACGAAAACACCAGCAGTTAAATCACTGATGGTCTGCTCATGCGCATAACGAAAAATGCCCGTACGGGGTAACATCAATTTCAAAATTAGCCCCAGGGCCACGGTACGGACACTTCAACTCGGAAACAACGCAACATCCCCCAAACTGACTTGTCCTTGCACTGAATTGCCATGAATATTCTTTTAAAACATAAATCGAAACTGTTGGGTCGATTATGCTCATTAACAGACATAAATGTCGCATTAGGATGCGCAACCTACCTCTCCAAAATTGCAAGTCGCCATCTCTTTCGGTTCTTAAGTTATCGTGAGATACATAATATTTTTTTAGAATTTTCTAGTGGTAGGACCCTTGCAAAATTTCAAATAAGTCTTCATGTCGATATTCTACAACTAGTTACCAAGTTTCCATCTACCCTGAAAATTGCAAGTCCCTATCTCTTTCCGTTCGAAAGTTATCGTTTCAACGGTCACCTATCCAGCTACTGAACACCCAAGGCTGCTCGGATCTACAAGAATCTAGGTCGTTTCAAACTTCGAACTTGGCGATCGAGTTAGCTTTTGAAGGCTTTCGCAAAATTTCAGCGATGTTGGACGAATACTTTCTGATATAGAATTTCTTTCAATGAATTCCAATGATTTTTTTTTTATTTTCTAGTGATACGATCCTCACGAAATTTTGCAAACATTTTCGCGTTGGCATTCTACAACTAATTACCATGTTCAAATTCAATCAAATAATCGTTTGAGACCATTTTCGACAAAAAATTCGATCATTATAGATATTGGGCAAAATAATAGCACGATGTCCTTCAGAAAATGCGCGTAAAAAAGAATAATTGTGGCAAAATGACAGGTTTGGTTTTTAGAAGGAAAGTGGCCACATCTGAGTTTCTAACATACCTTTGGTGTAACATACTAAATTTCAGCAAATTTCATCAATACCTAGAAAGCCTTGAATACGTGTGCATTTTGTATTTGAATTGCATGTCACCTGACTATTGAGAAAGAGTTAAATTGTATTTTGAATCGACTTCTATACCGTAACCGGAAGTTTTAATTCGGAGTTCGGTGATATTGAATATTTCCAAATCGAAATCGCGCTCCGGATATTTGTATGCATATGTCAATATCATGTAGATACTCCGAGTCCTTCATGTAAATTTCCAAGTGGTTTTATAATTTTCTCACTCAAATTCAACTTCGAATATACAGTGCGTCAAAATTATGGAACAAATTCATTTTCTCAGAAGAAAAATATTTGGCAATAAAATCCTGAAACAGGTCAATTTTGTTTCACTTTTACCAAATTTTTATGCATTTTTGAAGGATTTTTGTTGCACCCTGTGCAATCCCCATCAACCCTCTAGATTTTTGAATAGGGAAAGTGGGTCCTGTGGTACCTTTTTGGCAAGGTCTTTGTATCTTCTTTACAGGCGTGCAGAAATTTTCAAGAAAAAAAAATCCTTTTTTGAAAATTAGTTAGTTCAAACAGGTTTTCAGTGTGTGCACTTTGTCATGGCTCATTTACTTTGAGACGATGGTACCTGATGAAATTTGTCACCGAATGAAAGTCGATTATTACAGTTTTGTTCATGCACAACTGTCAACCCCTACGAACCCTTCAATGGAGAAAAAAATGGAGTGATATTGGAAATTTATGCTCAGTAGAAACGTACTAATAACATACCTATACTTATTACTTAAGATCATAACTGAAGCGCAGTGTTTCACACATTCTAATTTTTCACGTGAGGGGGTTGAAAGGGGTTGAAAGTTGTGCATGAACAAAACTGTAATGGACGACTTTCATTCGGTGACAAATTTCATCAGGTACCATCGTCTCAAAGTTAATGAGCCATGACAAAGTGCACATACTGAAAACCTCTTTGAACTAACCATTTTTCAAAAAAGAAAAATGTTTTCTTAAAATTTCTGCACGCCTGTTAAGAAGATACAAAGACCTTTCCAAACAAGTACCACAGGACCCACTTTCCCTATTCAAAAAATTTAGAGGGTTGATGGGGATGAAACAGGGTGCAACAAATCCTTCAAAAGTTAATAAAAATTTGGTAAAAATGAAACAAAAATTGACCTGTTTCAGGATTTTGACGCGCACTGTATATCCACTTCAATTTAAAACTTACTGCAATTACGAACGGTTGAAATTTTTCAAAAAGAACCTCAAATGTCTATTGTTCCTACTGCGTTATCGAAAGAATTTCTCTGGGGATATGGGGCTCGCAATGTCACATAAAATGTAACAGAATTCGGAGCATCGATAGCCGAGTATACGAGGTGGAAAATTTCGTCACAAAAATGGTTTCACATTAAATATTGAATACTGTGAGGGAGAGTTGGGATATGAAAGCGAACAAAAGCATCGCTCCAACTATTACGCTAGGCATAAGGCCTTTATACCCTGGGAAACTTTCATGTTTACCCTCTTATATTATACTTAGCTAAGGAAGAGGATAATGGATTGTTGCAATGTACATTTATCTTCATTTGAATACATTTGGAGGATTACCTACATTATTTCTTGTTCAAATAAATATAACGCTATTATTATACTAGTATTGCTTGAAATCATAAATGTTGTATTCTCGCTAATCACTAGGTGAAACATTTTTAAAAATTACTTAAGTAAAGAAAACGAAATGCCCTAAGTTTCACAATAATCGATTTTTAGCGACGTTACCGCTTAATACCGGTATCAAACGGTTATAATTTCTACATTTTAGCGAGAGTGGTTACAAGCGGTAACGGAAGTTCCCCTCCAAAGCTGTCATATTGACATTTGATACCGGTATCAAAATTTATAACTGGTTCCATGAGGTGGGTTACTAGCGGTTGACATCTGTTGAAAGTTTGAAATTGTCAAAAGTATTAAAAGTTTGAAACTGTTGAAAGCAATTAAAACGGCTGTGGCAAAGGAAAGCGTGGAATTTTTTTAATATACTCTAAACAACCAAGGAGTGGGGATTACTTCGTCATTACAGACCGCCAAATAGCGAATCTTTCATTAAACGGTAATAGAATGAAGGCAATTTGGCTTGGATATATACCACAAAAAGACTAGAAGACTACGTTCTTGTTGTACTGGTTAGTACCCACCTCTTTACTTTTTCTTAATTAGGTGGTGAGAATCATTTTCTATAATTTCATCAAACAAATTTAATTTTTGAAGGTTTCTTTTTTCATTCGAAACAATTGTTCATTCGAAACAATTGAAAAAATACAACTTCAGTATATATTTCAAGCCACATATCTCCTAGGTCTAGCCTGAAGTGCATTATCCATAATTTGAATAGAGCTATCAGTACTGGGAAGTGGGACTATTATTTGGATGTAATACACTGTTGAGAAATTCCAATAAGACACAATAATTCTCGTTAGTGAATAGCATTTCGTCAAATAAATTTACATACATTTGCATGTAATTCATGTTAATTATTTATCAAACGTTAGAATAAGTAAGGTTTGCATTATAAAAAGTAAACAAATATTACTACTAGGACTACGGTTAACCGTTGATGTTTTAGTGAAAACACATACAACCTTTCGCGGTCATGTGGTGGGGGAACAAATTTTGACATTGATGACAAACCGTTGTTAATAACCGGGTTATAAGCGGTATCCTCGCTAAAAAAAGCACTGACGTGAAGTCAGTACTCTTTGGCGTGTTCACGCTAATTTGAATTGAATGATTCAAAAATTAACAGTTCTGTATCTAAGCTGCCATCAGGATAGAGTAACAAAGTTGGAAAAGAACACAAGTGACTCTCCTTAGTCGCACAAGCTCCTAGAAGATTTGGGAGGGTCAGTATAATCCTAATCATGTTTATAGCACGCGCGCCAAAGCAGATTGACTTTTTACACTTTTTCTTTCATTGTTAAGTCAATCTGCTTTTGCGCGCGTGCTATAAACATGATTAGGATTATACTGACCCTTCCTATTCTTCTAGGAGCTTGTGCGACTAAGGAGAGTCACTTGTGTTCTTTTCCAACTTTGTTACTCTATCCTGATGGCAGCTTAGATACAGAACTGTTAATTTTTGAATCATTCAATTCAAATTAGCCACCGTGAACACGCGCGCCAAAGAGTACTGACTTCACGTCAGTGCTTTTTTTTTTTTTTTCAAGTTCCTTTAACAAATATAGCTATCAATACAGTTTGGCTGTTAGTTTTACCGTAGATCAGAAAAAAATTCGGTTGTGGGTCCTCCGTTAGGGACAAAATTGCATCTTCTCCAAATCCGAATGCATTATAATATAGATCTACCGAATATAGTTATTTATAAATTCGCCTCAGGGCCACCATACAGACCATTCAAATCGGAAACAACGCTATTTCCCCCAAACTGACTTGTGTCCGTGCACTGAATTGACATGAATATTCTTTTAAAACCTCACAATATCGGCTCATTACTCCCAACATAACCCAAACAACCCAAAACCATTCACTTCTCGTCTGCGCAAGCGCAGTAAACTCGTGGCTGCAAGTCCTCCCAAAATTACACACCTCACAAAAAACTCCGATTCTCCAACACTAGTGGTTCAGGAGATATCGCTTCTTGAATCCACGCATGCGCAGACCATCACCAGGGGATTCTATAGCGGAATAGCATCCGCCACCCCAAAACCCTAATCCTCTCAGACGAAAACACCACCAGTTAAATCACTGATGATCTGCTCATGCGCATAACGAAAAATGCCTGTAAGCGGTAACATCAATTTCAAAATTAGCCCCAGGGCCACGGTACGGACACTTTAACTCGGAAACAACGCTACATCCCCCAAACTGACTTGTCCTTGCACTGAATTGCTATGAATATTCTTTTAAAACCTCATAATATCGACTCAGCCCTCCCAACATAACCCATCCAACCCAAAAACAGTCACTTCTCTTCTGCGCATGCGCAATCTACTCGCGGCTAAAAGTCCTCTCAAAATAACACACCTTACAAAAAACTCCGATTCTCCAACACTAGTGGTTCAGGAGATATCACATATTTAATCCACGCATGCGCAGACCCTCAACGAGGGATTCTATAGAGGAATAGCATCCGCCACCCCAAAACCCTAATCCTCTCTGATGAAAACACCACCAGTTAAATCACTGATGGTCTGCTCATGCGCATAACGAAAAATGCCTGTAAGGGGTAACATCAATTTCAAAATTAGCCCCAGGGCCACGGTACGGACACTTTAACTCGGAAACAACGCTACATCCCCCAAACTGACTTGTCCTTGCACTGAATTGCTATGAATATTCTTTCAAAACCTCATAATATCGACTCAGCACTCCCAACATAACCCATCCAACCCAAAAATAGTCACTTCTCTTCTGCGCATGCGCAATCTACTGGCGGCTAAAAGTCCTCTCAAAATAACACACCTTACAAAAAACTCCGATTCTCCAACACTAGTGGTTCGGAAGATATCGCATCTTTAATCTACGCATGCGCAGACCCTCATCAGGGATCTGAATTCTATGGAGGAATAGCATCCGCCACCCCAAAACCCCAATCCTCTCTGACGAAAACTACAGCAGTTAAAGGACTTCTCATCTGCGCGTGCGCAATACGGAAAATGCCCGGAAAGGGCAGCATGAACCTCAAAAACATATGTTTCGGCATTAAAAGCAAAGTATGCCGCAAAATAGTAGTAATTTTTTAATTTTTTTCATGTCACGTGATCTTCACGAAATTTTGCAAAAGTGTTTGCTTTTGTCTTTTGCATCTAACTACTGAGTTTCAATTTAATCAGATCAGTATTTTTCGAGTTATCGTGAAAACAAAATTTTCAAATTTTCAAAAATTTTTTTTGCCACTTTAGGGCCGTCCATTCAACACAAAATTCCGCAGGCATATAAAGGTCATGATTCTACAATCTGATGCCAAATTTCAAAAAGATCGAGTGACCGGTTCCGGAAATATTCATAAAAAACGTTTTTATTAAAAACGGCCTTAACTCCGAAACCGCTCGGTCGATTTCGCCCGTTAACGAACTTGTCCGAGATATTTACGCTACGAAACTACCCTGCAAATTTCAACGCTCTAAGTCGTTCCGTTCGAGAGTTATCGTGCTAACGGCCGGACCGGCCGGCCGGACCGGCCGGACCGGACGGACAGAATTGAATTTGACCTCGAATTCTTCATCAGGGAGTCGAACCCAATCGTTTGAGACCATTTTCGAAAAAAAATTCGAAAAATACAGACATTGTGACGAATTGATAGCACGCTGTTCCTTGCGGAACACGCGCGCAAAAATGATTATTATAAATGATTTTTTAGCGAGGATACCGCTTATAATCCGGTTATTAACAACGGTTTGTCATCAATGTCAAAAGTATATCCCCCACCCCATAATCGCAAAATGTTACTGAGGTTGTCAGTGTTGTCGCTAAAACATTATCTTCGTAAATATGTGTTTACTTTTTGCGCGCGTGTTCCGCAAGGAACAGCGTGCTATCATTTCGTCACAATGTCTGTATTTTTCGAATTTTTTTTCGAAAATGGTCTCAAACGATTGGGTTCGACTCCCTGATGAAGAATTCGAGGTCAAATTCAATTCTGTCCGTCCGGTCCGGCCGGCCGGTCCGGCCGTTAGCACGATAACTCTCGAACGGAACGACTTAGAGCGTTGAAATTTGCAGGGTAGTTTCGTAGCGTAAATATCTCGGACAAGTTCGTTAACGGGCAAAATCGACTGAGCGGTTTCGGAGTTAAGGCCGTTTTTAATAAAAACGTTTTTTATGAATATTTCCGGAACCGATCACTCGATCTTTTTGAAATTTGGCATCAGATTGTAGAATCATGACCTTTATATGCCTGCAAAGTTTTGTGTTGAACGGACGGCCCTAAAGTGGCAAAAAAAAATTTTGAAAATTTGAAAATTTTATTTTCACGATAACTCGAGAAATACTGATCTGATTAAATTGAAACTGAGTAGTTAGATGCAAAAGACCAAAGCAAACACTTTTGCAAAATTTCGTGAAGATCACGTGACATGAAAAAAATAAAAAAATTACTACTATTTTGCGGAATACTTTGCTTTTAATGCCGAAACATATGTTATTGAGGTTCATGCTGCCCTTTCCGGGCATTTTCCGTATTGCGCATGCGCAGATGAGAAGTCCTTTAACTGCTGTAGTTTTCGTCAGAGAGGATTGGGGTTTTGGGGTGGCGGATGCTATTCCTCCATAGACTTCAGATCCCTGATGAGGGTCTGCGCATGCGTAGATTAAAGATGCGATATCTTCCGAACCACTAGTGTTGGAGAATCGGAGTTTTTTGTAAGGTGTGTTATTTTGAGAGGACTTTTAGCCGCCAGTAAATTGCGCATGCGCAGAAGAGAAGTGACTGTTTTTGGGTTGGATGGGTTATGTTGGGAGTGCTGAGTCGATATTATGAGGTTTTAAAAGAATATTCATAGCAGTTCAGTGCAAGGACAAGTCAGTTTGGGGGATGTAGCGTTGTTTCCGAGTTAAAGTGTCCGTACTGTGGCCCTGGGGCTAATTTTGAAATTGATGTTACCCCTTACAGGCATTTTTCGTGATGCGCATGAGCAGACCATCAGTGATTTAACTGGTGGTGTTTTCGTCAGAGAGGATTAGGGTTTTGGGGTGGCGGATGCTATTCCTCTATAGAATCCCCTGTTGAGGGTCTGCGCATGCGTGGATTAAAGATGTGATATCTCCGGAACCACTAGTGTTGGAGAATCGGAGTTTTTTGTAAGGTGTGTTATTTTGAGAGGACTTTTAGCCGCGAGTAGATTGCGCATGCGCAGAAGAGAAGTGACTGTTTTTGGGTTGGATGGGTTATGTTGGGAGTGCTGAGTCGATATTATGAGGTTTTGAAAGAATATTCATAGCAATTCAGTGCAAGGAAAAGTTAGTTTGGGGGATGTAGCGTTGTTTCAGAGTTAAAGTGTCCGTACCGTGGCCCTGGGGCTAATATCGAAATGGATGTAACCCCTTACGGGCATTTTTCGTTATGCGCATGAGCAGACCATCAGTGATTTAACTGCTGGTGCTTTCGTCAGAGAGGATTGGGGTTTTGGGGTGGCGGATGCTTTTCCGCTATAGAATCCCCTAGTGAGGGTCTGCGCATGCGTGGATTCAAAAAGCGATATCTCCTGAACCTCTAGTGTTGGAGAATTGGAGTTTTTCATGAGGTGTGTAATTTTGGGAGGACTTGCAGCCACGAGTATACTGCGCTTGCGCAGACGAGAAGTGAATGGTTTTGGGTTTATTGGGTTATGTTGGGAGTAAAGAGCTGATATTGTGAGGTTTTAAAAGAATATTCATGTCAATTCAGTGCACGGACACAAGTCAGTTTGGGGGAAATAGCGTTGTTTCCGATTTGAAATGTCTGTATGGTGGCCCTGAAGCGAATTTATAAATAACTATATTCGGTAGATCTATATTAAAATGCGTTCGGATTTGGAGAAGATGCAATTGCGTCCCTAACGGAGGACCCACAACCGAATTTTTTTCTGATCTACGGTAAAGCTAACAGCCAAACTGTATTGATAGCTATATTTGTTAAAGGAACTTGAAAAAAAAAAAAAAAAGCACTGACGTGAAGTCAGTACTCTTTGGCGCGCGTGTTCACGGTGGCTAATTTGAATTGAATGATTCAAAAATTAACAGTGCTGTATCTAAGCTGCCATCAGGATAGAGTAACAAAGTTGGAAAAGAACACAAGTGACTCTCCTTAGTCGCACAAGCTCCTAGAAGATTTGGGAGGGTCAGTATAATCCTAATCATGTTTATAGCACGCGCGCAAAAGCAGATTGACTTAACAATGAAAGAAAAAGTGTAAAAAGTCAATCTGCTTTGGCGCGCGTGCTATAAACATGATTAGGATTATACTGACCCTCCCAAATCTTCTAGGAGCTTGTGCGACTAAGGAGAGTCACTTGTGTTCTTTTCCAACTTTGTTACTCTATCCTGATGGCAGCTTAGATACAGCACTGTTAATTTTTGAATCATTCAATTCAAATTAGCCACCGTGAACACGCGCGCCAAAGAGTACTGACTTCACGTCAGTGCTTTTTTTTTTATTTAGCAAACCTTACTTATTCTAACGTTTGATAAACAATTAACATGAATTACATGGAAATGTGGAATTTATTTGACGAAATGCTATTCTCTAACAAGAATTATTGTGTCTTCTTATTGGAATTTCACCCAGTGATGATATAGCACTATTCAAATTATGGATAATGGACTTCAGGCTAGACCTAGGGGATTTCTGGCTTGAAATATATACTGAAATTGCATTTTTTCAATTGTTTCGAATGAAAAAAGAAACCTTCCATAATTAAATTTGTTTGATGAAATTATAGAAAATGATTCTCACCACCTATAATTAAGAAAAAGTAAAGAGGGGACACTAACCAGTACAACAAGAACGTAGTCTACTAGTCTTTTTGTGGTCTATATCCAAGCCAGATTGCCTTCATTCTATTACCGCTTAATAAAACATTCGCCGTTTAGCGGTCTGTAATGACCAAGTAATCCACTCCTTGGTAGTTTAGAGTATATTGAAAAAATTCCACGCATTCCTTCGCCACAACCATTTCGATTGCTTTCAACAGTTTCAAACTTTCAATAATTTTGACAATTTCAAACTTTCAACAAATGTCAACCGCTAGTAACCCACCTCAAGGACCCGGTTATAAATTCTGATACCGGTATCAAATGTCAAAATGACAGCTTTGGAGGGGAACTTCCGTTACCGCTTGTAACCGCTCTCGCTAAAATGTGGAAATTATAACCGTTTGATACCGGTATTAAGCGGTATCGTCGCTAAAAAATGATTATAATAATTTGTTGTTGACATATAGGTTTCATGTTTTATCCCTATTTCAAAACTGGGAAAATTGAAATTAATATGGAATTTACATACAGATGAAAGAAGTGGGGATAGATAGAAATGTGGCTGATTATTAGTGACAGGTAGTTGGGTGATATATGAAATATGAAATACCATATAAGTTCTTCCCCCTTATCGAATATATCTGTAGAATCTATGTCATCTAGGTCACCCTGGTCACCTATTCCCAAGATTCCTACAGACTTATTATCAACACTACAAAAGTATAGTATATTCTAAAACAAGTTGCAGAATGGGCTCCTATTAAAACACGAATGCATGAGTGTTGGAATTGCCTTCTGCAACGAGTATTAGACGATATTTTCTCTATTTCAGGCAAGTTTTGTAAAATACTGTTGAAATTTAATGAAGAATTCGGTTTATACATCCTAGTGACTTTTGTATTGTATCTTGGTTTGGTAGTTGGTGTGACTGTTACAAAAGTTGACAGATTACGTAATTTGAATTTGAAACGTACGTAGGGCATGGAGATCAGATTTAAAACAGTTTCCTAATAGCATGAATGATTCAAAATTAGCAAGAAGGAAATCTCTAGTACCATATTATTTAATGAAAATTATGCTTTTTCTCAACAATTAATTCCCTACATCCTGATTATATTGTATTGTCAATTGACTTGTGTTGAAATTGGGTAGGATCGAATGAGTTCAATCCAGCACTGTTTTCAGTGCTGGAATGGAATCATTACGAGACTGAAATAGAGAAAATATATTCTTATCCACTACAGATTCTGTCGTCTGACATATGTTTCGGAAACAATCCTTTTGAAGAAGGCAATTCCAACACTCATGCGTTCGAAAACTCGCTCCTTCGTCGCTAGTTTTCGAATATCGCATTCGTGTTTCAATAGGAGCCCATTCTGCAACTTGTATTAGAATATACTATTCCGAAACATGTGTCAGACGACAAAAACTGTATTATTAAAACCGTTACTGTTGGAATTTGTTGCCGAGCTTCAGGAAGTTATTGTCCTCCTTGGCTTATTTCTCCCATAAAAAGGAAACGCCCTGAATTTGAAATTGGTTTGCCACCTGGTTCTATGGTTGAAACAATTGATTCTGGTTGGGGACTGGAGACATTTTTTTCCAGATGGTTTAAAAAATGTGTCCAATTTTGTAGGGCTTCAAATGATAACGCTATACTTTTAATTTTTGATGGCCATGCTAGTCATACAATAAATCTTGACCTTATTAATTATAATTATGCCCGAGAAAATGGAGTGATTCTGCTTTGTTTATCACCGCATTGTTCGCACAAATTGTAACCTTTGGGCGTCAACTTTATGAAACCTCTCAGCAACTACTACGAAAATGAACCAAGAAAAATTGAAGAGTAATCTCGTGGCATCAGTGAATTAATTAATTTCAGGGTCAATATATTTCAATGATCATCGTCCTTTAGGTCTATAAAAAATTTCATCGGAGTTCGAATGATTAATTATTCGAGATTCAACTTTTTTTTGTAGCCTCATATTTTCGCTTCTACAGTGTATGTATAGTCTAAAGTGGATATTCTCCACCCAAAATTTGAACTCAATCGAATTCATAATTCTAGAAATATTGAGCAAATAAGATTTAAAATATATGTTTACAGCGTGTCCCTTAAATAGAGGATCATGGAAATGTCGGTGATAGAGGGGGTTATTACAAATACAGAACAATCAATTTTTTTTTCCAAGGCCCAATGGTTTCAGAGGTATGATTCTTTCAAAATTTCAACCAATTTTCGTACTTTTCATGGAAAAATCAATTATTTTTATGAGATGTTATCATTTTTCTTTCAATTTTTCTGGCTAGGATTTTTAAGCGAACATTAGTCTTCATAATCACAATGTTATTTATGGGATATAGGTAAATGGCGGCCCAAAATTCAAACACCTAAACTTGCCAATGTTTTAAATAACAAAACATGGCAAGTGATTTTTGAAGCAATACTGGTGTAAAAAAAGTCTGAGGAGACCTTGTGGAACATTAATCTCGAACATCTACGATTCCTAAAGATTCTAAAAACGTGAAATTCGTCAGCTTTAATTGGGTAAAAGTTAAAAATATACCCTATTTATTGTAATACCTCTACATTCACAGCAATAGTAACTATTGAAACAATCGCTTATTATTGTTCCCAAGATTCTGTTATATTAGAATTTTAACCGAAAACCGTCCCTTAGGCATGGCTTAGAGTCATTGATGAACAATTTGTGGGCCCAACGAATTCTGTAGGGCCGACCAACCGGAAACGAACACAATAACATTCAGAGGAAAAAACTTGAAGACTCAAATTTTTAGGATAGATTTGGAACAATAATACGTCGTTCAAGTTGCTGGGTTATTGACGTTTATTTTTCCTTTTTTTTCTAAAGCAACAATTTGATCGAATTGAAATTTATTAATTGGAAGAAGAATAATCAATAATAACAAATGTAGTAATAATTATGATACCTCATTTATTAAGTTTTTTCATTGAAATGAAAGCTCAAAAGGCTTTCCTCTTGCTCTTATGCATAACCTACATCTTCTCAAAAAATTTCTCTTTAAATTTCGAAAGGCTCTTCCATTATTATTTATCACTTCAGAAACGCTTTGTAATTTTTGTCTCAATCGTTCTTCATTATAACTGATGGTTTCATAGACCACCTCATTGAAATATCCCCCAAGAAAATAATACAATGGATTGAGATCCGGCGAACGTGGTGGCCATGCAATTATACCACCACGCCCTATTCATCGATCCGGGTAAGTTGTACCCAAACATTTTGCAATTACAGAAATTTGGGCAAATTGATGAGCACTCTGTTCCGAGGAACAAGAGTGCCAAAAAGAAGGATCTTGCCTGCATCCACGCAACATCTCCCGACAAAAATCCATTCTCCTTCCATAGTCCAACGAGTGCAAGCACTACTTCTTGCACTCGTTGTACGTGGTACGGGTACAAATTATGTCTCCTCAAAATGCGGTGTACTGTGCTTCTAGCTATGCTGGTATTTCGAGAAATCCGTCGAATGCTAGTAGAAGGATCTTCTTCCGCGACGGCCAGCAACTTGTTGATGATGCACATTTCTAGATCTTCTTTCAGAACGTTCTCGTATACTTCCGGGAAGGAAACGCTCGCGATATGTCCATGCAGCCTGCCGAGCATTTCCGTCACATAGCCCGTAAATGTAATAGATTTCTGCATATTCTCGAGGAGTGTAGGACATTTTGCGATAGAAGTAGTTGAAAAATATTTAAATCATAGGCACAAGCACCAATTCGAGCGAAGGTTGAAAAATAATAATAAAATAATAACAATTGAAAACACGTTGACAACTAGGAACGATAATCACCAATGGGAAACAAGAAGACAACAAGAAGTCCATATGATCCGAAAAGGTAGCGAAAAATTTCCGGTGAACATCTGCTTCAATCGTTGAATTATGAGTTATTTCAATAAACCAGGTGTTTTTCGAATATTAACAAAATTAATGTTGACGAATTTTACGTTTTTGGATGATTTGTAGATGTTTTTAAAATGATGTTCAAAAGGTTTCCTCAGACGTTTTTACACCAGTATGATTCAAAAAATCACTTGTGATGTTTTGTGATTTCCAACATGGACAAGTTTATGCCTGTACATCTTGGGCCACCATTTATATCACATAAATAACATTGTGGTTATAATGACGAATGTTCTCTTAAACATTCTAGCCAAAAAAACACCAAAAAAATAATAACATCTCCTAAAAATTATTGATTTTCCATGAAAGTATCGAATATTGATTAATATTTTGAAAAAATTATATCTCTGAAACCATTAGGCCTAGGAAAATAAAATTGATTGTTCCGTATTTGTATTAACCCCCCTATGACCGATATTTCCATGATCCTCTATTTACGGGACACCCTGTATATCCCCGAAAGCGTTGTTGAGATTTCAGCCATTCCATGAACTCGCCAGTGGTTTTCATACTTCAACCTAACCTGAAAATTTAATGCTTCTGAGATTCTACGATATGCGTGTTTACGGACGGGCAGAATCGAATATGACTACGGATCCTATATAAGTAAGTCATTTCCAGCTCGAATTAGAAAATTATGGACAGTGCCCTAGTACAAGCGCTCTTTTTGCGCACATGTTCTGGGGAACAACATGCAATCATTTTGCCCAAATGTCTGCAATTCTAGATTCTTTCGCAAAAAATGGTCTTAAACGATTAGGTTCGACCCACTGACGAAGAATTCCAGATCCAATTTGATTATGTCCGGCGAGCCGTTAACGATAACGGCTCACGATAACTTTCAATTGGAAAGAGACTGCGACTTGAAATTTTCAGGGTAGGTAGCGCATCCGAATATGAGAGTTAACTTCATTAATAGGCATAATCGGCTAAACACTTTTCGAGTAGGTACCGATATTTTTTTTCAAACAATACAGATCCGATCTAATTGAGACTTGTTAACTAGTGGTAGAATAACGACACAAAGACGTCGTGAGAATCGTATGACTAGAAAATTTTTGGAAAATTATTGAAAAAATATGTATCTCCCGAATGCGACAATGGTGTTCGTTAATAGGCATAATCGGAAAAACTATTTTGTCGTTGTACCCATCTAATTTTGTTGTAATTTCCTCTTAGTCTAGTCAACAACTGCTCTCTAGGTAAAAATTTTGCGTATTTTCCGAAAATTATGATTGAGGTGTCATTCGATTCGGAATTGCATGAAGATAGTTTTTGAGAAAATGCTAAGGCCGTTCGAAAAAATTGCAATAGTTATAAACAATTAAGTGAAAAAAAAGAAGGGTTCTTTCGTTTTTCGCCAATATCTCAAAAACTATCTGAGATAATTCAAATTTGAAAAAAGATTCGAGAAGAAGAGGAAATTTCCTGAGGAAAGTCCCAACTTCCGGAACTAGGACCAATATTTATAATTTTCTGAGAGGATTGAAAATACTCCCGAAAACGGGTACTCCGGCTTGCGTATGCCTCGCCCCCTTCGGACTTTTCATGAATAAATATTATTTAAACTTATTAAATATGAGAATAAAAAATTGAAAACATTCATGCGTCTGCAGGAAAGATCAATGAAGAATAATCCGTGGTCCAAAAATTTTTATCACGATTTTTCTTTTAGTTATCCATTAGTTAATTAACAATTTTTTGTAACTCGAACATTAACATTGCAAGTACGCTAATTGTTAAACTATTAATCTGAAATTTTTTTCCTATCGTGAGGCTATTTTTCAAAGGTCTTAGAATAGATTCCTATTGGAAAATTTTAAAAATTGTTGATTTCCGTTTTGTTATGAACAATTTACTTAAGTGAAAAATTATAAAGCTTCAATTTATAATATTACTATTGATCCATTTTCTTATGATCAGTAACTAATCAAAAATGATTTTTAATAATTATTATCTCCTATTGTTTAAAAAATTGTCAAAAACCAATGCGTTGTTTATGAGATAATTCCAAATTTCTTTTGAAACATAATTCTAGCTTTATAATTTTTCACTTAAGTAACTTGTTAATAACAAAACGTTATAACTGATTCGTTATTCTTGATAGCAAAATGACCAATGAAATAACCTCAGCTATCGTACTTTTGAGGTGATAATATAATGCCCGTGGATAATCCATATGATGACGGAAATATATTCTTTGGTAAGATACATAATCAAGTTGGGTTAAGAATATCTCCAGTAAAAACAAAACTGCAATGTTGTCTAAGTTTTAATTAATATAATATAATTTTTAGAGTAGATTTTGGGACTGAATATCTCGGATAACTTCGTTATTGGGGTGAATCGGTCTATTTGAATTTAATTCCTTCCATGATGCAGTTCTATCGTAAGAATCATATCATATCATTCCCAATAATATCGGAGATATGATTTCTCAAAGTTTGAAGAAGAGCGCCAAAGCTTCTGTCCACAGGGCTTGAACCAATTTTTTTTTCTATTGAAAGTTGTATTTTGTAAATAGCTTATTCCTCGTCTGTATGGAATACCTAATATCAACAGTGGTTCAAACTACAAATATGTAGCTTGAAAAGAAGAACATAGATTCAATCAGCCAACTATTGGTGTGCCAACATTTTAGAATTTTATATCTTTGTGTAGTGAACACGACTATAATTTTTCATACATCGTCATGAATATTTCTAAATATTTTGGTTAAAACCTCTTTAGGAATGCTGTTTCTGGAATATGATCACATAGTTTTTGCATAGTTTTTCGGAATACTTACTGTTAAAAATCTGTTAATATATACACGGTGTTTCACGAATGATTATACAGGTTTTCAGTCCCTAACTATATTCGTTTAAGAGATACAGGATTTTTATGTATTTTATCAAAAACTTTCAATCGGCATAACTATTGAACGTCGGCATGGATCATCATGAAAACTTCAGAGGATGGGTATTATACCCATCCGCTGTAATAATGAGCGAATATCAGGCATAGGCCTATAATAGGCCTATGCCTGATATTCGCTCATAATGACTTATTGATAGTGCTGGTCCAGACTGCGAAAATTATTTTCTCCATTCCACATCTTTTAACACCCTGTACATCAAATTTTCATTAAGTGAAATGTTTCTGATAATCTACACGAAATACTCTTTCAAACAAGCCTATTGGCAATAATGGCACACTGTGCGTCATTATTTTATGAACCATTGAATATCTGGAATTTTCGATTCATAATAAACACGGGCCTGTGTGGCTCCGAATAACGCGTTAATAATTGAATTGAATTTCTCAGTATCATGTTCTGCATCTTATTTCACCCAATACTCGAATTCAGGGTTTCGACTTCAGTTTTCCCAAAAGAACATAGAATGAGGTGAACTAATTGCCAATAACTAAAAAAGAAACGCGGTGGAATATTCGTGGATTTTAACCATATTATAACAATATTCCGCGTGAGCTGAGCTAGGTCACCTCATCGCTCAGTGTTACCCCAAAGAGGAAGGCGTCATTCAAAGGCATACACGAACCGCGGTTTCATGGCTGTTACCAATCATCAGCGTGGCTTATCCACAATGAATGAACAACCGAAGGAGTTCTAGGAAACTTAATTCCATCCGTTGCAATCTGATAGGGAGAAAATCCCACCAGCGACATCTGTGGAAATACTTATGACCTCCGACCGTCCGCCCAGGTGCCGATGGTGGGATTGTTTCCCTACCAGTTCGCAACGGATATAATTAAGTTTCCTAGAATTCCTTCGGTTGTTCATTCATTGTGGCTAAGCCAGGCTGATGATTTGTAACAACCATGAAACCGCGGTTCGTGTCTGCCCTTGAAGGACGCTTTCCTCTTTGGGGGAACACTGCGTGATGAGGTAACCTAGCTCGGCTCACCCAAAATACAAAAGACACCGTGTGTCTTTTTAACCCAAAAGAGTTTTTCAAGATATACTGCTATGTTCAAGAACATGTTTCAAATGATAGGAATTCTCATTCTGGAATTATTTATCTTCGGTACTCTTTGTTTTGAATAACTGAAACAGATGGTAACAGAATCATAGATTTCATACAAACCAAACCACAAAATAATATCGAACATTGAAGTGAACTCATTATAGTAGGCAATTAAAGGTATGAGTGTGATTTTTTCTCGAAAATTCCTCTATATCTTTTTGCCAGTTTCTAGCTCTTGTATTGAATTTGCTGCAGCGTTGATTAGCCTTTTTGGTGAATTATTTATTTATTTCGGTTGTTTTGCATGAACTCTTGAATAATGCTAACATCTGTGTTACAGTTATTCGAAAAAATGGGTTCAAGCCCTATGGACAGGAGCTTTCTGGCGCTCTAGTTCAAACAGACAAATTATATCTCCGAAAGTTTTGGTTTCTCAGAGTTGGGAATTATATCAATGTATTCTTATGATAGAACTGCATCATAAAGGAAACTCAATTCAAATAATAGTTTATTTATCAAGATTAAATGAGCAATCTGAGAATGAGAACTGCACCATGGAAGAGATCAAATTGAAATAGCTGACATGAATTTGACTCTCTCTTATAGAACAGGATGACATGTACGAGTATGAATACATATCATATAATAAAGCTTAGATAGAACAATTATAACATTCTGTGAAAACATAGAAGTACGATTCATTATTGAAATTTCGAAAAATCATATCTCCGAAAGTATTAGCTTGTTGGAGTTGAGAATGATATCAGTGGATTTTTATGGTGAAACTGCATCTTAAATAAAAATTTAATTTGAAATTTGTTACTTGAAAAAAAAATTATTTTTCGTTACTCCGAAACCATCTGGCCTATTTTGCCCAATAACGAACTCAACCGAGATATTAATCTCCCTAACCTACTCTGTGAATTTCAACTGCCTAGCTCATTCCGTTCAAGAGTTATCGTAAAAAAAAAAATTTTAAATTTTCAAAATTTTTTTTTTACACTTTGCGGTAACCTGGTCAGTACAAAACTTCACATACGTATGAAGGTCATGAATCTACAATTTGATGCTAAATTTCAGATAGATCGAGTAATCGGTTTAGGAAATATTCATAAAAAATGTGTTTTACTGAAATCGACCATAACTCCGAAACCGCTTGATGGATTTTGCCCATTAACGAACTTAGCCGAGATATTTACGCTCCAAACCCACCTTGCAAATATTAATCCTCTAACTCCTTTCGCTCGAGAGTTATCGTGCCTACGGCCGGACGGCCGGACAGAATGAATTTCCACCACGGATTCTTGATCAGTGAGTCGAACCAAATCGTTTAAGACCATTTTCATCGAAAAATTCGAAAATTACAGACATTTGGGCAAATTGATAAGCACTCAGTTCCGAGGAACTAGAGCGCCAAAAAGAATTTCCAAAAATGAATGATTCGAAAATGAGTATTTCTATTTTCAGGTACATAGGTAATCAAATGTGGAACTCCTTAATTAATTTATTGGATGGAATAAGATGCAGCACTATAACTAAATGATGTTACTGAGACTTTCAATTGATTCAATATGAATTAACGCATTATTCGGAGATTCACAGATCCGTGTTTATTATAAATTGAAAATTCCAAATATTCAATGGTTCATAAAATATTGATACGAAGCGTGCCATTATTTCCAATAGGCTTGTTTGAAAGTGTATTTATTGTAGATTCTGGAAAATATTTCACTTCTTGAAAATTTGATGTATCCTGTACATAAAATTTTCAAGAAGTGAAATATTTCACAAGATGTAGTATAAAGAAAATAATTTTCGCTATTTCAGTATCGTAATGAGTCCATTCCAGCACTAAAAACAGTGCTGGAATGAACTCATTCCCGCATTGTTTCTAGTTATATTTTTCGTTTTGTGGTAGTCAGCACTGACATTCGATCCTATCAAATTTCAACACACGTCAATTGACAATACAATATAATTAGGATATAGTGTAATAATTGATGAGGAAAGGTTTTATTTTCATTAAAGAATATGGTACTACAGATTTCCTTCTTGCTAATTTTGAATCATTCATGTTATTAGGAAACTGTTTTAAAACTGATCTCCATGCCCTACGTACGTTTCAAATTCGAATTCCGTAATCTGTCAACTTTCGTAACGAAAACTCGTTCCTTCATCGCTCGTTTTCGAATCTCGCATTGGTGTTTTAATAGGAGCCCATTCTGCAACTTGTTTTAGAATATACTATTCTCAGTCCGCTATCAACAAGTCATTATGAGCGAACATCAGGCATAGGCCTATACTCTTTCCCTGAAATTTTCATGAAATGCAGGCGTTCAAGAGTTAGGCCGATTGATAGTTTTTTATAAAATACCTAAAATATCGTGTATCTCTTAAACAAATATAGTTAGGTTAGGACATATTTTTAACACTGATTTAGACTCACCAAAATGTCCTGCGTCTGCACTGAAAGCCATCACAATCATTCGTGAAACACCCTGTATAAGAAACGCATCCCATTTAGTTTTCTCTGACATTATCGTTTTAAGTTGCGTAATATTTTAGGAAAACTAAACTAGGTATGTTATTCTGTTTTAGAGCAGAATCTTAATCTGAATTTTGTATCTGTGTAGATGCGGGGATTGAAGAAATATGTAAAAATGCGAGTTGGCCTTACGTAGTGAAAAAGGGGCCAGGAATAATTGAAATTTCCTACTCCATATTATGAACGCATTTTGCCTTATTGGCTTGGTTAGTATGCCCGGGTTCATTTTATACGTTGTACCTCATTATGGTTGGTTGTAATTTTTTAAATTGATGCGTTCGACTCTCGTTCTGATATTCGAATTTAAATTGATTGGGCTCGTTGCTATTCTATTCCGTCTTTATTTGCATATATCAGAGAAGAAAGATTATTTTCCGAATTATCTGTTTCAGGGGTTGTACAACTATTTATATTTATTCTTTATATTTCTTCATCGAGTTATCCCCGATCAATTCATTTTGCTACCACACAATTATCAACACTAGAAAATGTATTAGATTTATTCGAATCATTTATTATTAGCGCGACGAAATTTTAACTCGGAGATCATTATTCTATACAATAATACAATAAATTTGCGCTACTAAATTATTGGGAAAATCTGGAAATAAAATTTAAAAAAATGTGGAAAGCCCTGTGGACAGGAGCTTTGGTGCTCTTGTTCAAACTTTGACAAATCATATCTTCCGAAAGCATTGGTTTCTCAGAGTTGTAAATGATATAAATGGATCATTATGATAGAACTGCATCATTAAATAAATAGAATTAAAAAAGTGTCATTAAAAGAATAACGAGATTGCCAACAAATTTTAATCCGAAACCACCAAACCGATTCTACCCAATAACGTACTCATCTGAGATATTCATTCCTCAAATCTACTCTGAAAATTATATTACATCAATTGAATCTTAACAATTGTTTTTACTGGAGATAATCTGAACCCAATTTGATTAACTAACCAAAGATTTCCATCATCATATGGATTATCCACTTGCATTATATTATCACCCAATAATTAAAATATCCTATAATCCTCATAATTCGACGATAGCTGGAGTTATTTTATTGGTCATTTTGCATTGAATCATTCTTTGTTTTTTATAGAACAGGAGGTGTATTTTATATCAAGAATAAAGAACCAGAAATAATTTTGACATTTATCTGTCATATATGACATATAAGATATAAGATGACATATAAGAACACAGATCATATTATCATTCATAGATAATTCATAAATAATTAAGTGCAGCATTCTGTGAAAACATAGAAGTACGATTCATTATTGAAATTTCGAAAAATCATATCTCCGAAAGTGTTAGATTGTTAGAAATGAAAATGATATCAATGGATTTTCATGGTGAAACTGCAACTGTACAAAATGAAATTTGAAATATGTATGTAGGTAATGTAAAGAAAACATTTTTTTTTCCACACTCCGAAACCATCAAGCCGATTTAGCCCAGTAATGAACTTTATTGAGACATTTACCTCCCAAACCTACTTTGAAAATTTCAACTACCCAGATCATTTTGTTCGAGAGTTATTAATTTGATTTTTTTACACTTTACGGCAAACCGATCAATACAAATCTTCGCATGCATATAAAGGTTATTATTCTACAGTTTTGTGTTGAATTTTAGACAGATCGAGTGATCGGTTTCGGAAATATTCATAAAAAATGTTTTTACTAAAAACGGCCATAGCTCCGAAACCGCTTGATGGATTTCGCCCTCGATTTCGCCTGTTAACGAACTCGTCCGAGAGATTTACGCTCTGAACCAAATCCTCTAAACTCCTTTCTTTCGAGAGTTATCGTCTTAACGGATGGCCGGCCGATCAGTGAAAATTACGGACATTTGGGTAAATTGATAAGCACTCTGTTCCGAGGAACAAGAGCTCCTAAAAATAGGTTCTTGCAATTTAAAAAACATATCAATGTCGTCACTGCTTGGTAACGGGTAAGGGTAGAAGCAAAAGAATTACGGGAAAATGTTCCTTATAAAAAAAATAAATTACTTTGACCTATTGAACTAGTTTCCGATACTCCTGAAAGTAGAAAAAATAAATTCATTATTCCATATTTTTGACGCTCATGGTATAGTGTTGATTTTATTTACTTTGAAATATTGCATATTTTTGATAACTTGTGGGATATAACTAATACTTGATGATATAATAATCATTTGTAATATTTTCTATAGATAAACACAATTAAATACAAATCCAAATAATATCCAAATAATGTATCGATACAGAACCTTGAAATACTTTATTTTTCTAGATGAATTTTGTGAGGAGTTTCCGCACAACTTCATTCCAACACCAGGCTACTGGATCGAATGTTCCAGGCAAAAAATAAATACGGACACCATTTGGGACGAATCTGAGTCCGACCATGACATCCGAGAAAGTGAGGAGCTCAACAACATTGACGGCCTTGATCAGGAGAACGGCCATCCTTGTATGCGGAGGAGAGATAGAAGTAAGTGACACATATATTCTGTTCTCATGTCAGTCCAGCCAACTCTGCTGAAAATTCCGTTTTAAGCCTACAGAACTACTGAAACGAAACTCGATGTGCTTAAATTTCGCTGTTGACCAGTTGAAGTTGAATTATCAATTACTTACAGATTCTTGTGGAGCACTCAAGTCGCAAATACAGCATTTTCAGAGAATACGCAAAAATTATGATTGAGATCCAATTCGATTCGGAATGGCATGTAGATAGTTTTTAGGAAAATGCTGAGGCCGCCCGCAAAAATTGCAATAGTTTTAAACAATTGAGTGAAAAGAAAGGGGGTTTGGTTTTTTAGCAATATCTCAAAAACTATTTGAGATAATTTAAATTTCAAAAAAGATTCAAAAATAGGACGAAATTTCCTAAAAATAAAGCCCAACTCCCGGAACTAGTGGATCAATATTTATAATTTTCCCAGGGGGTTGAAAGGTCTTGGAATAGACTCCCATTGGAAAAATTAAAACATTGCTAATTTTCGTTTTGTTATTAACAAAACTTAAGTGAAAAATTATAAAGCTTCATTAAACATTGAAAACAACATATTTTTCTATAATATTACTATTGATCCGTTATGTCTTGATCAGAAGCTACTTAAATATGATTGTTAATCATTTTTATCTCCTATTGTTTGAAAAATGCTATAAACAAATGCGTTGTTTATGAGATAATTCAAAAAAATTTTTATAGCATAATCCTTGATGATAATTATGATTTAAAAAAACCGTTTCTTAAAAAAGAATTTATTGCTTTAAAACGCATTTGTTATATAGCAATTTTTTTTACCTCATCTTACGTAAATTAAGGAACCTCTTCTCTTCATTTTTTATCTTAGTCATTGGTATTGAAAAAAAGTCGATTATTATTTAAATTTTCATTGATTTTTTAATAAAAAAATTGTTATAAACAAATGAAATGTCTCTTTGTAATTTTTTTTCTATTTAAAATATAAGAACAACCATGTATTTAAAAAAAAAAATTATTTCCATTTTTTATTGAGCTTTCAATTCGATAAAAAAAAATGTCTAAACAATACCTGGTTATTTTTAATTTTTTGAGTAGAAAAGGAAAATATTTCAAAGAGATAATTCATTTGTCTACAACAAATTGATTATTAAATAAACAATGAAGATTGATATAATAATATTTTTTTTTAATATCGAAGACCAAGATAAATAGTGATATAGAAAAATGGCTCCTTAAATTTCGTAACAAGAGGTGAAATAATTGTTATTTAACAAATGCGTTTTCAAGCTATAAACATTTTTTTTCAAGAAACTGCTTTTTTTTTAAATTTATTAACATCAAAAGTTATGCAAAAATAAAGATTTCTAAATTATCTCATAAACAACGCATTTGTTTATAACATTTTTTTCAACAATGGGAGATACAAATTATTGAAAATCATTTTCCAGTAGCTTCTGAAATTTCTCTTCAAACCTCACAATATCGGCTCAGCACCAAATCCATGTCCACTAGACGTAAACCACCCCAAACATAAGCCAAACAACCCAAAAATAGCCACGTATCCTATGCGCATGCGCACTCTACTCGTGGCACAAAGTCCTCTCACAATCACACACTTCAATGCTTCAACATCATTGGTTCAGGAGATATTGCAGCTTTAATCCACGCATGCGCAGACTCTTTCAAGGGGATTCTATAGAGGAATAGCATCCAGCACTTCGAAACTCCAATCGTCTCGAGACGAAAACTTCAGCAGTTAAATCACTACTTGTCTGCTCATGCGCGAAACGAAGAATGCCTGAAAGGGGTTACAAGAATTTCAAATTAGTCACGCAATTTTTTCTACTATTCTTTAAATCCGAATGTAATTTGATATAGATGTTCCAAACATAGTTATTCATAAATTGGCCCCAGGGCAACGGTGTAGACATTTCAACTCGGCAATTGACTTGTCCGTGCACATTATTGCCTTGAATTTTCTTTCAATACCTCAAAATATCGGTTCAGCTCTAAATCCTTGACAACCCAACAGGACTCACCTTAACTCTGCACTTTTGCAATCTTCTCTTGGCAGAAAGTCCTCTCAAAATCACACATCTCACACAAAACTCTGATTCTTCAACACCATTGGTTCAGGAGATATCACAGCTTCAATCCACGCATGCGCGGAAGCTCCCAAGGAGATTCTATGGAGGAGTAGCATCCTGCATCTAAAAACTTCTATCCTCTCAGACGAAATCTCCAGCAGTTAAATCACTTCTCGTCTGCTCATGCACAAAACGAGAAATGCCGGAAAAATGTGTGCCGTATGTACCTTACGCCGTATAGCCGATATAATTTCCATTTGAGATATACGACATATTATAAAAATGTTTTTTTTGTCTAATCATCGTCGTGCTCCCTAAAGAAATACTTAAGTCCTTCTTTATTCAATCGAGTACAAGAATTCAATTCGATCTGTATTCTAGTGACATTGGGAAAATAAAATGTGGCTTGACAGTTTGTGCGGATTTTCTGTAGAATCTGGCAGATGGTTCCTAATTTTTGATATAAATTTTTATTTGTTTTTGAGGAATTTTTTTCTTAGTGATACGGTTCTCACAAAATTCTACAAAAAATTGAGCATCGGTATTCTACAGCTTAATACCTAGTTTCAATTCGATTGGATCGTTCGAAATGAACGAATGCCAATTAACGAACTTAACTGTCACATTCGGGTGCGCAACCTACCCTGAAAATGGCGAGTCGCTATCTCTGCCGGTTGGAAAGTTATCGTGGCAAATGTTGACCTGATGGCCGGTCGGAGTTATGTTCTTTAATAATTTCTATGCTTAAAATTGGTTCAGGCCCTGTGGACAGGAGCTTTGGTGCTCTTGTTCTAACTTTGACAAATCATATCTTCGAAAGTATTGGTATGAATTGAGAATTATATCAATGGATTCCTATGATAGAACTTCATAATAGCATAAATTAAATTCAAACATCATAAAAGAATTTAAATGCATCAAGTGTGCCAAAATTTATCAATCCAAAACCAATAGACCAATTCTACCCAACAACGAACTCATCCGAGATATTGGTTTTTAAATTCTATGATGAACGATATATTTTTTCCTCAAATCTACTCTGAAAATTATATTATATCAATTGAAACTTCAACCAATATTTCAGTTTTGTTTTTACTGGAGATATTCTGAACTCAATATTATTAACTTACAATTACCATTCCCATCATCATATGGATTACCCATGGTCATTAAACATCAAAATTTGACATAACATGTCTCAGGAAAATAAGTTGATATGTATCAACACAGATCATATTATAATAATTCATACATAGAATAATTATCGCATTCTGTGAAAACACAGAAGTACGATTTATTATTGAAATTTAAAAAATCATATTTCCGAAAGTATTAGCTTGTTGGAGTTTAAAATGATATCGATGGATTTCAATGGTGAAACTGCATCTTAAATAAAAATTGAATTGAACAAGTATAAGCTTGTTAGAGTTAATAATTACATCAATGGATTACTATGGTGAAATTGCAGCTTGAAAAAAACTTATTTTTTAATTTGTAATGTAAAAAAAATTTGCTTGTTGTTACTCCGAAACAATTTGACAGATTTTGCCCAATAACGAACTTAGCCGAGTTATTTATCTCCCAAACCTATTCTGAAAATTTCAACTATCTAGCTTATTCCGTCCGAGAGTTATCGTGTTAACGGCCGGCTGGATGGCCGGACAGAAACGATTTCGACCACGTATTATTGATAAGTGAGTCGAACCAAATCGTTTAAGACCATTTTCAGCCAAAAATTCGAAAATTACAGACATTTGGGCAAATTGACGAGCACTTTGTTCCGAGGAGCAAGTGCGCCAAAAAGGTAGTTTGGTAGTTGTCAATATTTTGTGACTATCTGATATTTGGTTTAAAAGTTACAGTGGTTTTAATGAAACAACTTTTTGTGCCCATGTTCTAGGAAACAGCGTGCAACCATTTTTCCAAATGTCTGTAATTTTCGATCTCTCAAACGATTAGGTTCGGCTCACTGATGAAGAATTCGAGGTCAAATTCGATTCTGTCTGGCCGTCCGTCCGTTGTCACGATAACTTCCGAACAGAAAGCAATAGCGACTTGAAATGTTCACGTAGGTTGCGCATTCGAATGCGACGGTTAAGTTCGTCCATGGGAATAAGCGGCCAAACGGTTTCGGAGTTGAAATTTTGTTTTCCCATTAACTCAAACAATACAGATCCTGTCGAATTGGAACTTGGTAACTAGTTGTAGAATGTAGTTATCACACTTATACGTGAGGATCGTATCACAAGAAAGTTAAAAAAAATATATTTAAAACTATATTGTGAGAGCCTTCAAAACCTAATTCAACAACCAAGTTCCAAATTCGAAAACGATCAGAACTACATTGTAGAAGATATTGAAAGAATATTGAAAACCATGCAGTGAGTTAAGTATCTGGGTGGTTGAACGTTACCACGATAACTTTCGAACTGAATGAGATATGGACTTGTGAAATTTGAAATCAAAATTTGGCTCGATGAGCAATATCCGGACTCCGCACCATGATTGGTCCATTATTGTTATTGACTCGTTATTGTTCGTATGAACTCCGATGATCAGGCATGCTCTGGTTGGGAGGTGGTTATACCGATAAACATTGAAAACTACCACAGAATTGTTTTGGGAAACCGTGAAGTGGGGCTGCAGAAGATAGCTGACATTCTAAATATATCAAATTAACATGAGGGTATATATTTTTCATGAGAAAGATGGATTCCATGTGGGTGCCGAGTGTGCTAACGGTAGTCTAAAAACAACAACGAGACGATTATTCCAAGCGCTGTTTGGAGCTTGGATTCGCCATTACACGCTAGAGTTGAATCAGTGCACCTAGTGCAAGTTCCAAATTTGAGGAAGATCGGAACTATATTGTTGGAGATATTTAAAAAATATTCGAAGCCAAACAGCCTTGGGTGAGTTCAGTTGCTGGATGGGAGACCGTTGCCACTATAACTTTCTAACGGAAATAGATAGAGACTTTCAATTCACAGGGTACGTTGTGCATCCAAATGCGATATTTGAGTTCGTTAATGAGCATAATTGGCCAAACGGTTTCGGAGTTATAGCCATCTGAAATTTCGTTGTTATTTCTTCAATGGCGCAAATATAAAATTAAAACTAGAATTATTGTATTAACGGACGGCCAGCCGGACTGCTGGCCGTACAGAATCCATTTGGACCACGGATTTTTGATCAGTGAGTCGAACCAAATCGTTTTAGACCATTTTCAGCCAAAAATTCGAATATTACAGACATTTGGGCAAATTGATGAGCAGTCTGTTCCGAGGGAAAAGAGCGCCAAAAACTGAGCTTTATGCTTTAACGATCTTGTGGTGTAATTTTACAAACCGTTGCTACCCGCTACCTTTCAAAGCCATCATGATCCAAGCTTTAAAGTCAGGGATTGTTTTTACCCGTATTGAGGATATACACAAGACAGAAAAGAGATTTGGCTCGAATGAGCAGGTAATCGCTGAAACACACGCCTATTTTGGGGTCAAAGAAAAATCGTTCATCCATCAGAAAGGTATCGAGTAATGGTCTTGCTTTTGAAACAGACTACATTCATGTAAAACACCAAATCACCAAATTTTTCTTTATTAACGAAAACAAAACCCATAAATGAAAAACAAAAATCAAAAAACTGTTTGTATAATATTCCTTGTATTTGTGGTAAATCATACACAGGAGAAACATCAAGACCACTAGAAGTAAGAAAGTCAGAGCATAAGAATAACTTGAGAAATAGAGACATACAGAAATCAAAAATAGCAGAACATATATGTACAATCCAAGGAGATCACATGATAGATTGGAGTAATACAAAGATTCTAATGACAGAACCTGATTATATTAAAAGGAAACTTATGGAGTCAACTTGTATTTTATTGAACAGAAAATGCAATTTTGCAAATTGCTCAGTTGGTATTGACCATATTTGGCTAAATTTATTGAAAAAGCAGTTGGAACCTGGAAATTTCTATGCAAAGTAAAACTATGGTAGCCATGATTTTCAAATATTGTCAATGTGACAATTCTTGAATTTCACAATAACTATCAACAAAATAATTCTAAAGATTTTCATTAAGCGTCTGACGAAGGAGTCTGATATAGACTCCGAAACGTTACGGTATAGTTGTTTCTTCTTTGATGTTGTTTCGTTGTTGTTTGTTAGGCAACATTGTTCAATTGATTGCTTCTGACAAATATCTTGTGTTTCTTACGCAGAAGCAAATTACAAAATGATTAATTTTTATTTTATAGATATTTTTCAGAGTTTGGGAGAGAAAACCCAGAAAAAAAAACCTTTTAATAATGAGTATACGTCCCACAGTATCCTTTAATGATTACTATCAACTTAAGTTTTCCTCATTAGACCGGGAACTTATCAGCCGATGTTACGCTGCCCAAGGTCCCGAAATTCGGAGAATTCCATTCTGAAGAGATATTATATCGTCAGTGCTCGCACTTCAGTGTGCGTCCTTGTGGAAAACGAGCACGTGTTCAATTTACTAAGAAAACATTGCTGGCGGTAGCTGTTTGCTTACAATATCCATAAACTGCTTATGTCGCAATTTCAGAGCACATCCTTAAATTGCCTTCAGAATTATCGAGCTCTTCTTTATGATGCCTATGACGAATTCTCGAAAGTAAACAACTCTGACGGATTAACCTATTTGATAGATTCCAAAAAAAAAATTCTCTGGGGGAATTTATCGCATTTCGTGATTCTCATCGATTTGATAAGATTTCGCGGAAACGCTTCCGAAAGTGTGCTACAGGTTCAATTCAACAAGTTACTCTGAATTCCTTTGTAGCCTTACAAGAGATCGAGTGAAGGTCAGTTTACATATGTGTGGGTACAGTGGAAACAGTTGATGAAAGTTTCGAATGTTAATATTGACATATAGTCCGTTTAAGATATATTGACATCGAAGTAGGCCTAAATATTAACATAACCTTGAATATTTTCAATGCAATCTCCTATTTTTAATTAATCGAAGACCCTTATAATGCATTCTTGATGTACTTTGGAAATTCAAATCGCGAATGTCTTTTATCCTGAGATCTTGGAAGGATAATTTTCCTAGTTCAACTGCAGTAGAATGATGAAACAAACATAAATATGGGGTTGATGCCCAGAAACCATTTCAAGGAATTGGAAACATTATTATTTATAATAGAGAAGAACAAAAATTGGATAGTTCTTTTAATGCCGGATGAAGAACCTTTTGACGTAATAATCATGTGCATCTCAATATATCTTAGTCTTAGAACTTAGGTTCCTTATCCAAAGCCATCGGAAAATCAATCAAGGTGTAAAAGCCCATAAGAATCTCACTTTTCATTTATTGAATCCATATTGGTTATTGAATAATTTCATTAAAATAATGTTAATAAGTATTATGTTATTATTATTACTTCATCAGTATAAATTATTGAGAGGTGGGTTGAATAATGGAGCATTATTTTCTCTTCTTCTTCTTCTTCTTATATTAGGATTTGCAATCCTGTTTATCTTCAAGCCATTATCTTCACAGCCTAAGCTGGGATGCTGAGCTCCAGCTCTCATACCATCTGGTCGGAGGTCTTCCAGGTGGTCTGGTACCCCTGGGCCGTCCGTGTCTGGCTATCTTGGGGAGCCTGGTGTCATCCATTCGGTCGAAGTGGTCCCTCCATTCCCGTCTTCTGGTTCTGGCCCAACGCACGACATCCTGGACTTCACACTTGTCTCTTATCTCCTCACTGCGGATGTGTTGCATGAGGCTTATACCGGTTATTGCCCTGAGTGCGCTCATTTCAGTTGTTCTGAGCATGCGTTTGGTGGTGGTGTTTTCAGCTCTGGTCTCTATGGCGTATGTCATTACAGGTCGAACGCAGGTTTTGTAAATTCTTGTTTTGCTCTCAATGGACAGATGTTTATTTCGCCATATAATGTCCCTCAAGTATCCCGATATGAGCAAGGCCTTCGTTGTCTGTTCCTTTACTTCTTCCTTCAGGTCCCTATCACTTGTAATGCAGGCTCCCAGGTATTTGACCTGCATGACCTGTTCTACGCTCTTGTTGTAGATTGCGAGTTTACATCTTCTGGGATATTTGGAGACGACGAGGCATTGGGTTTTGCTGGTGGATATTTTCATGTTGACCCTGCTTGCCACTTGTTCGAACCTATAAGGCATCCTTTGGAGATTGTTCTCGTCCTCAGACACCAAAACAACGTCATCAGCATAGCAAACCGCTTTTACCTCATTCTCTCCCATCCGGTAACCCTTGCCGCCCCTTTTGGCCTCTGATATTATGTCGTCCATCAGGATGTTAAACAGGGTTGGACTAAGGCTGTCTCCCTGCCTTATGCCTGTTGACATAGGTACCCTACTGGAGAGGTGGTTATTTGATCGTTTGATCGTGTGGTTGTTGGTGTTGAGTTCGACGATGGTCTGTATGATGTTGGGGTGTATTTTTCTCCTTCTCAGGATTGGCACTGTGTCAGTTAACTTGATTCTATCGAACGCCTGTGTTAGGTCTATGAAGCACATGAACGCCGGTTTGTTATATTCTATGGCCTTTTCGGATATTTGGCGGATGGTAAATATGGCATCTGTGGTGGATCGGTTTCGTCGGAAGCCTTGCTGTTCTTCGCATAGCCCGGTTGTAGAAATAACCTCCTCGAAGATTTTCGTTAATATCTTCGAGACCGAACTCATTAGTCCTATTCCTCTAAAATTGTTTGATGCGGACTTTGCTCCTTTTTTGAACACAGGTATTGTTATGCTGCATTTCCACTCCATAGGTATCTTCCTGGCGTCGATAATATTCGTGAAGAGTTTGCGTATCTCTTCCAATAGTGCTTCCCCTCCGTTCCTGATTAATTCATTGTTGATCTCGTCCATGCCTGGCGACTTTCTGTTTTTAAGTTTGGTTATTATCCTCCTTATGCTTTCTTTGGATATGCTGTACGTCTGACGGCTAGAGCTATCATCATTTAGGACTTCCTTTGTGTTGTCCGTGCTATCCTCTGTGTTCTTATATATGTCTCGAAAGTGGTCTTCCCATTCCTGTATGGTAATCTTTGTTGTTTGTACGAATTCGTTTATTGGTTTTTTTCTGTTTCGCAGCATGTTCCATACTTTTTTTTGCGCTCCATAGAGATCGTACTCCATATCCTTTGAGAACTTTTCCCAGTAGCATCTCTTTAAGTTTTGTATTTTGCTGTTTATTCTATTTCTTATCGTTTTATAATCCTCGTATGTTATGGACTGTGATCTGTATTTCAAGTATGATTTTCTTTAGTCCTCGGCTAGTGTTTTGATTTCCTGGGTAAACCATGGCTTGTTATTAGGCTTCCCTCCCACTCTTATTCGTCTTCTACCAAGTGCCTCTTCCGCTGCCGATAGTGTGTTTGATTTTAGTTTTCGCCAACTTGTTTCGACTTCTTCACCCACTTCTATGTTGCATACCTTGATTTTTTCCTCTATTCAGCTTTTATACAGGTACTGCGTCGATTCATCGGAGAGCGATTCGATGTTTAGTTTGTTTATCTCTACTGTGGGTTCTGACTTTTGTCGACATAGGAAAGTTGTTATTTTTGCAAGCACTAGGCCGTGGTGTGTTCCGGCATTTGTAGAGCTGAGTGTTCTAACGTCCAGGATTCTGCGAGTGTGGATGTTCCTGTTAGTGATGATATAGTCTATTGTAGATTTGTGGCCTCTAGTATTTTCAAAAGTGTATTTGTGTTGAGGTTTATGTGGGAAAAACGTGTTGTTGATTCTCATTTCATTTTGTGCACAAAATTGGATAAGGTGTTCGCCATTTTCGTTTCTTGCGTCCTCATTGAACCTGTTTTTGACGCCGGGTATGATGTCTATGCCGATTCTGCCGTTGAGGTCTCCAAGGATGACAATCTCGTCATGTGTGCTAATGCTGTCTAGAGTTGTCTGTAGACTTTGATAGAAGGCGTCTATCTCCTCTCTTGGCTTGGTGCTATCTGGAGCATATACGCTTATGATGTGTGCTAGCTTTGTGTTGTTGAGCTTTACCATTACTTGTATTATTCGGTCATTTATATATTTCGTGTCTTTGATGTTGTGTATAGGCCGCTCGTGTATAAGAATTCCGACTCCTGATGCAGCCCTTTCGTTTTTGTCTTTGCCACAGTATGAGAGTAGGTATCTTCCCATTCTGATGTTACCTTTGCCCTTCTTTGTCGTCTCTGATAAGGCGCATATGTCGATGTTGTGTCTTTCCATCTCCAGCACGACATCCTGTTCTTTATTGGTGAGAGATGTCACATTCCAGCAGCCTATTCTGAGGGGTTCCGGTTTCCGTATTCTCTTAGTCCTTTTCCTTGCCGAGTCATTATCCATAATTCCGGTCCTATTTTCCGAGGCTTGTGTATTGGTTCTATGAGCGATTTCATTTTTACCCCAGGCAGGGTGCTAGCCTCACCTGAGAACCCTCCTCCTTTTACCCGGGCTTGGGACCGGGCTGCATGACCGTTGAGCTACTCAGTCCACCCAACGACATACAGGCGGAGGCATTATTTTGGAAGAAGAGTTAATTTATCAGTGTTTAATTAAACTGGGCTTATTATTTCTGTCTTAATTTAACTTGGAAAGAAATAGCTTGTAAAATATTATAATCTTCATGCAATGATATATAATAGTTCAAGTGTTTATTTTTCCACAAAAAAAATCAGAACCAAAACTTTACTATGTACATTTTTCGTAAGCTGTGAGATTTATGGATTTCAATAGCAACTAGGAACAGAAAAGATTATTTGCCATTTTCCTATGTATTGTCGTTTTAGTATTATAATTTATATTGAAAAACTTAATGATTTAAAATTCTATTTCAAACTTTGATTTGCTTATTTCGTAGATCTCATGAAGGAAATAACTAATCAAAGAAAACCTTCAGTGAAGTGCTCTCTCAAATTTTCAAAAACTTTAATTTAATCTCGAATTTAATTGTTATGTCTCTTTAAATGTAAAGTCGTATATCACAGGAGTTCTTCCCCAACTGCTGCCAGGTTTTAATGATGTACCTTTCTCTTTTTTCCTAAGAATTCTTCGAACAGTACTTGAAAAAATCTGAAATATTATGTCCAATGTAATAATCAGAATACACTCTTACCCCCGGTTTCTGAAAGGCTGATCAACACAAATGTTAACTAATCAGTGAGCAATCTCTTGTTAACCCCCATCTGAGTTGCGCAAAGCGCAAAAACTCGGACTGATTTGACATTAACAGTTCTGTTAACTTTGACCAGCCTTTCAGAAACCGGGGGTTAGTGGTTGAATAACAGATTACCTGGAACACTAAAGCAATGCTGGCGGTAATATCTACAGATTCCCTGAATAATTTACAGTAACATCTATATACTGCTTCCTGTTCCCTTTTTGTTAGGCGAGAGGATCGTAATCAATTCCAGACATTTTTAATATCACAAGGATGCGGACATACTCAAACTCGGTACGATTAATTATAAACACACATGTAAAAACTATCCCAAATTGTTCGATTATCGTTATATCGAAATTGTAAGAAATAAATAATAAATGACAGTTCATCAGCTCATGGTTATTTTCAATGCGAACAACCAAAATTATGCGACTTGAAATATAACTAGACCGACCGTTGCCAACTGAATTTCGATTTTCCAAAGCCACCCTTGATGTCAATATATCTTAAACGGACTACACGAGCACATCAGCATCCTTACATAGGATAAAACAAAGTCGCTTCCTGCTGCTTGTCTGTTCCTATGTATGCTTAGATCTTTAAGACTACGATAGGGATTTTGATGCGGTTTTGTTTTTAATAGATTGAGTGATTCAATAGGAAGGTTTATATGTATAATATATGCATAATATATTAGAGAAACACTGATAATTTTAGAGGTTCTTAATGTGAAGTCGTAAATAAACAATTTTCTTGCGCTTACATCGCAAACGCTGGCTGAACCCTACGACATAGATCAAAATAATTTTGTACAGTATGGTACACCTTAAAAAGGTCTACAAAAAGGTCCACGATGATATATGTCTATCTCTTAAGGATAACCCACAATAACCATTTTTGCGCGTATGTTCTGGGGAACATCGCGTTATAGTTTTGCCCAAATGTCTGTAACTTTCGAATTTTTTGACGAAATTGGTCTCAAACGATTTAGTTCAACTCCCCAATGAAGAATTCGAGGTCAAATTTGATTCTGTCCATCCGGCCGTCCGTTGCCACGATAATTTGAGAACGAAAAAAGCTAGCGACTTGAAATTTTCAGGGTGGGTGGCGCATCGCAATACGACGGACAAGTTCGTTAATGGGCATAATCGGCACAGTGGTTTCCGAGTAATAATTTTGTTTTCAACCAATATAAATCCGATAGAATTGAAACTTGGTGAGTAGTTCTAGAATATGAAGCTAAGCACGTTTGTGAAATTTTGGGTGAATCGTATGGCTGGAAAATTAAAAAAAAATTATTAAAAAATATTTTTGTTGTCACGATAACCTGAGAACGGAAACAGATAGCGGCTTGAAAATTGCAAGTTAGGTTGTGCATCTGAATGCGACATTTGAGTTTGTTTATGAGCATAATCGGCCAAACGGTTTCAGAGTTATAGCCATCTGAAATTTTATGAAATTTGGTGATTTTTTGTTCCTCATTAACTCGAAAAATACTGAACCGATTGAATTCAAACATGGTTATTAGTTGTAGAATGTCAACGCGAAAACGTTTGCAAAATTTGGTGAGGATAGCATTTGTAGAAAATTTTTAATAAATCATTGAAAATAAAAAGAAAATATTCTATATCTCAGTTATATCAATTTTGCAAGAGCGTTCATAACCTAACTCTACTGCCAAGTTTCAAGTTTTAACACGATCGGTTGAATATTGTTGGAGATTCGAGCATTCTTGTGTGAGTTCAGTAGATGGGTGACCGTTGCCTCGATAACTTTTGAACGAAAGGAGATAGGGACTTGCAATTTTCAGGGTAGGTTGCGTATCCGAAAGGGAGAGTTGAGTTCGCTTTTGGGCATAATCGGTTCAACGGTTTCCGATATATATCCACCTGGAATATTATTTCTTTGATAACTCAAAAAATAAATATTCGATGGAATTGAAGCTTGGTAACTAGTAGTAGAAAATCAACATAAAGATGTGTTTAAGATTTTGTAAGAACCGTACCCCTAGAAAATTTGAAAAAAATGACGAAAAAAAAAATTTTAAGAACCGCACCCCTAGAAAATTAAAAAAAAAAATCACGAAAAAAAATTGGTTCAAGCACTGACGTGAAGTCAGAAGCTTTTTGCGCGTATGTTCTATTGTCCATTCTTCTGTATTGGACTGCTCCTGACTTTACGTCAGTGCTTGTGCAATTTTTTTTTTCGTAACTTCTTCGAAATTTTCTACCGGTACGCTTCTCAAAAAATTTTACACACGTCTTTATATCGATATTCTACAACTTTAGTTAGCAAGAGCCATCTGGAAATAATATTCCAGATGGATATAACTCCGAAACCGTTGGCCCGATTATGGTCAACAGCAAACTCAACTCTCCCATTCAGATGCACAACCTACCCTGAAAATTGCAACTTCCTATCTCCTTCCGTTCTAGAGTTATCGTGAAAACGATTACCTATCCAGCTACTGAACTCACAAAAGGCTGCTCGGATCTCCAAAAATATAGATCCCGTCGTTTTCAAACTTAGAACTTGGTAGTAGAGTTAAGTTCGGAAGGCTCTCGCAGAATTTCAGCCATGTAGGATGAACAGTTTCTGATAAATAGAATTTTTTTCAATGATTTTCAATGATTTTTTAAAAATTTTCTAGTAATACGATTCTCACGAAATTTCGAAAGAACTTTCTCGTTGACATTCTAGAACTAATAACCATGTTTAAATTGGATCGGTTTTATATTTTTCGAATTATTGAGGAAATAACAATCAATTTTCAGATGCGTATAACTCCAAAACCGTTTGGACGATATTTCTTATAAACAAATTCAAATGTGCATTCAGATGCACAACCTAACTTGAAAATTTAAAATCGCTATCTCTTTCCGTTCTCAGGTTATTGTGACATAAAACATATTTTCTCTATTTCAGTATCGTAATGAGTCCATTCCAGCACTGAAAACAGTGCTGGAATGAACCTATTCCCGCATTGTTTCTATAGTTATATTTTTTATTATCTGGTAGTCAGCACTGAAATTCGATCCTATCAAATTCAACACACGTCAATTGACAATACAATATAATCTGGATATAGGGAAATAATTGTTGAGGAAATGCTTATACAACACAATGCAATACAAAAGTCACTAGGATGTATAATCCAAATTTTTCATTAAATTTCAACAGTATTTTACAAAACTTGCCTGAAATAGAGAAAATATCGTCTAATACTCGTTGCAGAAGGCAATTCCAACACTCATGCGTTCAAAAACTCGCTCCTTCGTCGCTCGTTTTCGAATTTCGCATTCGTGTTTTAAAAGTAGCCCATTCTGCAACTTGTTTTAGAATATACTATTTTAATAATTTTTCAGCGATACGATTGTCACAAAATTTCACGAACGTGCTAAAGTTCATATTCTACAATTATTCACCAAGTTTCAATTCAATCGGATTCATATTGGTTGAAAACAAAATTATCACTTGGAAGCCATTAGGCCGATTATACCCATTAACGAACTTGTCCGTTCCCAAGTTATCGTGGCAACGGCCGGACGGCCGGACTGCCGGATGGCCGGCCAGTCAGAATTAAATTTGACCTTGAATTCTTCAAGGTAGGCAGCACGGATTCTGGCTCAATTTCGGTGATTTTTACATGTAAAGTCTTATAAGAATTTCTAAGGTCAATTTTAGCGAAATCGGTTCTTTTCGAAATTGAATCCAATAGTCCGGGCGTCAAATTTTCATGGGTGATAATACTGGGAATTTCCAGTTTTTCGTAGATTAGTTTGCCGTAAAAAAATGAAGAAAACATCTCAATAATTCACGGATTCTGGCTCAATTTCGGTGATTTTTACATGTAAAGTCTTATAAGAATTTCTAAGGTCAATTTTAGCGAAATCGGTTCTTTTCGAAATTGAATCCAATAGTCCGGGCGTCAAATTTTCATGGGTGATAATACTGGGAATTTCCAGTTTTTCGTAGATTAGTTTGCCGTAAAAAAATGAAGAAAACGTATGTTAAGTGACGCAACTCCGTGATTAAAATGTGCAAAACCTGATTTTTCACGTCCGGGTACCAAAATATAGCTCTGTATATGAAAACAATTTTTTTTGTCAGTTTCGCGAAAAAAAATCTATGGCAATCAATAAATTAATCAATTCGAATGGCAAACATTTTTTCTGCGCAGTAGAGCCATGTGAAAAACAAAATATCTCGATTATTCCTTAAAAAAGTGGGAAAGCCCTGTGGACAGGAGCTTTGGCGCTCTTATTCAAACTTTTACAATTCATCTCCGAAATTAATGGTTTTCCAGAGTTGGGAATGATATCGATGGATTCTTATAATAGAACTGTTTCATAAAAGAAACTAAATTAAAATTAACCAACTTATCCGGGATATTCATTCCTTAAATCTACTCGGAAAATTATATTATATCAATTGAAAATTAGCCAATATTTCACTGAAGATATTCTGAACACAATTCGATAAATTTACCAAATTATATATTTCCATCATCACATGGATTATCCAAGGGCATATAGGGTAAGGGTAGTTATGATATCCTATAATTGGTAATTTTGCATTCGATCATACGCGCAAAAACTCTATATTTTCAATTTTTCGCCATTTTCTCGTAAATTGTGCTTCTAAGGTATAAAGTGATCTGAATAAACTCATCATAATTAGAGCTTACCATTCCATTTTTGGGGTCAAATACAGGGTGTTACAATTTTAAAAAATTTAACTTTGGGCTATATCTTTGTTCTCGAACACTTTGTATATATGAAAATAATTTTAAATTGTGCTTTTGAACATACACCACAAAAAATATTCTAAAAATATATTCCCTCTAAACGACCCGCGTCTGTGGTGGGTCACCCAGTATTGTTAGAAGTATTGTGAAAATATTTTTTGTTCCTGGAAGCGAATTCATTACCTGGATGTGTGACCGCTGTGGCTATGAATTCATGCAAGTGTGCCAAGGCAGACTGACCTCACGTCAATGCAACCCCAATGTTTTCCTAGAATATCCTGTTTCTGAAACTTTACAATTGTGTGAGCTTTGGCATTTTTAATAACAATATTTGTATGTGCATAATTATATAATAACAATATACAATATGACTAGTTAAAAATGGAAAATAGATTACAATTTTTCATGACTTCATGAACTATTCTTGCTGGAACGAGTTTAACAGAAGAAGAGAGGATTCCAAGAGAAGAAGGATTCCATCGAAATTTCATAAAATCCCTATAGGATCAGAAAGCAAGGGTACGTCTGGGAATGTGCTGCGTCAGGATTTTCATAAACTAAATGATAATCTATTTTATCCTCCCCCAAGATCAGCTTTTACACGTAATGGAATCCGGTATAGGGTATGTCCTTCACTATCTGATAACGAAATTTGAATCCATTTTGTGGAGAGCGCGTCTCCGGTGCCTCAGAAACGGTCTCCTGCTGTCCCAAAGCACGTCAAGATGAGCGTGAAGCGTATAAACTTTCGGCAGATATCCCCTAACCTATTTGGCGGAAGTCGTCGATCATAATAATCCGGCACAAATTCCCCAGCTCTGTAACTGTCTAGGATATACTTGCACGTCATTTTGTTCACTGAATAGTATCTGACTATGAATCTATTTCTTTAGAAACAAAGATATTCTCTCAAATAATAATAAACCTTTTCACGGTCTAGCCCAGTAGCAAAAAAATTGTTGTCTCGGCCTTTATAATATATGACTACATTTCATACCATTTCAATGACATACTTCAGTGACGTCTATGTCCACAAGATTTCTAATTCCATTGGAATTGAAATATGAAAAATATTACGCCTCAAGTAACTCCAGGACACGATATTCACGAAATTCCGCGAAAATTAGTGGGACGGCATTCTACAAGTAATCACAGAGTTTTAATTTGATAAAATTTGTATATTTTGAGTTATAGAGGAAATAAAAACAAAATATCAGATGAGTATAATTCCAAAACAGTTGGACCTATTATGCCAATTAAAGTTATTAAATGTCGCATTCGGATGCACAACCTACGCTGAAAATTGCAAGTGCCTATTTCCTTTCGTTCAAAAGTTATCGAGGCAACGGTCACCCATCAAGCTACTGAACTGACCCAAGGCTGCTCAGGTCTCCAACAATGTAGATCCGATCGTGTTCAAACTTGCAACTTGGCAGTAGAGTTAGTTTTTGAAGACTCTCGCAAAAATTTGGCGATGTCGGACGAATAGTTTCTGACATAGAATTATTTATATGATTTTTTTTTAATTTTCTTGTGATACGATCCTGACGAAATTTTGCAAGAATTTGCGCATCGGCATTCTACAACTAATAACCATGTTTGAATTGGATCGGTTTCGTCCGAAAATTGCCAGTCGCTATCTCTTTCCGTTGTTAGGTTAACTTCGCATAAATGATATTTTTTAATGATTTTTTTAAATTTTTCTAGTGATACGTCTTCAAGTTTGTATTCTACATCTACTCACCAAGTTTCAATTCGATCGGTTTTGTATTGGTTGAAAACAAAATCGGAAACCATTGGGCCGATTATGCCCATACACGAAGTTTTCTGTCGTATTGGGATGCACCACCTACCCTGAAAATTTCAAGTTGCTATCTCTTTCCGTTCTCAAGTTACAATGGCAACGGCCGGCCGGGCCCTGACCGAGGCCCTGACCGAATGAAATTTGACCTCGAATTCCAAAAGTGAATTTTTTTTGACCTACTTCCACTTTGAAGTTGTCATCAAATATGACTATTTGTTAGAGTTCAATTAGTACTAAATAGTAACTGAGAACATACATAATACTGTGCCATCCCCATCAAACATCTAAATTTTTTGAACAGGGAAAGTGCTTCATGTGGTACTTTTTTGGCAAGGTCTTTGTATCTTCTTTACAGGCGTGCGGAAATTTTCAAGAAAAATTTTTTTTTTTTGAAAAATATTTTTCATAAAAGAAAAATTTTTTCTTGAAAATTTCTGTCATACATATGTCTGAATTAAAATTCTGTGATTTCAGACGATTTTCTCATTACTCAATTCATTAAAATGTATTTATATCTCATAAAACCTGATAAAACGTTATATATCGATGGTGAATTCGATAACAGAGTCCAATAGAGGTGAGTAGACAATAGAACATACGCGCAAATGCTCCTGACTTCACATCAGTGCTTGAACCAATTTTATCTCTACACTTTAATTTTATCTATACATTATACACCTTTTATTATTTATGCATTTTATCTTCATAAACATGTTTTATTTTTATTTTTACTACAGGACAAACTGCTTGGTTTCTCTGACTCCTTCAATAGTTTCTATCTACTTTTGTGATATATTTCAACTTTTTAGGATTACGAGTACCGAAATAATGAATGTTTAGTTGAAGCTTTGTTTAGCACAAATAACTCTGACATATGTACTATCGGAATTGAAATTCATTAAATATCTAATAATGTACGAAAAAAAATTCTGCATAAATCTTCCGTATTTATGCAGTATTTGATTTAAATCTTTTGAAAAATCAGATCTCTCCCAAGATCCGATCCTGTTCAAACTGGCAACTTGGTTTTGGAGTTAAGTTTTGAAGGTTCTCGTAATATTTCAGCGATGTCGGACGAATACTTTCTGATATATAACATTTTTTCTAAATTTTCTAGTAATACGATCTTCACGAAATTTTGCACAAATTTTTGCGTCAGCATTCCAGAAGTTATCACGATATTTGAATAAAAACGGCATCGTATTTTTTTGCGGAAATAACAACCGAATTTCAGAAAGATATACCCAAAAACCGTTTGGCCGATTATACTTTTTAACGATTCAGTATAGGTGGATAGGTGACCGTTGCCTAGATAACTCTTGAACGAAAGGAGATAGGAACTTGCAATTTTCAGGGTAGGTTGCGCATCTGAATGGGAGAGTTGAGTTCGATGTTGGTCATAATCAGCCAAACGGTTCCGGATTTATATCCATCTGGAATATTATTTCCTCGATAACTCAAAAAATATAGACTTGATCGAACTGAAGCTTGCTAACTAGTTGTAGAATATCGACATAAAGTCGTGTGTACAATTTTGTGAGAACTGAACCGCTAGAAAGTTTTAAAGAATTACGAAAAAAAAAGGTTCAAGCTCTGACGTGAAGTAAGGAATTTTTGCGCCAATGTTCTATTGTCCATTCTCCTGTATTGGACACTCTTAATCGAATTTACCAGGGTACCATCGACCGTGGCCCATCCTGTATATTTCATCAGAACTTTCATATTACCCCTGCGATGAATAAATGTAGATCCGGATGATTCGTCGGATTCTGCATTAAATGAATCTTTTCACTTCAGTTACCAACCTGTACAAGTAAGGGTATTCCATCATATGTTATTACTCTGATGACGGGCTTTGAATCCATTTCGTTGAAAGCATCCCTCGAATTCCAACGAAACGATCTCCCCATATCCCCTAACACGCCAAGACGAGCATAAAGCGTATAAGCATTGGCAGATATCCCCAAACCCTAACCTATTTCGCGGAAGTCGTCGATCATAATAATCCGACACAAATTCCGGTTGTGTAGCTAACTAGGAAATCAGTAGGTTACGATCCGGGTCCGTCGAGTCTTTGCGCTATGAACGTGAAAACCGATTTCACTCTCCTCTGATAATGGAATTTCTGAAGTGTATTATTATTGCTCTGGGAATATCTATTTTCTTCTTCAACGATTCGATCATTTCTTGCTCGAAATTTTCCTTGATGTTCGTGACAAGGATTAGCTCGATTCAATCTCTAGTATACCTTCTTCATTGAATGGCACTACAATCTGATCTACTAATAGTACAGTCTTTTCCAATCAGATATTTCATTTTTAATTGCCTGCTATTTTGTCAGTTGTCATTTTTTGACAGATATCTAAAATTCATGTCAATAAAAATTCTTGAAAGATTTAACTTGAACTCAAGAGCTTTGTGCATGTTCTATTGTATGTTCACACCTCATACACCCTCACGAAATACTGCATGAATTTTTAGAATAAATAAAATAGTGAACCACAGCCCTCTATAGAGATAGCCTGGAACAAGGTCTGACAACGCCGCAATTTATAGTCTCTTGAAGGCCTTCCTCTTCAGTGTGGTAGCCCAGGATATCGTATATTTCGAATTTAAAACTCTAGTGAATTCATTAAATAGGTATTTTTGTTTGGAGACATTTCATTCAGTACAATTTAATTGAAATAAGGTTGAAATAGGTACCTAGGTAGTTGTTAGTCGATTTATTGTTCAGCAAGAACCACGAGAAGGTATAGGGTTCACTTTATACAAAACAATTATAAACTTAACTAAAATTCACAAAATAAATATATTTTCCAAAACACAACATTTATAAAACTAGGACAGGTCAATGAAAATTGCGTTAAAATCATAATTTATTATTTTTATTTATTATTGATAAGGGGGTTACGTTGCACCGCGACCTTGAGATCTATTGTGCCCCCCAACAGAGCTGTTCTCACCATTACGCCATCTACAGCTCGCCCTCCAGTTCCAGAGTATAAATGAACCTCAATATCTGGGAAGGCTTCAAGGATATTATGTCTTCACTCCTACAAGTTTCCTGTCCAAAGCATTCCTTTCGCTGACTTGCAATGGCGAGGCATTCTGTAACAAGGTGAAGAGGAGTTTCTTCCTCCTCCCCACAGAATCTGCACTCGTCAGTATCTGATAAACCTATTCTCATCAAATGCTTCCTGAGGCGACAGTGTCCTGTGAGGAAGCCAGTGACCAGGTGTAACTTATTCTTGCAGAGATCCAGATACCTTTTGGATCTCACTTCTTTAAAGTTCCTAAGGAACTTTTTGGAATGAACCAAACCTGGAAGATTCCGCCAGAGTGTCTCTCTTTTGGTTTCCTCCTTCTCCAGAAACTCTTTCTTGTAGGTGCATTTTCCTATACCGCAGAAAGGTTCTGGGCCGATAAAAGGAGTTCGTGCTGCCTTTCTGGCAAGTGTATCGGCCTCTTCGTTCCCCTTGACTCCCGAGTGACCGGGGACCCAGACTAAAAAGACCTTATTATTCTTGCCAATTTCATTTAGTTTTCTTCGGCACTCCCATATCAACTTTGAATCGATGGTATGGGAGCTCAGTGCTTTGATAACAGATTGACTATCCGAATGGATTGCTATGTCGCATTTCTGATATTTTCTTTCTAGGTTAATATCTGCACATCTTTCGATTGCGAGTAATTCTGCCTGGAAGATACTCAAACGGGAGCCTACCTACAGTGCGCACTTGGTGCCTGTCCCATATACCCCAGCGCCAGCTCCCGTCGTGGTTTTTGAGCCATCTGTGTACCATTTTATGGTATTTTCTTTGAAAGTCTGGGTGGTGAACTCCCTTTCCCATTCTTCCTTTCTACCTATCATCGTGGTGAAGTTCTTCTCAATGCTTACTTTTTTGACCATAAAATCATAATAGATTTTGTAACTTTTTGGCTCTTACTATTGTGACACTGGATAGTATCCAGTGAACGATGCGTTGCAGAAGAAGTACGAGCACAAGCGCACAAGGCCGCAAAAATCGGAGGCTGTCTGCGAGATGTAATCTGGACCAACAAAACTATGAGCCAAAACTCAAAAACTCGTATATATAAAGCGTGTGTGAGACCAGTGCTCACATATGCTGCCGAAACGAGGTCAGAAACATCTACAACCAAGAGAATGGCAAGAACAACAGAAATGAGAATTTTAAGATGCATCAAAGGAGTAACACTCAGAGATCGTGTTAGGAGTGCAGACATTAGGGAGGAACTAGAGATGCAGGATGTAGCCCGATGGATCAGAGCACGCAGGAGGTTCTGGAGAGACCATGTAGAGAGAATGCCAGCAGAAAGACTAGCGAAATGGGCGGAAACACAGAAACCAAACACACGTCGACCATTGGGACGCCCCCCAAAGAGATGGAGAGAAAGCTGGAGCTCGATATCTCAAGAGACGCTACAATAACAGGAAGAAGGCAGAAAGAAACAGGACACAGTCCTATCGAAAGAGGAAGAAGAAGAAGACTATTGTGAGTTTCTTCTATCTCCCAAATGTTTCTTTTCCATTCAGTCGATATCAACATTGTTATTCGTATTTTTTACCAAATAGGTCAAAGTAAATTTCCGAAAACAGAACAAATTGAATTTTGGATTAATTTCGAATTTAAATCACAACTACAAGTTTCTGTGAATTCTGAATAATAAAAGTCCAATTCAATGCTATGAAGAGTCAATTCACATATAATAAATTTTTGATCTGGACTGTGTAATAATTTCGATAGATAGATCATTCAAAATATAGTCCAACGTAGAACACATATGGATTCGTGGCTATAGACAGATCGTTTCTCTGTGGATCGTTGAAATACTCATTATTTATTTTTGTTTCTGTTTGTACCCTTACCAAAGAAATACACTCGTGGCATGAAAGTTTTTGCTAGTATGTTCTGGGGAACATCGCGTTATCATTTTGCCCAAATGTGAAATTTAATTCTGTGGTGCCGTCCGGCCGTCGGACCGTTGCCACGATAACCTGAGAACGGAAAGAGCTAGTGATTTGAAAATTTCAGGGTAGGTGGCGCATCCCAATACGACGGACAAATTCTTCGTTAATGGGTATAATCGGCCCAATGGTTTCCGAGTAATAATTTCGTTTTCAACCAAAATAAATCCTATCGAATTTAAACTTGGTTAATAGTTGTAGAATATAAACCTAAGCACGTTTGTGAAATTTTGTGAGAATCGTGTCACTAGTAAATTTAAAAAAAATTATTAAAAAATATTATTTATTACACGTCAACCTGAGAACGGAAGGAGATAGCGGCTTGTATTTTTCAGGTTGGGTTGTGCATCTGAATGCAACATTTGAGTTCGTTTATAAGCATAATCGGCCAAACGGTTTTATAGTTATAGCCATCTGAAATTTGGTTGTTTTTTGTTCCTCATTAACTCGAAAAATAAAAAACCGATTGAATTCAAACATGGTTATTAGTTGTAGAATGCCAACGCGAAAATTCTTACAGAATTTCGTGAGGTTGGTATAACTAGAAAATTTCAAAAAAATTATTGATAATAATTGAAAAAAAAATCTATATATCATAAACTATTCGTCCGGCATCTCTGAAATTTTGGAAGAGCCTTCAAAACCTAACTCTACTGCAGAGTTCCAAGTTTGAACACGATCAGATCCATATTAATGGAGAACCGAGCAGCCTTTTGTGAGTTCGGTAGCTGGATGCGAATCGTCGTATGATATGTTGTCTATGGTCGTATTTTTGCGAGAACCTTAAAAAAAATTAATGTCATGATGACATATTTTTGCGCGTATGTTCTTGGGAAAATCGTGTTATTTCATCACAAATCTATGGGAGATGATAGCCCTACATTAGCGGTCAGACCTGGTTTTGAAAGAGATCCTCCTTATGAGGAGGCAACTAAATATTGAAAGGATTTCTATGAACAAGAGTGAATATATTTGAGAAATAGAGAAGGCGATTCTTCTTCAAGAGATCCATGTGCCTTCAGAGGAGTATATTTGTGAGAGGGGACTTTTGAAAGGTTATGTATTATTTTTAATATGATATCTATGAAACTTTGCTGAAGGCTTCAAAACTTAACTTTAAATTAACCACACTTTCTGATCTTGTAAAGTGAGAGGCTCATTTGTGGATATTAAATCTCGTGATGGGTAGAGAGGAATTTTAGGCCAGTTTTTCAATCACTATTGAGAATATATCTTTATGTTTCACCTCATTATCTTTAGATCTATCAATGGATATTTATTGGTTGAGAATAAGAAATTGAATATTACTGGAATTCAATTGAATTTCATTAAATATGTTAGTAACTAAACTTATAATTCTCTTCACTTTGATTATTTGAATATGACCTTAATTCCAGTAATATTCTTCAAGAATAATTATGTATTTTTCTCCTAAAGAAGAATTGAAGGTAGACAATAATATGTTGATTTTTTCATCATTGCTTTCTATCCTTTCTAATTGGTTCAAGTCAGGAGCTTTTGCGCGTATGTTCTATTGTCCATTCTCCTGTATTGGACACTTTTAATCGAATTTACCATGGTGAATTCTATTGTCTATTCTCCTGTATTGGACAGCCTTAATCGAATTCACCATGGTAAATTCGATTAAGAGTGTCCAATACAGGAGAACAGACAATAAAATTCACCATTCCAGACAATAGAGTTCCCAGATTGAAGTCGAGAAAACTTTTATGTTTCAACTATTTTCTTAACTGGAATAAAAGCGAAAGAGAATTTCGCAATCTAAGCGGAATTCATGCGAAATTTTCATTAAGGATCTAATAACTCATCCTTCGAAAAGAGTTCCGTGGATTGATCTTCCCAGGAAAATATGGTTGGTTCTTAATCTTTTGAGAAAGGGTTATGTACGTTGTAATTGTATACATTTCAGATGGAACTCAGTTGAATGCGGGGAAGCAGAGGAAATAATAGATCATTTGGTTAATAATAGTCTCATGAATAAATTTCTGAATGGTTTCAGGGCTATTCGCAAAGTTTAGTAGAACCGGCAGTGAAATGCAGATCAATTTAGTATATAAATATTTCATTTTTAATTCGTTCGTTTTCTTCTATTGTCTTCCCTTCTTCAGGTTGAGTTTCAGGTACCTTGAATAAACTTCTCCGCTTTTGGCGCTCTTGTTCCTAGGAACAGAGGTGAGTTATTGTGACCTACGTTTTGAATTAATTTTTTTATGATGCAGTTATATCATAAGAATCTACTGATATCATTCCCAAATCTGAAATACCAATACTTTCGGAGATATGATTTGTAAAATACCTATTCACAGACGTTTCCCACTTTTATTCGAAGAAAAAATCGATATTGAAGATATATATACCCTACAATATTTAACATTTCAGCTTCGCAACACTAACTGGGAGACAGAATATTTTTGCTGAGGTTTGTTCGCTATGTTCTAGTCATCATTATCGAATTCTATGGTACCACGTTACGCTGACCTCTGCTAACACTTTTTATATTCTTACACATGATATATTGTAATACTCAGAGTTCAAAAGAATATCTATGTATACAGTGTGGAAAAGCCAAATGGAATAAATTCAATATCATTATCCCGAAATACGTCAAACTCAAATTTTAAATTGTCATTCTTCTTCGTAAATATGCGAACCCTACCGTCAACCCCCATCGAAAGACAGCTACAGCCCCCAATTTTTCAAATAGGAAGTGTACGCTTGTGATCCATCGTTTGAAAGGTTCTATATCCAGAAAAAAACTCAAAATAGAAAAAAATAATATCACGTGATTACCGAAATTCATTATAATATTCCCTCGAATATCCCAAATCTTATTACAATAATACAAACTTATTTGCCTCCAAGATGTGACAGAAAGAAAATGAAAAAAAAACCATAACATTGTGTTTTGCAGATGGTACCATGAAAACTAGTTCAAACACTTTCTGTGGCAATGTTAGTTCCTTTAGAACACGTTCGCAAATTGTTTTGTTCTGATAAGTTGTAACTAGTTTATAAAGGTTCTAGTTTGTGTTTGATTTTTATTAACTTCAATTTTGAATAATGGTCCAATCAACGGAACTCAAAAAATAACGATTTTACAAATGATTGGTTACATAGATAACACCCGAACATTAAGAAGTGAGTCGCTTGTATCATGAGAAATTTCCGAATATGCCTTTTATAACCCGAGCAATAATTAGCAGTTTCGTGAGTTTGGGTTTGGGCATGTAAGGCTGAAAAGCAGCTGCTAATACACTGTGTGAGGATGTTAAATTAGATGTGATGCTTGACTTTGAAGAAAATCCACATAAATTGAGTAGATACCCCTCCACAACATTCAACGTCAGCCATACATCTATTTTAAACATATTAAAACAAAATCAAATGCATCCCAATAAAATGATACCTATCCAGGAGCCCTTGGAAGACGATTTTGATAGGAGAACTTATTTTTGTGAACAAATAATGGACAAAAAGATTTATTTTTGAGCAAGAAATGTTCGAAACCATAGTATTTTCCATTGAAAGCTACTTGAATGGCGATAAATATTTAGCACTACTTCAATGGTGCTAAGAGGATGGAGCACCAGCATATTACCAACGCCATATCTGGCAGTATCTCCACGCAATATTTCCAAATCGGTGGAAAGGAAAGCGAGGAACTATCGAATGACCAGCGCGATCCCCTGATCTTAATCCATTAGTTTTTTTTTATGAGGATATATGAAGAGTATTGATTTGAATGACCTAAAATATCGAATAACGCTTGCGATTAGGTCGATCACTCCTGAGATGTCGACTATGGTGAAATAAATTTTTATTTGAGGTTACGATGTTGCCAAGGCGTCCGCGGTGAACACTTCGAACATCTACTTCATTAACATTCACAATTATAATAATATAAGTTTGTAAGCATCGTATCACTAGAAAAAAGAATTTTCTAGTGATATTGATATAATTATAAAAGAGCAAGTTCCTGACTTCACGTCAGTGCTTTTTAAGAATTTTTGCACTAAGTTTTAACTATAACGATGCGTTGTTGAAGTGCAGCAATATTGTTCCATTTTATTGACGGCATAGTTTTAGTTGTCAGCTCTCAAAATGACAGATTCCCAAATAGCGGGTTATTTAAAATGAATACTCTTGTTGGAAAACCCTGTACTACCAGAAGGATATTCGATTAGTTTTCATGTTACTAGTTCACTCTTTCTCTACACTTGTTCTCTGATATACTTGATAATATACCTGATAAAAATATTTCCGAGAATCCCTAAATACACCCTGTTCAATTATAGATTGTAGAATTTCTTAAATTTTCTAGTAGATCTTAATCAAAAAGTTAAAGAAATAATAAATAATTCCACATAGATGGCACATGCTATACATTTTAGGTGATTTCATGAATGAATGGAGTGATCATGATTTATAATCACCCGAACAGTTCTAGGTGGCACCATACGAATACATCATATGTAGGCACAGGTTTGCAGCTGCCGCTTGTGGTTTCTGCCTATCTCATTTATCTTTGTCGTGTCGGAAACGGAAGGCGAGGAAGAACGAAAACATTAATCAAACTCTTGAGGCGCTCAGGACCTTACTCAGTCCCGGTGAGAGATTTCCATACATGATGAAATTGTAAGCGTCTATTAAGATTGTTTGCGTCATTTCTAATTGAAATGTTAGACGGCAAACGCAACGATAAAAATCATAAGGCATAACACAGTGTGCGTCTTCCGTTGTAATTTAGTCTCTTTGTTATAATTATTTCTCAAGTTTTTCTTGTGTTCTTTGTGATGATAATTGTAAGAGGGTTTCGAATAATTATGAACCACTGCCACAGATGGAGAAAATAGACTAAAAAATTGGTTCAAGCCCTGTGGACAGGAACTTTTTGGCGCTCTTGTTCAAACAGATAAATTATACCTCCGAAAGTATTGGATTCTCAGAGTTAGGAATTATATCAATGGATTGTTATGATAGAACTGCATCATGAAAGAAAAAAAGTGCCGTTTAAAATAAATAAAATCCTCATTTGAAAAAAAAGAGAATTATACAACGCCTAAATGCTTCAAAAATTGTCATTAAATTTATTTATCAAGATTAAATGATCCATCTGCAATGATTCAACCTCGTGAAATGGGTTGTTGCAACTTACACTCAGTGCGTAGTTTTCACAACTCGAGATACCTAAGAAAAGTATCATCGAAATGTCTGGAGCAAGGCTGGAGACAATCATAGCAGATTGTCCATTTATTTCTGATATTTGAGTAGGTGAGGCTTACGAACAAATTATTTTTATAGTTCAAAATATATTAATGAGAAACTATCCTCTTTTGATAATTTAAAATTTAATAGTTCATACCACTAACACATTCATTTCTGTATTATGGACCTTAACTCAAGAAAAAATGTTTGATACACAAATGTGGATCCATATTTCAGAATTTTTTTGCTAGCAACATTATGAAAATACTGTTTATAGGAACATGTCTCACAGCTTAAGGAAATAAAAGGTAATATTAACCTCAGTGGTCAACAAACAGTTATTTCTTTCGCTGATTCCATTATATTCTTCTTTCCTATTAAAATGATCCAATTCTGAAACTTCTGAAACATCATCCCCAATATTTATACATACATTATTCAATATGTAATCAGTCAATATTATTTTCGGTTTCAAAACAGTCTTGTATAAATTCAAGAATCGAATACTTGTTTTCCAACAGATAATATTTTCAGACTACGAATTGACAAGTCTCTAATAGCTAGATAAGATAACATTTATGAACAGTGAACGCTGACAGATTCTGTGAATACATAGAACTACGAAGTATTATTGAACTTTTGAAAAATCATATGTCCGAAAGTATTAGCTTGTTAGAGTTGAAAATGAAAACAGTGGATTCTTATGATGAAACTGCATCTTAATCTTTAATTTGAAACTTGTAATGTGAAACAAAATTTTTTTCATTACTCCGAAATCATCATGCCGATTCTACCCAATAACGAACTTAACCGAGATATTTACCACCCAAACCTACTCTGAAAATTTGAAATGCCTAGCTCTATCTGTTCTATTTAAAAGTTTTCAAATTTTTTTTTACACATTACGGCAACCCGATTAATACAAGACTTCGCATGCATATAAAGGTCATTATTCTACAATTAAATGCTAAATTTCAGACAGATCGAGTGATCGGTTTCGGAAATATTCATAACAAATATTTTCAACAAAAATTGCCACAACTCTGAATCCGCTTGGTGGATTTAGCCCGTTAACGAACTCGTCCGACATACTTACGCTCCAAACCTACCCTGCAAATTTAAATCCTCTAACGCCTTTCGTTCGAAAGTTATAGTGTTAACGGAGGGCCGGCCGGCCGGACAGAATCGATTTCGACCACGGATTCTTGATCAGTGAGTCAAACCAAATCGTTTAAGACCATTTTCAGCCAAAAATTCAAAAATTACAGACATTTGGGCAAATTGATAAGCACTCTGTTCCGAGGAACAAGAGCGTCAAAAATTATAATGGACCTGCATAATGTCAGTGATATCTGAAGTAGAGTTTTTGAGATACAGATTTCTTTTTAATAATCTATTCAAAATTTCCTAGCCATACAATCCTGTTAATAAGATCTGATTTAATTATTTGAATAGAATTTCATACAGAACATGTATCTATGTCATATTGATATCAGTTGCCCTACCCTACGATACTACAAACCTATGTGCTGAGTCACTATGTGGATTATTTTGGATATATTTGCAGAATCTCAACTATGCCATAAAAGCGAATTGATAGTGAGCAGTAATCCAATTGTTCAAATTGGTTTACATTTCAAAACCTATTGGAATCTATTCACCAGACTAAAATTCAAAGTTTTCTTAACAACGCAACATACTGGTTCAAAGAATCATTGTCCAATTTGTTAAATTATTATCTGCAGAGGCAATCTATCTAGTTTACAGAATATCAAATTCATGAAAATCGTGAAACAATAATCAGTAATACTGTTCTTTAGAAATTATATCAATTGCATACAGTCGAGCATGTGCAAAAATGTACTTCCATTTCAAATGAAGAAATTCAATTACAATTATTATATTATAGTTCCATTATTGCTTTGATCAATTTGAAAAATCAATGGGAAACTATCACAGAGTTATATAGATACAAAAACTGAAATTTCGTATGATTTCACGGAAAGTCCCATAAGTTATACGGATGGCTATTAGATCAATTGTGGGAACATATGCCCGCATATACATACAGGGTCTTTCACGAGGAACCTCACCCATATTTATACGGGAAACTACTGAACGTATTTTCATGAAATTCAGCACTTATAAGTATTTCACGATGCTGATGAAATCTAAAATATTTTCAAGGCATGAGCACCTCCGGTTTTTCCGGAAATGACGTCAACTTCCGTTTTTCAAATTAGAACACCATTTTTTTATTGCAGAAATAGATTCCTTAGAAAATTTCAAGTTATTTTGATGTAACATTTTTCAGTTTTGGTTGGAAAATTCTCTCTGAGCGGGAAAATTCGATAAAAAAATCGAAAATAGAGCTCCGCTGAAACAAGAATAACTTCGAGGTTTTTGGATGGAAAATTTTCATTTTTGGGATTTTTGAAGATGTAAGATTGATGTATCCATTTTAAAAATCGAAATCGCGATTCATGATACAGGGGGTGAAAAAATCGCTTTCAAAGTTAGGGATGACAAAATCGTGAAAAATCAATTTTTTCAAATTAGAACCCCATTTTTTTATGGCAGATATTGAATCTACGTTAAAAAATAATGTGAGTGTATGCATCACACCCTTGCCCTAAAATGGATATTTTCTGAGTTATTCACAAAAAACTGTTTTTCGTCTTGAATTTTCAGCTATTTCTTTTCCCTTCACGCCAAAAAGATGAAATTTTCAGGAACTGTTATTTGAACCATGCTGTAGATTTTTCACCCCTTCTTGAAACCGACTTCAAGTTACTATTAGGAGAACCATGGCAAACTCTCGCAGTTATAACTAGAGAAGATGCTCAAAGTTTTGCCCGTTAATTTCTAGACATTTATGTATACGTCTCAGGAATAATTCGTGCGTTGCTCTTCTTAGTTCATCTGCAAAAGTGTTTAAAAACCAAATTGAGTTTCAAAACTATGAATCTAAAAATCTAAACAAACCTGAACGCATTTCTGACTCGTTCTATGCAGTCCTCTTTATCAGTCAGGGGAGTTGAGTAGACAATATTTTTTATCCTACCCCAAACATAATAGTCTAAAGGAGTTAGATCGGGAGAACCTGGTGGCCAAAGATGTGGACCATTGTTCGCCAACCATCGATCTTCAAATAGCCTGTAGAGTATATTTGACACATTGAGTGAATTGTGTGGAGGCGCGCCATCTTGTTGATACCATAAGTCATTATGGTTCTGTACTAGCGGCTCAATTATTTGAGTCAATATGTCAGAATATCTATCTCCTAAGGGAGAACATTCTTTAAATAATGCAAACATGTGTAGTGTTCTATCTTACCAGTTAAAGTCCCATCATAAATGTGAACATCGAGAATTGCATTATTTTTGATGGCACAAAAAACATTGAAACTCCAGGTCTCTTGAAAGTTCCATTGTCTGAAGTGGTGGTTGTTCTCTTCATCCCAATAATGACTGTTATGCCTATTGAAAGAACCATTCTTTGTGAATTTAGATTCATCTGTCCAAATTATACAGTCCAAAAAGTTTTCATTCTCTTGAAATCGAATCATCATAGCTTCGCAAAACTCTGTTCTCCTGACGAAATCAGTTTCCTTCAAATGCTGTACCCTATTGAATTTATATGGGTGCATTTTATGTTTTTTTATTATTCTCCAAACACTCGATTGAGATAATCCCAGATCAATCTCGGCATCTTTGAGAGAATTTTGATGATTCACACGAAAATATGCAAGAACTATAATTTCGTTGTTCTCATCTTCTACTACACTTTTATCTCTGTGTATAGTTTTCTTAACGAAAGATCCGACATTTCTCAAGTTTGTCATGGTTCTGTTAATGGTATCTCTCGTTGGTCTGGGTCGGCCAGGAAACCTCTCAATGAACAGTCGAATCGTTCTATCTACAACTTTATTACATTCTCCATGAAGTAGAATGAGATTTAAATAATCTTCATTGGTAAAATTAGGCATAGTGATCGATTTTATAACTTAATACGAATTATCACCAAATTAATAGTAAACACAAAATGCTACTGAATAAAGAGGAATTTGGCAGATGTAATTAATGATATCTATCATTAAAAAAAAGAATGTAAAACATGGTAAGTTTTTGCATATGGTTAATAAGGAATTATTTATTTATCACTGGAGAGAAAACCGATGGCCGATTAGTTGAAATAAAGAGGTTTCCGATACAAATTCGAATCAAAATTCGCCATCTATTTAGGAACAACCTGTAACTTTTTTCTCTTGCATATTAGGGTAGTAAAATCTAAAACATGGTTTAAGTAACAGTTCCTGAAAATTTCATCTTTTTGGCGTGAAGGGAAAAGAAATAGCTGAAAATTCAAGACGAAAAACAGTTTTTTGTGAATAACTCAGAAAATATCCACTTTAGGGCAAGGGTGTGATGCATACACTCACATGGTGTGATGCATACACTCGCATTATTTTTTAACGTAGATTCAATATCTGCCATAAAAAAATGGGGTTCTAATTTGAAAAAATTGATTTTTACGATTTTGTCATTCCTAACTTTGAAAGCGATATTTTCACCCCCTGTATCATGAATCGCGATTTCGATTTTTAAAGTGGATACATCAATCTTACATCTTGAAAAATCCCAAAAATGAAAATTTTCCATCCAAAAACCTCGAAGTTATTCTTGTTTCAGCGGAGCTCTATTTTCGATTTTTTTTTCGAATTTTCCCGCTCAGAGAGAATTTTCCAACCAAAACTGAAAAATGTTACATCAAAATAACTTGAAATTTTCTAAGGAATCTATTTCTGCAATGAAAAAATGGTGTTCTAATTTGAAAAACGGAAGTTGACGTCATTTCCGGACAAACCGGAGGTGCTCATGCCTTGAAAATATTTTAGATTTCATCAGCATCGTGAAGTACTTATAAGTGCTGAATTTCATGAAAATACGTTCAGTAGTTTCCCGTATAAATATGGGTGAGGTTCCTCGTGAAAGACCCTGTATAATATCGGTATAATCTGTATAGGTAATAGGTATATTATATTATAGGTTTATACATAAGTATATATTGTTAATAATTGAAGCCGCAATTGAGATCTACGAGGCACTGCTATGATCTTTCTTGCGTGATGTCGTGATGTATACGAGTCTTTGCTTATACTAGAGTGCCATAATGAAATGGCATTTGTAGAATTGAATTATTAGCATAAAACAAGGAACTGCTTTTTCGAGGCCTTTCTTCAGAAGATATTCGACATAAGAAAGGAAATAAAATCGAAACATTAATAACTGTTATTAAAATTTCAGACATCAGACTCCAAAAGATTACTTGCGAATCACCGCAGAGTGGAAAAGAAAATAGGCAGGGATCTATAGTTTCGAGTAATCGAGTAAGGATCTTGATGGGTTGAACGCCAGGAGCCACTTATGTTAACTTAGTACTCGGTTAATAAATAAATAACTAAATCAACAATAAATTACAATAAATGTTCAAAAATAAGCCCTCCAGTGTTGTTGCGTAAACGTGCGAAAAATCAACAGTACCTATTCTGGGTATGAAGTACTGCATTTGCAATTCTTTAATCTTATTATTGGCATTATTCTCGAACGCTCTAAATTTGGTCTCCAATTTAGATAATAGTTATTACTTTTTTAGTTATTTGATTTCATTGAATATCACCCAAACGAATTTTTCTTTGTTTTATGTTTATAATTCAATTCTACATATTATGAGGTTATATTTTGGCACTCCCAAATGAAGACCAAAATGATATGAAATTCAACCTAAAGTAGACAACCCAACAGTAATAAATCACATCAAAAGACCAGACAAGATCGTGATAAGAAGACTCAGATTTGGCCACACGAGACTGACCCACGGACCCCTGATTTCATCCCAGATACCTCCAAGTTGTGAGTACTGCAGTACACGCTTGACCGTACCGCACATTATGTTACAGTGCCCTCGATACAGAGAAGCACGACACAAGTATGGTCTGAAGGAGAACCTCAGGGATAATCTAAACTCGCAAGAACAAGTCACTACAACGCTCGATTTTCTGAGAGAAACCCACTTTATCAGCCTTTTATGATGAGAAGTAGCTTCTGAAAATTTAATCTATTTTTACCCTTTGTACTGATCCTGTAATCGAGCCAACTCTTACTAATGCATATGTAATATAATACAGGGTGGTCCAGATCTTAACCAAGAAATTTTAACAACGTATTCTACGGCAAAAATAAGCCCTAGTTTGTCATATAAACATATGTCGAGAAATGCTTCCTCTTTGAGATACAGGGTGTTAAAATTATTAGAAAAAAAAATGTTTTTTTTTTCTTTTACTTTGAACATCTTCTTTGAATTCGTATTTGAGTGTGGCTGTTAACGCTTATTCTTTTGGAATAACGGTTTCATTTATAAAGATAGTCTTATTAATATTATGTACCATATCAAATTTCAGCGATTTATTCCTCATGCATGAGAATGTGTTTAATTTTTTTACTCGGAAATGGTGTCTCGTACGTCAAAGAATCAAGAGAATGAATTCGCTTCAAATTAAATAAGGATTTCCACAGTAATTTTTATTGTCGGAAAAACCAGTGGGGTATCATTTTTTTTGTCTAAAAATATTCAGTCTCGATGCAGTACGGACGCTACTGGTAGAATGAAAAAAAAATAAGTTTATTCAAAAAGTGCTCCTTGATCCTTAAAACCGATGTCCCAAATTTCATAGAAATATTTCAAGAAGTGTAAAAGTTTTAATAAAAAACATTTTTTTTCTATAAATTTAACACCCTGTATCTCGGAGAGGAAGCATTTCTCGACATATGTTTGTATGACAAACTAGGGCTTATTTTCGACGTAGAATATGTGGTTAAAATTTCTTGGTTAAGATCTGGACCACCCTGTATAATGGATTGTTAACTGTTATTCGAGGCAATGGCCTTTGATGCCGAGACACGTTAATTAAAATATATAAATAAAAATTTTGGCACTCCCGTTACCGAATGGTATACTGTACCATCATTTATGCGATGCAAATTATGTTTAGTAACAGTGTTCAATCTGATATAGAACCTCACTTCGGATAAAATCAACAATAGAAGGTCCCACTATTTTTTTCAGAAACCCCTAAGAAGAAATGAATAACTGCAACAGATTAGTTTAGAAAAAAAATTGCTGTGACACTTCAGATGACTTGACTTTTAATACCCTTAAATTCATATTACTCTGTGATTTGGCGAAATTTCATCATCAACTATCAATTTTTTTCAGGCTGTAGTGATTTATACGAAGACGATGAGGAGGATGATATGTCGCCTCCAAGAAAAAAGACGGTTATCCAAGAACAGTGGGAAAAGAACCAAGGTTTTGAACTCACGAGTGTTGAGCAGGAGACTTATGAAAAATATTTCTATGGAACAGAGCACTGGAATTATTTCACTAATGATGAAGATCTAGGACCTGTCGTATTATCAATAAAACAAGAGACGTTGAATTCAAGAGACCAATTCAGGTGAATATTTTACTTATATTCATGTGCAGGGTGAGTCTTTTAAGTTGTACATCAATTTTAAACATAGATTCCTCTCATAAAATGAAACGCTTTTTCGCACGCTTGTTCACTCGAACAGAGTGCCTATCAATTTTTTAAAATTTCTGTAATTTTCGAATATTTTCTCGAGAATGGCCTCAAAGGATTACTTCCGAACCCCTGATGAAGAATCTGAGGTCAATGAACCCAATGAGTAGGGAACTGAATGGGCAAAATCCGCCAAGTTGGTTAGGAGTTATAGCCATCTGAAATTTCAGGTAATCATTAAAGGATACTGTGGGAGGTATCCCACTATGAAAAATATCTATAAAATTATAAAGATATTATTTCATAGATATTTTTCACAGTTTCAGAAAACCCAGAAAGCAACCATTTATTATCTGACATTTTTTTTTTTCCAATAACTCGAAAAATACTGATCTGATCGAAATAAAGCTCGGGATTAGTTGAAATACCACCACGGCGAAAATATCGCATAAGTAGAAAATAATATATTTTAATGGGTTCAAGCCCTGTGGACAGGAGCTTTCCTGCGCTCTAGTTCAAACAGACAAATTATATCTCCGAAAGTATTGGTTTCTCAGGGTTGGGAATGTATTCTTATGATAGAACTGCATCATAAAGGAAGTTCAATTCAAATGATAGTTTATTTATCAAGATTAAATGAGCAATCATGATAATGAGAACTGTACCATGGAAGAAATCAAATTAAATCTGGCCAATTTTGCCCAATAACGAACATAACCGAGATATTCATCTCCCTAACCTACTCTGAAAATTTCAACTACCTACCTCATTCCGTTCGAGAGTTATATCTATGTCTATGGATGAAAAGCAGTCTCACTACTTTCAAATCTCTAACTTCATGTTCCGTTCCGAAATGTAAGACTTTTCTGAGAAAAACTAATTTCGGAGCAAACAACTGAGATTTTTCTCACTTCGCTCACAATTCTTCGATTGATTAGATAATGACATGTCTCAGGAATATAAGTTGACATTATGACAATTCATACATAGAATAATTATATCATTGTGTGACAACGTTGAAATACGATTTATTATTGAAATTTTGAATACTCCGAAACCATCTGTCCGATTTTGCCCAATAACGAACTTAGCCGAGATATTTATCTCCTGAACCTACTCTGAAAATTTCAACTGTCTAGCTCATTCCGTTCGAGAGTTATCGTGCCTACGGCCGGCCGGACCGGACGGCCGGACCGGCCGGACAGAATGATTTTCGACCACTGATTCTTGATCAGTGAGTCGAACCAAATCGTTTAAGACCATTTTCATCGAAAAATTCGAAAATTACAGACATTTGGGCAAATTGATAAGCACTCAGTTCCGAGGAACTAGAGCGCCAAAAATATTCTCAGAAACCATTTGTCAGATATCGTTGGGAATTCGCGACAGCTTTCAAAACCTAATTTTACGGGTTGCAAAGTTCTAGTTTCAAACCCAAACGGATTTACACCCACATAGAAAAAAACGCAACAAGTTAATATTTGGTAAAATTTGAGGTCTCATAGTTCTTCATTTTTAGTTTTATTTTCAATTTTTTTTTTAGCTAACGTTATTTAGATGCATTTATATGGATATTTGAAACTATTCGTTGCACAGAGATAATCAAATAGGGTATATTAGACGTATTTTAATTTATTTAAACAGATATTTTCAGATCATTGAAGTCAGAGATATTGGAGTCGATTTTTTTGCTCTCTACTGAATGTTTTATTTGTAATTGATTTTAAATCGATATCTTAATGCAATACTTGCTCATAATGCGTTAAACATGTCATACAACAAAAAGTGTAGTGGACAAGAGTGTAGTTACTTTTGTAGCATACTGGATGTAGTCTAATGAATTGGAATATTTATTTATGTACCAAGGACGAAAAGCTGTCTATTATAGTCGAGTCTGCAAATTGCTATCCCCGGCGGTGCCGATGATAGCAAGCAGGCGAGACAATAGACAGTTTTTCGCCGAGGTGCATTTAACATTTTTTCGTCGACCTCCACATATTTCTATGAATTTCGGGCCCCTTAAATAATTTCACAATAGCAAATGACACATACACTTATGTTTGTATTGAACCGTATCCATAGTGACCACAGCACTCAAAGTTATTCTTACAGACACTTATGTTTGTATTGAATCGTATCATGTCGTATTCATAGTGACCGCAGCGGACGAGAAAGTAATTTTGCGGACGAGAACATACTTTTTCCTTGACCTCTTTGGAAAGTGACATTCTACGTACTAATTTGCGACCGTAGATTCGACTATTATTGAAAGAGAACGAGAAAGTACTTTCTCGTCCGCAAAAATACTTTCTCGTCCGCAAAAATACTGTCAGTGCTGTGGTTACTATGGATACGGATCAATACAAACATAAGTGTATGTATCATTTGCTATTGTGAAATTATTTAAGAGGTCAGAAATTCATTAAAATATGTGAAGGTCGACGAAAAAATGTATTATGCACCTAAGCGAAGCACTGTCTCGCCTGCTTGCTATCCTCGGTCCCACCTTGGATAGCAATTCGCAGACTCGACTATAATAGACAGGTTTTCGTCCTTGATACATAAATAACTATTTCCCATGAATTATAACACTATATACCCTATTTTACGCACTTCGATACAGTATAGCCATTGGATTACAATTCCAAATCAATTTCACAAATAAATTCTTCCTATTGAGAACAGAAAAATTTAATTCTGATCTGAAAATATCTGTCTCAATTAACGAAATACGTCCAATATGCCTTATTTCATACTCTTCGGCTAACGAATGGATTTAAATATCGATATAAATGCGTCTAAATGTGCATTCCGAAATGTGAGCGAAGTGAGAAAAATCTCAGAAGCTTGTTCCGAAATTGTTTTCTCTTACCAACTTCTCGGAAGATTCTTATATTTCGGTACATAACACGAAGTAAGAGATCTGAGTGAAGTGAGACTGCCTTGCATCAGGCTTACTCGTCGTTCGATGATCTATCAGAAAGAGAGTCAGTTGTTAAAAGAATATCTTGAAAAATATATGTCGTTGCTGGATCCATCACCACGCAAAGACTTTTGACAAAACAATGACATGTAACCTCAAAATGTAGTGAACAGAATGTAAGATGAACGTGTTCCTTTTCATAAGTGAGCGCTGAATTGAGTACACAATTTTTCACTTCCTGAGGTTTCTCATATTTCGGAATACACATTAATAACTTTTTTCCAACCTCCTCTGAAACTGACATTTGAGAATATTCTGAATTAGATTTTTCGGTAAATATTGTTATAATCCTTAAAGATTATAAGATACTCACACTTTATCAGTGGTTGTTATTCAATATTTTATTTGTAGGTATTAAATATCGATTTAAAAACGTATTTTGACCAAGTTGCTCTTCCCTCGTAAAAATGTCCGCAGACAGGCATGCCATTTCCAATTATATCATCATAAAATTCATTCGACTTCACGTCAAATATCAAAAACCGTCGACAACTTTGTTGTTCGAGTGTAATAAAGTGGACAAGAACACTAAAACATCTCCACCATTTAAATATTTTACGAATATCTCCAAGAATATAGATCCGTACGAGCTTAAATCTAGAACTATTCTGTAAAAATAGGTTTTGAAAGTTTTTTGGCGCTCTTGTTCCTCGGCACAGATTGCTTATCAATTAGCCTAAATGTCTGTAATTTTCGAATATTGGCTGAAAATCGCTGAAAATGGTCTTAAACGATTCGGTTCGACTCACTGATCAAGAATCCGTGGTCGAAACTGATTCTGTCCGGCCGGCCAGCCGTTGACACGATAACTCTTGAACGGAATGAGCTAGACAGTTGATATTTTCAGAGTAGGATTGGGAGATAAATATCTCGCTTAAGTTCGTTATTAGGAAAAATTGACCTGATGGTTTCGGAGTAATGAAAAAAAAAATTTTTTACATAACATATTTCGAATTCAATTTTTTTTTAGATGCAGTTTCATCATAAGAATCCATTGATATAATTTTCAACTCTAAGAAGCTAATACTTTCGGAGATGTAATTCTTCAAAATTTCAATAATACATCGTACTTCTATATGTTATCACAGAATGCGAGTTCTATCTGTCTGTATTCTATCTGTGTTCACTGTTCATACATATAATCTTATCTACCTATGACAGATATGTCAAATATATTTCTGTTCTAACAAAGTATATGATTGAATGCAAAATGAGTAATTGTAGGATATTATGAATACCCTGGCCCTATATGCCCATGGATGATCTATATTATGATGGTAATATATAATTTGGTAATTTTATCAAATTCAGTTCAGAATATCTTCAGTGAAAACAAAACTGGAATATAGGCTAAGTTTCAATTCATATGATATAATTTTCATAGGAGACTTGAGGAATGATTATCTCGGATAAGTTCGTTATTTAATTTTAATTTAGTTTATTTTATGATGCAGTTCTATTACAAGAATCCGCTGATATAATTCCCAACACTGAGAAACCAATAATTTCGGAGATGAATTTTCAAAGTTTGAACAAGAGCGCCAAAGCTCCTGTCCACAGAGCTTTCCCACTTTTTTTCCTAGTAATACGACCCTCGCGAAATTCTGCAAATCCTACAACTAATTATCAAATTCAATTAGTCGGATCTCTATATGCGGAAACACCAACAAATTTTCACATGGGTAGAACTCAGCAACAGTTTGGCCGATTATTCCCATTAAGTTTCTCTCCGAGCGAATGCTATTGAGGCAGAGGATGGCTGGCCGGACAGAATTGAATATGACCATGAATTCGTCACCAGCAGGTTAAACCTGATTGAAAGGCTTGTGCAGAATTTCAGTGATGTCTGACGGATAGTTTCTGAGATACAGAATTCTTTTAAATATATTTTTTTTTTATTTTCCAGTCATATTCTCCTCACGGTATTTCTTATAAGTCTTCTTTTCTGTTTTTCCAGCCAACTACCGAGCTTCAAATTGGTGAAATCAGTATTTTTCAAAAAAAAACCGGCGTAATTTGACTCCAAACACACACTGCAATTTTCAACTATCTAACTCATTGCACTCCATAGTAATCGCGCTGACGGCCGGACAGAAAGGAACCATTTACTAATGAATATACCTCCCAAAGTATACTTCAATGATTACAGTACATTCTTGGCCAAAAATTCGAAAATTATATTTGGGTAAATTGATAGGCGTTGTGTTCAGTTGAACAAGCATGTCAAAAAGGATTGTATTTGATGAAAACAACCCATGGTTAAAATGAATACACAACTTAAAGACTCGCCCTCTGTATAATACGTATGAATTAATTGCATACCCTGCTACCCTGCTAGAAGATTCGAGTGGATATATGTATTAGTCTAGAGAACAAGTGCTTTTTGGGTCAAAATTTTTGCGTATTCTCCGAAAATTATGATTTAGGTGTCATTCGATTTGGAATGGCATGTAGATAGTTTTCGAGAAAATGCAATGCCGCTTGCAAAAATTGCAATACTTATAAACTATTAAGTGAATACAAAAGAAGGGGTTTGGTTTTTCGTCAATATCTTGAAAACTATCTGAGATGATTCAAATTTGATGAAAGATTCAAGAAGAGGAGGAAATTTCCTAAAACCAGCCCCCGGAACTAGGACCAATATTTTTACTCCGGCTTGCGTAAGACTGGCCCCCTTCGGACCTTTCATGAATAAATATTATTTAAACTGGGTAAATATGAAAATAAAAAATTGAAAAAAACGATGCGTCTGCAGGATATATCAATGAACAATAATCCGTGGTCCAAATATGTTTATCGGGACTTTTCAATTAGTTATCCTTTAGTTAACTGACAATTTTTTGTAGCACAAACATTGGAAGTGCACTAATTGTTAAACAGTTAATCTGAGAATTTTATTTTTCGTGGAGCTAATTTTCAAAGGAATTGGAATAGACTGCCCTTGGAAAATTTGAAAAATTGTTAATTTTCATTTTGTTATGAAAAATTTACTCAACTGGAAAATTATTAAGTTTCAATCGAAGTTTCAATTTATAATATTGCTATTGATCTGTTTTCTTATGATCAGAAACTACTTAAAAATGATTTTGAATAATTATTATTTCCTATTGGTTAAAACATTGTTATAAACTAATGCGTTGTTTATGAGATTATTAAAAATTTTCCTTTGAAAACAATTCAAGCTTCAGAATTTTTAACTCAAGTAAATTGTTAATAGCAAAACGAAAATTAACAATTTTTTAAATTTTCCAACGGGAATCTATTCCAAGAGCTTTGAAACATAGCTTCACGAAACGAAAAAATTCTCAGATTAATAGTTTAACAATTATTGCACTTGCAATGTTAATGTTCGTGCAACAAAAATTGTTTGTTAACTAATGGATAACTAATTGAAAAGTCCCGATAAACATTTTTGGACCACGGATTATTGTTCATTGATCAATCCTGCAGGCACCTGATTTTTTTCAATTTTTATTTTCATATTTAATCAGTAAATAAGTTATTATTCAAGAAAGGTCCGAAGGGGGCGAGTCTTACGCAAGCAGGAGTACCCGTTTTCTGGAGTATTTTGAACCCTCTGGGTAAATTATAAATATTGATCCTAGTACCGAGAGTTGGGACTTTTTTTTAGGAAATTTCCTCATCATTTTGAATCTTTTTTCAGATTTGAATCGTCTCAGATAGTTTTTAAGATATTGGTGAAAAACCAAAACCCCCATCAATTTTCGCGAGCGACCTTAGCATTTTCTAAAAAACTATCTACATGCCAGTCCGAATCGAATGACACCTCAATCATAATTTTCGGAGAATAAGCAAACATTTTTACCTAAAAAGCACTTGTTGACTAGCGTATTGCACTGCCAATAAAGTTAATTAATTTTCTTGAAATTACATTGATGAAATTTCACGGCAATTAAATCATTCACTACAATTATTGTTGAGCAATGAAGAGTCTAATTGGGAAACACTGGGAGAATTTCAGTGGAAAGATATATGTTTTCAGAATCAATATTTCTTTGAAAAGTGGACTGTTTGTTGAAAACCCTTATAACTTATAATCACTCTGAGCAGTCAATACAAAAGGTAGAAAGAATATTACAATTTGCTTCGTTAGAGCCATTAAAGTGAAACTAGAGGGTCACTCCATTAATTTTATTCAGCATCCTGCTGTCTTCTGTGGAATTTATGTTTCGACTTTTTGTCTAGGATATTGGTGAGGGCGATCAGTTACACAGTACATGGATTAATACCAGCCAGCTGTGTGTTCGCTGATCGATATAACAGGGAGGAAGTAGTTCGGTCATTAGGAAAAGAAGTGAACATTAATCCACCCTTAACATTGGGACAGCTTCCCGATACTCCCGAGGAATTACTCAAATTGGATCAAGTAAGTGAATCCAAAGAAATATTTTCGTGTCTTCTCGACAAATTACACATTCTTGAAGAGCGTATGTTTTCGTTATAGTCCGGGAGGTAGCGTTGCGATGTTGCAAATACATAAATGATAGTATGCCGGCTGATGTTGACATCGACAGTTGATCTTATCTGACTAATAAGCGAACCGGATGTCAGCTGTCCAGTGTCCAGGTAGCGGTGGGTGTGGCTGTGGGAAAGTGCGAAACTGAAAAAAAATTAAGTAAAAGTATGTCGGCTGAAACTTTTTGCGCGTATGTTCTGGGGAACATCGCGTTATAGTTTTGCCCAAATGTCTGTAACTTTCGAATTTTTTGACGAAATTGGTCTCAAACGATTTAGTTCGACTCCCCGATGAAGAATTCGAGGTCAATATCGATTCTGTTCGTCCGGCCGTCCGGCCGTCCGTTGCCACGATAATTTGAGAACGAAAAGAGCTAGCAACTTGAAATTTTCAGGGTGGGTGGCGCATCGCAATACGACGGACAAGTTCGTTAATGGGCATAATCGGCCCAGTGGTTTTCGAGTAATAATTTTGTTTTCAACCAATATAAATCTGATCGAATTGAAACTTGGTGAGTAGTTGTAGAATATGAACCTAAGCACGTTTGTGAAATTTTGGGCGAATCGTATGGCTAGAAAATTTTAAAAAAATTATTAAAAAATATTTTTTTTGTCACGATAACCTGAGAACGGAAAAAGATAGCGGCTTGAAAATTTCAGGTTATGTTGTTCATATGAATGCCACATTTGAGTTTGTTTATGAGCATAATCGACCAAACGGTTTCAGAGTTATAGCCATCTGAAATTTGGTGGTTTTTTGTTCCTCATTAACTCGAAAAATACTGAACCGATTGAATTCAAACATGGTTATTAGTTGTAGAATGCCAACGCGAAAATGTTTGCAAAATTTGGTGAGGATAGCATTTGTAGAAAATTTTTAATAAATCATTGAAAATAAAAAAAAAAATTCTATATATCAGTAACTATACGTTTGAAATTGCTGAAATTTTGCAAGAGCGTTCATTACCTAACTCTACTGCCAAGTTTCAAGTTTTAACACGATCGGTTGAATATTGTTGGAGATTCGAGCATTCTTGTGTGAGTTCAGTAGATGGGTGACCGTTGCCTCGATAACATTCGAACCAAAGGAGATAGGGATAATTTTCAGGGTAGGTTGCGTATCCGAAAGGGAGAGTTGAGTTCGTTTTTGGGCATAATCGGTTTAATGGTTTCCGAGTTATATCCACCTGGAAAATTGTTTCCTTGATAACTCAAAAAATAAATATTCGATTGAATTGAAGCTTGGTAACTAGTAGTAGAAAATCAACACAACGACGTGTTTAAAATTCTGTAAGAACCGTACTCCTAGAAAATTTGAAAAAAATGAAGAAAAAAAAAATTTTAAGAACCGCGCCTCCAGAAAATTAAAAAAAAATCACGAAAAAAAAATTCGTTCAAGCACTGACGTGAAGTCAGAAGCTTTTGCGCGTATGTTCTATTGTCCATTCTTCTGTATTGGACACCCTTAATCGAATTAACCATGGTTAATTATGTCGTCCATTCTCCTGTATTGGACACTTAATTCGAATTTACCATGGTAAATTCGATTAAGGGTGTCCAATACAGAAGAATGGACAATAGAACATACGCGCAAAAGCTTCTGACTTCACTTCAGTGCTTGAACCAATTTTTTCATATATGGCTGTCATCAATCTGAGCTGAAGCATAAACTGGTAAAAAAAATGCGTAATAGTTATTTATGTACCAAGGACGAAAAACTGTCTATTAAAGTCGAGTCTGCAAATTGCTATCCCGCCACGGATAGCAATTTGCAGACGAGACAATAGACAGTTTTTAGCCGAGGTGCATATTACATTTTTTCGTCGACCTCCGCATATTTTTAACATACACTTATGTTTGTATTGAACCGTATCATGCCGTATTCACAGTGACCACATCGGACGAGAAAGTAATTTTGCGGACGAGAAAGTACTTTCTCCTCTGCAAAGTACTTGCCCTCAATAATAGTCGATTTTACAGCCGCAAATTGGTACGTAAAATGTCACTTTTCATAGAGGTCGACGAAAAATAAATTTATAGTACGCCGGATGAAATTTAACTAGGTTATGCTTAAATATTTGAAAGTAAGAAAACAATAATCAGCTGTGTGAGTAGCGGTCATAGACATAGAATAACATGGACTGGTTGTGAGAAAGAGGCGATTGATTTCAGCACTGAAAAAGGACAGACCAAGTAAAGGCAAAACTTTGACACATATAGAGGTATATTATGTAGTGCCACCATATGGCCTGAACTATTAAATGAGGGTTTTATTTGATTCAGGTTTCAAAATTGATAAATTCCTTAAACTAATGATGCTCAATAAAATTTATGAATATATAATGAGATTTGTTTGATAGAATGTTCTTTTTTTCTCCGGGAACTAATGCAGAAATATTTGTTTCCTCAAACATTGTGAATATAAATCTCCCCACGAAGCAGCTGACGATTTTTTTCAGCAAAGATTGATGTCAGCTATTTATGAAAAATAGGTTCAAGCCCTGTGGACCGGAGTTTTGACGCTCTTGTTCAAACTTTGACAAATCATATCTCCGAAATTATTGGTCTCATCATGAAAGAAATTCAATTCAAACAGACGGATTCACCCCAATAACGAACTTATCCGAGATAATCATTCCTCAAATCTACTCTGAAAATTATATTATATCAATTAAAACTTAGACAATATTGCAGCTTTGTTTTTACTGAAGATATTCTGAACCCAATTCGATTATGTATCTTACCAAAGAATATATTTGCATCATCATATGGATTATCCACGGGCATTATATTATCACCTTAAAAGTATAATATCATATCATCCTCATCATTCCACAATAGCGGAGGTTATTTCATTGTTCATTTTGCATTCAATAATACTTTGTTTCAAAACACTGTATTTTATATCAAGAATAACGAACCAGAAATAATTTTGACATTTATCTCTCATAGGAAAATAAGATGGCATGTAGGAACACAGATCATATAATAATTCATAGATAGAATAATTAAGTACAGCATTCTGTGAAAACATAGAAGTACAATTCATTATTGAAATTTCGTAGAATCATATCTCCGACTGTGTTAGCCTGTTTGAGTTGAAAATGATATCAATGGATTTTTATGGTGAGAGTGCATCTTAAAATAAATGGAATTTGATTTTTGTAACGTAAAAAAAAAATATTTTTCGTTACTCCGCAACCATCAATCCGATTTTGCCCAATAAAGAACTCAACTGAGATATTTATCTCCCAAACCTACTCTGAAAATTTCAACTGCCTAGCTCATTCTGTTCGAGAGTTATTGTAGAAACAAAATTTTAAAATTTTGAATTTTTTTCAACTGTTTACCGCAACCCGATCAATACAAAGCTTTGCATGTATATAAAAGTCATTATTATACAATATGGTGTCAAATTCCAGACAGATCGATTGATCGGTTTCCGAAATATTCATAAAAAATGTTTTTACTAAAAACGGCCATAACTCCGTAACCGCTCCGTGGATTCCTCCCGTTAACAAACTCGTCCGAGATATTTACACTCCAAACCAACCCTGCAAATTTCAATCCTCTAACTCCTTTCGTTCGAGAGTTATCGTGTTGACGGCCGGCCGCCCAACCGGACGGCCGGACAGAATCAATGTCGACCACGGATTCTTGGTCAGTGAGTCGAGCCAAATCGTTTAAGACGATTTTCAGCCAATACTTCGAAAATTACAGAGATTTGAGCAAATTGATAAGCACTCTGTTCAGAGGAACAAGAAGAGCGCCAACAAGTTTCTGCCGGAATTCTTCTACTTTATTTAATATTTTTACCACTTCCGTAACCCTGTAAACCAAAATCCACCTCAGGTGCGTCAGCTCACGCTTGGTTCACTCATTAGTCATTCGAGATCTATTGAAAATAATGGCAATCGATCGGCGTAAAATCACTAACTAAAATGCAACGCTACCTCCCGGAATATTACTTCGAGTGAATTTCTAGATAATATTCAATTTGCTGAGGAATAATCTATATTTATAAAGGAAGTCCAGGCTGACTGATGAGCAGCCCACAGCCCTGACTGCTTGATCGATTTGACTGAAATTTGGAAATCTTTCCGGTCCGGACTATTACATATATAGACGTACTACGAACGGATTCGCACAAATTGCTCTTTAAAAGGAAGAAATTAACTATTTAATACAGTCCAGGTTTTTGACAATAACTCTAATTCAAGTCAAAATATTAAAAATGCACAGTTTGCATTGGATTTTCTTGGAATGCATTCTTCATGAATTCTACTCTCCCGCATAAAATAATCAGCACCGAAGTATTAATCATAGTTACAAGTTTTGATATAAAATGGAAAATTTACGTTCGAGTCAGACTGGAATTTTCAACTATAAATTGAAGAACTGAAAACAGAATTCCTTGTTCATGGGTAACTTTAATAACTGCGCACTCCAGGCTTCCATGATAATATAAATAAAGTCGTACTTCACAAGCTATTATTCGCTGAAATGGGCTTTCAAGGATAGTGAGGTGGATATTTCCTCAGATAGTAATTTGATGGAAGAAATAAAGTATCATATTCTTCAAAATTTTGTTGATCATGATAGAACGTGTTTAAACCTACAAAAAAATATCTGGAGGAAAGCTAAGATCTGGATACTTCCAATTTCACTCCGTCTTATTATGAATGTTTTGTGCGGCCTGCTTCCGGTATATAGGGACGTATGATATCCCTTCCCAACTAGAATAAAGGACCAGGTAATGAATATTGCTGTCTCTTCCACTATATGTGGCTAGAACCAGTGTAACCGAGAGGGACAGCGTGCCTCCTCAATTGAAAATTAAGTTTTTCGTCTCCATTTCACTCATTTTTATATGCAGTTGATTTTTTTCTGAAAAGAGATTCCTCGATAAGAATGTTCATACTTTCAGATGAATTATTTGAACTTTGTTTATTATATTTCAAAACTTCACAAAAAATCTGATATATGAGCAAGGTGCATAAAATACATGTATATATATATATATATTCTCATGATGGAGAACTTTATAAGTATTAGCAGAGGTTAGTGTAACGGGGTACCATACAATTTGACGCATAATACAAGAGCTTAGGGAAAAATCTCAGTAAAAAATGGGTTCAAGCCCTGTGGACAGGAGCTTTCTGGCGCTCTAGTTCAAACAGACAAATTATATCTCTGAAAGTATTGGTTTCACAGAGTTGGGAATTATATCAATGTAATCTTATGATAGAACTGCTTCCTAAAGGAAATTCAATTCAAATAATAGTTCATTTATCAAGATTAAATGAGCAATCTAAGAATGAGAACTGCACCATGGAAGAAATCAAATTAAAATAGCTGAAATGAATTTGACTCTCGCTTATAAAACAGGATGAAATGTACGATTATGAACACAGATCATATAATAAAGCTTAGATAGAATAATTATATCATTCTGTGAAAACGTAGCAATACGATTTATTATTGAAATTTTGAAAAATCATATCTCCGAAAGTATTAGCTTGTTAGAGTTAAATATTGATACCATTGGATTTTTATGGTAAAACTGCTTATTGAAAAAAATTTAATTTGGAATTTTTTGTGTAAAAAAAAATTTTTTTTTCGTTACTCCGAAACCATCTGGCCTATTTTGCCCACTAACGAACTTAACCGAGATATTCATATCCCTAACCTACTCTGAAAATTTCTACTGCCTAGCTCATTCCGTTCGAGAGTTATTGTAGAAATTTTTTTTTTTAATTTTGAAATTTTTTTTTTACACTTTGCGGTAACCTGTTCAATACAAAACTTCACATGCGTATGAAAGTCATGATTCTACAATTTGATGCTAAATTTCAGTTAGATCGAGTGATCGGTTCCGGAAATATTCATAAAAAATGTGTTTTACTAAAATCGGCCATAACTCTGAAACCGCTTGATGGATTTCGCCCATTAACTAACTTGTCCGAGATATTTACGCTCCAAACCCACCTTGTAAATCCTCGAACTCCTTTCGTTCGAGAGTTATCGTGCCTACGGCCGGCCGGCCAGACCGGCCAGACAGAATCGATTTCGACCTTGGATTCTTGATCAGTGAGTTGAACCAAATCGTTTGAGACCATTGTCAGCCAAAAATTCGAAAATTACAGACATTTGGGCAAACTGATAAGCACTCAGTTCCGAGGAACTAGAGCGCCAAAAACACTGTCTCCCCGTGAGTGTTATGATTTGTAAATATTGAATTTGTTTACAAAATTTGCTGAAATTCAAAACATTGATGGGCATTTCTTTCTTGAATATGGATTCCTTCATCAAAAAACGGAGGGATCCATTAAAGGACGGGAGAAGAACGAAGAAATTGAAGATAATACATAACCTTTTAAAAGTTCCCCTCTCACAAATATACTCTCTGTAACTATGGATCTCTTGAAGAAGAATCACCTCCGCTAATGTTCAAAGGTATTAACTTTCAGAAATCCCTTCAATATTTGAAATCAAAAAGGAAAATGTCGTTGCTCATAAAGCCAGGAGGGTTATTTTCAAAACCAGGTTTGACCATACAAGCGATGATTATTCAGAACTTCAGATGTTCGAAAACTGCTTATCACTAGAAAAAAAAATATTGAAGAATATTATTTATCACACGATAAATTGAAAACTGAAAGAGATAGGGACTTGCAATTCTTTTGGGGCGGGTTGCACTTCCAAATGCTACATTTGAGATTGATAATAGGCATAATCGGCCAAACGGTTTTGGAGTTATAACCAAATGAAATTTGTTCGTTATTTCCTCAATATCTCGAAAATGACGAATCCGATCCAATTCAAACATGGCAATTAGTTGTAGAATGCCGACGCGAAAATTCTTTCAAAATTTGGTGAGGATCGTAAATCTAGAACACGTTGAAAATATCGTTGAAAAAAAATCTATATATCAAAAACTATCCATCCGAAATCGAAATATATATTGTTGAAGATCCAAGTAGCCTTGGGTGAGTTCCGTAGCTGGATGGATGACCGTTGCCTCGATAACTTTCGAACGAAAAGAGACAGGGACTGGCAATTTTCAGGGTAGGTTCGGCATCCGAATGGGAGAACAACGTTCATAAATTAAGATCCAATCGAATTTTAGCTTGGTGACAGAAAGAGAAAGCGCATCCAAATTCAACATCGCTAATTGGCATAATCAGCCAAATTGTTTTGGAGTTACACTCATCTGAAATCTTGTTCTTATTTTCTCTATAACTTAAAATATATTAATCGGATCCAACTAAAACTCAGTAATTACCTGTAGAATACCGACCCACTAATTTTCGCGGAATTTCGCGAAAATTGAATACTGGAGTTACGTGAGGCGTAAGTTCTCTCCTATTTCAATTCCAATAGAAAATATATGCCAGAATTGAACATTCTGTGATCATAGATTCTCTCGTACCTGAAGTATATCTTTAAAATGGTACGAAATGTATTAATATATATAATAAAAGCTGAGAAAACTGTGTATATCAATTCTTCATTCGATTAAGAGTGTCCAATAGAAGTGAGCAGACAATTTTGAACATGCACCTGACTTCACGTCAGTGTTGGAAACAATTTTTATTCTCTACAATAACTGCATATTTCGTCACTAATGCAATGAGCATAATCTCTTCACTATTCTAGAAATTCGGTTCTCGATTATTGATTGTATTGATTTTAGATTCTATTTCTGGAAGAATAAATAATCCACAGTTATTCAGGCTTATTATTTCCCTGAATGGATACATATTATTTTATACAGGGTGTCCCGGGAATAATGCGACAAACGGATACCATGAATTAATGTCATCCAGCTGGACTCACATCAAGAGGTTTTATTCGCCTAAGTGCCTTCGTTTGGGATATAAAGGGTGATGTTCATCTTAGGAGTGAAATTTCACAGTTCAATAACTCTTCAACTAATCGCCCGAATGATTTCAAATTTTGAATTTTGGTCACCCTTCACTATTGCCTTCCTTCGATATTTCTGATATCAAATAAATCAGATCCGGACTGGGAAAAATTTAGACTTTTAATATTTTCATGAATATTGGATCACCCTGTACATGAACGTTATAATTTTTTTTCGTTATCATAAACATAAAGAATTGATCCATAATAAAAATTCTAAATCTCAGCTTGGCACCGACATACAGAGTGATCGATAAACATTCCCTTCAATAAATCCTGAATTTACATATAGGTAAAATTATTTCAAATTTTAAAGTTTTGTCACCCTTTACGACTGCACTCTTTAAATTTTCCTCAAATTGGAAAAACAAAACTGGACTAGCAAAATTTCCGGTGATATCGGATCAGCCTGTGCGTGAACATTATGATTTTTATGACTGAAAAAGAATACTAGTGTTTGAGTAGAGAGTTCTAATTGAGATATCAAATGATAAAAAAACTGAAGCAAATTTTGTTCCATTGGAACATACATACCGCCGTATTCACAAAGCATTCAATCTCCGTTAAGTCTTAACTGAGGTCCTCAGTTAAGGATAAATAAGAATCGCAACCTCAGTTAACGTGTGTAACGGTGGTGAAACAGGCCTGTTTCACGTTAATTTTCACGTTAACTGAGGTTGCGATTCTTATTCATCCTTAACTGAGGACCTCAGTTAAGACTTAACGGAGATTGAATGCTTTGTGAATACGGCGGTTTGTCTAGTTTATTAGAAAACATTCCGATGGAAACATTGTGGTTGCAACATGATGGAGCTCCTGCGCACTTTTTAAGAGGAGTGCACGAACATTTGACACTGCTTAAAACAGATGGATTGGAAGAGGTGGACATGTGACTCGGCCCCCTCGATCCCCTGATCTGACATAGTTGGATTATGGGGAGCGCTTAAACAAGAGGTCTATGCAGTACAGATAAACAGTAAGGAGAAACTGCTACAAAGAATTATTGATGCTTGCGATATTATTAAATCACAACCGAATACGATAGCAAAAGCTGTGAAACAATTATCAACATGATCAAAAATGTATTGAAATGGGGGGATACCATTTTGAACAATTCCTGAACTGAAATTTTTTCCATTTAATTTGTTTTTGAGTTTGATTATTTTTAATTCATTTGCTGTTTTTTGTTCTATTCATTATTCAGTTTGTTGATTCTACTACTAGTTACCAAGCTTCAATTCGATCGAATATTTATTTTTTGAGTTATCAAGGAAATAATATTCCAGGTGGGTATAACTCGGAAACCGTTAGACCGATTATGCCCAAAAACGAACTCAACTCTCCCTTTCGGATACGCAACCTACCCTGAAAATTGCAAGTCCCTATCTCCTTTCGTTCGAAAGTTATCGAGGCAACGGTCACCCATCTACCGAACTCACACAAGAATGCTCGAATCTCCAACAATATTTAACCGATCGTATTAAAACTTGAAACTTGGCAGTAAAGTTAGGTTATGAAGGCACCTTGCAAAATTTCAGCAATTTCAAACGAATAGTTACTGATAGATAGATTTTTTTTTTATTTTCAATGATTTATTGAAAATTTTCTACAAGTGCTATCCTCATCAAATTTTGCAAACATTTCCGCATTGGCCTTCTACAACTAATAACCATGTTTGAATTCAATCGGTTCAGTATTTTTCGAGTTAATGAGGAACAAAAAACCACCAAAATTCAGAAAATTTCAGATGGCTTTAGCTCTAAAACCGTTTGGCCGATTATGCTCATAAACAAACTGAACTGTCGCGTTCTGGTGAACCTGAAAACTTGAAACCACTATCTCTTTCCGTTCTCAAGTTATCGTGACAACAAAAATATTTTTTAATAATTTTTTAATAATTTTCTAGCCATACGATTCGCACAAAATTTCACAAACGTGCTAAGGTTCATATTCTACAACTACTCACCAAGTTTCAATTCGATCGGATTCATATTGGTTGAAAACAAAATTATTACTCGGAAACCACTGGGCCGATTATAACCATTAACGAACTTGTCCGTCGTATTAGAATGCGCCACACACCCTGAAAATTTCAAGTTCCTAGCTCTTTTCTTTCTCAAGTTATCGTGGCAACGGCCGGACAGAATCAAATTTGACCTCGAATTCTTCATTGGGGAGTCGAACTTAATCGTTTGAGACCATTTTCGTCAAAAAATTCGAAAGTTACAGACATTTGGGCAAAATGATAACGCGATGTTCCCCAGAACATACGCGCAAAAACTATTAAATTCGAAATAATTTTACCTATAAGTTCAAGATTCATTGAAGGGAATGTTTATTGATCACCCTCTATGACGGTGCCAAGCTCAGATTCAGAATTTTTATCATGAATTAATTCTTTATGGTTACGATAACGAATAAAAATCATAATGTTCATGTACAGGGTGATCCAATATTTACGAAAATAGGAGAAGTCTAAAATCGGATCTGATTTATTCAATTTCAGAAATATGTAAGGAAGCCGATAGTAAAGGGTGACCAAACTTCAAAATTTGAAATCATTCGGTCGATTAGTTGAAGAGTTATTGAACTGTGAAATTTCACTACTAAGATGAACATCACCCTTTATATCCCAAACGAAGGCACTCTGGCGATTAAAACCTCTTGATGCGAGTCCAGCCTGATGACATTAATTCATGGTATCCGTTTGTCGCATTCTTCCCGGGACACCCTGTATAATATTAAGTATAAGAAATATTTAAAAATCTATTTTGCCTTTTATTTACTCACCCAAAGTTGTTGCAGGAGGTATAAAAACAATATTCACCTTGAAAAATCTCCAATTCATTCAGAATTAAATTTATAGTCAGTTGAATGAGACGCACGTTGTTGAGAAATAACAGTAAAAGCTCAAAATGGTGATTCACGTAACTACTCGCTGATTTTCTATGTTATAGCATAAAATGAGTTAAACTTCCTTGGTAGGTTAACTGTTGGTCACATAACCAATTAGTTAACTAAATGAGTTACAAACCGCCCTTATGAGAATCCATGCGTTTGAAATGAAAGTCCCGATATTCAACGGAGGCAATCCATAGCATACCCGATATTCTCGATAATCGGTGATTACGTATATTCCGAAGTGATATAAATCGCTAAAGACTCTGAACGGAGTGAAATTAAAAAATAATAAAGTAACTTTCAGTACTGAACTTAGTCTTGATAGTTGAAATATAAATTGAAACTGCGGAAACTTTTTGAAAGTCGCAAATTATGTGTTCTTGTGAGGATAAGATTGAACTCAGGACTAAAATTCTTTCATCAAGCATATTCTAAAATTTAAATCTCCCAGTTAGTCTTATAAAACCGCGGAGGAATAAATCTGGAACACATCTAGAGTTTTATTCACTTACGAAATTTTTTGGAACGAAAAATACGTACTTACAATCCATTAAGTTACTTCAGTTGGGGAGCACGAGCAACAATGGGAGGGGAGAGTTCTTGCCTGAATATTTTAGGGCTGATAACCTTGAGACTTTTAAAGTTCAGATACCACCCACATTTATCACAAAATGAAGGAAGAAGTATTATTGGTCGTCAGAATTACCAGCCATATTGCCAAGAGGACGAATTTTGGGATCTTTTATTGAGAAAATATAACTTGCTCTCCTACAGGAACAAAAGTATAGAAAGTAATTGTAAAAGGGGAATGAGTATTACTAGTGATGAACTTATAGATATGAAAGGAAGATTAGGGGATGGAGTCCATGACATATGCTTATAAGGTTCCATAAAATGATATACAGATGGAAATACTGGGTCTTTATAAATGAATGTAACATCATAGTTGGTTCTGCAACCCTTTTATTTTGCCGCTTATACGCATAACCTCACTTTATCCTTTGTTTAAAGAGGCAATGATAAATAATGAGCTCCAAAATTATTGTCGGAGATTCCTTTTCCTTCCGTCCCGGTTTGGAGCAATATTTTCGTTATACAATATGAATTGATTTAATAGTTGATATAGATCACTTTAGGTTTATAGAAGGTAAAGTTTTCAAATAAATGAATCTTTGGTTTCAAGTTTTTATTACACGATATTTTGGGTACATAGGATAATTGCTGAGCCTAACTCCTTCTCTAGGTTTACAACATACCTTGTGATGACCAGGGTATGGTAATTTGATTGAAGGCGGGTTTATACAGCAAATAAGATAAAATAAGAAACAAATTAAAATAAAATAAGAATTAAGGGTTAAGCGGATCGGTTTATACAGATAATTTAAAACAAAATAAGAAATAAGAATGAACCAATCAAATCGCAGCTTTTTGACAATTTTATGCAAGTTCTATGAATTTCACTCTTTGAGCATGCGCATTGTCATTTTCCAAACAAAATAACATAAAACAAGAAATAAAGAAGAGAGTTGGCTAACTTTAATTCTTATTCTTATTTCTTATTTTATCTTATTTCGTGTATAAACGCTCTCAAAGAAATGTACATGTTTAACTTTCTTATTTTATTTCTTATTTTATTTTATCTTATCTTATTCGCTGTATAAACCCACCTTAAAAGAATGATAAATTATACTGGAATTTTACTCCTTTTTAAGGAATTTTCTTTCAGAAAATATCAATCTGATGGAATCGAGAGTGAATTAGTAATTTTCAAGAGATATCATATTAGCTATGAATAGATATAAATAATCTGTTCCCTTGTGTTTGAATGGAAGAATTTTTGAAATCCTATTTAGAATTTTTGATATGTAAATACTGATAACTGGATGCGAACGGTTGAACTAACTTTAATGTTCGAATGCAGGTAATAAATGAATACGAATGGACAGACTACACTGAATAACTGTAAGATAACTGCCAGTTTGGAGTTTCGCCATTTGTGATGGCCTGTTTTGACTCAGTATAGAGCTCGGTATAGAGGTCCTTTAACTACAACTAACGATCGGCCTCCAGTCACTTTGCATAGCGAAGATTGATGTAAAAATAAAAAAGAAAAATAATTACAACACCAAATATAAACTTGGTCATCATCTAATAAACCGAAAGAAAATATACTCCGAAATTTTAAAAAATAATCGATGCTTATATCATACCTATCTGCCACTGTATAATACGTATGATACATATGAATGAACTGGTGACTGCAAACTAAGATTAGTTCTTCCCTTTTTGGCGCTCTTGTTCCTCGGAACAGAGTGCTTATCAATTTGCCCAAATATCTGTAATTTTCGAATTTTTGGTTGACAATGGTCTTGAACGATTTGGTTTGACTCACTGATCAAGAATCCATGGTAGGAATAGATTCTGTCCGGCCGTCCATCCGTCCGTCCGGCAGTCCGGCCGTTAACACGATAACTCTCGAACGGAATGAGCTAGACAGTTGAAATTTTCAAAGTAGTTTTTAGGGATAAATATCTCGGTTAATTTCGTTATTCGTCAAAATCGGTCTAATAGTTTCGGAGTAACGAAAACCAATATTTTATTTTACATTACAACTTTTGAACTCAATTTTTTTTAAGATGCAATTTCATCATGAGAATCCATTGCTATCATTTTCAACTCCAAAAAATCAATACTTTCAGAGATATGATGTTTCAAAGTTTCAATAATACATCGTAAGTTCTATGTATTCACATAATGTGAACACAGAATCTGTCTGTGATCACTATTCATAAATTTCATCTTTTCTAGCTATTAGAGATTGTCAATTCATAGCTGTTATTTTCTCTTAGAAAGCAAGTATTCGATTCTTGAATTTGTAAATATATACCATACTGTTTTGATGTAGTTTATGGAGGCAATAGGAAAGAAGAACATAATGGAATCATCAAAAGAAATTACTGTCCGTTGACCACTGAGGTTAATATTACCTTTTACTTCCTTAAGTAGTGAGACATTTTCCTATATACAGTATTTTCATAATGTTGCTAGCAAAAAAATACTGAAATATGGATCTTCATTTGTGTATCAATCATTCTTTTCTTGAGTTAAGGATCATAAAACAGAAAATAATGTGTTAGTGGTATGAACTATCACATTTTAAATTATGAAGAGAGGATAGTATGTTATTAATATATTTTGAACTATTGAAATAATTTGCTCGTAATCCAGTACCTACTCAAATATAAGGAATAAATGGACAATCTGCTATTATTGTCTCCAGCCTTGCTCTAGACATTTCGATAATACTTTCCTTAGGTATTTCGAGTTGTGAAAACTATGCACCGAGTGTAAGTTGCAACAAACCATTCCACGAGGTTGAATCAGTGCAGTTTACTCATTTATTCTTGATAAATGAATTTAATGACATTTAAGGCATTGAAGCATTGTAGATTGCTCTTTTTTTATAAGATAATATTTGAAACATTTTTTTAAACGACACTTTTAAATTCAATTTTTTTCATGATGCATTTCTATCATAGGAATCCATTGATATAATACCCAACTCTGAGAAACCAATACTTTCGGAGATATAATTTGTCTGTTTGAACAAGAGCGCCAAAAAGCTCCTATCCACAGGGCTTGAACCAATTTTTAGAGTAAATATTGGTTCAAGCACTGACGTGAAGGTAGGATCTTTTGCGCGCATGTTCTATGGTCCATTCTCCTGTATTGTACACTTTTAATCCAATTTACCATTCACCACCAAATTTTTTTTTAAGTGCATTCTCGCTCGCATGAAATGTCTGCTTACTTTCATTCTAGTCAGTTTCTTGGTTCAAAACAATAATTAAAAACTGCTTTTCTAGTTTAGGGGGCTGTAACTAAGCAGCGAGGGGGCTCAAAAAAGAAAAGTTTATATGGAAGACCCACCCTATTTTTTGACCAGGAATAACCCCTTAATTTTTTTTGCAACTATTCATATATGTGGAATGTCATGTCAGGTGCATTGGTTAGGACGACTAATTTTTTCTCAAGTATCCTCAAATTATTTAATTTGAGGATATTTGAGAAAAAAATAGTCGTCATAGACAAAGCATAGTATTCTATTCGCTTATTATGACATAACTTATTACGAAACTTGGGTTCGGGTGATCGTTAACTTCACACTCGTGAATAGTGACAGTCATAATAAGCTCATTGAATAATATACTTTTTTGCTCAGTGATTGGCATTTATAATGATGACGTAATAAACCTTTAATAAATATACTATTTTCTCTTGCAACTAATCAGGCTGTCTTTTTCAGGTGTTCATAAAGTCGGAACTGAAGGTAGGAGTGATTTACATCACTGAAGGTCAATACGCGGAGGAAGAAATATTAGACAATAATGATAACTCTCCACTTTTCGAAGAGTTTTTACAGATTCTAGGGGAAAAAGTGAGATTGAAAGGATTTGACAAATATAAAGGGGGCTTGGATACCGTTCACGATTTGACAGGTAAGATGCTCACTATTTTAATGCCAAACAGTTAAGAATTTATTTGTACAATTGGTGGAAATATAAAAATAATTAATGAAAATTTTGTGGTTATGTGAAACTGAACGCCCCTTGATTCAGTTTTACATAACTTTTGTAGGAGAATATTCCACTAGCAGTTCCAATATACGTTGTCTTGCTCGAACGAAAAAAACATTTTTGTTGTCAGTTTCGTGAAGAGGAGTATTACTCGTACAATATTATCATAATTTTTGTTTTATAATTTTGATTTTCGCTTGTAGCTGAATGACCTGAAGATGGTGTCTAATTTTTGACCCTGAGACAAATAACAAAGAATAAATAATATTAGGAATTGTGAGGTTTTGAACCTTTTTGTCCCTTTCATTGTGAAAAACGAACTCACATTTATTATCACTTCGATCATAGTTATGATTGTGCATGATGTCTAGATATTAATTAGTGGATACTGTCTGAGATTTTTCTGTTTATCTCAAAGTGTAGAAATAAAAAAAATACAATTTACTAAAGGAATAGTGCATGTAGCAACGGCAAAAAAGAGATTCGACCTTTCAACCTTTCAACTTGCTTATAATATGGATGGAGCCAGATGAACCCTCTCAGCGGAACCTCGAGGACAAAAACTTTTATAATGTTGGTTATCAATTCTCAAGTCTGTGACCCTTAGAAATACAAAGTGAATTACGACAGAATAGATATTCCACCTGGAAAGTCTCATCCGGCCTCAGCCATTGCTTCGAGTAGGAAACACATTTTGATCATAATTTCACTAAAACTTAACTCATTAACGTAAAAAATATGACTCTACAATTGAATTTGATTAACATTAAACAGGCTGTTTCATCGGAAAATGTGCATGCATTAAGGGCAGATGGGGGACAATGAGGTGCTTCTAAATGATCTATATCTATTGCTTGTACCGTTCTTTATTAACAAGATACAGGGTGATTTTCTCAATTTTTTCAATTTATCATCACTTATGAACCAACCAATACATTTTCCCCCATAGAACTTTTCTACTTATGAAATTGATTCAAATCTAGATGTTTTAAAAATCAGGTGGCACAAAATAAAAACAAATTTGTCTTCCACAAAAATAGTAATTTCCTGTAACGAGAGGACAAGTCCGTATTCGGGATAAATTATTATTTTCAATGACTAATTCTCAAACTCCCTGTATATGTGAAAAAATTATCAAAACATTTGTTCATTGCGCGACATTAAAATATAATATAAAAATGAGGAAAATTGCCTATTCCGAAAAAGCATAACATTATTTCATTTGTTTTCCCAATGACTCGAAAAATACCCATTTGATCGAATTCAAACGCGGTAGTTAGTTGTAAAATACCGACGCAAAATTTCGGAAGGATCTTCTGCGCATGCTCAAACTAAGTGAGCTCGAGTTTTCGTCTGATACGTAGAACTCAACGATGATGAACAACAAGACGAGGAAGAGGGTATTTATGAGAATCCAGCCACCACTTCTGAGTACTAATAAACAGAAGTGACACCTGACGTTAAACCAACCAAGTTCCTTAACTGCGGTCCCTCGAAACTGTATTCTCATATGCAGTGCTTCCCAGCAACTCCGCAACAAGACGTTTTGATGCACCAACTTTTTGTTAAATATAAAATTTGGAAATATTGAATAAAACGTCCCTCTTGGTTCGGATTCGGGAGGCACCGTATATCCTCTTCCTCGTCGTCTTGTTCATCATCGTTGAGTTATGCGTAGCATTGAGGCGTCCAAACAAGGACGAAACCGATCTGCCACTACTCAGCTTTGATGGGTCGTCATCAAAGCTGACTCTATGGTTTACTCTTAACATTTATCTCTGCTAGTCTGTTCATTTCGAATGAATACTGGTCACTCTCCCATAAAGCGTTATTCCTTTTTCTAATGAACATAATATACTGGCAATACGCATTATTCGTTTATTATTTGGATTTTTTTTTTATATTTTGACAACTATTTGAACTAATGCAATAGCAATGCAATATAACAGAATGTAATTCTGAATTTTAATCATTCGGAGAGGAAAAAAATGAAGAAAATGTTTTGAGAAGATTAATTTTCATTCCCTGTACAACCAGAATTGCTTCACATTTAGCTTAGTAGAGAATATCGAACAGTATCATAATCCCAATTTTTAGATTTCAAATAGAGTCTTCGAGAAATGTCTAATAGGCACTTGAACTTGGATCACCCAATATTGAAATAAAATAAATTAATTTGATTATAACAGCGTTTCTCAAACAGTGGGCGCAGTGGTGGCGCATTTACATGATTGGGGCGCACAAGAGATTGAAAATAAAAGGATAAAGGTGAAAAATAGATTTTAAGGACTTACTAATGGCTGAAATGGGCTTTTTTAAGGCACACTCTTTCTCTAAACTTGGTTCCATGTTAGAGATGGCCACTCTGAGTTCATTTTCTACTTGAAGTTTATTTCTGTATTTGGATTTCGAAGTAGCAAGTGCAATATTGTAATTTCACAAAGAAAAAAGACATTGGAAAAGGCAAGAGTATCCTAAGCGCTTTGACTTTTCTAACGAAGAAGTCGTTCGGAAGCTCAGTCCAGACGTTGGTTAAAAATTTATTAACAAGTTTGACTTTTGTAAGGTACTTGATGAGACATCTATCAATTGTTCTTCTTTTTGTAGTGATAGTCCAACAAGTCTACTCTCAAATGAATTCAGAACCCAGCTCCAGTCTGACAACTTGATATTATTTTCTGATGCAAAGAAGTTCCGTTTGAAATTCTCAACCAAGTCTTCTAAATGGTTTTGAAGCATCACAGATTTGTGATTATCTTCCAATGTGGAATCTTGCACAAGATGGCGCAACTTTAGAAACATTTCAAAACTGTGTTCATTGTGGGTTTGTTATAACATAACAGTATTATCTTAGAAAAAGAGTCAATAGTGTAATTTGCATTTCTACGTCTACTCATAGGGGGAGCAAAAGTTTTCGAATTACAACAGGAGGGCGTGAAGAGCACTTGTTTGAGGACCGCTGGATTATAAATCAACTAAATGAACTAGGCTGACTGAATTTATCCCACAACTTAGGTCTAACTGGTCATGTATCTATTATAGAAGTGAGAGCTAAAATCACTGGTACAGCCAATATTAAGCTAAAGTTTGCTTTCTACCAGCAACTAAGTACCTACTTATCTATGCAGTGAGTTTCCAATTGGACATTTCTGAACGGAATCATTATTATCTCTCAATCCATTGTCGTCTATTCAGTATTTTCAAGTTGAGATTTCATTTTTTACTGGATTCCGCAATGTAATTTACATTCTGATATTTCTCTTCGGTTTTGCCGTTATTGCTGAATTCCCGAAACGGAATTTAACTCATTTGCTGTAGATATTTGCGGGGTGGGGGGTCGTTCATTGACTACGATGAAAATTCATGTCATTTCAATAATGATGGATCACAAGAAAATTTTAAAAAAATCATTGAAAAATATTCTATATATCAGAAACTATTGGTCCGACATCGCTAAAATTTGCGATAACCTTGAGAACCTAACTGTACTGCCAGGTTCCAAGTTTGAACATGATCGGATTCATATTGTTGGAGATCCGAGCAGCCTTGTTCGAGTTCAGTAGCAGGATGGGTGACCGTTGCCTCTATAACTTTCAAACGAAAGTAGATAGGGACTTGCAAATTTTCAGGATAGGTAGCGCATCCGAGTGGGAGAGTTATAATCGTTTTTGAGCATAATGAGTTCAACGGTTTCGGAGTTATACTCACCTGGAATATTATTTCCTCGATAACTCAAAAAATACAGACTTGTTCGAATTGAAGCTGGGTACAATATTGAGATAAAGACGTGTGAAAAATGTTGTGAGAACCGTACCCCTAGAAAATTTTTAGAAAATTTCGCCAAGATAATTGGTTCCTGCTCTGACGTGAGGTCAGGACCTTTTGGGCGTATGTTCTATTGTCCATTCTCCTGTATTGGACACTCTTAATTTACCATGGTAAATTCGATTGAGAGAACATACGCGCAAAAGCTCCTGACTTCACGTCAGTGCTTGAACCAATTATTTTCATTAACAAAATTCAGATCATTACCCTTATGATGCCAATGACGAATATAAAATTCTTAATTGCATGTCAGAAAATGCGTTATAACAACCTCATAAAATCACCCAAATTTCATTTGCATGTCTTGACAGGTTTCAGAGCAATGAATTAATTTTTAAGAAAATCTATAACACCCAGTATCTCGAAAAATGAAGCATTTGCGGACAACAGTTATACAGCAAAGCAAACTGTCATTATTTTTTCATGCAGAATCATCCCCTGAAGTTTATCGCACGTATTTAGTAACTGATTCCAAATTAAACTTGAACCTTGGGGAAGTGTTAGTATGACTCATTTGCTGTTGTTTGAGCCATATTTATTGATAACCGAAAATCAAGTTTCCGAGATACTTGAGTTCTGGTGATGTTAAAAAGATTTCTCACCTAAGTTAATTTTTCGTAAATTTTTTTATGTCGACCCATTATGATTATAATTTTGGGTTATTTTTATCATAAGAGGATATATGTATGAAAAGGGCAAAACTATACTGCGCAACTATGCTACGTAGTAGCCAGATAATCACAAACGCTATTCCTGAAGCACGATTCTAGATTCACACATTAATAAAATATTATGTTTTTATTATTTACCTAAAATACCTCCTCTAAATTCGTCATTTTCTATTAGCCTTCAATAACTTGAATTTGCGTTTTCGGGTCCCAAGCCCTCAGAAGCACTAAATTCTATTCACTCTAGCTACTGGTTACTTTTCAGATATATTAATTAGGACTAATTTATAAGTAATGTTATCTATATTCACACCATTCCTTCCTAGGGTCTTTGAGTTTCAACTTAGTCTATCAAACAGTTTGAGGTTCAACACAAATCATATTTTTTCAGGACTCTACTCAGTTTACACCAATTGGCGAAACATCGAGATAATGTTTCATGTTTCAACACTTCTTCCATATGAGAGGCACGATCCGCAGAAACTGCAGCGAAAAAGGCATATTGGAAATGATATCGTTTGTGTGGTCTTCTTGGAAGCTGACAACACATCTTTTTCACCTGCTTGTATCAAGAGCCATTTTTTACACACGTTTATATTAGGTGAGCCCTTAAATTAAGTTATCATAAGAAAATCGAAATTATCTCTCGGGGACGCTGATTTCTTTTTATTCAAATGAATGGGTGAAGGAACGTAGGTTACTTATAATATCAGTGATGCCAAACAAAATTCTTGAACTTGCTTGCAGAATTACTCGTATATATGCCCATTCGAAATATTGTATTCTTCACATGACGGATACGTGGTCTGTCAGTGTTTTTACAGTTTTTGAATGCAGACTTCATATTTCACAGGATCCAGATAATTTAAAACCACCGGGATATTCCATATTCCCCTTCTTACCTGTAGGTAAATTTGTTTAACTTTTTCCTTAAGACTATCATTACATCCGAATGAAATAAAGTTGATATAAAGATGTACTAATTTTTTTATGCGTGCGTGTTTTAAGGAAGAGCGTGCATAATATTGCCCAAATGTCTGTAATTTTCGATTTTTTAGCCAAAAATAATCTCAAACGATTAGGTTCGAGCCACTGAAAAATAATTTGAGGCCAAATTTGATTCTGTACAGCCGGTAGCAGTTTAAAATTTTCAGGGTAGGTTGCGCATCGTTCGGAAGCTCGTTAGTGGGCATAATCGACCAAACGATTTTCGAGTACAAATTTTGTTTGGAAACAATACAGATCCGAATGGAAACTTGGTATTGAGTTAGTTGTAGAATACCGACACAAATATTTATGCAAAAGTGAGGATAGTATCACTAGAAAAGTTTAAAGAATTATTAAAAAAATTGGTTCAAGCCCTGTGGTCAGGAGCTTTTTGGCACTCTTGTTCAAACAGACAAATTATATCTCCGAAAGTATTGGTTTCTCAGAGTTATATCAATGGATTCCTATGATAGAACTGCATCATGAAAGAAATTAAATTAAAAAAAAGTGTCGTTTAAGAAAAATGCTTCAAAAATTATCTTAAAAAAAAGAGCAATCTACAATGCTTCAATGCTTTAAACATTGTCATTAAATTTATTTATCAAGATTAAAGGAGCAATCTGCAATGATTCAACCTCGTGGAATGGGCTGTTGCAACTCACACTCGGTGCTTAGTTTTCACAACTCGAAATACCTAAGGAAAGTATCATCCAAATGTCTAGAGCAAGGCTGGAGACAATCATTGCAGATTGTCCATTTATTCCTGATATTTGAGTAGGTAGTGGATTACGAACAAATTATTTTAATAGTTCAAAATATATTAATAAAATAATATCGTCTTTTCATAATTTGAAATTTAAAAGTTCATACCACTAACACATTCTTTTCTGTATTATGAACCTTAGCTCAAGAAAAAATTATTGATACACAAATGTAGATCCATATTCCAGTATTTTTTTGCTGCCAACATTATGAAAATACTGTATATAGTATATATTTCTCACTACCACAACTTAAGGAAGTAAAAGGTAATATTAACCTCTGTGGTCAACGAACAGTAATTTCTTTTGATGATTCCATTATGCTCTTCTTTCTTATTGCCTCCATAAACTACATCAAAACAGTCTTGTATATATTCACAAATTCAAGAATCGAATACTGTGCTTTTCAAGAGAAAATATACGAACTCACAATATCTAATAGCTAGAAAAGATGACATTTATGAATAGTCACACAGACAGACTGTGTTCACATTCTGTGAATACATAGAACTTACGATGTATTATTGAAACTTTGAAACACCATATCTCCGAAAATTTTAGCTTGTTAGAGTTGAAAACGATAGCAATGGATTCTTATGATGAAACTGCATCTTAAAAGATTTGACTTCAAAAGTTGTATTGTAAAAAAAATTATTTTTTTTCGTTACTCCGAAACTATTAGACCGATTTTGCCCAATAACCAACTTAATCGAGATATTCATCCCTCAAACCTACTCTGAGAATTTCAACTGTCTAGCTCATTCCGTCCGAGAGTTACCGTGTTAACGACCGGCCGGCCAGACAGAATCGATTCCGACCACGGATTCTTGATCAGTAAGTCGAACCAAATCGTTTAAGACCATTTTCAGCCAAAAATTCTAAAATTACAGACATTTGGGCAAATTGATAAGCACTCTGTTCCGAGGAACAAGAGCGCCAAAAATATTATGTATCTCAGAAACTATCCGTCCGATATGGCTGATTTATATTGTAGGATTTATTGAAGAAATACTGGAAACCGCGTGGTGTTGATGAGATCAGCATCTGAATGGGTGATCGTTACTTTGATAACTTAGAACGGAAAGAGTTTCACGGTACGTTGCATACGTACGTTGTACGATAGGTATAATAGGTCAAATATTTCTGGAGTAGTAAACCCCTCTGAAATTCTGTGTTTGGCGCTCTAGTTCCTCGGAACTGAGTGCTTATCAATTTGCCCGAATGTCTGTAATTTTCGAATTTTTCGATGAAAATGGTCTTAAACGATTTGGTTCGACTCACTGATCAAGAATCCGTGGTCGAAATTCATTATGTCCGGCCGTCCGGCCGGTCCGGCCAGCTGGCCGTAGGCATGATAACTCTCGAGCGGAATGAGCTAGACAGTTGAAATTTTCAGAGTAGGTTTGGGAGATAAATATCTCGGCTAAGTTTGTTATTGGGCAATATCGGACAGATGGTTTCAGAGTAACAAAAAAAAAATTATTTTTACGAATCAAATTCCAAATTAAATTTTTTTCAATAAGCAGTTGTAACATAAGAATCCAATTATATCATTTTTAACTCTAACAAGCTAATACTTTCGGAGATATGATTTTTCAAAATTTCTTTAATAAATCGTATTTCAACGTTGTCACAGAATTATATAATTATTCTATGTATGTATTGTCATAATGTCAACTTATTTTCCTGAGACATGACATTATCTAATCAATCGAAGAATTGTGAGCGAAGTGCGAAAAATCTTACATCTTACATTTCGGAACGGAACATGAAGTATGAGATCTGAGAGTAGTGAGACTGCTTTTCATCCATAGACATAGATATAACTTTCGAACGGAATGAGGTAGGTAGTTGAAATTTTCAGAGTAGGTTAGGAAGATGAATATCTCGGTTAAGTTTGTTATTGGGCAAAATTGGCCAGATTTAATTTGATTTCACCATGGTGCAGTTCTCATTCTCAGATTGCTCATTTAATCTTGATAAATAAACTATTATTTGAATTGAATTTCCTATATGATGCAGTTCTATCATAAGAATACATTGATATAATTCCCAACTCTGAGAAACCAATACTTCCGGAGATATAATTTGTCTGTTTGAACTAGAGCGCCAGAAAGCTCCTGTCCACAGGGCTTGAACCCATTTTTATTTCATATTTCCATAAACCAAACAATACAGATCCGATCCCATTCAAATATGCAAATTAGTTGTAGAATGCCGACCCCCAATTTTTCTTGGAATTTCGTGCGGATTGCATTACCAAATTTTGTTTTAAAATTCATTAAAAATAATTCAGTATCTCAGAATCTACCCTTCCGATATCGCTGAAATTGCGAGAGTTTTCCTAACCTAACTTTATAGACAAGTCCCAAATTTGAACACGATCGGATCTATATTTTTGGAGATCCGAGCAGCCTTATGTGAGTTCAGTAGCTGAATGGGTGACGAGATAAACTTCAAACGGAAAGAGATATCGAAATGCAATTTCAGAAGTTAGGTTTTGCATCCGAATGAGACAGTTAGGTTCGTTAATAGGCTTAATCGGCCAACGATTTGGGATTCATACCCATCTTAAATTTTGTTGTTACTTCCTCAATAATCCTTATATAAAAATGAATCCCTAAATCCCTTGGTCACGACATCACGCGTGAATGGCTGGACCGATTTCACTATTTTTTTTTGTTCTGTTTGTTATTGTAAGGAGGAGGTTCTTATGACAGAAAAAATTCAAAAAATTGCGTCATACATTATGTTTTTCTTTTAACGTCAATTTTAACTTGCTGTTTTTCACGCAAATCGTACAATTTCATTCAATTGTGTTAAAAAATATACTTTCGAGGCATGCCTCTTCGAGAACAAACCATTACTATACAGGGTGTTCTTCATATCACTGCACAATTGTACGCGATTCAAGTGATTTGTGCCACAAACGAAGCATTAACTGAATAGGTACCTTGGATGGATTCTCATAATGTATTTGCCCGGAATTTTCATACAGGGTGTTTTTCTTTTAACGTCAATTGCAACTTGCTGTTTTTCACGCCAATCGTACAATGTCATTCAATTGTGTTAAAAAATATACTTTCGAGGCACACATCATTGAAAATAAACCATTACTATACAGGGTGTTCTTCATATCACTGCACAATTGTACGCGATTGAAGTGATTTGTGCCACAAACAAAGCATTAACTAAATAGGTACCTTGGATGGATTCTGATAATGAATTTGTCCGAAATTGTCATACAGTGTGTTTTTCTTATAACGTCAATTGCAACTTGCTGTATTCCACGCCAATCGTACAATTTCATTTAATTGAGTTAAAAAATATACTCTCGAGGCATACATCATTGAAAATAAACCATTACTATACAGGGTGTTCTTTTTCTCACGGCACATTTGTACGCGATTGAAGTGATTTGTGCCACAAACAAAGCATTAACTGAATAGGTGCCTTGGATGGATTCTCATAATGTATTTGTCCGAAATTTTCATACAGGGTGTTTTTTTTTTACCTCAATTGCAACTTGCTCTATTTCACGCCAATCGTACAATTTCATTCAATTGAGTTAAAAAATATACTTTCGGGGCATACATCATTGAAAATAAACCATTACTATACAGGGTGTTCTATATATATCGGCACAATTGTACGCGATTGAAGTGATTTGTGCTACAAACAAAGCATTAACTAAATAGGCACCTTGGATGGATTTTTATAATGTATTTGACCGAAATTTTCATACAGAGTGTTTTTCTTTTAACGTCAATTGCAACTTGCTCTTTTTCATGCCAATCATACAATTTCATTCAATTGTGTTAAACAATATACTTTCGAGGTATACATCATTGAAAATAAACCATTACTATACAGGCTGATCTTTAAATCACGGCACAATTGTACACAATTGAAGTGATTGTACACAATTGAAGTGATTTGTGCCACAAACAAAGCATTAACTAAATAGGTAGATTCTCATAATATAACAATTTTGTTTTTCCTTTGATGTATGGACATGGCGCATGGACAATTATACGTCACGTGTCCGCGCATTGAAAAACCGTCATCTTCGTTTATTTATGCACCACAAAATAAAACAAAAAATTTTGTATATCAGAAAGCTTTAAATTTATTAAGATACTGTATCATAACTGTGTATGTCTGTCAAAAACAAATTGAAACCTTATAAATAGCCAGTATTTCAGGAAAACTGCTTCGTAAGTGAGCAACATAATGCGCAATTAATCGAAAATAATACTTTTACTTCATTCCTACCGAGCATGTTTTTTATTAACTTAGGGGGTGCGAAGTTCGCCAGGTCAGCTAGTTAATAATATACAAATTCGATTATTATATTTCAGAAACTATCCGTAAGAATCCGCTGAAATTTCGCACATACCTTTGAGCCACCAATTTACAGTCGAGTACTGAATATCAGCTCGTTCCACTATGTATAAGACGTGAATAGGCAATAGAAAATGCGCGCAAGAGCTGCTGACTTCACGTCAGTGCTATTTAACTACTTTCCACTTAGCCCCTCGCAAACTGCATAAGTATGACCATATGAAAGATATGAATGCTAAATGCAAATGCAAATTGCAAAAGATTTTATGAGATTATACTTTGGCAAAAATTAAGGCAGATCTTTTTTATAATTATTTTTGTCTTACCCTCAACATAACTGCCCAATGAAATTGGTGAAAAATACTGTTTTTATTGAATAGCATATGAAACAATTAATTATAAGGGACTTTTGCAGTTGGCTAACGATAATAATTGAATCTCACATTCTGTTTTTTAATTCCAAAATTCCTTCATTAAGGGACGGAAAAATCAACCCCTCTCATATTTCGCAGCAACATTCTGATGCTTCAACATTTTTCAAATTAAAACATTTATCCACTATGAGAAATTCAAAAAAATTACTGAAACTTAAACTTTTTTGCATCAAAACTTTTTTCCCAAAATTGTTCATTTTTTGTAATTGGCTGTTGTCAAATATAATCACAATTACATTTTTTCAAATTTCAATAATGTACACATACGGGGTATATAACAACTGTGGAATTGGTAACATAATTCTCCATGAGCATGACTATGTATTCATACCTTGTGTTCTACCCCAAAGACAGCCTGCCTACTTCTGCGCATGTGCAGTCGACACCGTGAGTGCCTGGCACCCAAAACCATGATCCCGTAATACCGCGGGCTCAGGAAATATCGGCTCTTTCACTCACGCACGCGGTGATGCTTGGGCCACAGAACATATCGTTAGTAGAAGTGACAGCTACATAGAGTTGGATTGGAAGCGAAAAAAGCGACCCCAGGGAGCCGGGTGCAGAACTTAACGTCAGACGCGCCAAATTTAAACTGTGGCGCCTTTTTCAGTTTTACTACAATTTCAAATTTATTATTCCAAGAACTGTTATCTTCAACGATAATTGGATTATCGTTGAAGATAACAGTTCTTCGAAAGAAATAATTGCAAAAGTAAATGAAGAAATAACACCTTTTTCTGAATTTTTTTTTGGGAAAATAAGTTTATGAATTATAACTAATTTATTAATAAAACAATAATTGTTGAATAAGAAACAAGCAGTAAAACAGTTTATTTCTGAAAAGGAAAAATATTTTCAAGAAGGTCATACAGTCAATATAACAAAAACTTTTCTATAAACAATATATAAGAAATAACTCAAATGTCTTCCTTCCATTCCTTCTAATCTTTTCCATGTCTTCCAGTTGGAGGTAAATTATAATCTGTCAAAAAATTTAAATCACCAGAATTGTTTTTATCTGAAGCAGTGGAGGCGCATGGTGCCTCTACATCAGAAATTTCAAAATCAGGAAAGTGTTCTTCTTGATTAACATAAGAATGATCATGAAAACCTAAGATGTTGACATGATCATTCTGAACATATTCTTGACTTTCAGAAAATGCTTGTGGTGAAAAGTTGTGCTGTGCATAATAATAATGATCTAGAGTGAAAGCATGATTTACAGGAGGCATTGATGTGCAGGCTCCTTTTAACAACCTTGCCTTACATTACTTGTGTTATAAAAATCACTTTCAACACAGTGATCTTAAACAATCTCAAGATGAAACAGTTTGTGGATTCTGGAATCAAACAAAATTGTTTCCAAGTTTGGTCACTTACATTCGTCAAAAACTTGAAAAAGTGCATTCCACTCAATCCAGCATAGTATTGATTCTTGCAAGTAGGGTACTTGCAAGAATACTTTGGTGTCCCAACAAGCATATTGTTAATGAGATTTTATATGTAGCGAGTAAACTTAGCTTTTCTCCTTTGTTCGATCTATCTTGTCCATATAAGACTTAGATGGTCCTTATAGTTGTCGCATTACTGAAAACAATTTCATATAAATTTTAATTGAATTCTTAATTAAATATGAATAATACTCACCTAAAACAAGTATTCGTTTATGCTTTTACATTTTACAACCATCATAACCATGCATTTATTTATTTACTTCATTTGACATATGGTAAAATTGGTAAATAAGGATCCTGTATCCTGTAGAATAATGCTCGAAGCTCCATCTAAGAGCCGGGTGCGAACTATATAACGTCAAAAATATACTTCCAATTTTAGACCATAGCTTTCACTTCTCCTAACGATATATTCTGTGGCTCGGGCAGTACAGACTAAGACTGACGGTTTCCGTCATCCGCTTATCAATAGACTCATCTGATCGCCCTCTATACACCTCCACCTCGACGGGTTGGTCTTTTGTAGACAACAATGTAGCTTATCGATTGGCATGCATTTCATGGCCGACAAATAAAGAAACAATGTGCACGTCGTTAATCCTCTATCATCCTAGATTATCCACGGTTTGCACGGTATGATCTGACCTGATTAAACCTCCCACTATGTAAAATTTCTCTGTTAGGTGTAGCCTCCGTTATATCCGTTACCTCCTACGAAACTTCGTTCAAATATTAATATTGTTCATTCACGTAAGGTAATCACAACATATTATCTTCATTCTCCAACATGTATCTTAATATCCCTCGCAGGCATATAGACATTTCTTATTTCAATATAGAATCAAGTAAGATTCAGTTTCTTCTCAAGTAGATTATATTGTATACTAGCTGAACCGGCAAACTTCCGCCTTAGAGGCAATAAATAAGCTGTTTTTTGATTTTATTATACACATTTGTCATAAAATATAGATAATGTATATTGAGTCACCGTTACAATACAATCAATTTTTGTCTCAATAATAAAACGTTAATTGGACGTACTTAAGCAGAAAGAATCCAAACCACAAATCGTAGGTTTGAGGAATTTCAACTTGAAGTATATGAGTATAATTTTATTGGTACAATATATCAAACTCTCTAGAGACTGTTCAACCATTTATTATTAGCCGAAGTATATTTTTCATAGAAGTCATTCAATTTGCTTTAATGTTTTACACCGATAAAAATCCAAGTTAGCTCATACGTGACATAGCATTATAGTAAATATATTCAAACTGAGCAGAGATTTCATTGGGACGTTTTCTGCAAATGGTCAAAAAGTTGATTTTACAACAGATCGTATATAAAACTAATTTTTGACAATTTGTGGGTTGGTTGTTTTCTGCTTAACTACGTCCAATTAATCATATACCAATTTGCAACGTTCGAAGATAATCGATGCCGTATCTGCGGTCACGTAAGGTCCCTATGCAAATACATTATGAGAATTTATCTGAGGTACCTATTAAGTTAATGCTTTGTTTGTAGTAAAAATCACTTCAATCGCGTACATGTGTGCCGTGAGAAAAAGAACACCCTGTACAGTAATGGTTTATTTTCAACGATGTACGTCTTTAATAGTATATTCTAAAACAAGTTTCAGAATGGGCTGATATTCAAACACGAATGCGAAATGTCAAAATTCCTTCTGCAATGAGTATTAGACGATATTTTCTCTATTTCAGGCAAGTTTTGTAAAATACTGTTGAAATTTCATGAAAAATTAGGATTATACATCCTAGTGACTTTTGTATTGTATCTTGGCAGTTGGTGTGACTGTTACGAAAGTTGAAAGATTACGGAATTTGAATTTGAATCTTACGTAGGCATGGAGATCAGATCTGAAACAGTTTCCTAATAGCATAAATTATTCAAAATTAGCAAGAAGGGAAATATCTAGTACCTTATTTTTTATGTAAATAAAACTTTTTTCTTCAACAATTATTTTACTATATCCAGATTATATTATATTGATGATTGACGTCTGTTGAAATTTGATATAGGATCGAATGTCAGTGCTGGCTACCACAAAATGAAAAATATAACTAGAAACAATGCGGAAATGAGTTCATTCCAGCACTGTTTTTAGTGCTAGAATGGACTCATTACGATACTGAAATAGAGAAAATATATTATTTAACGCAATTGAATGAAATTGTACGACTGTGGCATGGAAAACAGTAGGTTGCAATTGACGTTGAAAGAAAAACACCCTGTATGAAGATTTCGGGCAAATACATTATGACAATCCATTCAAGTTACCTATTTAGTTAATGCTTTATTTGTGGCACAAATCACTTCAATCGCGTACAATTATGCCGAGAGAAAAAGAACATCCTGTATAGTAATGATTTATTTTCAATGATGTATCCCTCTAAAGTTTATTTATAACACAAATAAACGAAATTGTACGATTGTGGCATGGAAAACAGCAAGTTGCAATTGACCTCAAAAGAAAAACACCCTGTATGAAGATTTCGTACAAATACATTATGAGAATCCATCCAAGATACCTATTTAGTTAATGCTTTGTTTCTGGCACAATCACTTCAATCACGTATAATTGTGCTGTTAGAAAAAGAACACCCTATATAGTAATGGTTTATTTTCAATGATGTATGCCTCGAAAGTTTATTTTTTAACACACATGAATAAAATTGTACGATTATGGCAGGAAAATAAGCACGCTGTAATTGACGTTAAAAAAACACCCCGTATGAAGATCTCGGACAAAAAAGTATCCTATGTCCGTCTCCTGGTTCTAAGCTATCTCATCACCAATTTTCAGCCGTACAGCCGTTCTTGAGTTATAAATATTGTAACTAACATGACTTTCTTTTATACATATATAGATTGTTGCAGGGGGTAACGTTGCCCTGTGACCTTAAGTTCTTTTATGCCCCCCATCAGAGCTGTCGATGTCGTCGCCATCTACAGCTCGTCTTCCAGTTCCAGAGTTCTGATGAACTCCATTATCTGAGATGGCCTCAAGGAGGCTACGACTTCGCTCCTGCAGATTTCTTGTCCAAAGCATTCCTTGCGTTTATTCGAGACGTCGAGGCATTCGAGAGTTTCATCCTCCTCTCAACAGAATCTGCACTCGTTAGTTTCTGCTAGCCCAAATCTCATCATATGCTTCTAAGGCCACAGTGCCCTGTGAGAAAACCAGGTGCAGCGTGTTTTTCCTGAGGTCCATATATTTCTTGGATATGACAGTGTCATAGTTCCAGAGGAATTTCTTGGAGTGATACATTCGTGGGAGAGATCTCCAGAAAATGCCTCTTACAGTTTCTTCTTTCATCCGAAATTTACTTTTGTAGGTGTATCTACATCTACCAACCCCACAGTAGGGTTCCTGGCCAATAAAAGGGGTTTGTGTTCCTTTCTTGGCAAGTGTGTTGGTATCCTCATTTCCTTTAATTCCCACGTGACCAGGAACCCAGACCAAGGAGACCTTGTTGTTCTTACCTACTTCATTGAGTTTTTTTGCGGCACTCCTATATTACCTTAGACTAGATAACATGGGAGCTCAGAGCTTTGATAGCAGCTTGACTGTCAGAGTGGATTGCTATGTCACATCTCTGATTGTTTCTTTCTAGGTTCCCATTTTGATTGCTAGTATTTCTGCCTGAAATACGCTCAGATAGGACAAGTGGATTAACTGTGGCTAATTTTTCGGATCACTTATTTTGCCGGTGCTAGCTAGCTCGCTAGTAGAGCATCATCCCGAGTTAAATCCTGGCTAGGAAGGGAAATTCTTAGTCAGAAGTAAATGGCCACCATTCACTATTGAGTCATATATTATAAATTCTGTGTCTAAGGATAGTTAGTATAATCATCTAATATATAAAATTTCCATGTCACAATGTTAGTTACCGTACTCCTCCGAAACGGCTTTACCGATGTTTACCAAATTTTATATGCGTATTCAGTTGGTCTGAGAATCGGCTACTATCTATTTTTCATACCCCCAAGTGATAGAGTTGTTCAAGCTTAAAATTTTTTTTTTAATTTTTGGACGAAATTTTTGTTTTTATTTTTTTATAATGTGGCATTAAAAAATACATACAACCCTAAATTTTCACCCTTCTATCACCAACCTCTATTTTTTAATAGTCATTTTAGTAACTAATCATTTTTCATCCCTCTCGATAACTGATCAATTATGACTTGGTAAGTTATCCAAGAGAAAAAGCTAATTAAAACCAAGTCACCGTATTTTTTGTTAATGTTTTTCACTCTATTTCGCTCAAAATTTCCCTGAGCTCATGGCAAAGCTAAAATTTTTGTACAAAAAAAATAATTATTTTTATTAAAGTATCAAGGCAGATTATTCCTGCTATACTTAGTGCTGAATTTTTTAAAAATTCCGCGTCTTTCTGGATCAACACTCATTTGCCAGACTATACCGGTGTCACGTCCCAGTAAACAGCACGGAGTAGGTATGAGAACGAAGCCGGTCTCCTGTCTTTCTCACCTTTTCTCACTTTTCTTAACCAGATACGTTTGAGTGGGTAGTTCGTATTCGCAATTGAACCCGGTAGGTGGCGCCGCAATCGGATTCTAGTTATTTTTTAGAATTACGTGTTTGAGTGGGTCTCTGGATAACTTGGAAATTCAATTGTCCCAGTAGGAGGCGCTGCAATCGGGTTGTAGGTTTTTTTTTAAGATTTTTCGCATTTGGAAATAAATTTGCAACCGCAAGAACCGATTTGGCGCAGGCGAAGTTGCGTGGGTCAGCTAGTGATCAAATATCGATGCCCATCACGTACCTACAGCGAATTCTAGCGGAAAGTTCCCTAGTTTTTTAAACTTCGATAAAATTGATTTTTCGCATTTCTATAGTGATACGATTATCAAGAAATTTAGCAAGAACAATCCAGTCAATATTCTATATCTAAATACCAACTTTGCATCGATCGGATTTGTAGTTTCGGAAAAATATAACTTCAAAGAGAAATTTATCCGAATCCATTTGGCGGATTATGCCCATTTATGGACTGATGCATTTTGGCCTCAAACCTACTCTGCACACTTCGAGTCTTCTTGTCCCATCTTCCGGAAGTTATTGTGTTTACAGTCGAAGAGCCGGACGGGCGAAAATAATATAATTTGACCACAGATTCTTCATCACTGACTGAGTCGAATGGAATCATTGGAGACCATTTGGGGCTGAAAAGTCGAAAAGCAATATGTATATTCGGGCACAATAATAGCTATCCGTGACCAGAGCTCAAAAGCAAACCTTACAGAAATTTCTGAAAAGGCTATTGTGCCAATGTATATTAGGCACGATGATTACTTGGTATGTCAGAAAAATTCTATTTGAATAAACCATTACAGAAATAGGTTTCATGTTTCACAACTTAGACTGCTGAATCCTTTGTATGGTTGTCAGAGATGGATCAACTAAAATAATTGAATTCTCAAATATTTCAACAGTGAGAACGTCCCCAAGAATAAAGCGGAAACCAACTAGGTACGAGGTGTCCGTAGTAACCAGAGACGAGGTAGGTGCCTACAAGCCATACCTGTGGGAGCAAAGTGTCTTCGACAAGGGACCAATGTTTCGGGAATGGCTTTTGACGAAAATCGTAAATGGTGAAAGGGCGAGCTACTCGGCACCGAAGTTCGCAAGGATGCAGGAGAGAACGCGGTCGCAGATGTTGGAAGATATAGTTGCTAACTTGCAGAATCACGCGGAAACTGGACAAATCCCGAAGCCGTATCGAAGAGGTATGTGATTGTTGAACTACGTTTTTTCGGTTTAGCGATACTTATTGGAAAGGAGGTGGAAGATGCTTTCATTTTGAATGTATTTGGCCATATATACTGCTCCACAAAAGTTAAGTTAAGAAATTTAGAGACGGTTTCAAAAGTTTCCATTTCTTTTCGCTTACTATATAATGAGAAACCTGAATATTTACTCACTTATCTAACTCATTATTTTTCCCATCTCTTTATGAGTTTCACAGTTTCAGGTGAAAATTTATTATTATTTGTAGTGCAAAATCAGTTCACCTAAAATATTGAAAAAATTAAGTTCAGCAAAGAGTATCTATAGCCTTGTCGAACATAAACCACAGCTTGACAATACCTTTGCATACTTCAGATCAGATTGTTAAAGAAGCCTTGACCAAATTCTCTCCAAAGTTGCGGTAAAAACCGTCTGAGTTCTTGAAGTGTATGTGGAGGTAGTTGATGAGAATCCAATGCTCTTTATAGCTGATCTCAATCGTGTTCGATGGGATTGACGTCGGGTGATCAAGGGGGCAGGACCAAATGTGGAATACCATGGATTTCCAGAGCTTGATCGACAATTCAGACACGATGTGGTGGCGCATTATCATCCAAAAATAATAAATTTGACCTAATGACAGCATGAAACAAAGAAATAATATTGTCAATGACTTGCTTTATGTGAATCTGTGCATTCATGGTAGCATCAAGCACCAACAATTTTGTACGTTCATTGAAACAAATGCCTTCCCAAACATGAACTGTACCGCCTCTGTTAGAATGAACTATACTTCATTCACTTTTATAGAGTCTCCCGGTTGGAAATGATTTAGGTCTATCACGTTTTCCCAATACTAAAATGAAGATGGGTTTCATAGAAAAGGAACAAAAAAACTTTTTTGAAAATATTACTATAAACGTGACGTTTTTTTGGATGTTAGGAGGGGGGTTAGGGGGAAATTTCCAGGGGTTTTATCGAGGAAAAATACGGAAGTTTCGTAGGGTTTCGCGTTTTCGGAGCGAAAAGACGGGGGGTATTTTAAAAAAAATCGCAAAAACGCCGATTTTGGCAAAAGGTGCAAAATTGTGTGGAGGCATCCGGAGAAACGGTGGCGTTCGGAACGACGGTATTTGCGGGAACGCGAAGACGAGATTCGAAATTAGTCCGTAACACGGCCCTTTTTTCGATTCTCTCTTTCGTTTTCCCGGAAGAACGATAGGAAAATGTGACTTTTTCGCGAAAATCGACAAAATTCTGACGTTTCACGTATTTCTGTGGCGAATTTTAACGCGGCTCCTTCACGGTCGACGTTTTCGGACCGAACGAACCACGATAAATGTCAAATCGAATTTGAATTTCGAACGGAATCACTCGAAAATCTTGGAATCGAATAGAAAAACCGTGAGAAATATGAACGAGTAACCGATTTCGATCGATCGCTTGACAGGATTGACGATATTCTGAAAATCGAAAGACGGAAACCGTCCCAGTACTATAAAATGTTTATCTGCCAGAAAATCGAATATGATTCACGAAGCGGGCATGGCCGAGCGGTCTAAGGAGTCGGTAAATAGATTTCTAGCTCCCGAGCCTCGCGGAGCGGCGGGATCGAATCTCCGAGCGTCCGAAATAGCTTTTTCTTAGTATTCTTTCATTTTTACCCAAAGAGGAGCGTACTCCAGTAAACGTATCTTGGGATTTGGATATTTTCGGTGAGTTACGAAATCTATAATGAATATCCGTTCGATCGGACGGATTTTTGCATTAAAATTACTCAAAATATTCAAACATTAAGCAGAAAATTAACTATACAGGGTGTTTCAAGTAAAATGTCACCCCTACAGATCTATCGTAAAGAGAATTCTCAACACTGTAAAACCGTTACGAAATGATAACCGCTGCTATACGGGGTGTTTTTAAAAAAATGTCAACTCCGAAACCTCTGTATTCGGTTTATAGAAACTCACGAACGGCTGAACCGATTTCGATGAAACTTTGTGTGTGTATCTGAGTAGGTGTCAGGTCCGCAATATACCCCGGTAGGTGGCGCTGCTATCGGTCTGTAGAAACTCAGAAATGCCTCGACCGATTTTGATGAAACATTGTGTACGTGTTTGAGTGGCTCTCAGTGTCACAATAGAAACCCGTTAGGTGGTGCTGCATTCGGTTTATAACAACTCAAGAACGACTGGACCGATTTCGATGAAACTTTGTGCGTGTATCTGACAAAGTTCCAGATCCACAATATTCCCCGGTAGGTGACACTATAATCGGTTTACAGGAACTCAAAAATGGCTATACCGTTTTTGATGAATCTTTGTGATTGTATTTCGGAAGGCACAAAGGTTCACAATACGATTCTGTATGTAACGCTATATTCGGTTTTTAGCAACTCAAAAACTCCTGACATATTTCAATGGTACTTTCGGGTATGAATGATTCTCAGAATCACAACAGGACCCGTTAGATGGCATTGAACTACCGGTTCAATTGATCTACCGATTCAATTTATCTACCGACTATATTGATCTACCAAAAACATTTAGATCTACTGGAAAAATGCAGATCTACCGGAAAAAAGTAGATCTACCGGAAAAATGTAGATCTACCGAAAAAATGTGGATCTACTAGAAAAATGTAGATCTACCGAAAAAATGTTGATCTACCGGAAAAATGCAGATCTACCGGAAAAATGTAGATCTACCGTAAAAATGTAGATCTCCCAGAAAAATGTGGATCTATTGCTAGGTAGATCTGCTGGCTCATCTGAATCCCAAAATATGGACTGCTGGCCACTAGTTGTAACTAAAACACAGGCAGGTTGGCACTGCTGAAATATCGTCAAGGTCAAAACAATCCGCCGAGACGTTGCCAATTTCTACACTCAACATAATCATAACAGACCACTATGTTCGAATATAATAAAGAACTCTTCGCTTTGAAATTTAAAATGCCGAAAGTAGGAGTGCTATACAGAACCGAAATCTGACATGTTGAGCTCTCGAATGAAATTACTTAGTTTCCTATCACTATATTTTATTAAGGTATAAGAATAACTCATGTTTCATAGTACTACTACATTTTGAAACTGGTGTATTTCAAGTTATGCAACAAGGTATTCGAATGTCTTCTGTAGGCTTATTCCTTGAGAATTTCGAAAAGTGGGGAATTCCATAGGTACGGCTGTTCGTTTAGAAGTTTTCAGGCCGGGTTATTCAGGTACTTTTATTCTTTTTTCAAATGAACTATCACAAAGTAACGGAGTACTCTATCCATTATTTTTCAATAAAATTCCAACACTTGATTATTGATTTCCATACAAGAAAATAGCATAATTGATTCTTCCAACCAGTTTATTTACGTGAAATATTTCCAGTATCAACAGAGAAAAAAAATTGACTACAGTCGCCAGGACTGTGGAATTATTGAATTCACATAATATCTTCTCAAATTCATTATTTTTCCGAAGTAAATTCACATTGTGAAAATACGTAATTACTAGGACTTCTAGGTAGAGAGGACAACGTTGCGTAGTTATCTGACAGGAAAATGACTATAACCTAACATTTTCAAAATATACATGATGAAATGTGTCAAATTTTCATGGCCAACCGGGAGACTTTATAAATGTGAATGGAGTACATCTCAACCGATCTGTGATTTCTGTATACCAGATAATGAATCCCTACCCAAACACGGCGATTATCTGAAAATCGTCCATATCTCGACTCATCTGTGAACAATACACACCTCCATTGATCGTTCCAATTCAAGTGCTCATTAGCCCATTCAAATCGAAGTCGCATATGATTTATAGTTGGTCGAATCCTTTCAAAAGTCGTCGGGATGTGGATTAACTTCTCGAAGTCTCCGAAGAACTGCTTCAATCGAAATCAAAATTCCAGTAGCGTTAAAAAGGCGCTGTTGAATGATTCGACAAGTACTCAGAGCCTCTCTACGGGTAGATATACTCATAAACCAATCTTGTGCAGGAGAGATCTTTGGCGTCCACTTCTCGGTTTTTCAGTCACGTTTCCAGTTTCTCGATATCGATGGATGAACCGGGAAACTACGCTTTTATTAACTTCAAGGAAATACGCAACATCTCTCTGACTACATCCCGCCACGATCATACCAATAGCCCTATTTACTGCATCCACACTAATTAATGTCTATAGTGTAACGTGCCAATCGTCCACTTATAGACGATTGTCGAGCATGAGAATCTACTTTTAATTTTCTAGGGGTGGGAGGCTAGACTGGCTTAATTCGGCAACAAAACTCCCTCCCAGGTTTTCACAATATATATATTAAAATTGAAAAATTACAATAGGTGGATCCCTTTTCACTCTACACAGTCTTATACTACTTAACTTAATAGAAAACAATGTCGTGGCCTCCTCGGAGTTCGATATTATGATCCTGATCCTGATGTTCCAATTTCAAAGAAACCACTTCTAGATGGCCTTCCAATTCGAAGTAAAGTGTCTGCTGGTTATTTTCTCATCCAAAGGAAGTACTACGTTGATTCCCCCAAGTTAAAGGGTAGTCGGTATATCTGGATGATTCGTCGGTACAATTTCAATTCCAGCCAAGGAACAATTTCTATCCAAGCCAAGGTACAATTTCAATCCCAGCCAAGGTATAACTTCTATCAAGCCAAGGTACAATCTCTATCCAAGCCAAGGTGCTATTGGGGAAAACGAACAAAGGAATTATAATACGAAAAACTTTTACAACTCCTTCTCGGGTTTCTGAACTTAAATCTACAAATAATCAATCACATTATATATCACAAATTAAACCTGAGAAGGAGTCCTGTTCAGAATATCAAACAACTTCTACGGAATTTACCAAATCTGAGATCACTTCCACAAAATGGACGACACTGAAAAAACTATGATCTTTATGCTGCGTATTCACTTGCAACAGAATGCTCCGAACGGTCCGAACGAACCGCGCGCGCTGTAACAAATTTGTCTAGTCAATACGTCGCGCAGAACAGAACCGAACGCGCAAAACATTTTCGCTCCGTACTCACTTGCAACAGAATGCTCCGAACGGACCGAACGAACCGCGCGCGCTGTAACAAATTTCTCCAGTCAATACGTCGCGCAGAACAGAACCGAACGCGCAAATCATTTTCCGAGGTTTGTCGGTAAATGCGATTTGATCAAAGGGATTAGGAGTTCGTTCGAGAGAAGCGAAGAAAATGGACTGGAGCAGGGAAAAATGCCTAGAATTAATCGATCAATTTGAACTGCATCCTATCTTATGGGATCCCACAAACGGGTATTATTTCAACAAAATTAAAAAGCATGATGAGTGGGCAGCAATTGGTAAAAATGTGGGATTTGAAGTAAATGTAAAAAAAAATGGAAAGTCTTCTATATAGTTTTAGAAGGGAAAAAACCAAGGGGAAAAATCTGTAGGAACAGGAAGAGGTAAGATTTTTCTAATTTGGCAATTATTATTGTAATTACAATACAATTACAACTCTGTAAATGAAATTATTTTATACTAAATATCCTGGTTTGATATTTTTTATAAATAATTTTGTCTTTTTTTTATAGGAAGAGAAGAAATATACTTGTCAAAATGGTTTGCTTTTACACGCATGGCTTTTCTCCTAGACAAAGATAAACCAAGACCTACAATAGATAAAAAAAAAGTAATAAAAAAAAAAGAATTAAGGCTTGTTAGCGCATCTATAATTAAAAAATGGGTTCAAGCCCTGTGGACAGGAGCTTTCTGGCGCTCTAGTTCAAACAGACAAATTATATCTCCGAAAGTATTGGTTTCTCAGAGTTGGGAATTATATCAATGTATTCATATGATAGAACTGCATCATAAAGGATATTCAATTCAAATAATAGTTTATTTATCAAGATTAAATGAGCAATCATGAGAATGAGAACTGCACCATGGAAGAAATCAAATTAAATCTGGCCAATTTTGCCCAATAACGAACTTAACCGAGATATTCATCTCCCTAACCTACTCTGAGAATTTCAACTACCTACCTCATTCCGTTCGAGAGTTATATCTATGTCTATGGATGAAAAGCAGTCTCACTACTCTCAGATCTGTTACTTCATGTTCCGTTCCGAAATGTAAGACTTTTCTGAGAAAAACTAATTTCGGAGCAAACAACTGAGATTTTTCTCACTTCGCTCACAATTCTTCGATTGATTAGATAATGTCATGTCTCAGGAAAATAAGTTGACATTATGACAATTCATACATAGAATAATTATATCATTCTGTGTCAACGTTGAAATACGATTTATTATTGAAATTTTGAAAAATCATATCTCCGAAAGTATTAGCTTGTTAGAGTTAAAATGATATCATTGGATTCTTATGGTAAAACTGGTTATTGAAAAAAATTTAATTTGGAATTTGCCTTGTAAAAAAAAAAATTTTTTTGTTACTCCGAAACCATCAGTCCGATTTTGCCCAATAACGAACTTAGCCGAGATATTTATCTCCCAAACCTACTCTGAAAATTTCAACTGTCTAGCTCATTCCGTTCGAGAGTTATCGTGCCTACGGCCGGCCGGACAGAATGAATTTCGACCACGGATTCTTGATCAGTGAGTCGAACCAAATCGTTTAAGACCATTTTCATCGAAAAATTCGAAAATAACAGACATTTGGGCAAATTGATAAGCACTCAGTTCCGAGGAACTGGAGCGCCAAAAAGCACCAGCGGCAACTATCACATCGTCTGCATCCATGTCGATGAACACGTAAACACTGATACGGGTGGGAAACATTTTCCGAGGTTTGTCGGTAAATGCGATCTGATCAAAGGGAATGATTCACCGGTGTTCAGTGGATACGGGAGTTTGTTGTGTTTGGTGTTCTTTCGAGAGAGGTAGAGAAAGTGGAATGGAGTAGGGAAAAATGCCTCGAATTGATCGATCAATTCGAGCTGCATCCTATCTTATGGGATCCCACAAACGGCTATTATTTTAACAAAATTAAAAAACATGATGCGTGGACAGTAATTAGTAGAAATATGGGATTTGAGGTAAATGACACAAAAAAAATGGATAGTCTTCTATCTAGTTTCACTACGTCTGCATCCATGTCGACGATCACGTAAATACTGATACGGTTGGGACCGCAGCGAATACCGCAAACTTTCCAAACAGCCCGAACAATGTTTGTTGCAGCGCGCGCGGTTTGTTCGGAGTGTTCTGTTGCAAGTGAATACGCACCTTTACAATTCAATTTTCTTTCCTGGTGAGGATTCTGACCTATAATAATATCAAATTAAGCACTTGCCGAGAATTTCAGCACAATTCTCGCCGATAATTCAACTCGTAAATCTAACTATACAACTGCTGTTATATTGAAATCTTCCGGAACGCAAGAAGAACTTTCCGGAGTTTCAGCATTTTCATGAAACATGAAGATGCCGACGCTCTGGTTTACGCGCAGGCTCCCGGTAGTTGTTCGACGCGTTGTAATTCACGCAACGATCAAAACAGAGGCGGGTCGTCGACTTGATTTATCCATAGACGTGCTATATCGTTGCAATAGGCATTATTACATAACAAATTTTCAGAGTTGATTGTATGAACGTAAAACAATAACTCATCCAAACTTCTCAGAAACTTGCCTGAAACTGAAAAAGTTAGCAAACAGGGAGCAAAATATCCATTCAGATACATGATAGTAAACATTTGATTTCCCATAAATGAATATTTGGTGGACTAGGATCGGCAACTTTTGAAACAATATTTCTGTTTAAAGTGTTACACATTTCGAGATGTGATCGTTTTTCCGTATTTACTAAATTCGCTGTTTACTTCTATTCCAGTTACAATGAAATTATAGTCGAACCTCGGATCTGTATTTTTCTTATTTAAGAGTTAAGTTGAATATGAATTATGTCGATATCCCAGATGTAATGGGATCTGAATATAAAAGAAAAGAAAATTGTGGTTTTTCAGATTTTCAAGAATAAATTTCTTGAATGCCTAACCTCCACTTCGAGAGCGTATAGAAATAAGGATGCAAATGGAGGAGTTGCTCGAGTGCCTTTAAAAACTTCTTGGACAATTGCTCTTTTGAAAGATGTATTGGAAGGCACTTAATGTTGCATATTATGTTATTTAATGAAAGGAAATATTTATATATCTGTATGGCGAAAAAACATCTTTCAAAAAAAGTGTTATATACTTTGTATAATAGTATCAGTGACGGCTCGTGCCCTTTAGGTGTGGGTTGGCCAGACCCTTTATATATATTTATAAATTTACTCTTTTGAATCACCTTTTTAAAAAAACAAATATTTATTCAGAAGCAAGTTTATTCTGAGCTGGTTAATACAATAATGAATTGGAATTATATTCTATTAAATCAGAAAGCCGGGAAACTGGAATGAAAATGCTGACTGCACAAAAGTACTCAGAGTCGAGCGGCGCTTCTAGGAAGGCCTTGAATTAAGACTAAGGGCATTTACTCCTATATTGAGGAATGCCAAGATACATATTGCATAATACCTCCCCATTTTTTTAAGAAATAACTTCGGCTGAAGAGGCTGAATTATTTTTATAACTCTTCACGATATTTGTGAATTTTAAAATGAATATTTTATACAACAAACAGGCAAATATGGTTATAATGGTGAGACTTAGTATAAAATAGATTGATGATACATGGTTAGGGTGGATTTTCCAATTAAAGATTGTTTGTTGAACAGTAAAATTATCAAGTAAAAAATTGGAAATGGTTAAGTTTTCAATTATTTCAGGTTTCATATTCGGGAGAGGAACATTATGAAAAATTGTGGATATTTCTTCCTTAAAAAATACTTAAAGCTATTGGTAATGTTACAGAAGGTTTCAATCAGGAAAATTCCATTGAGTTTGTAATACTCTGTATGGTCATTACATAGTTCCCCAATTTGTACACTACCGATTGATAAAAATTTTCTCGATGATAGTTTCAGTAGATCGTCACTACACTGTGCACTTTGTCTTTCACAATTTTCTTTCTTGTGGGAAATTAAGTCCTTCATGCAGCTGGGTGCTGGTCGTAGCAAATTCTGTGGGCAGATCCACCAATCTTCTACCTTTGGGCATTCTTGATCAATGGACCACAAGATTTGTTCTTCTTTAGCCAATAAGTATTTGGGCTGTTGGGTGAGGGTAACGTTTTGGTACGGGATATAGTGGACATAATATGTGTCTAGGGAATTTGGGGATGTTAAGGGTACTTCAATGATAAAGATCACCTCATTATTTCTGGACTTTACAGAAGTGTAGCAAATGGAATAAAAGTCTTTTAAATGATAGAGGTGTTTCATGAAATCGGTGTTATTAACAAAATCATGGAATATATTTAAGGGTAAAATACTTTCATGCAAAAGATGAAGCCTTGCAAAGCTGATGGCTGTATTGACTTCATTTAGAATTCTATTTATTGTTAACTGTTCAAATTCTATAAGAATAAGTCGATTAATATCATTTTGTGTCAATCGATACTTATTATAATTTTGTATAATGTGACTAGTGACATTGGAATACTTTGATGTCATAGATCTCAGGATACTGATCATTTGATTTTGTTCGGTTTTTACCGATTGCATTTCATTCTTAAAAGATTCAAAATATTTCAAGTAAAGTGTTTCATCCTCACTATCAAGAGTTCCGAATAGTGTTTTTGCTATATGTCCGCCTATGTTTAATAAACCTCGTTTTTGTCGGGTAGTGTATAAGTTATTGAGAAGCATTTCATTTTGTCTCAATTGGATTTTGATCGATCCAACATAGTTTGAAACCATAACGTTGGAACTGACCGAATTTAATTGATCAACTAAAACAAAATGATCATGTAAAATTTTATCAATATCGGTTAAATTATAGTGGTACATCAATACATGCTTTGATACACTGATGTATGTTTTCTCTACGAAAAAGGGAAGAATATTGTGTTTGATCTCCTTAAATTTTAATGAATGCAAAGCTGGGACGAAAATTAGATTGAGAAATAGCAATAGGATTCTCGTCATTTTTTTTTTGTGTTCTGAAAAGAGAAAATTAAAGATTATTACTTTCTCTGTTTAATTTTATTTTTATGATTTACTTTTTGGGAGTCAGGGTTCCTTATCAATATATTATCTATAATTTTGATATTGGTTTTCTTAAATTTTGGGTCAAGTTTTGCCTTTTTTGGTATGGCAATATTATGGTTTAGATTCGTCGAGTTTTTTGTCTTCTTGTCGTGTCTGATTGAGTTTATCTAGTTTCTCTTTTTGTCTTTCCTTCTGTGAATTTAGATGGTCTGAGATTTCCTTCATGTTTTCGCGATATTCTTTAATATATTGCGAAATTTTTTCATGAGTAGACTGTTCGACTGGCGTATCGTAATTTAGATCCGATTTTATAACTTGTAAGGGTAAGGTTATTATAACTCAAAAGCGCTCTATTCATCTTTTCTGACAAAGATATATTCTTGTCATCAATTACTCTAATTTGCTCAATAAGGGTAGAGTGGAATCTCTCTACTAGTGCATTGGAGGTAGGGTTGTAATTTGTGATATAATGAAGGGAAATTTTATGGGTATCGCCTAAATCTTGAATAATTTGATTTTTGAACTCTGTTCCATTATCGAAGGTTATTTTTTGTGGTATACCGTGGTTTGAAAAATATTGAGTTAATTGATTTGCAATTTCTGTTGAAGTTTTACTATTTAGAATGTAACATTGTCCATGTCTTGAGAAGGAGTCAATTATAGTCAAACAGGGTGTTCTATTCATGACTATTGTATCGATATACAAGTGGGAAAATGGTTTGTCACCTGTTGGATTCGGTTTAAATATTAATTTAGTAGGTTGTCGTTCATATTTTTGACTCTGGCAAATTTCGCAGGAGTTAATATAGGACTGAATATGTTTATTCATGTTCGGCCAATAAAAACGTCTTTTAATACTTTCTAAGTTTTCCTGGAAACCTCGGTGTCTGGTCTTGGTCTCGTGAAATAATTTAATTTTCTGTTGTTGGTCGTCTTCCGTTTCGATATCTTCTAAAAATGTATTTGAAATTTTGAATGAAAAAGCGTTAGCTTTGAAGAGATTCTGTGATAGATTCAAAAATGGTATTTCCAAATCTTTATTTTTGAAATATATGCCGTAATGATTATTTGGTTTGACGTATTCCTTTAAAAATTTTGTGAAGTCGTCTGGTTCTTTTATAGAAACTATGAGTCTAAATCGACTGTTCTTATGTAGTTTTAATTTTTCTACTTTAAACACATTAGCTTTTTGGAAAATTATTTGATGGATTGATGTGTTCAGAGAGCGTTCTGAATATGGTATCTCTAATATAGGGTTTTCGACATTACTATGAATAGTTTGGGAAGAAGATGGATTTGCTTGTTTTTCCGTACACGATTTCGTAATATCTTCTAGTTCCTTTTGAGATATTTCCAGATCTTCATGAGTAATTTGGGGAATTATTGAGTCTAGATCGTCATCTGAATTTTCATTTAAATTTAATTCGTCAAATTTTATGCGGGATACTGCATCTGCGTTATTGTACGCTCCTTTCCTGTATTTTATTTCGAAATTAAACTCTTCTAATTTGATTCGCCATCTCATTAGTCGAGATGATGCATCTTTCAAAGAAAATAACCACGTCAAGGGTCTATGATCCGTGTAGATCGTAAATTTCTGACCAAATAAGTAAGGTCTAAAATATTTTGTAGCCCAGACAACGGCTAGAAGTTCTTTTTCGATAGTTGAATATTTTATTTCAGCTTCGTTCAATGTTCGGCTCGCATAAGCGATAGGTAGATCGTTTGGGGGTGTCCCTTGCGATAAAATTGCGCCTATAGCATATTGTGATGCGTCGGTTGTAAGTACGAATGGTCTGTTAAAGTCCGGATGTTGGAGAATCGGATAATTAATGAGTATGTTTCTGCTGGCATGAAATGCATCTACATATTCTTTGTCATTAATATTCAATTTAACATCTTTTTTCAGGTATTTAGTCATGGGTTTCGTTAATTTTGAAAAATTAGGAATAAATTTTCTATAGTAGCCTATATTCCGAGATAAGATTTAATTTCTTTAATAGTTTTAGGAATGGGAAAGTTTTTTACGACTTCAATTTTTTCAGGATTCGGTTCTATACCTTTTTCAGATATTTTGTAGCCTAAAAATACAATTTCGGTCTGAAAGAAGTATGACTTGTCTAGTTGAATTTTGAGATTTTCTTTTTCTAAGAGTTGAAGAACTGTCTGAATGTCTGCCAAATGTTTTTCGGGTGTTTCTGAAAAAATGAGAATATCATCCATGTATACTATGCATATTTTATTAATGATCGGTTTTAAGACTCTATTCATGAAACGTTGGAATGTTGAAGGGGCATTTTTCAATCCAAAGGGCATTCTTAAAAATTCGAAATGTCCTTCGTCGGTTGCGAAAGCAGTTTTTTCTAATGATTGCTCGTCTAGTTCTATTTGATGGAAACCACTTGCTAAATCAAGGGCGCTAAAATATTTTGCTTTATTCAGTTGATCCAAAAGTTCGTCAATATTGGGGATCGGAAATTTGTCATCAATTGTTTTGTCGTTCAGTTTTCTATAGTCAATAGCTATTCTCCATTTTTTGTTACCTGATTGGTCCGTTTTTTTGGGAACGATTACTATAGGGAATGACCAGGAAGAAATACTTGGTCTTATAATGTTTTTACTTAATAAATCTTGTACTTGATTCTTTACCTCTTGTTTGTGTACCTCAGGATATCTGTATCGTCTAATATACACGGGATTTTCATCTATGGTCCTAATATTATGTTTAACTCTGTTTGAGGCATTCAAAGGTTGATTTGATAGATGAAAGGCTTGTTTGTGACTTTGAATAATTTTTGTAAGTTGGTTTCGAAAATTTTTGTCCAAATGGTCTAATTTAATGGGTAGGGGTTCATTAGGACTGGTTTCTTGTAAAAAGAATTTATGTGTTCTGATGGTATTTCCTAATTCATGACTTTCCCAATTGAAATTTAATTTTAAATATCTTAAAAGGTTGGATCCTATTACACCATCATATTGTGTATGAAATTTATAGATCACAAAGGGGTATGTTGTATTATAGCCAAAAGAATTTAAAGGAAATGAAACTTTATTCGTGCTGAAATCTTTACCTAGTGCAGTTTTAAAATAGGTTTTTTCTTCGTAAATGTTTTCTGATAGTAAATTATATGCTACAGATGGATCAATAATGCTCATGGAACTTCCGCTGTCTATCAATAATTTGCAGGGTGGATAATCTAATACTATATATGGTAATGATGCTAGATGTTCCTGTGTAAAGTTTAGGTCATGTCTTTGTCTTCGGAGATTCTCTGAAAATTTTCATCAAATTCCTCAATTAATTTAGAGTCATCTATATTTTCGGATTCATAATAAAATTCTTCTTCCTCTCCTAATTCTTGTTCAATTTGTTCTGTATTAGTGAGTTCTTCAAATATAAAGTCATTAGGTCCGTTTCTTCTGTAATTTTGTCTAATATTGGGTGGTTCTTGTCGGATTTGACTGCTAGCTGGTCTTTTTACAGGGTGTATTCTTGTTCGGCCCGACATAGGTTCAGGTTTGGGTTGAACCCAACTATGATTTGGATTGGGCTTAAATACGTCTTGCGGTTTTCCGAATACTTGACTGCTTGTCGCAAATTTAGTTTCTGGTATTTTATTATTACATTTCAAATGTACCGGTTGTGAAGGAAATTCTCCACTATTCGAATTGAATTGTCTGTTTGCAGGAAATTGTCTACTAGTTGATGGAAATTGTGGGTCTGTATAAATTCTTCTAACAGTAGGTTGGGAATTTAAATTTTGGGAGTACGTTGTCCTAGGTGTCGGTATTGTTGGTGGTTGTAAATAAAGCTGTTGTCTCTTTATTTCTCGGTTTTCTAGCATTTTACAAGTGTCATCGAAAGATTTTGGTTGGAGATCAAGTAAATTCCTAGAATTTTCGTCAACATTATTATATAAGACGGTTATGCCAATTTTCTCTGAAAGGTTTCGATAAACATTCAGTTCTGGGGGCGATAATCCTAATGATTGTATTTGGTAATCATATTGTAATTTAGTTTCTTTGATTCTTTCAATAAATTCAGAAAGTGATTCCTTCGTTTTTCTCCTCATATATTGATATTCACTTTGTAGAACATCAAAGTTAATTTTAAAACCGAATTTACTGTTCAATAATCTTTTTAATTCAGGCCATGAATTGCAACATGGTCCAGAATACACGATAGTTCTCGCTTGATCAATTAATTTCGATTTTACTGTTGCAAAGCAATATTGATTTATTAAATCATTATCAGTTGTGCCAAATCGATCTATGAAATTTTCAGTTTCCATTAATAAGGTTTGTAGTTCTTGTGAGTTACCATTAAATCTTGGTAATAACTCACCGAAATATTTAACTGTGCTTAAATCTATTACCATGCGATTGGAATGTTCTCCATTAGAAGTCATATTGAAGTTTTTATTATTTACGTTGATATTCAATGAATTGAATTTTTCCAATAAGGACTCTATTTTGAAAGATTTCGATGTGCTTGTTTACACTATCGGTGATATGAAAAAATGAGTTGCAAATTAAATTGAAAATATCCTTTGGGCCAGGGATAGGAAAAACTGGGATTATTGTAAGGGATAGCCTCAACTTACTTCTCGTTTTAAACCTGGTGTCCGGGCTGCTACCTCCAAACCTCCTCAGGGTGATTCTCAAGGGTTGCAGTTGAGATCAAGTCGGGAATGGTTCTCCTTACTCTGTTTTCGGGGATTCAACACACCTTCGTGGCTTATCTCTACTGCAGTCGTTTGAGCTTCTCGTGGTCGGAACTTTACTTCGAACTTATCGTCGCACTTTTCGAAACTCGGGTTTTTGGAATGTTGCTCGAAGAATTGAAATTCACGTATACTTATTTTTTTTTTCGTTATACTAGCAACAATCCCATCCTCGTCGCCATTTATAAATTTACTCTTTTGAATCACCTTTTTAAAAAAACAAATATTTATTCAGAAGCAAGTTTATTCTGAGCTGGTTAATACAATAATGAATTGGAATTATATTCTATTAAATCAGAAAGCCGGGAAACTGGAATGAAAATGCTGACTGCACAAAAGTACTCAGAGTCGAGCGGCGCTTCTAGGAAGGCCTTGAATTAAGACTAAGGGCATTTACTCCTATATTGAGGAATGCCAAGATACATATTGCATAATAATATATATATATATAAACAAAAACATCCATTAAATTATTCCGCTTATCAAATATCGTATTAACAGCACGAGATTCAAAATTCCAAGCTAGAGCTAGAGGGCAATATTTTCTTGCAAATTTCGTCTAAAATATTTGTACTTTACTAGATTCAGTGAATAACGATGAAAATCCCGAAAGATTCGAAAATAACATGCGACACTCAGAAATTTCGAATCTTGTAAAACTGAATTTAATTTACGTGCATAACAGTGCCCGCCATCACAGCCGCCCCGTCATACGTTTACCCTACAAATTTTGTGACAATGTTAAATTCTCTAACAAGGTATTGAAAATATCATTCGCAGTTTCACCTTTAGACTGACGTCTAAGAAACCTCAAAATCGTTCCGATATTTTACCGTCTCGAACAAAGCGGAAAATAACCGACATCTGAGTAAAACATCTGATATCTGTTGTCTTGTCTATTTCCCAAGAAAAACACGCTGCGCTGTCAATTTCGTTATGAATTTCTTCTCTCAACAGTTTGGTCACCGAATGAATTAAATCGTTCTGAATTGTTTTTGATAAACCACAAAATACGGAGGACACGGAAGGATCTATAAACTTCTGAAAATCTTCGCCTAACGTCGCGGCGAATTTAGTGAACTCATTATAATTCCCCTGATTGATCAAAATCAACACTCTCATCGTTTCCCCTCAATGCTACCTCTTGTGTCGATAGGAAAATGATCATGTTCAACAAATGCTTCATCATTTTACGATTTTCCCTGACCTTCTTGATAAAAGTCCTTATAAATTAATAAATGTGCACTGTCAAAATTATTCAAAATAATTTATTTTCCGAACAACTTAAATTTTTGAGCTGAATGAGTGTATGTTCTTTGGAAATTTCATGTTTACCTGAAGCCCAATGAATTTCCTTCAGGTTATCGTATCCAGCCGAACGGAAAGGGCTCTTTTGATCAGAAAATTGCAGGCATTACCAACAGAAAGTTTGTTTCGAGTTTCGCTAGCAGTTAACCAAATGAATTTTTCGTAAAGGGTGTTTGAAACAGCACGATTGTGACTCGTTGTGCGCTGAACCAGATTCGACATAAAAGGTCTAAGAACTGGTAAATCTTTCACAAATTCATTGTCGTCGTATGAAAATGTCAAAAACATATTCTCTACTAAGAACCATACCAAGTCACCACCACTTGATACCACCTTACTTATATTTGCCATCATTCGATCACTCAAATTCAACAATTAAAGAAAATGAATTCAGAATCCACTTAGATTAACAAAATTCACGAAATGAACCAGAGAAAACAAAACTAAATAGCACGCTGTTCCATGCGGAACACGCCGGCAAAAAGACACGCACCCCTTTCTTTGATTTTATGAGACTGACCTAATTCAATTTCAATTAATCAATTCCTAATATGCTAACTGTGATCTGTGATGCGATTCTAATATCCCCACTCATTGGGTCAGCTGGCCCGGCTGGCCGACTGGATCGCGTGTTCCAGCATCCATGGTGCTCTTTTTGCGCGTATGTTCTGGGGAACATCGCGTTATCATTTTGCCTAAATGTCTGTAACATTCGAATTTTTTTACGAAAATGGTCTCAAATGATTTAGTTTGACTCCCCAATGAAGAATTCGAGGTCAAATTTGATTCTGTCCGGCCGGCCGTCCGGCCGTTGCCACGATAACTTGAGAACGAAAAAAGCTACCGACTTGAAATTTCCAGAGTAGGTGGCGCATCCCAATACGACGGAAAAGTTCGTTAATGGGCATAATCGGCCGAGTGGTTTCCGAGTAATAATTTTCTTTTCAACCAATATGAATCCGATCGAATTGAATCTTGGTGAGTAGTTGTAGAATATGAACCTAAGCACGTTTGTGAAATTTTGTGCGAATCGTATGGCTAGAAAATTATTAGAAAATTATAAAAAAATATTTTTGTTGTCACGATAACTTGAGAACTGAAAGAGATAGCGGCTTGAAGTTTTCAGTTTAGGATGTGCATCAGAATACGACATTTCCGTTTGTTTATGAGCATAATCGGCCAAACGGTTTTAGAGTTATAGCCATCTGAAATTTGGTTGTTTTTTGTTCCACATTAACTCGATAAATACTAAACCGATTGAATTCAAACATGGTTATTAGTTGTAGAATGCCATCTCGAAAATTCTTGCAAAATTTCGTGAGGATAGTATTTGTAGAAAGTTTTTAAAAAATCATCGAAAATTAAAAAAAAATTTCAGTAACTATTCGTTTGAAATTGCTAAAATTTTGCAAGAGCCTTTATAACCTGACTCTACTGCCAAGTTTCAAGTTTTAACATGATCGGTTAAATATTGTTGGAGATTCGAGCAGCCTTGTGTGAGTTCAGTAGATGGGTGACCGTTGCCTCGATAACTTTCGAACGAAAGGAGATAGGGACTTGCAATTTTCAGGGTAGGTTGCGTATTCGAATGGGAGAGTTGAGTTCGTTTTTGGGCATAATCGTTTTAACGGTTTCCGAGTTATACGCTCCTGGAATATTATTTCCTTGTTAACTCAAAAAATAAATTTTCGATCGAATTAAATTTTGGTAACTAGTCGTAGAAAATCAACATAAAGACGTGTTTGAAATTTTGTAAGAACCGTACCCCTGGAAAATTTGAAAAAAATGAGGAAAAAAAAAATTTTAAGTCACTAGGAAAAAAATTGGTTCAAGCACTGACGTGAAGTCAGAAGCTTTTGCGCGTATGTTCTATTGTCCATTCTTCTGTATTGGACACCCTTAATCGAATTTACCATGGTAAATTATGTTGTCCATTCTCCTATATTGGACACTTAATTCGAATATACTATGGTAAATTCGAATTAAGAGTGTCCAATACAGGAGTAAATTCGATTAAGGGTGTCCAATACAGAAGAATGGACAATAGAACATACGCGCAAAAGCTTTTGACTTCATGTCAGTGCTTGAACCAATTTTTATTTATTAGGAATTAGGAATATATTATATTCTTATGCACAGAAAATTACTAAACTACTCTTAAACAGTACGAATACGGCCTTTTCTGAAATAGACAAAGACATAATACGTAATGATTAACTATTTATTTAATTAAAGCTATAATGAGTGGGAACTTTATTCAGTTAATTGAAGCCGGTTCTGGTTCAAGTGACAGAGCCTGAGATCGAACTTCACCTAGCTAAAAGTGAATTATTTCATGTATTTCAAATTGTGATATTTCAATTTATAATCGTGTTCCAGCTGTGTAATTGAATAAAATCATTATGTTCCATAACCTTCTAACGGGTGATTTTTCAAGCGTTTGGTTTGAAAAGGTAAGAAATATCAAAGAATATCTGCGAAAGTGTAAATTTTCATTTGAATCGATAAATAAAATTTTGCCATTCAATTTTCGAAGATTATTTAATGTGAATGTTGACCTTGACACCGACTGTGGTAAGTGATCCATCCTGATTGTCCAACTTTTCACAACAAAGCGGCCGGTATCTTATACCAATAACACTTCTAATATCCGGCCGTTTTGCACATTTACGTACCCACTCAATCAGTATTGAGTTCCATCGCTAGAAACATGTCCTCAATAAAAATTGGTTCAAGCCCTGTGGACAGGAGCTTTCTGGCGCTCTTGTTCAAACAGACAAAGTTATCTTCGAAAGTATTGGTGTCTCAGAGTTGAGAATTGTATCAATGTATTCTTATGATAGAACTGCATCATAAAGGAAATTCAATTCAAAGAAAAGTTTATTTATCAAGATTAAATGAGCAATCTGAGAATGAGATCTGCACCATGGAAGAAATCAGATTAAAATAGCTGAAATGAATTTGACTCTCTCTTATAGAATAGGATGACATATATGAGTATGAACACAGATCATATAATAAATCATAGATAGAATAATTATAGCATTCTGTGAAAACATAGAAGTACGATTCATTATTGAAATTTCGAAAAATCATATCTCCGAAAGTATTAGCTTGTTGGAGTTGAAATTGATATCAATGGATTTTTATGGTGAAACTGCATCCTAAAAAAATTGAATTTGAAATTTTTAGGTTAAAAAATTTTTTTTTTCGTTACTCCGAAACCATAGGGCCTTTTTTGCCCAATAGCGAAACTAACCGAGATATTCATCTCCCTAACCTACTATGAAAATTTCAACTGCCTAGCTCATTCCGTTCGAGAGTTATTGTAGAAACAAAATTTAAAAATTTTCAAAAATTTTTTTTGACACTTTATGGTAACCCGATCAATACAAAACTCCACATGCGTATGAAGGCCATGATTCTTCGATTTGATGCTAAATTTCAGATAGATCGAGTGATCGGTTTCGGAAATATTCATAAAAAATATCTTCATAAAACGGCCATAACTCCGAAACCACTTGATGGATTTCGCCCGTTAACGAACTCTTCCGAGACATTTACGCTCCAAATTTCAATCTTCTAACTCCTTTCGTTCGAGAGTTATCGTGTTAACGGGCGGACAGCTGGCCGGACAGAATCGATTTCGACCACGGATTCTTGAACAGTGAGTCGAACCAAATCGTCCATTTTCAGCCAAAAATTTGAAAATTACAGACATTTGGGCAAATTGAAAAGCACTCTATTCCGAGGAACAAGAGCGCCAAAAAAAATCGGATTTTCTTGAAGCATTTACAAAACCCGTTCACCAACAATTCGACGATACGGCAGGTCACCTGCATTCAGTTTTTGCACCATCATTAATCATTTTTTAGCGACGATACCGCTTAATACCTGTATCAAACGGCTATAATTTCTACATTTTAGCGAGAGTGGTTACAAAAGGTAACGGAAGTTCCCCTCCAAAGCTGTCATTTCGACATTTGATACCGGTATCAGAATTTATAACCGGGTCCTTGAGGCGGGTTACTAGCGGTTGACATTTGTTGAAAGTTTGAAATTGTCAAAAGTATTGAAAGTTTGAAACTGTTGAAAGCAATCGAAATGGCTGTGGCAAAGGAAAGCGTGGAATTTTTTTAATATACTCTAAACTACCAAGAAGTGGATAACTTCGTCATTACAGACCGCCAAACGGCGAATGTTTTATTAAGCGGTAATAGAATGAAGGCAATCTGGCTTGGGTATAGACCACAAAAAGACTAGTAGACTACGTTCTTGTTGTACTGGTTAGTGTCCCCTCTTTACTTTTTCTTAATTATAGGTGGTGAGAATCATTTTCCATAATTTCATCAAACAAATTAAATTATGGAAGGTTTCTTTTTTCATTCGAAACAATTGAAAAAATGCAATTTCAGTATATAATTCAAGCCAGAAATCCCCTAGCTTTAGCCTGAAGTGCATTATCCATAATTTGAATAGTGCTATATCATCACTGGGAGAAATTCCAATAAGACACAATAATTCTCGTTAGTGAATAGCATTTCGTCAAATAAATTCCACATTTCCATGTAATTAATTTTAATTGTTTATCAAACGTTAGAATAAAAAAGTTTGCTGAATAAAAAGTAAACAAATAATTAGGAAGATTAACCGTTTACGTTTTAGTGACAACACTGACAACCTCAGTAATCATTTTGCGATTATTGGGTGCGGGATAAACTTTTGATACTGATGACAAACCGTTGTTAATAACCGGGTTATAAGCGGTATCCTCGCTAAAAAATCATTTATATTTTGTTGCCAAGATCTTGGGGTAAAATCTCTCGTGGTCGAATAACATAAACATAAATAAATTGTTGAGAACGGCGTCGAATGGACAAATTACGGTCTTTTCGTGGGCATGTTCTAGAAAACAGTGTTCTATTATTTTGCTCAAATGTCTGTAATTTTCAATGTTTTTTCGAAAATGGTTTTTCACTCATCGATGAAGACTTCGTGGTCAAACTCTATTCTGTCCGGCCGGCCGTCGGTTGCGACAATAACTTTTGTACAGAATGAGATAGCGACTTGAAATTTTCAGGGTAGGTTGCGCACGTTAGTGGCTATAATCAGCAAAACAGTTTCGAAGTAATACTCATCTGAAATTTTGTTTTTATTTCCTCAATAACCCAAAAAATACAGATCCGATCGATGATCAGTTGCAAATTTTCTTAATACATATTTCCTGAGCATCGTATAACTAAAAAAAAATATTTCTTAAAAAAAATAAAACTTCTTCTAAAATTATAGAAATTGAAATAATTATTTCATTTAAAAATTTTCCAGATTCGGCTCAGGTAAAAAAGTTTACAAGCTGCTAATACACACCTGCATTTTCTTTAACTGTTGAACACAGAAACACTAACTGGATTCAATATCGGATAATTATCTATCTGATGCTCGAAGTTCAATGAAATTGTTTTAGAAAACTTATTTACTCACGTACTCAAGTCTTATGGAATGGTTTTTAATAATCCTTATAGAGCATTTGTCTAGAAATTGTTTTCACTTTTCCTGAATATCACAACACAGACTTCAACTTCATTCTCATTTAATATCCACTATAATCCAATTTCATCCTATTCTATTCTCATATTCCTCGAATACTCTAATTCGCATCATATAAATGGATACAATCATATCATACCTCTAACCTCATTATAAACACAAATAACAACAATAATTATAAACTCAGCCTATGACTGTACTTATTGAAAGTATAGAGCCTAGACATATTATATTTGCGGTGTTTCACGAAGATACGTTTAGTTCACAATTCACATTTCTATGTCAAATTTAACAATCCGATTAACGGATTTCGGATTTCCCAAATCTTTTCGATTACATCAAAACCCAAGGTAACCCAAGAGAGAAAAACCGTCGATTTTTCAATGAAGGAAAACAACCTCACAACCTCGCATTTACTTCAACGGAATTATATTCTTATTGGCGATTCGAATTTATCTCCTGGTGGCGAAATCTAAAGCTTCAGGAGTAGGTTAAGAAGCTTGTTCTGATTTGAGATCGTACAATAATCAACACTTTTCTTATGCATACTAACATAACGCAGTGTTATATCTGTAGCAAATACATTGCATGTATGTTCCATATATGACTGAAATTCTTATAATGATTGTGCAGAATTAAAGAAGTAGGAAAATAAATGTTATGATGATATGGATAACAGATAATCTAACATTTTCATATTCACTATAGTGAATTTGAAAATTTGGGGCTAAATATAGAAAAATTCATAGATTAATACAGTTCATGGTAAGCCTATTCATCTACTTTCCAAAGGATAACTACCACGAAATTCTAGTTTGTTTGAATAATGATTGTCTATGTCTATGCTTTATATTATGATAAAAAATTTCCACAATTCACAAACAGCTAAAATTTTAAACTGATCATTTATCAAGAAATATAAATTTGATTATGAGATAATCTTAAATTATAACTTATTAACCCTTTTTAAGATGACAATATAACCAATTAATTTGGAAACCAGCTAGAATGAACTGCAAAAAAATATTATGTAAGATAACTAGCTCTAGCACTATCTAGAAATGTAAACTTTGAGATCACTAAGCAGTCTATGCCTTCAAACGAGCAAAGATTCTTGTGATTCTTGTTCAGGTCCGGATTGATAAAAGCAGTGCAATTTCTGGATTTTATATCAGATTTGAAGAATATCTCTAAAACAGTCCGTTTTAGGCGAAATGATGAACAGTAATTTAATTTTCTAAAATAACTGAGTAATCTTAAAACGACTCAAGTTAACCTTCATCTGTTCTTTTTTGCTAATTTCTCATAGTTTTAGGAAGTCGCGAATCTAGAACGAGGAAACCTGTCGAAGTAGGAAAAATCTGTTAATTGGAGATTATGTGTCATGGTCATAGAAAACTACACACCGAAATTCATTCCATTCTTATTATCCATGTCAAAGCTACATAGGAAGAACTGATTTTGTTCTGTAATTTCAAGAGGCTGTATCCTTTTATCTGAGCCGGATCTGGAAAAACGGTGAATGAAAAAAGTGTTTTATGTGATGAGAGAAATCTATGGTTAAAATTAATTTACACCTTAAAGACTCACCCTGTATATTTCAGAAACTATTTGTCAGATTCCTGAAATTGTACTATTCTCGAATATTTCTCATCATTTGTCATCTCTCATTGCAGGTTCTTGGCGACCAATTGGACATATGAGACCATCCTCGCCATTACTCGATAGCGTTCGTGATCAATTCGAAGATCACGATCAAATAGCGAAAGACTTCACGAGAATGTTCTTGAACACAGACGAGAACATTCAGCAGAACGGACAACTCTTCGATGTGATCTTCATGGTTGGCCAGTCCAAGCAGAAAACGAGGTTGATAGGAGTTCGGGCCATCTTAGGTGTTAGGAGTAGAGTTTTTCAAGAGATGTTGTACGGTATACAGACTGGATTCGGTTCGCCACAAGTGCCAGTAGCCGAGCTTCTAGCGAGGCCAGTACCCACCCTAATAAGCCCTCAACAAAGTAGACCGAAAAGTTCGAACTTTTTGCAGGTGAGATAGATCAATTTACTCTAGAAACCTACAATAACTTAAATTAGAAGGCGCCGTTTTTGGGAGAGAGAGGGTTCATTAATCTATATATGTGTGTATATTTTGTTCTACTAATTGCTGTTGTGGCGCGCATGTTCTAGAAAACAGCATGCGTTGTTGCCAAATGTCTTCAATTTTTTCTATTTTTTTTTTTACCGAAAAAGGTCTCAAAGGATTCTGTCCTGCCGATCATCTGTTGACACGATAACTTTTGATCGGAAATATATAACGAATTGAGATTTTCATGGTAGGTTGCGCATCCGAATGCGACGGTTAAGTTTGTGAATGGATATAATTGGCCAAACGGTGGTAGAGTTATATCCATTGGAAATATTGTTTCCTCGATGACTCAAAAAAGACAGATCCGATCTAATTAAAACTTGGTAATCAATTGTAGAATACCAAAGTGCAAATTTGTGCGAAATTTTGTGAAAAATCATAGAAAAATAAATATTTTTTTTCAAAAATGTTAAAGTTCAGAAACTATTCGTCAGATTGCGCACAAGACTTCAAGTCGCCATACAATCGACTAACGAATATCAGCTCGGCGGGCTTTGTAGTTTAGCAATTATTGTGAAAATGAAATTCTGATTTGGTATCTGCTTCTGAAATTTCAAATGATGTAAATCTCAGTTTACTAAGAACACTGCGATACTAGGGAGGTTGGTGCTATTTCCTGTCATGCAATAGATCCGGGTTCGAATGCCCGCTGAGTTTTATTTATTTCAAAAATTGAATGCAGTTGATGCCCAATGCATAATATGCCAAACGGTTTTAAGGTACACCGATCTGAAATATAATTATTAGCAAGCTGGCTATTAGTCTAGGATTATTCTAAATTTGAATTTTGTATCAGGCCTAAAATGCGACTGTAAAGGAATATAAAATATAAATATAAAAAATGCAACTTCTACAAATATTCGACTATTAGAATATACAGGGTGATTCCAAATTAGACGTGAACCTTGTAGGACGTGCTAGTATGGACCATTTGGTGTCGTTGAGCCATATTTGTTGATAACCGAAAATAAACAGTTTCCGAGATATTTGAGTTCTTCTGATTTTTAAAAGATTTCTCACCTTAGTTCATTTATCGCCAATTTTTTCTACGTTGACCAAATTTGATTATTATTTTGTATTATCAGAAAAGGATATCATATGTGTCAAAAAAGCAAAACTATGCTGTATTAGATGATTTGAAAGGGAAGAAAAATAACTGATCAAATTTTTTTTTTTATTGCAACTAAACCCAAAATTTAGAATTATTCATAAATAATGTTCGAAATGACCTCCACCATTCCTTATACAAACACTTGCCCTCTTTATAATTTCTTCAGTTGTTACTTTCCATATTATATCTACTCTCGCTGCCTTTGGATTATACATTCACTTTTATGCATGCCGGACACAAGGGCGTAGCCAGGAATTAATTTCGGGGGGGGTTTTGAAATAGGAATTAATTTCGGGGGGGTTTTTGGGTGTGTAAGGGCTACTTTCTGCAGCAAAATTTTTTTTTTTAAGTGAAAAATAACATTTCGGGGGGGGTTTGAACCCCCAAAACCCCCCCCCTAGCTACGCCCTTGCCGGACAATCAAAAGGTTGCACATAAAAAATCTATTGAAATGAAACTAGTGAATGCATTCTAACGATTTTTTTTTATGAATAAAGATCGAATTTGGCAAGTTTCATTTATTTATTTATTGGGGACATAGGGATACAAACAGGTTCAAAAGAGACACCCACTAGAGTATCCACAAATTACCAGACATAATACGCTAAATTATAGATATACAATAGAGAAGACCGAAAGAGTGTACGGACTAAACAGCAAGAAGCATACAATAATTTTGGCATACATAGATTGTGGAATAGAAAGTTGCAGGCAAATTGATATTAGAAATTGTTTTTTATTCATATGTATATGTACCACATTTCAACTCATACTTATTATTTTTGAACATCGTCAAATTGACGACAAATAAACTAAGGTGAGAAATCTGTTAAAACCAACAAAACTCAAATGTCTCGGAAACTTGTTATTTTCGGTTATCAATAATTATGACTCAAACAACAGGAAATCCGTCATATTTACACCTCCTCCTTGGTTCATCTCTAATTTGGTATCAGCCTATATACAATTCAACAATTTCAAGCCACAGTTTGCTGCAGTTTTTGTACAGTTTTTATATCATCATCAATAACAAAAACTATAGCCTTATAATTCCCTTAAGGATTAAATTATCATTTGATCTCTCAAAAATAAGAGCTATTATCTATTGAAATTGATATTGATATTATTATACTGACCCTTTTTATATTTTTAGATATATTTGTATACTAACCTATTTATAGGTTCCAGATATCGAATCTCCACGACCGAAAAGTGTTCCAAGTTCACCTATGGTAAAAAGAGCATTTTCTAGACTAGGTACAATCACGGCTGGCTGGGGAAGAAGTATAAGAAAGCACAACACAGCTCAGTTATCTGCCGAGGATAAGAAAAAATGGGCTAGCAGTCAAGATTGCTCAAGTGAGTTTAATTATTACACCAAAAGAGTTTAACGCTTGTATGGAAAAGCTTACCACTAGTATATAAATATGAATAGTACTAGCAAAGACTAAAGTTGAGAGTAATCCACAAAGTGTAATTCCAACAACGCTGAATGGCAACATAATGCGGTTTCATCCTTATTTGGAATCGTCAGTGATGCACAACTCAACGCTGATGAAAAATACACTGTGAAGAAGCCGCTGTAGTCACTTCCGTCTACTTCGTACTCGGAAGTAATTGCTGGATTTTGATAAACCGGCTAACCGGCATAAACCACGTTATGTTGCTATTCAGCGTTGATGGAATTACACTTTGTGGATTACTCTCAACTTTGGTTCTTGCTAGTCCTATTCATATTTATGTACTAATGGAAGCTTTTCCATAAAGGCGTTAAACTCGTTTGGTGTTCTTATTTCTGTGCGTATTGCGTGTTAACCTGGGCCATTTCACCTCCTCGTGGTGTCCGCATGAAACTCTATACAGAGTTCTTGCAATTAGCCACGTTTGGAACTACGAATGTATGCAGGGATCTATAGTTTTGAGTAGTCCGCAACGGGAAGCTTGGTTGGTTGAACGCCAGGTGTCACTTCTGTCTACTTCGTACTCGTAATTGATTGCTGGACTTTGATAAACCGGCTTCTTCGAAGTGGGTTTTTTCATGAGCGTTGAGTTGTGCATCACCGACGATTCCTAATAAGGCTGAAACCGCGGTATGTTGCTATTCAGCGTTGATGGAATTACACTTTGTGGATTACTCTCAAGTTTGTTACTTGCTAGTCCTATTCATATTTAATTATTATAGTTTGGACATTACGAATCTGATTTCGGTAAAATATAACAAGAGTTGATTTGCAACAGAAACTGTTCCATGAAAGATTTTGGTGGTGATATTATCAAAATTGAAATATGGTTCATTCAATAACGAGAAAATCGATTTAAATAAGTTTTTGAATGAAAAATTACTCGATTAGGATCACTTGAAACTACAGATTGTTTATACATTTACCCACTTCATTCATTGTCCACCGGGGAGAACGAAAATGTGCAGGTAATACGCGAGCTAAAAAAAAAGGAAACAGAAAAGAGAATAATGCTTTATGGGAAAGCGACCAATATTCAATTATGAGTTCAAAAAAACAAAATACACCCTGTTTGGCCGAGGTAACTTTTTTAGATTTTTATTTCTAGAATATTCTTTACGACATAAATCAGTGCAATCGTACGGTTGTGTCGTGAGAAATGTATGTATGTTATTTGTACTATATAAAGTCTCACCATATACAGTGCGTTTCGGAAAAGATGCTGCTCAAGAAACGATATTATTTGATATATATGTCATTGATTGTGTTACTCTGCAAACCTGTCAACATTGAAATTTTTTTAGCAAAATGGTCAAAACACGTAGAAATCAGAACAATATCAAAAAGTTTCTGGAAGGAATGTTGCTCAGAATTTCATATTATACCAAACTGCCAATTTTCGTAGGGAAATTCAATTTCATTTTCACAGGTATATTTGTTTTAGATCAGACCTGTATAGCGTTTTTAGTGGTATTTGAGTTAATGCATTCAAAAGCGAATTCGGAGGATTGGAGAATTATTCTTCAGATGAGAAATCGAATAATTTAATTTCTTATGATGTTTCAAGAATAATTAGCAAGATAGTATCTCTTTCCGCATTTAATTTCCCAAGTATAATTCGGTTTGCACCAAGATTGTGAGGTTTTCACTATAGAAATCATAATTTATGAGGAACATTAAAATAATATAAATTTTATTTGAATTGTGATAATATCTCTTTACTTGGAATTACATTCCGAAAAATTTTTCAAATTTGCGCAAACCCCGAAGCTCCCTCTAGCGTGATATCATCAAACTATTAATATCAAAAAATTTCGGAATTTCACTATGAAATTTGGCAGTTTGGTATAAAATTAAATTCTGAGCAACATTTCCCTCAGACACTTCTTGCTATTATTCTGATTTCTGCATCTTTTGGTCATTTTTCGAAAATAATGTCAATTTTGACAGGTTTGCAGAGGAACACGATCAATGACATATATGTCAAAAATCACATTTCTTGTGCACCAACTAACCCGAAAACCAAAATTTCGAAAAACTATTCAGGGGAAAAAGTTTTCTCTTGGTGCGTACTTTTTGAAACGCACTGTATATTAATTTTCAACTTCATTTCAAGAATAAATACTTGTTGGTGCTATGACCATTCATCGAGTATAATGAAATTCGCTTTTCCAGATAAGGAGGGAAAAGACAAAGATGGTAAAGACAAACCACAAGTATCTCAGCTTCCAGTACCAAGACTGAGTGTATGCGCGGACGCACAGAAAGTGGACAGGGCCAAACTAGCCCAGACTGAATTTTCGATAATTGAATTCGACTCCGATACTTTTCGGATACTTTTGGATTACCTGCACACAGGTTCTTGTCCTCTAACGTGCTCTACAATTCCAGGTCTGATTTGTGCAGCCGAACACTACGATCTACCTGAACTGTTACAGGCATGTTTTCATCATGCCAAACAGTTTCTGAGGATAGAAGTAGTAAGTGAATTATATAGAGTTAGGAAATCCCAACCCTATATCCCTGTAACACAATACTTATTTCCACCTTATTTCCCACAGAATTTTACACACGCCCATATGTCGATATTCTACAACTATTTACCAAGCTTCATTTCGATCGAGTCTATATTTTTTGAGTTTTCGAGGAAATAATATTCCAGGTGGGTATAACTCTGAAACCATTGGGCCGATTATGCCCAAAAATGAACTTAACTGTCCCATTCGGGTGCGCGAACTACCCTGAAAGTTGAGAGTCCCTATATCCTTTCGTTCGAAAGTCTTCGAGGCAACGGTAAAGAGTAAATTCTTACCTTGATTACAAATAAAAACGAGTAATATACTGTTCTTACATACAATCAGTTTTTACTCATCTCATTAGTATATGGGCAAATACGACAACATATAATCTCAAAAGAATACAAAGATTTCAAACCGTGCAATAAAAGCAGTAGGTACCTATTTAACTTCCCATATGAGACGCCAACAACTACTTTATTCCAAGCAACAAAAGTGCAAAACATTAGGATCTTAAAAAAAAATTGAGGAGTGCAAGTTGATGTATAAAATTGAAAATGGTTTATTGAAATTCAACACTAAACTCAAGAGAAGACGAGATATACATGATCATGAGACAAGACAGAAGATTACTTACAACCTGGAAAATATTAGAACAAACAAAGCTAAAAACTCACTAATCTATCAGGCAGCTACTGCGTACAATGAAGTACCGGAAAAAACTTTAAAAAAATGTATTTCAAAACTGAAATCATACTTGAAAAATGTATACTGAATGAATAAGTTGTAAATCTACTAAAATCATATTGTATGATTATTACTACACAAAGTTATAGTCAACAATAAAATTATATATTCTATTGTAGTCTTAATTAATCAAAATAAATAAATAAATCCAGCTGCTGCTCCCACACAGGGCTCATCAGATCTCCGAGACTATAGAACCGATCGCGTTTAAACATGGAACTTACTGGCAGTAGAGTTAGGTTCTGAAGGCTGCAGCATAATTTCAACGATGTCGGACGAATAGTTTCTGATATATAGAATGTTTTTCAATGATTTTTAAAAATTTTTATGATTGATGTTCACGAAATTTTGCGAGAATTTTTACGTTGGCTTTCTACAACTAGTAAACATGTTCGATTTGGATTGATTCTTAGTTTTCGGGTTATTGAGGAAATAAGAAGCAAATTTCAGATCAGTATAACTACAAAATCGTTTAGCCGATTATGCGTATAAACAAATTCAAATGTCGCATGCAGATGCACAACCTAACCTCAATATTTCAAGTCGCTATCTTTTTCCGTTCTCAGGTTATCGCGAAAATGTTTTCTTTGTGATACGATTCTAACAAAATTTCACAATAGTGCTTAGGATCATATTCTACAACTATTCACCAAGTTTCAATTCGATCGGATTTGTATTGGTTGAGAACAAAATTATTACTCGGAAACCATTGCTCATTAACGAACCGTCGTATTGGAATACGCCACCTATCCTGAGAATTTCAAGTCGCTATCTCTTTCCGTTCGAAAGTTATCGTGGCAACGGCTGGCCGGCCCGCCAGACAGAATCAAATTTGAGCTCGAATTCTCCATCAGGGAGTCGAACCGAATCTTTAAGACCATCTTCAGCCAAAAATTCAAAATTACAGATATTTAGGCAAAATGATAACGCGATGTTGACCAGAACATACTCGCAAAAATGTTCCTGCTGCGTAAAAGACCGTATTTTTCGAACATGTTGCCGAAAATGGTCTAAACGATTAGGGTAGGTTGCATAACCGAATACGACGGTTGTGTTTGTTAATGGGAATAATAGTCCAATTGGTGCGGCGTTATACCCATGTGAATTATAATTTCAATAACTCGGAATGAACTTGAAAATTATTTCTAAAATGCCGATATGCTAATGTTACCAGAATTCCATGAGCATCGTATTCCTAGGAAAAAGTTTTGTTTTCTTTAATAATTTTATATTTCAGAAACTATATCTCAGATTCCGCTGGAATTCTTGATAACCTCATTTCACAGTTTCGGATTTGAACTCGATCTATATTGTGGAAGATATTAGGGAAATACAGAAAAATTGCAAACAAAAAGTAGGCCATTTTTTTCGGATGCTTGTTTTGACAGTCAGATTTATATTCTTGGTAATATTGGGAATATTATTTTTTTTTCTAGAGATAAACAGCCTTGGGCGAGTTCATTACCTGGATGGGTGACCGCTCTAGCTATGCATTTCAAGCTCGCCAAAGCTCCTTGCCAACTAGAGATGAGATTTTTTCTCCGTGCAACTGCTCCCACATTTGCCCCTCTCCACTTTCATAAGACCATGCCATTCAATTATTTCTCAATTATTAATGAAGAAATCCTACTTACATATTTCCATAGTCAATTAATTATTGCTCTCATTTCAGGTTTGCTGTATGCTCTGTTCCTTGGAAAATTATTATTGGAGGTACACTTCTGCCTCCGAACTAGTGAACATGATTTTAGCCTTCGTTGAAACCCGAGCATATGCCTTATTTCAAACTAAAGACTTCCTCAATTTGAGTGAATCAATGGTTCAAATGATAATGTGCAGGTAAAATTAGTTCCAAGCACGCTTAACTTATTTTCAAACGATATAATATTACAATATTCCTAGGTTAATTTTTTTTTATATTACAAATTTCCTGATCTTATCCTTTCATATATCTGAAACATAATAGATCTTCTGATTTTTTGGATGGAACAGATAACCCAACACTGATTTTCTCCGTAGGAATTTGGAGATTCCTGAGATAAGAAAATTTGAAGCAATGTTGGAATGGACAAAATTTAAAATTAGGACTAGAACTTCAAGTAAACTAGATGCCAAATTGGAATTTAAATGTATAATGGAAAGACTGGCTAGAGATTTGAAACTGTACAGAATATCACCCCAAGAACTCATCAAGGTGAGATATTTGCATCCTCTTAGAATGTGTTGATTATTTCGTATATGTCAGAAATACCCGAATCATCAGGGCTAAAGGTTCCGAGGGCACCACACTGACACAGAAAAGAAGGTGATGGGGTACCATTAGGGTTTCCTTACAAACTTGCGTTAAAATTTGTCGTAGAACTAAAAAATTGTTCAAGCCCTGTGGACAGGAGCTTTCTGGCGCTCTTGTTCAAACAGAAAAATTATATCTCCGTATTGGTTTCTCAGAGTTGGGAATTATATCAATGTATTCTTATGATAGAACTGTATCATAAGGGAAATCCAATTCAAATAATAGTTCATTTATCAAGATTAAATGAGCAATCTGAGAATGAGAACTGCACCATGGAAGAAATCAAATTAAAATAGCTGAAATGAATATGACTTTCTCTTATAGAACAGGATGACATGTACGAGTATGAACACAGATCATATAATAAATCATAGATGGAATAATTATAGCATTCTGTGAAAACATAGAAGTACGATTCATTATTGAAATTTCGAAAAATCATATCTCCGAAAGTATTAGCTTGGTGGAGTTGAAAATGATATTAATGGATTTTTATGGTAAAACTGCATCTTAAAAAAAATTTAATTTGAAATTTGTAGGTTAAAAAAAATTTTTTTTTCGTTACTCCGAAACCATCTGGCCTATTTTGCACAATAACGAAATTTGTTTTTACACTTTACGGTAACCCGATCAATACAAAACTTAACATGCGTATAAAGGTCATGATTCTACAATTTAACGTTAAATTTCAGATAGATCGAGTGATCGGTTTCGGAAATATTCATAAAAAATTTTTTTACTAAAAATGGCCATAACTCCGAAACCGCCTGATGGATTTCGCCCTTTAACGAACTCGTTCGAGATATTCACGCTGAAAACCTACCCAGCAAATTTCAATCCCCTAACTCTTTTCATTCGAGAGTTATCGTGTTAACGGATGGCTGGCCGGCCGGCCGGACAGAATCGATTTCGAACACGGATTCTTGATCAGTGAGTCGAACCAAATCGTTTGATACCATTTTCAGTGAAAAATTCGAAAATTACAGACATTTGAGCAAATTTATAAGCACTCTGTTCCGAGGAACAAGAGCGCCAAAAATGACAAAGTAGGTATACATTGAAAATTTGGAAGTTGTGAGATGACTAGCCTTTTTTGGAACACCATGTATATTTCTTAATATCTTGAAAATATGGAGAATATGGTCGCTAACGACACTCACAAGAAAAAAAATTTCAATATGGTAATGGGAAGCTGGAAAACGCTGATCTGTAGTGCTCTACCCCGTTATTGGAATTCTTGTGTGTTCGTGACATTCTTTCGATAACATCTTTGTAACCGCTTGAGCTCCAAGTGTCCACTATACACCAAATGAAAGGTAAAAGATCGCAGTTTTCGAATCTAATTTATTATTAGTACGTTACTGTGGAAAAAGATTATTTATTTCAAAAAGTACCCCCAACCATTTGTTTGAGTGGGGGTTACAAAAACGTATTTCACCAGGCTATCAAAGTGCTCGAGCTGCTTACTTAAACCGTCAAATTTCCTTGATCTATCTCAAATAGTCTCTAAAATATTTGCAAAATAAGGAAACTCACCCCAGGCCTAAACTATTCCTAACTTCCATCAGAAGACCCGAAGGACAGTATAACAACAGGAAGTGTGACACCCTAATGGTACACTATCACGTCGTCCCTGCACGTGTCGGTGTGGCGGTGTGGCGGCCTCGGACCCTGTATATATGATGAAGTTAAGATAAGGCTCACTTGAAACTATGCACGAGTGTAATATACTTTCGAATAGAATACCCAATATTATTTGCTATACATTTGTATAGATAGTTTCGTCTTTTGTACCACGGATTTCGTAGGTGCACCATTATACTTATCAACTATCAGGCAGAATACATTTTTCCCACTTGATTGAAATAAATCAACATATTTCTACCCATTTCGTGATTAAGAAATAAATTGAATATTCACCTCAATGAATAGTCTATGAAATTTTTTATTAATAAAGCTTGTTTATAAAAGACTAGTTACAGAAATTAAGGAATATAAAACAATATTACAAATTTTGGTTGATTTTTAGCACTCTGTCCGCCGTATTCACAAAGCAATCAATCTCCGTTAAGTCCTAACTGAGGTCCTCAATTAAGGATAAATAAGAATCGCAACCTCAGTTAACGTATGTAACGGTGCTGAAACAGGCCTGTTGCACGTTAATTTTCACTTAAACTGTGGTTGCGATTCTTATTCATCCTTAACTAAGGACCTCAGTTAGGACTTGATGGAGATTGAATGCTTTGTGAATACGGCGGTATATCTCGGAGGGAAATGATCACACAGCAATAAAAGATATTCAAAATGTAGCTCCAAGTATCTAGATTTCAGATCTGACCATAAATTTGTTATCATGTACGGTTCCGGAGTAATGTGAAGGAAATCAACGGGAATATTCTTTTTCAAAATTTCGTTAAAACAAGCCCTGTGTATAGGAGCTTTTTGGCGCTCTTGTTCAAACTGAGAAATTAAATCTCAGAAAGTATTGGTTTCTCAGATTTGGGAATTATAACAACGGATTCCTATGATAGACCTGCATCATGAAAGAAATTAGATTTAAAAGAAGTGTCGTTTGATAAATAATACTTCAAAAATTATCTTTTAAAAAAAAGAGCAATCTACAATGCTTTAATGCATCAAAAATTGTCATTCAATTTATGTACCAAGATTAAATGAGCAATCTGCAATGATGTATTCAACCTTGTGGAATGGGTTGTTGCAACTTACATTCAGTGCATAGTTTTCACAACTCAAAATACCTAAGTATTATCGAAATGTCTAGAGCAAGGCTGGAGACAATCATAGCAAATTATCCATTTATTCCTAATATTTGAGTAGGTAGAGGATTACGAACAAATTATTTTAATAGTTCAAAATATATAAATCAAATACTATCCTCTTTTCATAATTTAAAATTCAATAGTTCATACCACTAACACATTCTTTTCTGTATTATGAACCTTAACCCAAGAGAAAATGTTTGATACACATTTCGGTATTTTTTTGCTAGCAACATTATGAAAATACTGTATATAGGAACATGTCTCACTACTTAAGGAAGTGAAAGGTATTATTAACCTCAGTGGTCAACGAACAGTAATTTCTTTTGATTATTCCATTATGTTCTTCTTTCCTATTGCCTTCATAAACTACATCATTCAAATGATCCAATTCTAAATCTTCTTAAACATCATCCCCGATATTTATATAATTACATGATTCCAATTCCATATTTAATAGATAGGTTTATTTCCAAAGGTCCATCCTGTATTCATATTACTTTGTTAGATATTGCTTATTTAGCATTTTGCATCCTAGCGCGTGGACCTGCATCGCACATTCCTTGGATAAGATAATCTTATAAATAGAACCCTATTAGATGTTCTCGAGGAGAATTGCATAGAGAATTGTATCGCTAATTATATTGAGAATTAGATCAACATTGTCAAGCTCAGTGTATCGAGTATTTTCAATAAACCATTTTTGTTTTTAAAAACGTGATTCTTCTCCGAAAAGACGTAAATGTCGACGTGATGTTATAAGTGATTTTAAAGAAAAAAAAACACGTGAATTTTAATTCTTTGAATAACAAAAGAACCCGAGAACTCAGAATAAGTGCGACGTAAATTCCAAAAGGAAAACCGAGTACGAACTGTATCTCAAATAATATTGTGCCAGTCTCAGTGTGCGAAGAAAAGTGCGACGAATCAACCCCTAAAATTCATCCACGGAGAATCTTCCAGAGGCTAGCAGTTTCAACAACAACATAGAATTTGGAGAAGAATCCAGAGTCCGATTGATTGAGTAGCGCCCTTCAACGACTTCAATAAAACAACTTGGTGAGCATTGAGCAATTCCTTTACTGTTTTCCCCAGTTTTCCTAACCTGGTCAAAGTTAGTCAATCTTTTTCCCCACAGTTTTGTGCGTAAAACTTGTGTCATAGTTTTTTCTAGGTTTCTTATTAAAAAACCGATTATCATAGTTTTTTCTAGGTTTCTTATTAAAAAACCGATTACCATAGTTTTTTCTAGGTTTCTTATCAAAAAACCGATTGCGATAGTTTTTCCTAGGTTTCTTATTAAAAAAAAAAAACCGATTAACGCGAATTAAATAATTGTATAACTCGAACATAATATTTCCAAGATGACTCAAGAAAGTAATCTTTTTGATAAAATCAAACTTATAGATTTATTTGCAAAACCAATTCTGCCTTTCGATGGTAACCAAGCAAACCTTGCACGCTTTATTAATCATTGCGAGAAATTTTATAATAAATTCAAAACAACCGAAGCATTGTTAAATGAAGTAATTATTGATATTATAAAAAGTAAACTAACTGGAACAGCGAGCGAAGTAGTAAGTAGCAATGAAAGAATTACTCAAACTTGGAATGATCTAAAAATATTTTTGAAATTAAGATTTGAAGAAAAAATTAGTCTGTCAGTTCTATTTTGGGATCTGCAAAATGCCCAAAGACTTAGACACGAAGATGATTTAGAATTTTTGGAAAAGATCGTTGAATTGAAAAACAAATATGATTCTCAGATTGAATTATCAGAATTACCAGTATTAGAAAAAGAACAAGAGAAAAATATAGCTTCACGAGTAGCAACCCGCGTTCTCTTGTATAATATTAACGCAGAATTACGAACAGCCCTTAGAGGTCGACATATTATGAATTATGATGAAATGGTTACTTTTATTAGACAAGATTATTACTATTATCAACAGCCATTTTCACATTACAAAACTCGAATGAATAGACGTCAAAGTGAACCTCAGAGAAATATCCCCCAAAATAATCAAAGAAATTTTAATCAAAATAACCAAAGAAATTTTCCTCAAAATGTTTATAGAAATTCTTCTTATAATAACACTAGAAATTTTCCTACGAATAATCGATATCAAAATTATCAAAGGAATTATAGAGAAAATCCTTTTAATCAAAGTTTTCAACAGAGATTTCCCTCTCAACCAATTCAGTTTCAACAACGCGCAGTAAATACCTATTACCCGACGAACCGTCAAGTATTTGGACCTAGTACGTCCCGAGAACAGAATGTTAATGTATTTAAACCCGATCCAAATAGGAGAATCCAAACTCCACCAGAAAAAATGTCAATTCAAACAAGAAATTACCCTCAGAAAAGACAAAATTATTCTACCCAATATCAAACAAATCCTAATAAGAAATACTTCAGTAGTGAACAAAGTCCCAACTTTACATTTGAAGAATTAACCCATATTCAGTCAACTTCACAAGACCCCAGATTTAATCATAAATTAGCTCCTGAAAATGAGCGTGATTTACATTTAAAAGAAAATTTTCGAAAACTAGCCCTAAACGATTCATTGACTTAAATCATTCGTTAGATCATACAAATCAATTACCGTATATTGAATTTAAAAATCCAAAATGCAAACTCCTAATTGATAGTGGATGTTCCGTTTGTCTTATGGATCCAAAATTTGCTTATAATAATTTCCACCAGAATATTTTTAATGAAAAAACTACCTTAACTGCTTGCATGAAGCAAGAAACTTCTAATGAAAAAGTGTTAGTACCATTATTTTCAGAATTTCAGATGAATGATTGTCATCCTTTTGTATTGTATAAATTTCATAAGAATTATGATGGATTAATTGGTGCAGATTTCTTAAATAAATATGAACTTAACCTAGATTTCAAAAATCAAAAATTAACTAATGACTTTTGTGAAATTCCTTTTGAATACCAACAAGTATGTCAAAAACCTACGAATATTCCAGTAGACCTTACTCATTTAGAACCAAAAATTAGTAGTCAATTGAAGAAAATATTCGAAACAAACGTAGATGCTCTTCAGTTACCAGGTCAACCACTTAATTTTACAAATAGGATAAAACATAAGATAAGAACGAGCGATGAAAATCCCGTTCATGGTAAAATTTATAGATATCCAGAAGTTCATAGAGAAGAAGTTCAGACTCAAATTCGAGACATGTTAGACAAGAAAATTATTAGACCTAGTATATCACCATGGTCCTTTCCAGTAGTTATTGTGCCTAAAAAACAAGACTTATCTGAAAAAAAGAAATGGCGTATCGCGATAGATTACAGAAAATTAAATGATAAAACAATTGAGGATAAATATCCACTTCCCCAAATTGAGAGTATATTAGATAAACTTGGTAATAAAAAATACTTTACAACGCTAGATTTAGCCTCCGGATTTCACCAGATTGAGTTAGATGAGGAATCCATTGAAAAAACGGCTTTTACTGTTGAAAATGGTCACTATGAGTTTCTGAGAATGCCGTTTGGACTCAAAAACGCCCCGGCAACTTTTCAAAGATTAATGAACACTGTCTTAGAAAGATTTATCGGAAAAATTTGTTATATTTACATGGATGATATTATTATATTTTCAGACACTGTTGAACAACATTTGGCCGATATTCATAATATTATCGAAGTCCTGAAAGAGGAAAAATTAAAAATTCAACTAGATAAATGTCACTTTTTCAAGACTGAAATTGAATTCTTAGGATATATTATCACACCCGAAGGAATTAAACCAAATCCAAATAAATTAAAAGCAGTAATTAAATTTCCTATCCCAAAAACTCAAAAAGAGATAAAATCATTTCTCGGATTAGTCGGATATTACCGAAAATTTATACCAAATTTTGCGAAAATTTCTAAACCCCTAACTGTATGCCTGAAAAAAAATGCGAAAATTAATATTGATGACCCGAATTATATTGAAGCATTTGAAATATGTAAGAGAAATTTATTAAACCACCCAGTATTAAGATACCCAGATTTCACTAAACCTTTTATTTTAACAACGGACGCATCAGGATTCGCGATAGGTTCCGTATTATCACAGGGTGATCCACCAAATGATCTACCGATTTCTTTCACAAGTAAAACATTAAATTTAGCAGAATCTAGATATAGTACCATAGAAAAAGAACTACTTGCTATTGTATGGTCGTGTAAACATTTTAGACCTTATCTATATGGAAGAAAATTCACGATTTATACCGATCATAAACCTTTAACCTGGCTATTTTCCCTTAAGGAACCAAATTCACGTCTCATGCGATGGAGAATAAAACTTGAAAATTCGATTACGAGATAAAATATAAGAAAGGCTCAACAAATAATGCAGACGCCCTAAGTCGAATTATTTTGGATTCAACTGATGAACTAACATATCAAAATTTCTTAAAACTTGATGAATCCAAGAATATTATTGATGCACCGAATGTAATAGAAAAAGAAGGTAATCTATTTGAAAGCCCTAAAAACTATGCTCTAGCACACTGCGTATCAAATGATTTTTATATGAACCAAGGTATTGCCCTGGATTTCAAACAGAAGTTTGGTAAAGTAAACGAACTTAAACTTCAAAATAAATCAATAGGTGAGATTGCATCGATCCGAAACGGGAATCGTAATATTTATTACTTAATTACTAAGAATCTTTACTCTGATAAACCTGAATATGAAAAAGTTTTCAAAGCACTCTTAAACCTTAGAAAATTATGCGAATATAATGATGACAAATACATAGCTTTGCCGCGAATTGCGTGTGGATTAGACCGATTAGAATGGTCAATTATCTTAAAAATAATAAAATATATCTTTGCAGACTCAGATCTGAAAATAATCATCTATTATTTATCCAATAGACACCCAGAAAAATCTATACATACTTCTAATGTAACTACTATTAATAAAAATTTAATCGATATTAATGGAATAGAAGAAGATCTTATTTCAATGGCAAATCAAGTAACTGATGAAGAATTAGACGAATGTCTAAATTTATTAGGTCACACAAATGATAGACTACCTGCAATGAAAAATCAATTAACCGATGAAGAATTAGATGATCTTTTAGGCAATACAAGTGATGAAATACCTGTCCTAGATAATTCGAATTCAAGTAAATTGAAAACAGGAAATGTAATTATTCACAGTGATGCCACAATTCATAGTAACGTTGAAAATCCAATTTTCGAAATTCCTTATACAGAAAGAAGTTTAAATTCATCACCTTTACAAATAATAATGAGAAAATTCTCAAGTTACCATGTCACAAAAACAAAATTATTTGGAGACAAAATGAGATTGCGAGTTTCTATAAATTCGATAGAAAATGATCTATTTAAATTTATCAAAGAATATGTCCAACCTAAAAAATCATATACCATATATTTCGCATCCCCCGAGTTAGAAAAACTTCTTATACAAACTTTACAGAATAAATTCGATTATAATTCATTCAATTTGAAAATCTCTAAAATATATCTAGAGGATGTCGAAGATAAAGAAGAACAACTTCTAAGAATTCAACAATATCACGAAACCAAAACTATTCATCGTGGATATCAAGAAAATTTAACTAGTTTAAAGCGCAAATATTATTGGCCGAACATGAACAAAGATCTTCAAAATTTTATAAATTCTTGCGAAATATGTCAGAAAAGTAAGTACGAAAGAACCCCAATCCAATTAAAATTTAAACCAAACCCAATAGGATCAAATCCTTTCACACACATTTATTGTGATACTATAAGATTTAATCAAACATATTGTCTAAGCATTGTAGACTCATTCTCCAGATTTGGACAATGTTACCCGCTGTCACAAAAGACAGGCACGGAAATAGTAGATAAATTATTAATGTATTTTAGCCATTTTGGTACCCCCAATAAGATAACATGCGATAATGGACTAGAATTCAAAAATAGTGTTGTACAGGATTTTTCCAAAATTCATAAAATAGAAATTCATTACATAACCAATTATAACCCAAATTCTAACGCTATAGTAGAACGGTTTCATTCTACGTTGATAGAACAATTAAGAACGATCGGAAATAAAAATACTTTTCAAAATAGACTTTCTCAAGCATTGCTTAGCTATAATAATTCTAATCACTCAAGTTTAGAGATGACACCTATGCAAATAATCAAAGCAGACTTAAATTATTCACTACCTATTGAGCGGACACATAATGAACAAATTCAGAATTATGTTGAAAATTACGTCGAGAATCTTAATGACATTTCAAAACAATTAGAGAAAAATAAGCAGAAGAATATTGAACATTTAAGAAAAACTAATGAAAAGAGATCAGCAGAAGAAAATCATCCCTTAAATAAAAATCCTACTTATATTAAAAAACCAATGACACGCAAATTAGACCCAGTTTATAAGAAAATAGACGCCCGTGAAATTGATGAAAATCGTATTGAAGATACTAAAAACAAACATGTTTATCATAAGAAAATTTTAAAGCAAAGGAAACACTAGTATAGATTTTATTTCAGACTTAATAATGCTGTAAGCTTTGCAAGATTACATATTACATGAATCTATCTTACCCTTCTCGAAGTTCTCAAAATTAATAGAAAATGTTAATATAATACCTGTTCATCATTTGAAAGATTACTATCAATTATGTCACACGAAAGTTATTTTCAAGAACAAAGTTTTATTGTTCCTAATTTCAATACCATTGGTATATAAAGAAAATTATGATTTATACAAGTTTCACTACTTAACTCAACAAAATCTTTCCCTTCCTTATACCAACTCCTATTTGCTCTCACAAAAGGAAATATTGAAATGGTCCACAAAACAGTGCCATCCGATAGAAGATGACTATCTATGCGATCAAGACTCCCTTATAGAATCCCCGATATGTATGCAGAATATCTTGAAAAACCACACCGAAGACTGCCCCAGAAAGAGAACAATCATTTCTCCTGATCTAAAATTATTGGAAGACGGAAATGTATTGTCAATTGGAAACAAGAAAATTCAAGAAAAATGTCCCCAGCAAACCAAATACTACTTCATCCCTTCCATGGCAATTCTAAGAACAAAATGTACCATAAGCAACTTACAGAAAGAAATTACTCCCACTACTTTCATAGACGAAGAAAAATACATCATTCTACCAAAAATGATGTTACCCTCCAAGAACCTGTCAAATGAAGAATTCAAGAAAGAAGAAATAGAAATCCCCAACATCGAATTAGAAGATTTAGAAGAATGGAATTTCCAACCTTCGAAATTCACATTGTTAATTTTATTAGTATTAATTATTTTCATAATAAGCATTTATTTCATTTTCAGATATTTAAGAAATAATATTTTTAATAAAGCCACACCTCTTAAAGGTGATACCTTTAATTTAGCCGAGGAGGAATTACATGATTCCAATTCCATATTTAATAGATAGGTTTATTTCCAAAGGTCCATCCTGTATTCATATTACTTTGTTAGATATTGCTTATTTAGCATTTTGCATCCTAGCGCGTGGACCTGCATCGCACATTCCTTGGATAAGATAATCTTATAAATAGAACCCTATTAGATGTTCCGAAAACTACTAGACCGGTTTTGCCCAATAACGAACCTAACCGAGATATTCATCCCTCAAACCCAGTTTGAAAATTTCAACTATCTAGCTCATTCCGTTCGTGAGTTATCGTCTTAACGGACAGAATCGATTTCGACCACGGATTCTTGATCAGTGAGTCAAACCAAATCGTTCAAGACCATTTTCAGCCAAAAATTCGAAAATAACAGACATGTGGGCAAATTGATAAGCACTCTGTTCCGAGGAACAAGAGCGCCAAAAAAGGATTCAATTATGTTTCTTCCAAAATTCTTTGTTCGGAAATTTTTGGCCCTTTAGTTTCATTCAACTAAAAAGCCTGAATGATTATTTGCCGCGGAGCTATCGTCCTCTGAAGCAAAACCATCTTTTTTGAGTTTGATTCTGGAAATCGAAGTAGGGTTTTGAGAACAACAGCATATTTCCTATAAGATGCTATTTAATACTTCTACCCCTGGCTGTAAATTGGTCTTTCATATATGTCGAGTCCTGTACAGATATCCCAGAATTTCGTGGCTGTTTTTCTTGAGAAATGCTCCGGATGGCAGGTATATAATATAGAGTTTTCTTGTTCGATTATTGAAATCAATATTGGTACCCCGAAACTTGAACTGTAATGATTCCAGGGGTAGTTACAAATCTAGATTGAATGTTATATTCATAAGGCTTATTACTACTTCTTGTAAATATTTCCAGGTTGTTCTACCATCGAAAGCGATAAAGAATGAGCGCATTCTAGAAACGCTGATGTTCCAAGCCAATTCGGGCATGTATCGGATACAGGACTCCTACCTTCAAGAATGCACCCAGAAACTCCAGAAACAAGACTCCAGATTCTCGGAGTGGGAGTCCTTCGATTACAACATCTGAACATACGTATGTACGTGGTCAGTCCGGTTGGATCAACTACGTAGTTGGAGAAAAATTTCCTGACTGGAATCATCTCATGCAAAAATAATCAATAGATGCTATTGAAAAGAAAACAGAAAACAATAAGATGTTAGGTACTTGGGAACAATATTTTCATATATCTCAATTTTTAATGCTACAATCAGCATGTATGTTTCTGATGCTCGAATTCATGATTCAAGGTATTGTGAATATACCGAAAAATTTATAGTGATGCTCGTGACTACTGGAGCTTTGAATTGTCTTATTGGCATTTCAAAATAATCCTCAACTCATTTATTCCTCAGTGAAAACTTTGATTCTAAGCGTTATTTGGGATGGCCATTGAGCGGAAAACATGCATTAATTTCTATGTAGTTATGAATCAAACGGGATTGCTTTTCTCGATTTGAAGCTCATAATTCTTTATGGGATATAATTTGGTTTTTTTCACTCAAAGATAATTCATTATCAGATGAATTGTGCATCTCTATTGAATGTCATTGAATGTGTTCATCAAATATGAAAATTATCAGAATATTCGGTAACAAAGAGATTCTCCAAAGAAAAATGTACTGACTCAGTCCATTTTGTTTCCACTTACACAAAGAAAACCACAAGAAGCACCAAATGGGACAAAATTAGAGCTAGTCGGGAAGCCTTTCTGCCCTGCCACCAATTAGATCTTTTGAGAAATGGCTCCAATGTCTGCAGGTGTCTTGGTCACGCCTCATGTTTACATTTTTTTTTTTAATTTAATTTATTTATTAGGACCCAAGAATATTTACATTGAACAACTATTTGCTCGTAACTAGCAGCTGGTGATTCACATAACCTACTAATAGAAGAATTCTCCTTTGCCGATCTAGTATATAATGTAGTACCCTGAAATGGGCACTTTCCAAATGAAAAATATCAGATGTTGGGGAATCAGTGAACATGTTGTGCCTTCGAGCGTTCACACACTAGCAATTCGCAAGAACTGTTGAGGGATTGATATGAATTCAACAGGAGGAAAACACATTTGCAGATGATCTATATGGCTGTTGAGTTGAAAAACCGTTATAACTGTCAAAATCGATGAGTCTCTGCACTTCATGGAGCACCTAGTTTACACTAATTTTCTAAATGAGACTACCAGTATTTTGAGTTACAACGACGATCCATGTTTTTATGGAATAGATTTAACAGTCGGAGAAATTTTCAACATCAGGACAAGAGCATCCTGTGAACATAGGTCCCCAGACGCTTCATAACCAAGTTACAGGTTGTTCCCTCGTCAAAGTACAAAGGCTGACCTGTGTGTGTATCACTGGAGCTATGGGAACCTGTCCCACTAGGGCATTCCAGATTATTACAAATCTCACACCACTTCATCTAGTGATAGAGAAAATGGCCCATGAAGCCATTTTCAGAATATCTAGGAAAGGAACAGGTAATGAGAATATTAAAAACCAGAAAGCCTGGTCCTTTCTTATCAGGTATATTTCATCAGCCAATCTTCCTAGTGACGAAATGACCAAGAAATTAAGCATCGAAAAGAACTTCACTACGATGCTTGGTAGGAAAAAAGACTGTGACAGGGAATCCACCACCTAAGTTCTCAAAAAAAAATGCCATTAAATGGTACACAGATGGTTCAAAACCACTACAGGAGCTGGCGCTGGATTATATGGGCCAGGCACCAAATGCTCACTATCGCTAGGCTCCGAGCATCTTTCAGGCAGAAGTACTTGCACTAGAAAGATGCGCGGAAATGAACCTAGAAAGGAACGTTTTCCTGATCTAACCCCGTTTATTTACTTTTGGTTTTTTTGAAAGGCAAGGTTTATGGTGTTGCAATCAAGGGAAGAACTCGTTGAGCTTTTACGGTTCAGCTGTCTTTGGATATGTGAGTAAAAATAATTCTGAAATCTAGTTTTCGATTATTTCTTGAGAATTGTTGCGAGAACGAAGAATCGATTAATACAAAAAACGTTCAAACAAACAAGCTATGGATGAATTAGAGCCCTACAAAGAAATACCTTGATGATGTAAGATGTCTGCACACTTGAATGCATTTGAGGAAATGTTTGGTCTAATTGAGATCCTTCTTATAAGTACTCCTCAGATTATTTATGTTTGTCTAGCTGACTGCATAGTCGAAATCAGCAGCATGGATTCCTCATACACACGTTCGATTAAACGGTGCAGTCGAACAGCACAGTTGGATCGTTACGGAATATTGTTTTCGTGTTTGAAAGCCATCAGAAATGATATGAATTAAATGATCTGGTTGGTAGCGATTGAGGCTCGAAGATTAAGTTCTGGGCAGGTTTGTGCTATTTAATATCTGATGTACACTTATAATATCATTTGAGAATTGCATGCATGAATGACAAAAATCAAAGAACATTTGATATTTCAGATTAATATTCATGTGTTCCGGTGAGTGAGTGTACATAATTTAACCCTGAGAGGAACAAGCGATGGTGACTTCGAATTTAGTAAAATAAATTTAATTGGGCCCTTCATTTTTGCTGTACAAGGTGTTTTCTGGGTATTACCAAAAAATTGTCTGACATATCGCTCGAAAACTTTTGATTCGATTCGATTCAATATAAGTTTCAGACAAACCTAATAAAAAATTGGTTCAAGCACTGACGTTAAGTCAGGAGCTTTTGCGCGTATGTTCTATTGTCCATTCTCCTGTATTGGACACTATTAATCGAATTTACCAAGGTAAATTATATTGTCCATTCTCTTGTATTGGACACTCTTAATTCGAATTTACCACGGTAAATTTCAGATGGTTTTAACTCCAAAATCGTTTGACCGATTATACCTATAAACAAACTCAAAGGTTGCATTCAGATGCACAAACGTGCTTAAGTTCAAATTCTACAAAGGGGCACCAAGTATCAATTCGATCTGATATATATTGGTTGAAAAGAAAATTATTACTATTGAGCCAATTATGCCCATTAACGAACTTATCCGTCGTATTGGGATGCGCCACCTACCCTGAAAATTTCAATCGCTATCTCGTTCCCATCTCAAGTTATCGAGGCAACGGACGGCCGGTCGGCAGGACAGAATCAAATTTTTCCTCGAATCTTCATCAGGTGGTTGAACTCAATCGTTTGAGACTATTTTCGGCAAAAAAATCGAAAATTACAGACATTTGGGCAAAATGACAACGTGACGTTCCCCAGAACATACGCGCGAAAATTCGGAATATTAGGACCGTACTGAAAAAATTGTTATCATAGAGTTATTTCATTTGGATCTGGTAAATACTCCAAACGTGATTTTGGAAAAAATCGATCATCATGTTCGAAGCGGTAAAGCCAAAGCTTTTTTTCTTGAAATTCGTAATATTGTCAAATTGTTTTCCTTATCACAGAATGATTCAGAAATGGTTCAAAAAAAGTCAAAAATTTTCGTTAACTCTTAGCTAAAAAATTATTGGCTCTATACACTTCGAATTAAGTAACGAAGATTACTATATCTCGTTAGATAAAGGCTTAACAAAAATTACACTATATCAGGACCGTACTGAGGCAGAATTGTTCCTCAGGAAGAAGGTCTACTGAACACCCTGTACATATTGGTTCGGAAAAATTATTGTATGAAGCAGCAATAACTGATCTGCATTTCTGTAATTTTGTAGAATTGTTACAGTTATTTTTTCTATACAAGGTGTTCTTGAACTTTCTATGATAATTCAAACTAATAACAAGCCAGCGGAAACAGGGGGTACTGGCTCCGAAACAGCTCCACTGGTTGTACGTGATGGTGGTGGGACCACAAATAACTTACGGCAGCGTTGCTTGGTGGGAGTGCACTGTAAAGGTGCCGTCTCAGCTCAAGCTTGCAAAAATTCAGAGATCTCTTTACGTGGTGATCAGGAGCGTGGCCCGGATGGTGACATACATATTTCTGCATATGGCTCGCAATGAGTCAGATGCGATTATCCACGTTTCTGGTTCTCTACAGGCTGAATTGGAGGCCGACGTTATGATGGGCATGCGATCGGACCCTATTGCTTGAGGGTCCCTGTTGGTTCACAGATGGCTCGCTACCACCCAAGGGGTGGTTGCAAAATTGCTAGGGGTGAATCCATCAGCCTGGGTAGTCTTACGACTGTCTTTTAAGCAGAAATTCTCACTTCAGCTCATATGGGTCCTGGGCCTCTCGGGCATAAAGAGTAATGAAATGGTGGACTCATTGGCGACACGGGGGCCTCCCATGGGGCTTATTAGACCTGAATCGACCTGTGGAATCTCTCTAAGGGCAGCGGGGAGGGAAAACAACAGCTGATGGTTGGACCAAAACGTCCCGGAAAGCAGCATACCTGGACACAGACATGCTTGCTCAACAATTACTGGCCCATCAGCTGTAAGAGCCAGATAAAGCTCAAATTCTTCAGGGTCGACCTGAGAATCCTTACAGCTGTATACACGGGCCACTGTGGCATCAGAAAACACCTTAGTACGCTGGGGTTGACTGAGGATTCAAGGTGCAGACTATGCTTGGAGGACGACGAGTCTATCAAACACAACATGTGTGGCTGCCTTGCTTGGGACTGGATCAGATTTGGGGAACTAACAGTCCACAACCTGAAACTCAGGGAACTCTCACCCACCAGACTCATATCCCTTATCAAGATGCTTCTGCTTGTGGGTGAAGTATAGATTATAGGTGTGCCACAATAGACCGATTGGTGGAGAAGCGGGTTTCGTTGGCGCAACACGCTTCATATAATAATAAAATAATAACTGGGTGATTTTTAATCGATTTAATTCAAATTTGATAATATGGTCCAGTATGTATGAAATATATAAATTACTGGCCAATCCAGTCTCCTGAATTAATATGCCTCGATATTTTTTGTGGATTTATTGGAAGGAGAAGGTAAATAAAGTGGAAATTACCGATAGGCGTCATCTTGACGAAAGAATAAGGCTCACTTCACATGTACACGAGAGTCGTGTAAACGACACTGGCAATTCGATTTTTGGGTGAGGGATTGAATGGCAGCTTTCACAGCTTTCCGGCACGAATCGTGGTCGTGTGAACAGTTGTGTCGAACGTTTGTGTCGTGTCGTTGCCGTACATGAAACCGTGTCGTGTTGATATGAAGCGAGCCTTAGTCAAGCTTGTAATTAAATTAGAAACCAGCCACATATCGTCCAGATAGCAATCACCATCAAGCCTTGCTTCAAATGTCAAACGGATTTCTAAACGGTCAGTAACGCTTGAATCAATCGATTGACCCAAGCTTTTTATCGAAATGGTAGACTGTTTACTGAGTTCTTAAGACATAAAATAACTAAAAATTTATTTTTACATACTGGACCATACAATATTATTAACTTCGTAGAAAATCGATGAAAACGTACAGCCTCCAGTTCTTCTTCAGTACGCTCCTGATATTGTACAATTTTTGTAAAGTGGTTAGTCAAGATATAGAAATCTTTGTTACTTAGTTCACAGTGAATAGGTCCAATAATTTTCGAACACGAGATAAAGCATATGTTTGAATTTCTTCTAACAAATAGTGAATCATCCAGTAGCAATGACTCAAATGCGACAATATCAATTTCTAGAAACATAGCTTTAGATATCTCACTACCAACGTGATAATAAGTTTTTTTTGAAAATCACGTGAAGGTTGTTTATCAGATCCGAATCGGACAAATCTATATTTCTCCAGTACGGTTCTGATATTCAGAATTTATTTGTTAGAATTCGTTTTCACTTAATATGGTGATGTCTGATACTGACAATTTTTTGGTAATACGCAGAAAACACCTTGTACAGCAAAAACGAAGGGCTCAATCAAATTTACATTACTGGATTCGAAGTCACCATGGTTTGCTCTACTCAGGGTTAAACCATGTACTTTTACTCACCGGACACCATGTATATTAGTTCCAGTAAATACATTAATTGAACCTGATATGTTCTAGTCTTCATAGTTTAACCTTATTATGAACTAACCATTTTCTAGTTTAGGCAAGTATAGTAATGAATATTATAAATATTTTTCTGCGAAAAAATATTTTTTTGGCGGTTGAGATGCCACTCCAAAAATGTGTTCATCGCAATCCAGTTTTATCAATTATACACAAAAGATGTTTCCACTAACTATTCGAACATAGTTACAAATATAAAAAAAATTGATACACGAGAATTGTTTGTTTGTTCCACAGACGACCGAAGGAATTTGACATTTTGGAGATTACGACTGGCCCCGTATACTCGACTTTCATAGAGATCACATCTCACTCCTCCCTCACTATTTAGTAGTAGAGAAACACATTTCAACCGACAATTCTCATGCGGAGTTTGCGCAGAGTCACTGTCACGTGAATCACGTACTAAATGTCGCATGAGAGGTCTCTATCAACATTTCGAGAATAGGGGCCCAGGTTAGCTACCTGGGCCCCGTCTGTTGTGGTTTGGAGCCAAATTCCCGTTACATGGAAACCAGTAAAATATCTTTCAATCGAACGATTTTTGGGAATAAGCGCATCTGGTGGATGATTGAACTACGTGCGAAAGGCCCGACGAGTGGCTTAAAAACTCTCATCATTTTCATCATAATTAATAGAAACCTACTTCTTACCCTAGAGATCACGATGAGGAGTGGGTCGACCTTGTGTGCCCTCCCCTTTCGAACCCCTTTCCCTTCAAATGTGGTCATCCGATACCCTGTAGTTGCCCTTGAAAATTATAATTTTTTGAGATTTCCTGAGTTGATAAGGATATTATCTTTGATGGAGAAATGGCCACCCCAAGTTCTCATTAGGGTTTCTCAATGAGACGTGGAGTTTACTTCATTTGTATGTCTCAGCATATTTCAGAAATGTATATTCAAGAGTTGTTATTCGTGATATGCTTGCTATATAAGAGATATTTTATGAGGCAAATAGTACTTGATTCGAAACTCAGCCAAATCGGAGAAATAACAGGTTTGTTCAATAATTTTTATAAACTGGGACAATCACTATAGAAACATAGATACTATTTATTCAATCTGATGGTACAAAAAAATTTAAATCAATATTTTCAAGTGCAACATTTCATTTTGAAATGGCATCACGGTGTATTTTATAATATCATGAAAATATCAGTATACCGCAGAAAAATAATGTACTCTAAAATTTGTATTTATAGTTTGTTCTTTCAAGCACGAGCAGGTATAATTCATTGAAATATTTCCCGCATAAATTAGTACTGCGTTTCTATAATCGACGCAGGTAATGAAAAATATGATGATTTGATTACCACGGTTGTTTGCAGAAATAGCAAGATGTTTTCGCAATGAAATTATCGCTCTACGATGTTATTACTGCCGTAATGTTTCGGTACTTGCATCCCTGTTATCAGGGTAATATTCAGTACTTATATCCTGGATAATTTGACAAGCACGAGGGGTGTATGAAGGAGTATTTCCCGAAAAAAATTTCCCTCAATTTTATTTGTAGGGAAGAAATAATACTAACTGTAATTTAAATGAATTATATCTTTTTGACAATCATCCCGAATGTTTTCGATGGTTTAAAACGTCACAAAAATATTCACCTAAAGCACACGTGCAAATACCCGGATATTTGCACGCTGCATTGATATTCAAAACTATTGGTTCGTTGCAAAGTGATTTATATCATATGCCTTAATATGATTGGTTGAAATTTTTCGAGGGGAATAGTCAATTGTATTGCTCTGAGTCTGGATGGTGGAGAGTTATTATTTGACATTATTGGAGGGGAGGGGGCGATAATGATAATTGAATCTTAATCCGATTCCGAGATAGTTCGGATTTTAACTATTCTTGATGGATACGTAAGTTTGATAATGTAAAATTCGTAATTCCTGTTTCATGATGGTGATTGAGTAATCAGGATTATTTTAATCAAACCAGATAAAACATTGTAATACTGTATTTACCCAGGAATTCAATTCTAATCAGTTCAATAGTTGCATCATTGAACAAGAAGTTATTCCTCCCTGGCATCAAAAAGTACGTACCTGTAGCACTTTTATGAAGTGTTTGATATATGTTGTGAAATCTCGGCTGGTTAATTGATCTTTCTGTACATTAACTACTATATCATTGTTCGATGTTAATATAGAGGGATGAATACAAAAAAAAATGCAAGAAAATTTGTCGGTGGACTGGGAAATTTTTCAGATAATCTTTATATCCTTTTTATTGATTTTTGAGTGTTAAATGGTCAATTAATATTTAAGTGTCTCTGATACATACCAATTACACCATTGGATCATATTCGAGGAAACTCGTCAAAAAGGTGGGATCTTCTGTCGCATTAAATTCTATTCAGGAAAATTCATTTGGAAAGTGTTAAAATCGAATTCGTATTCTCCTGAATTTTCATCGCAAATATTGGAACACCAGAGTCAAAATTAAAATTAGGGTCTACTGAATTTTATATCCTTAATTGAATAATATGTTTGACAGAAGCATTTAAAACTAAAATATCAAGATAGTTAGACCTGTCAACTATATTTATCATAGTTAATTTATATTTTATGTTTTTCTCGTTTTCTGTATTATTCAAATATACAATATTGATGAAATTAATTGGAACAAAATGATGGATCCCCATATTGCTCTCTTTCTGATGGAAAATGTTGTATGTTATTATGCAAATGAACTTGCTTAATAGTTTTTCTTATTTACGTATTAAAACACCAAACGTCGAAGCTAAATAGGAATATCTAAGTTGGGTTTTGTTGCCTGGTAAATGTTTCAATAATTTACGATTTATCTATATATTCATTACCTACCCAATTTAAAGGATGAATCATCACTATCGGAACTATAATATCATTTATTGAAATTTCACTTTAATTAGTAACCTCATCACTCAAAAGTATTTTTCTGGTGAAATTTTACTTGTATTCATCCCAACATCAAGAAAACGGAATTATATATACTGTGAGCGTGATTATATTTTACTTACTGTAGGTAAGATAGTCCAAATAATGTTCATATATTTTAATACTAACTCAAAAATCCGATGAAAACACAAATGAATGTTTCTTTGCCAAAGTATGTTGAATATAATAAATATTTGTTGAGTATTTGTGATTTTATAAAAGTCCTCCTGATATCGCCTATACAACTTCCTCGGAATCATTGATGTATACAGGGTGAGTCATCAAGATGTACATTAATTTTAACCATAAATTTATCTCATCAAATGAAACACTTTTTTTGTTTAATATTTTTCAAGATTCGGCTCAGGTGAAAATCATTTGAGAATGCTAATTCACTGTTAACACACTCTTGCACAATTTTTACATGTTGAACACAGAAAATCTTTCTGAAATCTTAATTGTATAATAATTGTCGAAAAGCTTTATGATTTGGTGCCTGAAATTCAATGACATTGTTTGAGAAAAATTAATTCGTCTGTACTATAAGATTATACACAATTTCATCATTTTCATCAAATTTCTTAAATATTCTAATTCTCACCATTACACAATAATTAACCATATACTCGGTCAAATTTAACGAACCGATTAACGGAATTCGGGTTTCACGAAGCTTTTCGGCGGTATCAAAACCCAAGGTTCTTAGATATGAAGAATCATGTTAGAAACGGTCGATTTGTCAATCGGAAAGATCTGACAACCTCGCATTCACTCCAATTTAACCGAGCCAGGCACAGAAATGTAATGATGATTAGTTTATATTCTATTTTATCTAGATATTTCTATATCAAAACATCCTTTTCTCCATGTTTAGTGCCGTAGTTCGTTAAATTTGATAATTGGTGTTCTCAAAGAGTTGGAGTAAATTTGGATTCATAAGAAATTTGGGTTACCTCACAGTACGACTGAAGATATTTATAAATGATATTTTACTATATAGTGATACATTTATTTTTGGTTTGAGAAAAACACTGAATTTTGATAGCCGATAACAAGATATAATGGAATTATAATTTAATTTGAATGATGTGTCAAGATGAAATTCTGTTCCGTATATGAGAGAAATCCTTAGAATAATTGTGCAGGATCGAACCGTATGAAAAAAAAGTATTTGATCATACGAATGATATGGTTAACAGTTAATTTAAAAGATTTTTTCACTATTGGGGGTAAATAGAGAAAAATCCATAGATTGATACAGATCGTGGAAGGCCTATTTATTCATCTATTTCCCAAAACATAAGTAACCTGTAATTCAAGTTGTTCGAATTGCAGGTGAATTTGAACATTCAAAAACAAGCTGAAGTTTGAAATTAATCATCTTTTATCAATTTTAATTTTGTTATAAGATAATGTTTATTTATACCATATCAACTTATCCCATTTTAAGATGATAATTTAACAGCATAAAAATCATATGTTAGATGAGGAGGTTACTCGTCTTTCAGTCTTTCTAGTGTTCTATGCTATGAGCGATTAACTTAGAGATTATTACGTCTTTATGTCCATGCCCCCTTTTTTTCAGTGTCAGTGTTGTGAGCATAAGTTATCTATGGATGATAGCAACGTGGTTTTCACCTTTATTCGAGGATTCTTGCACAGATCATCTGTGATTTTAGTTCAGGTCCGAATTCATAAAAGCCTTTGAATTTCAGAAATTTTTATCAGATTTTATATAATTCAATGAAGAATATCTGGAATATCTCTGTGTTAGGATAAATGATTAAGGATAATTTGATTTTCTAAAATTATTTAAAATTCTTAAAATGACTTTAGAAAAACATCATCTGCTTTCTTCACGCTTATTTTGTGACAATTCTTTAATTTCACAAAATAACTATCAACAAAATAATTTTAAAGATGTTCATTAAGCGTCTGACGAAGGAGTCTGATGTAGACTCCGAAACGTTAATGATATCTTTGTTTCTTCGTTGATGTTGTTTCGTTGTTGTTTGTTAGGCAACATTGTTCAATTGATGGCTTCTGACAAATATCTTGTGTTTCTTACGCAGAAGCAAATCACAAAATAATTAATTTTTATTTTATAGATATTTTTCAGAGTTTGGGAGAGAAAACCCAGAAAAAACCTTTCATTAATTTTTTTTTCTAATTTGATTTTTTCAATAAACATGAAAGTGACAACATTCCTGACTAGAGAATAACAAGACCATTCAAACGATGTATCACAAGCCAATACTGAAAGATTGGGGTACATGTCTTTCGAAGGGGGTTAAAGGTAGGGTTAGAATTTTTAGGAAGCTGAATGACAATTTGAAGAAAATGATAAATACCAGAACAACTTGTTTTCCAGATAGTACCATGAAAACTATGTAAAACTCTTTCTGTGGATCTTTTGTGGTTTCTTTAGAACGCAAATTGTTTTGTGCTGATAAGTTGTAGTTTATGAATAGTCTAATTTGTGTTTGAATTTCATTAACTTAAAATTCGTGATTATAACCGATTATACCGAATTGGAATTGATAAACTATGAAAGCTCTTACATCGGGTCATGGACGTAAGCGCGCTCCTCGGCGCGCTCGTTTGTGTAAGGATCAAACGTCACTTTTTGTTGGAAATTTTGAGATTCTTGTTTCAGTTCAAAAATATTTCAGTCAGTTCCAATTCAAAAAGGGAAATATAATGGAGGAAGAACGTCATGAAAAGTCAAAGGAACACTGTGATTCTTCAAATTTACCCAAAAATGCCACTTTTCTCGATACTTTCCTAAAGAAAATGAATATTTTTTCGGACACTAAAGGTTCCTGAAGCACATTTCAGATCGTATAAAAATGGTTCCTCATACCTTGGCTCATTTAGCCACTGAAATCAAAACTTCTCGATATGTTGGGTAAGTCATAGTACACAAAAAACATTTTATTGAAAAACACATTTTATTTCTTATTTACAATGACATTAATGTTTTTTGTAATAGAGCTCACATATAAAAATTTGTCCTCAAAATCAAGATTAAATAGTTCAATATTTATCATATCTTCATGTCATTAAATATAAAAATAGAAAATGAATTTAAATCATTAGTATACAGAAAATATTCGCTCAACAAGAAACTCGATTAAATAAATCAGTAACCAGTGTAGTATAATTTCTTAAAATATCAGGTTTTATTAGATTACTCTAATAACCTCCATAAAACGAGGGTTATTCCCTTCACAAGTATCTTTATGGCTTTTCTCAAAAAGAATTAGGAATTTTTTTCTGGTGTTAGGAATTGTATAAATGTGTTACAATAATTGCTCACCCATCGAGAATTGGAGAGTGAGGTAAATTTGATATATTTTTCGCACAAAGAAGTTTCAAATTCAGACAAATTACGTGTATCAAAATAATACCTGTTTTCTATTATTGGAGCATAATATAAAACAGAAAACTGTAACAAAACTAATTTATGTACATAATATTCACTCGCATTAAGCAAAACAAACATAATTATTATTATTAATCGTAACACAAGGTTTCATTATATTATCAGTAGCAAATGATAGCTATGTATTTTTCACAGCATTTCTCACATCTAGAATTTCTTTTCAAAGATTAGGTACACAGCAAAAAACACCTAATTAATTTGATATTATGTATTAAAACACTTGATGAAATTATTCACAGAGACATTGAAACTTGAAACACATATAGATGAATTTACGATATACACATATATTGACATAGATTTTTTGTATTCTCAGAATTATTTCGATATTCATGTAAAATATCACAGAGAAATATGTTCGACTAGAGCCAGTCGAAGAATTTTTGTGTGAGAATATGTTCTATTCAATTCATAGACTCAGTGTAGATTTCATGCTTCATTTTACAAACTGGTTCATCGTATATACAGTCATCAATATGAACCAGTTATTGAATATTGTTATCCGAAATAATAGCGAATTGTTTCTGTAAAGTTTTTTAAATACGGTAAAATAAACAAAGATTGAATGTAAAAAAACAACACTGATGAATACTTCCTCATAAAATTCACGGGGAGTATCCAATAATTTCGGCCAAGTGTGTATTAATGGATATATATGCAAGATCATGATAATGGTATGACATGATAAAAATCGAAAACAAATATAATAGTAGGATGAAACCCAAGTGGGTGGGGGATGAGTTTTTAAGGGTAACAACGGTTTATCACGATTTCTATGGAAAAAAGTTAAATGGCCAAGTTTTTGGTAATAAATTATATACAACTTATGTATTTTCACTTTATTCACGTAACCTCAAAATTTATGTGAAACATTCACCACGTTTTTGGTTTTTAATTTTTATCTTTCACAAAATTCGTTAAAAACTCACCTTTTTATGTCCCAAACACTCTGCAATTTCTTTGATTTGAAATATTCAATTTTTCACCTTATTTTAAGTTAATATTGAAAAAGCACCCTAATTATGCATCGATAATTCTCATGCCAAAATATCTGCTTTTGTTCAAATCTCTAATTTCTGATGTTGTAAAATACTAAACATTACTTCGGTAAATTTTCTCAGAAAATGCTACGAAATAACAAATAAGTTAGTGAGGCCAAGGCCCTCCTGGCCCCTTCCCCACTTCTCTATGAAATAACTTATGATCGGATAAAATTTTCCGTAGGTCAATTATATAAGGATATAAGTATATATATATATATATATATATATATAGGTGTATAAGTTATCTTAAAATAGCAATACATAGACATCTACGCATATAGTTTAGAGAAGATTCTACAACTTTCTCAAAATATTGTAGATAACTTATTAAATATTAACTTTATTAACTTGGCGTTTTCTGAGAAAATTTAACATAGTTCTGTATATTTTTTTACACCATCAGAAAGTAGAGATTTCAGCGAATGAAACGCTCGCCAGCTTTTTTAAAACTGCACATATTTTGACGTGAGAGTTTTCGATTGGAAATAAGGCTTCTTTTTCGATATCAAGCCGAAATGAGGTGAAAAAATAAATATTTTAAATTAATAAAATTACAGTGTGTTTGTCCATAAAATGGAAAGTTTTCAACAAATTCCGTAAAAAAAATTTTTATTTGTGAAAGATGAAAATAAAAAACCAAAAACTTTAAAAATTGTGATAAAAGTTGTAGAACTTTTTAGTACCTACAACTTCGCCATTCATCTTTTTTCCATAGGACTTGTAGTTTTGCCGGAAACCGAGATATTTACCCTTAAAAACTCACTCCCCTCCCCTCAGATCGCCCGAAAATTAATTTTCCTTTAATTTTTTTTAAGGTTTCATCCTACTCTTATTTTTTTTTTGTTTCAAAAATTATCGACCCTGGTCATTATACTGTAATTATCCATATAAACATTTTTAGAAATGGAAAAAAATTGTATATGAACGATTTTTTTGGAGAGGTTTACCAAGAGGAGTACTATCATAAAAAAAATGGCTCAACTTTGTACACACTCTGTATAAGCTGAAGCCGTTGGCAATGCATATCGTGCATCTGAATTAGAAATTTGTACAGTTTATACGTATATTTATTATGCGAATACATCCGTGTAGATGAATTCATTAGGTGTGAATTCATTATTTACTCATCCGATGAATCGATCATTTATACATGAATTCATCAACATCATTAATTCATCACCGAGTGAGGATGAGTAAGCTATACATTAAATTGAATGCTCCTGGCGAAGTTGGGCTAGTTGATTTGTGGCTTAGAAGATAAGTTTGTTTAAGGAGCAAAACCTATACAACTTTCTGCACAGCGGGCGTCAGGTACATCTAGTCTTAATTACTCTTGCATTATTGACTCCTTTGAGTTTGATAAAAAGTGTTTCAATATGAAGTTAATATAGGGTCTTCATGAATGATTGTAACATCGCAATTGGCTTTGGATTTTTATTTGCCGCTTCTCACTTCTTGTGCTCATATCATAGAATTTCAAAACTGATAGCTCTGGCTATATTGAATTACTATCGATTCTTAAGATCCTTTTTTAAATTGAGTATTGAAATCTGCAATGACTTATAATTTAGAACAAAACACGTTTATTGTGATGTCCTATTACCGTAATGGTACAATGTTGGGGCTCTGTAGAGGCTTGTAAAAATGAATATCTGGCAAAATATCCTGATGTTCAGATTCTAGAGTCTTCTCTGAAAGCCCACATCAGAGGTGTTATAAACAGATTAATGCAGACTGAACATTAACAAGGGAAAATCGACAGGAAGGCCTCAAGTTGCTCAAAAAGTTAAAGGAAAGAGAACATGAGTTGAACAAAATCCTCAAATGTCCCTGAAAAATATATCCTTAGAGTCTGGTGTCGCTTGAGTTATTGCCACAAAGTATTGAAAAAAAACTGTATTTGTACCCTAACAGAATAACGATGGTACAGCAACTCCTACCAATAGATATTTCACGTCGCTTATGGTACTGCTATTGGTTTCTTAATAAACTTAACGTTGACAGATTATTGGACTTGAGTTTTTTTTAGTGATGAGGTTTGGTTCCACTTGTCGGATTATGTAAATTCTCAAAACTACAGATTTTGGACATCTGAGAATCCTCACAGTTTTATTGAGACTCCATTACATTCGCAAAAGGTTGGTGTGTGGTAAACAGTTTCTCGTAGTAGAATATAATGGATCAGTTTTCTTTCATGATACCATTAATGGTGAAAGGTAAACGGTCCGCCATCTAACGTTTTTTTTTTCAACTAGTGCTTATTTCGTGAATGGTAACACTTAGCTCATGTCTGATTTGACAGATAGTTAGTTTCATCCTTCCGCTGAACGAATACGGTTGAGTATACGCTTGAAAAGCTGGGAAATATTGCGACATTACTTTGAAAATCATGGTAAGGTTGCAGATGTGTGCGAAAATTGCGTACGGATTTTGGAAGAAGAGAAGCACCGTCAGCTGCGTATGTTCGTTATCTTGTGAAAAAAGTGAAAGAAACTGGCATCCTCATCGATAAACCAAAGCGTGAAAAGCCAAAAACAGTGCGTACACCCGAGAATATTGCTGTTGTGGCAGAAAGTGTGCGTGAAGCGCCATCAACATCAATTCACCGTCGTTCTCAAGAATTGAACATTTCGGAGACATCATTGAGACGAATTTTGCAGGACGGTGCTACGTGCCACACAGCCGAAGCTATACTCGATGTTTTGCGCCCTGATTTTGAAGATCGCATTATCAGCCGTAGAGCTGATGTCGTTTGACCACCTCGGAGCTGCGATTTGACACCGTTGGACTATTATTTGTGGGGTGCCGTCAAATATAAGTGTTACGCCAACAAGCCAGAGACAATTGACGCTTTAACGGACAATATTCGTGAAGCCATTGGTGAAATACAGCTCCACACAATCGATAATGTGCTTAAAAATAGGACCGATCGTGTAGGCTACTGCATGGCCAGCCGAGGCAGCCATTTGAATGAAATTATTTTCCATTAAATTGGGAAAATATTCAGTATTTTTTTTAATGCATTTAAAGAAAAAAAGAAGTTATTTGGCGGACCCTTTATAAAATATAATGCTGGAGCCATTCATAAACCTATAAGATGACGAAGAAATACAGTTGGGATATTTTCAACAAGTACTTCTGCAAATCTAAGCTTTCTGCGGGAGTTCTATAAAATAATTTATTGAGGACCTCCAATCATCGATAGCAATGGGCTGCCAAAATATTGGTCCAAAAATGTTGAAAAATTTATTTGACAACAAGCGGAAAAGAATTCATGAATGCCTTGAGAATAATGGAGCACATTTTGAACATTTCATGTGAATTCATTGTATTGATTTATTACCTACATTCAAGCATTAAAATTAGTTCAACACTATGAATTCAGTTATCAGCACTTACTTCTCAAAAATTATAAATAGGAATGCAACATTTCTTCCATTCAAACACAAGGGAACAGATTATTCATATATGTTCAATAGCTAATATGATATCTCTTGAAAACGTATCATTTATCGGTATGATTTATCATTCTTTCAATCGAATTACCCTACTCTGGTCATCACAAGGTCTGTTATAAAAGCCGAAGGAGTTTATTATTATGCTATCTACCCAAAATCTCGTATAATGAAAACTTAAATTAAAAAATTCATTCATTCGAAAATTTCACACTCTACAAACCTAATGCGGACCATATGAACTATTAAATCAATTAATTTTGTATAATATTAATTTTTGGTCCAAACTGGGACGGAAGAAACATAATCCCTCAGTGACTATCAATTTGGAATCATTGTAAACAAAATGAGGTTATTCGTATATTATGAATTCCACAGAATTAGGGTATATTCTGTGATGAATTCTTCGGCTGGAATTGCGAATGTGTTCAGCATGCATATGAATCAGCAAAATGGGAGGGTTTCAGAACCAACTACAATGTTACAATCAGTTATAAAGACCCTGTATTTGAATTACGTGACAGTTTGACTATCATGATGTCACAAAATTATGACTTATAGGATCGAAAGGATACAGATGTTAATAAGTAGGTACACATGGAGCATTACAATATAGAACAACGCGTCCTATGAGTTACCAAGAAAATAATCGTTAAATTTAAAAGTACCGATTCAGTTAGTAATGTGAGACACAAGACACGAGTTGTTTAGGTCTTTTACAACGAAAAATATCTGTAGTTTCTTAGACTGAGGCGGAAAGTCAAGGGACTTCAATTTGAGAAGAAGAATGGGTAATTACGGAAGACAATCTTCAGCGTATTATCGCGAAAGACTTAAATCTCCTATATCGCGATGAAACACTGTTACCCACTTTTTCTTACACCATTGACAGACCACAGATATTCACGCTGTCACTGTTATACAGGATGCCCCGCAACTAGTCAGCCATAAATTTTTGACGTGAAGGAGCTATGTGGTGGTCTTAGAAACTGAAAATATTTCAGCTCTGAAGTCACCTGTTCTGGAGATACAGGGTGCTATATTTCTGCTGAGAATAAACTTTTCGATAACTTCCACCTTTAGAGAAAATTGGATTTTCTCATGGAGTTCAAAATATTCACCCTGTATACAGGGTCCGAGGCCGCCACACCGACACGGGCAAGGAAGTGATGAGGTATCATTAGGGTGTCACACTTGCTGTTGTTAAATTGTCCTTCGGGTCTTCTGATGGAAGTTATGGATGGTTTGAGCCAGGGGTGAGTTTCCTTATTTTGCAAATATTTTAGAGAACAGTTGAGATGGAGCAATCAAATTTGACGGTTTCAGTGGGCAGTTTGAGTACGTTGAAACCCTAGTGAAATAAGTTCTTGTAACCCACACTAAAACAAATGGTAGGGGGTTGGGGTACTTTTTAAAATAAATAATTTTTTTCACGTAACGTAACGTAACGTACTAATAAGTTAGGATCCATAAATGCGAACTTTTACCTTTCACTTGGGGCCCAAGCTGTTAAAAAGATGTTATCAAAAGAATGTCACGAACAAATAATATTTTCGATAACGGGGTAGAGTGCATACAGATCGGCGTTTTCCAGCTTCCCATTACCATATTGATTTTTTCTCTCTTGCGAGTGTCATTAGGGGCCATAGTATCCATATTTTCAAGATATTAAGAAGTATACATGGTGTTCCAAAAAAGGCCAGTCATCTCACAACTTCGAAATTTTCAATGTGATACCCTGTATACTTTGTAATTTTTTTATTCTACGACAAATTTGAACGCAAGTTTGCGAGGAGAACTTTTTTTATTTAAGCAGTCGTTTTTGATTTTTTCTTTAGGGTATTTATTATCTTTAGGCGCATTTTCGAGGCTTGTGAAAATAACAAATTATCATGGATAAAGCAAAAACAGCTGCTTAACTGAAAACATTTCTCCTCACAAACTTGCTGTCAAATTTATCGTAGAATTCAAAAATTACAAAGTATACAGGGTATTACACCGAAAATTTCTAAGTTGTGAAATGACTACCTTTTTTTGGAACACTATGTATACTTCTTAATATCTTAATATGGAGACCATAGTCCCTGATGACACTCGCAAGATAAAACATTTCAATATGGTAATGGGAAGCGGGAAAACGTATCTGTATGTAGTAGGTACTCTACTTCGATATCGAAAATGTTGTGTGTTCGTGGCATTCTTTTGATAACATCCTTGTAACCGCTTAAGCCTCAAGTGTCAATGATACACCAAATGAAAGGAAAAAGATCACTACTTTGGAATCTAATTTATTATTGATACGTTAACTTGGGAACGAATCATTTATTTTGAAAAGTATCCCGCACCCCTACCATTTCTTTTAGTGGGGGTTACAAAAACTTATTTCACCAGGGTTTCAAAGTACTCGAGCTTCCTACTCAAACTGTTAAATTTCATTGCTCTATCTAAACTAGTCTCTAAAATATTTTCATAATAAGGAAACTGACATCTGGCTTAAACCATTTCTAACTTCCATCAGAAGACCTGGGAGGACAGTTTAACACCAAGTGTGGCACCCTACTGGTACCCTATCACCTCCTTACCCGTGTCAGTATGGCGGACTCGGATCCTGTATACATTTCTGAGAACAAATTTATTGGGTTGAAGCCTTCATAGAAATCTCTTATCATAACAATAGTTTTGAAATTCGGCACACCAAAGCGAAACAAGTTATGATAAGATATGTTCAGGCGAATTGAATTTTGAATAAATCAATCTAAGTAGTCGCAACTCTGTTGATACTGAGGGGATATACATTTTTCTGAATTTTATAGAGAATTATCGTAGTACTCTCATTTGGTATATCGTCGGCGACACCGCAAAACTGCAAAAACCAACATTTTCGGAAGGCACTAAAAACTTCATAATTTTGGATTGATGAATTAGTTTAAATTCAAAATAGTTACAAACCACTTGATATTGATTGTCTCAGGGTCTGTTTACTATTTGAAAAGAATTTGCACACCTGTCCTTACAAATACAATTAAATAATTAACGCCGAAATCTCATTTTTGAATTTTTATCAGTTACTTGGATTTGCGGTGTCGCCGACGATATACTCCATCAGAAATGCAGACATGAATATTCATCACAAATGAAATTTGGTGAATTTATTCCCCTTCAATAATTTAAAACATTCATATCAATGTTCTATGTGCTTCTGTGAGATAATCTTAGTAGAGATAGATATTTATTATGGTCATAATAATTAATACCTCTCAAGAGAATTGTTATTGGAGTTATTAAAATTACCTTAAAAATAATTAAAAATAAATAAACTGAAAATGGTGCAGAAATTCACCTCTTCAGAATATGTTGATATTATTATGGTTTTTGCGATGGTGCTATAAGAGAATATTATACGATTTACAATCGTCAAATACCGCAAAAAGATACTTTTTCCAGAGTTTTAAATTTTCTCGATAATATGCAAGATATCCAAGGGCTGTATCACACCAGGGGCATAATCAGAATTAACTTGTTAACCTTCAAATGAGATTCTCCAACAAGCATCCCCAGATCTTTCGAGTGCCACATGAAGATTTAACATCAAATATCCGACTTTTCTGCAGAAACATATGGAAGGAAAGATGGCAAGCTATAGAAGGTAACAAACTTAAGACTGTTAACCCAAACCTGAATCCAGTATATTATGAAGGGACGACACGGAAACATCAGGTCATATTAACTCGCCTCAGAATCGGCCATACTAGATTTACCTACCAATATCTCCTCAATAATGAAAGCCCCGAACACTGTCTAACGTGTAACGCGGTGATGACCGTACGACACCTTATGATGGAGTGTCTCGACTTCTGGGAATAGCGGCAATCCTCAGGACTACCAGAGAACATTCAAGATGCCTTGGATCCAAAGAACCTTGATTCAGTAATAAAATTCTTGAAGTCTTTCCATATCTTTAAAGAAATCTAGAATCTATCCATTCATTTTACATGTAAATATTATACTGTACCGCCACTAATAACCTTCGTGGTTGATGCGGTTTTTTTTCTAAAAAAAAAAAAAAAACCAAGGTAAGAAAACCCATCAACAAGTACCTGGAGAATACGTGCATCTTTAGGGGTTCCAAACTCATCTGTTTGGAATTAGCGAATTAGCGAATGTATATTATTCTTATCATTAACATAAAGTCCAGGAACTCGAACCAGGGGATAATATTCGTCGAAAACACATTTTGCTGATGGGTATCGAATGCTCCACGAACCATTTCTAAATGTATTCAAGTGGAAAGTGACCATTTTGAACACTTACTGTGAATCAATTTATTTCATTTTAAATTATTGCTGTTGTTATTGTTTATTTATTTTTTTTCATACTGGTCTGAATAAAAAATTGTTTTTAATCCCAATACATCAGACATTTTTTCATCATGTATCCCCCTTTCCAAATTTAATCTTCTTTCAAGGATTCTCTTGGATAACTGAGAATACACTAATTCTTGTTGAACACACTTCTCTTAATTTGAAGTTTTTGTCCCCTCATAGTATCAACAGAGTCGTTTGATTTATTCAGAATTTAATTCTTATCAAAACTTTTTTCGCTTGGGTGTGCCTAATTTTAAAATTATTTTTGTGATTAGAGGTTTCTATACGGGCTTCAGCCCAATTAATTTGTTGTTTTTTTTGGTAATATTCGAATTTTTTGCCGAAAATGGTCTAAAACGATTAGCTTTGACTGACTGATGAAGAGTTCAAGGTCAAATTTGAATCTGTTCGGCCTGCCTATCGTCCAGCCTTTGCCACGACAACTTTCGAATGGAAAGAAATAGCGGTTAAATGGCACGGCAAAATGCGACAGAAAAGTTCGTTATTGGGCATAATCGGTTTCCGAGTACAAATTTTGTATTCAACCAATACAGATCCGATCGAATTGAAACTTGATAACTAGTTGTAGAATATCGACACAAAAACGTAATTTGTAAGTATATATTACTAGAAAATTTTAAGGAAATTATTATTTATCTGACGAAACTTGAGAACGGACTTGCAATTTTTAGGGTAAGTTGAATATCTGAATGCGACAAAAAAATGTTGTGGTGGGCATAATCGGCCAAACGCTATTTCCCATCTGAAATTTTGTTGTTATTTACTCAATAACTCAAAAAATACGAATCCAATCCAATTTGAACAGAGTATTTTGTTGTAGAATACCTACGCGCAAATTTTTACGAGGTTTCGTGAGGATTGTATCCCTACAAAATTTCAAACAATAATCGAAAAAATTCTATATCTCAAAAAGTATCCGTCCGATACGCTGAAATTTCGCGAAAGACTTAACTGTACAGCCAATTTCCAAATTTGAACACGATCGGATCTATATTGTTGGAGATTGACTGAGTTCGGTAACTGGATGGTTGCTTGATAACTTTCGAACGGAAAGAGATAAGGACAACTTTCTGCTGAGGTTGCGCATACGAATAGGACAGTTAATTTCATTGCTGGGCATAATCGGCCAAATGGTTTCGGAGTTATACGTTATAGCCATGTGGAATATTGTTTTCTGGATAACAAAAAAAAATCAGATCCGATTGAATTGAAACTTGGTAACTTGTTGTAGAATACCGATGCAAAGATATATATGAGGATTTTGTTAGGAACGTATCACTAGAAAATGTTTAAGAAATTATTAAATATTATTATGTATCTCACGATAACTTAAGAACGGAAAAATATAGTGACTTGCAACTTTCAGAGTAGGTTGCGCATCCGAATACGACATTTGAAATCATTAGTAGACATAGGTAGCCAAACGGTTTTGGAGTTACACCCATCTGAAATATGGTTGATATTTAATTTTTAACTATAAAATATAAAAATTCGATGCAATTAAATCTCGGCAAATACTTGTAGAATGCTAACGCGCGAAATTTTCGCGGAATTTCGTGAATATCGTATCTCTAGAAAAAAAAATTAAAATTTTATTTTCCTCGAAAATTTTATATATCAGAAACTATGCGTCAGAATCAGCTGAAATTCGGCATATACCTTCGAGCCACCATTTTACAATCGAGTACCAAATTTCAGCTGGTCGTTACCGAACACCCTGCATATTGATAATCAAAGTGACGAGCGAGCGAAAGTTCCTGACATCACGTGACTGCTCTTAAAATAATTTTATAGGGAATTTTGATTTTCTATGGATATAAGATCAGTCGAATATGAGATACTTGCGTTTTACGTCTCCGAATCCTAGGTGTTGGGCTCAGGAAACTTATGAACCCATTTCGTAACCATGTTTATTTCACTGCCACCCAAGTCGTTATTGTACTTTCCGAAACAACTAAAAATATTAACAAAAGTCTTTCTGAACGCTCTATTCATGAAACAGTAAGTTATAGGATTACAACAGCTGGAAGTGTAAGCCAATAGCTGAAAAAAACTTATGGCGGTGTAGCCTAGACCGTTGTATATGATGAAAGGATCGAAGAGTGCTACAGTGTTTATAACGTAAAGAGGTGTCCAACAGATAAAAAATTCCAACACCACTGCAAAAAGCATTTTGATAACTCGCTTCTTATTATGCAGGCTCCGATCTGCATTTGTTCTTCTCATGGTGAGGTTTCTCATGAAAATCTTTGTGTTTCCGGTTGATGTGGATGAGTTGTGAGGGTAGTGCCGAAAGCTACAGTGACCACTTGAATTCCGATGGCTTATTGTGCTCTTTCTGGAGGATTTTTGCCGGATGAAAACTTCCAGATTTCCATTTACTGCAATGAAGAGACCAGTTTTATTAATATATTTTATAAGTTTGAATTCTCAAGAAAATCACGATTTAGAATAGTTCCGCTTTATTTATATGTAGGAAATGTTATATTTTCACCCTGGTAAATAGTGCAGTTTGGATTAGTTTTACTGGTGCAGACGACGTTTAATGAATTGAATTGTCGCTACTGGTTCAGTCGGAAACAAAAAGAGGGTGCATGAAAGAGACGAAGCGAGGGACGTGGCTGTCTTAGATCATGTAGCAATGGATCCGACCTTGAGTACTAAGAAATAGTCCAATGTATCTGGTGTTTCACGTACAAAAATCATGGTAATTCTGAAATAACATCAATTCCATCCTTATAAGATACGATTGGTTCAGGAACTGAATGAGGATGATCCCGATCGCCGACTCCAGTTCTGTGAAGTGGTCAGTGAAACGATTAACGGTAATCAAAACTACTTGTTCGATATCTGTTTGTCGGACGACTGTTCATTTTACCTCAAAGGCATTGTAAACTGGCATAACTGTCGGTATTAATCAGATGAAAATCCAAGATCATTTTGTGAGGTGCATACTCAGCGTCCCCAAAAATCAAATGTTTGGGCCGGTATATATGGAAATCACATAATCGGCCCATTTTTATACCCGGTAATCTCACTGGACAAATTTATTCTGATCTATTGGAAAACGCTATTTATCCAGCCCTTGTGCAATTATTGCAGAATGCCATCAAACGATAATTTTCCAACCAGATGGCGCACCACCTCATTTCGTTCAACCGGTGCATTAGTTCTTAGATGAAAATTTTCCTCACGCCTGGATTGGAAGAAGGGGACATATTGAGTGGCCACCCAGATCACCTGATCTGGCTCCACTGGACTTTTTCTATGGGGTCACCTGAAATACAAGATTTACAATACCCCGTCTGAGTCACTGGATTGTTTACGAACTCTTCAGTAATGTACGTGAACGTTTTCAGCAAAACTTATATTACTGCATGGTGCCGATTTCCAGCATTCAATAAACTAATCACAAAAGTAAGTACTCCTCCACTATTTAAGCTGTCATTTCGGTTTTGATGGAAATTTTGAAGCGAAATTTTAGGATCAGATAGTACTATAAGATCTTCAAAATGAGGTGTTGCAACACCCCTCATCCCTATTCAAAACCAAGGGGTTGTGCTCACCCCCGTAAGGGGGTGGCAGTTATGGAGATGCAAAAAGCGGAATAGTTGTTTCCCCTTGAATCAGAAATTGTTGGGTCCGAGCGATTTTCCACATAATCATTTTAAAGCCGGAAAGTAGAGGTATTTAGTTTTCGTTGGACCACACTGTATATTATATATTTTTTATTACGATGGCGATAAGTTGACGACTTTATAGTCCTGTGAATGAACCTTGTACATTCAGTGTTCTATTTATTTACCCGAAAACGTAGGAAAAGATTATTATCCCTGGACAACAACAAAATCCGGCAATATACAGGGTGAGTCTTCAAGTAATACATTAATTTTAACCAAAGATTCCTCTCGTAAAACAAATCACTTTTTTCATTTACCATTTTTCCCAATTCAGCTCTGGTGAAGAGATAGAGGCTGTTGAAATTTCGAAAGAAAATCAGTTCTTCTTTTCTATCTTAGACATGGATATTCCGAATAGAATGAATTTTGGGGTGAAGTTTTCTATAACTGTGATACATAATTTCCAATTAACAGTTTTTTCCTACTTCCTCCCATTTCCTAGTTATAGACTCGCGAATTCAAAAAACTATCAGATATTAGCATAAGGAAAGGAGATTAAGTTTAGCTTAAGTTATTATAAGAATCTACAATCATTTCAGAAAAATTAAGTATTCTATATCATTCCTCCTAAAACTTTATAAAAGTTTGAATAAGTCAAAAACAATTCAATGAACATGGAAAAAACGTATAAAATATGATAATTTAGTAAGACTAGCATTGCAAAACACGATGTTTTGCCCTACATCAGCTGATTTCTATCATTGCATCTCACTCTTATGTTGGAGCAGTCAATGCCTTTCTCTCTAAGCTCTTCTTCTACTTATTATTAGATCATTGATATGAAGCATAGCTATGAAGTTCGAAGTTCGATCATCGATTATTAGTGTTCTGTGCTGTGATTTATATTGTGGTTGGAATTGGAATGGGAATAATATGAGTGAATTAATTTTCAAGTATCATTGAAAATATAAAGGATATATGAGGATTTTTCTTGATAGAAGATCATGAAATTGTGTATATTATTATAGTGGAAACAATTGGGGAATGAAGTATCGAATGGATGGAATAGGTATCAAGAAGTTCACTGTTTTAATATTCAAGAATTGAAGACTTTTTTTCTGGAAATGTTTCTTGAAGGGCCAAATCATATTAATTGAGTGGATAAATAAGTTTTCTCAAACAAAGTCAGTGAATTTCAAGCATCAGATGATACAGATTTGGTCAATATACAATACGAGTCACATTGAAAGTATTCTGTGTTCAACCTACAGAGAAAATTCAGGGGAGTATCAGCCCATTGTGAAGTCTTTAAACGCTTATAACTTTTTACCTGAGCCGAATCTGGAAAAGTGGTAAATGAAAAAAGTGTTTTTTTTTATGGGAGGAATTTCTGGTTAAAATTAATGCACAACTTAAAGACTCACCCTGTAATGTGAGGAACATATTGATACGATATAAATACGGAAGTTCGAACTATTCCACAAAATAAGTGGCGGATATTTTTATTCAAATTCCAATTTGACGTCCTTATAATTATTAAAGCAAGCTGAGGTCACAAGCACGATCGTAAGCAACTGCTTGCTGTAAAAACATAATTTTCGAGAAATATGTCGCTTATAATGTTATGTTAAAAAACCCTTCGATATAATATGTTTTCTACATACCGTAGCTGTCCCTCAATGCTCTCTCCGATTTTATTCCTCTATACAAAGTTCTGGAAATCAGTGAATATGTAGTCAGCATCACAAGTAATGGAATAAGGAGAAGAATAGCGTCGAGGAAAATATTATATGCTCTTTCCTGCCTCCTGGAATACCAGCTTTCGCGGCATTTGTGATTACCTGGAATAAAAAAAAAGTTGGGGGGTTGTGAAATGATGAAAATTCAGAACGTTCAAATTGCGAGTTGTTATCAGAATACAAGAATTAAGCGCTTGGAAGTTTTGAAATATCATTCTATACAGATTCTGAATATATATTTTCTTTATTCACACGTAAATATTATATTTCAATACTTCGAAGCAGATGTAGGAGGCAACATTCTTTGTACAGGAGTGGATTTGAAATCATTATTTTCAATTGCGAATTATCCAAGTCTATTCCAACGAATTTCCCCCCAGTATACAGGGTGATTCACGAAGATGGTTCGTTAGAATTTTTCGAAGAAAGATTCAAGATAAACACTTGAAATTTTATAGTTGAGCTCTGTTAGTTAGGGCTAATTCTTGGAAACAATTTCATATTCGTTCGACTTCCGGTCTCACCAGAAATGATACCAACGTTGGGTTTTTATATGTAATACCCAGTTTTTCCATTGAAAATCAGATTACCCCTTGAGTTCTACATTGTTTTAATGTACTTACATATTATTCTCAGAAAATTCATATGAAATCTGAAAAAACAGACAAATTATATCTCCGAAAGTATTGGTTTCTCAGAGTTGGGAATTAAATCAATGTATTCTTATGAAAGAACTGCATCATAAAGGAAATTAAATTCAAATAATAGTTTATTTATCAAGATTAAATGAGCAATCTGAGAATGAGAACTGCACCATGGAAGAAATCAAATTAAAATAGCTGAAATGAATTTGACTCTTTCTAATAGAACACAATGAAATGTACGAGTATGAACACAGATCATATAATAAAGCTTAGATATAATAATTATAGCATTCTGTGAAAACATAGAAGTACGTACGATTCATTATTGAAATTTAGAAAAATCATATCTCCGAAGGTATTAACTTGTTGGAGTTGAAAATGATATCGATGGATTTTAATGGTGAAACTGCATCTTAAATGAAAATTACAGACATTTGGGCAAATTGATAAGCACTCAGTTCCGAGGAACTAGAGCGCCAAAAAGTGTAATTCCCTTTCCGGGATTTGAGCCCGCCTTCTCTCGTTCCGATACCGAAAACCCGACGGCGTAGACCAACCGGCTATCAGGCTCCTCGTACGATCTTGTCAATCTCCGGTATTAGAATAAAACGTCGGTACTTACCTGGGATAATATATATTTTTAATTTTCACTTTTCTACATAAAATCGCCACATGGGGGTTTTTTACCCTTGTCTCTCTAAGTCGATTTTGACTTTTCTTGAACCAACTATTAGCACGGAATTAGACAATGTCATGTCTCAGGTAAATAAGTTGACATTATGACAATTCATACATAGAATTGTGAACGTAGAAATACGATTTATTATTGAAATTTTGAAGAATCATATCTCCGAAAGTATTAGCTTGATAGAGTTAAAAATGATATCATTGGATTCTTATGATGAGACTACTTATTGAAAAAAATTTAATTTGGAATTTGTTTTCTAAAAAAAAATTTTTTTTGTTACTCCGAAACCATCTGTCCGATTTTGCCCAATATCGAACTTAGCCGAGATATTTATCTCCCAAACCTACTCTGAAAATTTCAACTGTCTAGCTCATTCCGTTCGAGAGTTATCGTGCCTACGGCTGGCCGGCCGGCTGGACCGGCCGGACAGAATGAATTTCGACCACGCATTCTTGATCAGTGAGTCGAACCAAATCGTTTAAGACCATTTTCATCGAAAAATTCGAAAATTACAGACATTTGGGCAAATTGATAAGCACTCAGTTCCGAGGAACTAGAGCGCCAAAAACCCTTCAAATTATCTCAAATAGGGCTTCATTTTAATGTTATTAACTTGTAAATTATTGCATAAAAATCCTAATTTTCTAGCTTCTATCAGAAGACATACCAATGCTCCTCCTTCGTTAATTGAAAATTCAATTCAATATACAGGGTGTTTCTATTTCAATGTCAAAGTCAGTCATGACAAAAACCTCAAAACTCATTTTTTTTAATGGTCATCTGAAATCTTAGGCTGTTTTTTGAAGTAGATTCCAGCTGAACAATAAAAAAAAATACTTCTCATTTGAAAAACGTTAGTTTTGTGGTTTTTGTCATGACTGACTTTGACATTGAAATTGAAATACCCTGTATGTTCAATTGAATTTTTAATTAACGAAGAAGAAGCATTGTTATGTCTTCTGATAGAAGCTAGAAAATTAGGATTTTTCATTCAAAGTTTATTAAACAACAAAAGTTATTAACATTTGAATAAAGCCCTATTTGAGAACATTTTATTTTCAGATTTCACACAAATTTTCTGAGAATTATGTAAGTGATACATCAAAACAATGTAGAATTCAATGGGTAATCTGGTTATCAATGAAGAAAATGGGTATCACATTTGAAAAACGAACGTTGGTATCATTTCAGGTAAAACCAAAAGTTGAACGATTTTAAAATTTTTTCCAAGAACTCTTATAACAAAGCTTAACTATAAAGTTTCAAGTGTTTATCTCGAGTATTTCTTTGAAATACGAACGTTCTTCGTGAATCACCCTGTATGTTTCGAAATAACTGAAAGTGATGTGTTTATCAAAATATTTGTCACAAGGAGATTTCGATAGAAAATCGATAATGCAATCTAGCAGCTTTCCGTGAACAACCGTGTGAAAAGACGAAGTTGAAATGAAATAAAAATGCGGGATGAAAGTTCGGATATAGTTTTGATTGATGAATTACTTCAAACGTCCATGAGGGTTGATTGATGGTGTGTTTCACTAAACTTTAAATTTTCCATCAAAACAAGATTGTCGGAATTAAATCTATTTCATGTTCCCTAAGTTCATTTTTGGCGCGCGTCTTCCCCTGAACAGAGTTCCTACCATTTTGCATAAATATTTATAATCCCCTTAATTTTGGCTGAAAAAAATTGGTTCAAGCCCTGTGGACAGGAGCTTTCTTGCGCTCTTGTTCGAACAGATAAATTATATCTCCGAAAGTATTGGTTTCTCAGAGTTGAGAATTATATCAATGTATTCTTATGATAGAACTGCATCATGAAGGAAATTCAATTCAATCATTTATCAAGATTAAATGAGCAATATGAGAATGAGAACTACACCATGGAAGAAATCAAATTAAAATAGCTGAAATGAATTCGACTCTCTCTTATAGAACAGGATGACATGTACGAGTATAAACTTAGATCATATAATAAATCATAGATAGAATAATTATAGCCTTCTGTGAAAACATAGAAGTACTATTGATTATTGAAATTCCGAAAAATCATATCTCCGAAAGTATAAGCTTCTTGGAGTTGAAAACGATATCAATGGGTTTTTATGGTGAAACTACATCTTAAAAATGAAATTATTTTGAAATTTGTAGGTTAAAAAGAATTTTTTTTTTCGTTACTCCAAAACCTTCTGGTTTATTTTGCCCAATAGCGAACTGAACTGAGATATTTATCGCCCTAACCTACTCTGAACATTTCACCTGCCTAGCTCATTCCGTTCGAGAGTTATTGTAGAAACAAAATTAAAAAATTTTCAAATTCATTTTTTTACACTTTACGGTAACCCGATCAATACAAAACTTCACATGCGTCTAAAGGTCATAATTCTACAATTTGATGCTAAATTTCAGATATATCGAGTGAGCGGTTCCGGAAATATTCATAAAAAATATTTTTACTAAAAACGGCCATAACTCCGCAACCGTTTGATGGATTGCGCCCGTTAACGAACTCGAGATATTTACGCTCCAAACCTACCCTGCTAATATCAATCCTCTAACTCCTTTCGTTCGAGAGTTATCGTGTTAACGGACCGGACAGAATCGATTTCGACCTCGAATTCTTGATCTGTGAGTCGAACCAAATCGTTTGATACCATTTTCAGCCAAAAATTCGAAAATTACAGACATTTGGGCAAATATATAAGCACTCTGTTCCGAGGAAGAAGAGCGCCATAAAGGTCTCAAATGTTCAGTTTTGACTCACTGATGAGGAATCCGAGGTCAGATTTAATTCTGTCGAATAATCATATAAAGATCGTAATTCTACAATCTTGTGCTAAATTTCGGACAGATCGGAACAGTAGTTTCGGAAATATGTAAATAACAAACTTAAGATCAAAAATGGCCGTAACTTCGAAACCACCCGGAACATTTCGCCAATTAATGAAATTAACCGAGATATTTACGCTCCAAATTTCAACTGTCTAACTGATTTCGTTCGAGAGTTGTCGTGCTTAAGGCCGGACGGACGGGTCGACAGAATTGGATTTAACCCCGGATTATTTATCAGTGAGTCGAACGCAAAAATGAGCGAATTGTAGCTCCAAACGTCTAATTTTCAGATCAGGCCATGAAATTTTGTGTCATGTACCGTTTCGGAGTAATCTAAAAATAACTGCCGAAAAAAAATCCATTGTGTATGGAGAAAATTATTAAAAAATTATTAAAAAATATTTTTGTTGTCACGATAACCTGAGAACGGAAAGAGATAGCGGCTTGAAAATTTCAGGTTAGGTTGTGCATCTGAATGCGACATTTGAGTTCGTTTATGAGCATAATCGTCCAAACGGTTTTAGAGTTATAGCCATCTGAAATTTTCTGAAATTTGTTTGTTTTTTGTTCCTCATTAACTCGAAGAATACAAAACCGATTGGATTCAAACATGGTTATTAGATGTAGAATGCCAACGCGAAAATGTTTGCAGAATTTCGTGAGGATGGTATAACTAGAAAATTTAAAAAAAAATAATTAAAAATAATTGAAAAAAATTCTATATATCATAAACTATTCGTACGGCATGGCTGAAATTTTGGAAGAGCCTTCAGAACCTAACTCTACTGCAGAATTATAAGTTTGAACACGATCGGATCTATATTGTTGGAGAACCGAGCAGCCTTTTGCGAGTTCGGTAGCGTAGCTGTAGCGGTAGCGGATGCGAATCGTCGTATATGTTGTCTATGGTCGTATTTTTGCGAGAACCTTCAAAAATAAAATATGAATGTCATGATGACATATTTTGGCGCGTATGTTATGGAAAAATCGTGTTATTTCATCACAAATCTATAGGAGATGATAGCCCTACATTAGTGGTCAGACCTGGTTTTGAAAGAGATCCTCCTTAGGAGGAGGCAACTAAATATTGGAGGGATTTCTATGAACAAGAGTGAATATCTTCGAGAAATAGAGAAGGCGATTCTTCTTCAAGAGATCCATGTGCCTTCAGAGGAGTATAATTGCGGGAGGGGACTTTTGAAAGGTTATGTATTATTTTTAATATGATATCGCTGAAATTTTGCTGAAGGCTTCTGATCTTCTAAGGTGATAGGCTCATTTGTGGATATTAAATCTCGTGATGGGTAGAGAGGAATTTTAGGCCAGTTTTTCTATCACTAATGAGAATATATCTTTATGTTTCACCTCATCACCTTTAGATCTATCAATGGACATATATTGGTTAAGAATAAGTAATTGAATATTACGGGAATTCAATTGAATTTCATTCAATATGTTAGTAACTAAACTTATAATTTTCTTTACTTTGATTATTTGAATATGACATTAACTCCAGTAATATTTTTCAAGAATAATTATGTATTCTTCTCTTAAAGAAGAATTGAAGGTAGACAATAATGTGTTAATTTTTTCATTATTTCTTTTTATCCTGACTTCACGAAAAAAAAATTGGTTCAAGCACTGACGTGAAGTCAGGAGCTTTTGCGCGTATGTTCTATTGTCCATTCTCCTGTTTTGGACACTTTTAATCGAATTTACCATGGTGAATTCTATTGTCTATTCTCCTTTATTGGATACTCTTAATCGAATTCACCATGGTAAAATCGATTAAGAGTGTCTAATACAGGAGAACAGACAATAGAATTCACCATGGTAAATTCGATTAAGAGTGTTCAATACAGAAGAATGGACAATAGAACATACGCGCAAAAGCTCCTGAATTCACGAAAAAAAATTGGTTCAAGCACTGACGTGAAGTCAGGAGCTTTTGCGCGTATGTTCTATTGTCCATTCTCCTGTATTGAACACTCTTAATCGAATTTACCATGGTGAATTCTATTGTCTATTCTCCTGTATTGGACACTCTTAATCGAATTCACCATGGTAAATACACCATGGTAGAGTTATACCATCCTCACGAAATTCTGCAAAAATTTCCGCGTTGGCATTCTACAACTAATAACCATGTTTGAATCCAATCGGTTTTGTATTCTTTGAGTTAATGAGGAACAAAAAACAACCAAATTTCAGAAAATTTCAGATGACTATAACTCTAAAACTGTTTGGACGATTATGCTCATAAACGAACTCAAATGTCGCATTCAGATGCACAACCTAACTTGAAATTTTCAAGCCGCTATCTCTTTCTGTTCTCAGGTTATCGTGACAACAAAAATATTTTTTAATAATTTTTTAATAATTTTCTAGCGATACGATTCTCACAAAATTTCACAAACCCGCTAAGGTCTATATTCTACAACTATTCACCAAGTATAAATTCGATCGGATTTATTTTGGTTGAAAACAAAATTATTACTCGGAAACCATTGGGCCGATTATACCCATTAACGAAATTGTCCGTCGTATTGGGATGCGCCACCTACCCTGAAAATTTCAAGTCGCTAGCTCTTTCTGTTCTCAAGTTATCGAGGCAACGGCCGGACGGCACCACAGAATTAAATTTCACATTAGGGCAAAACTATAACGCGATGTTCCCCAGAACATTCGCGCAAAAAATCCATAGACAAGTCCATACACAATGGATTTTTTTTCGGCAGTTATTTTTAGATTACACCGAAACGGTACATGACACAAAATTTCATGGCCTGATCTGAAAATTAGACGTTTGGAGCTACAATTCGCTCATTTTTGCGTTCGACTCACTAATAAATAATCCGGGGTTAAATCCAATTCTGTCGACCCGTCCGTCCGGCCTTAAGCACGACAACTCTCGAACGAAATCAGTTAGACAGTTGAAACTTGGAGCGTAAATATCTCGGTTAATTTCATTAATTGGCGAAATGTTCCGGGTGGTTTCGAAGTTACGGCCATTTTTGATCTTAAGTTTGTTATTTACATATTTCCGAAACGACTGTTCCGATCTGTCCGAAATTTAGCACAAGATTGTAGAATTACGATCTTTATATGATTATTCGACAGAATGAAATCTGACCTCGGATTCCTCATCAGTGAGTCAAAACTGAACGTTTGAGACCTTTATGGCGCTCTTGTTCCTCGGAACAGAGTGCTTATATATTTGCCCAAATGTCTGTAATTTTGTAATTTTTGGCTGAAAATGGTATCAAACGATTTGGTTAGACTCACAGATCAAGAACTCGTGGTCGAAATTGATTCTGTCCGGTCCGTTAACACGATAACTCTCGAACGAAAGGAGTTAGAGGATTGATATTAGCAGGGTAGGTTTGGAGCGTAAATATCTCGAGTTCGTTAACGGGCGAAATATATGTTCTATTGTCCATTCTCCTGTATTGAACACTCTTAATCGAATTTACCATGGTGAATTCGATTAAGAGTGTCCAATACAGGAGAATAGACAATAGAATTCACCATGGTAAATTCGATTAAGAGTGTTCAATACAGGAGAATGGACAATAGAACATACGCGCAAAAGCTCCTGACTTCACGTCAGTGCTTGTTTTTAAATTCCATCCCTGTTTGGTTGCCTTACTATGGAGTTCATAAAACTAACATCGAAAAGTTACACCGAAAGTTCTTAAAATGAGTTGCTTTCAAGATGGGCATCCAAAAGGAATCGATAAATTATAGTTTTCTTTATGATTCTGTATCTTTGAAAAATTATGACGCTATGTTTATATATAAGTTGCTGGATGATTTTATTGACTGTGAGTACTTACTATCTAAAAAAAAATTGGTTCAAGCACTGACGTGAAGTCAAAAGTTTTGCGCGTATGTTCTATTGTCCATTCTTCTGTATTGGACACCCTTAATCGAATTTACCATGGTAAATTATGTTGTCCATTCTCCTGTATTGGACACTTAATTCGAATTTACCATGGTGAATTCGAATTAAGAGTGTCCAATACTGGAGAATATACAACATAATTTACCATGGTAAATTCGATTAAGGGTGTCCAATATAGGAGAATGGACAAAAAGCTTCTCCATTTCTAAAGTGGACTATGTTCTGACTAATGCTGATTTATCTGAGTGTAAGGTAGAAGTTTTTGAAGCTCATATTAGTGACCACAAAACTATATTAGTGGATTTCGATACTGTAGTTAAACCAGTTGCTCCATATGTATCAAAGTTGGTCAGAAACTTGAGTCCACACAATATCAATGAATTTGTTATGAGTATTTCAAACTACGATTTTCAGGCTCTATATGAGAATGTTCATGTTGAAAAGTGTTTTGAAATTTTTGTTAATATAATTGTGAGCACATTTGAAACATGTTGCCCTCTGAAAAGGAGTACCAGTAATGTTAATAATAAAAAATGGGTTCAAGCCCTGTGGATAGAAGCTTTCTGGCGCTCTACTTCAAACAGACAATTTATATCTCCGAAAGTATTGGTTTCTCAGAGTTGAGAATTATATCAATGTATTCTTATGATAGAACTGCAACATAAAGGAAATTCAATTCAAATAATAGTTTATTTGTCAAGATTAAATGAGCAATCTGAGAATGAGAACTGCACCATGGAAGAAACCAAATTAAAATAGCTGAAATGAATTTGACTCTCTCTTATAGAATAGGATGACATGTACGAGTATGAACACAGATCATATAATGAAGCTTAGATAGAATATTTATAGCATTCTGTGAAAACATGGAAGTACGATTCATTATTGAAATTTAGAACTTCATCTCAGCAGAAATTGAATTCAAACATCATAGAAGAATTTAAATTCAATAAGAGTGCCAAAAATTATCAATCCAAAACCAATAGACGAATTCTACCCAACAACGAACTCATCCGAGATATTCATTCCTCAATTCTTTGATGAATGATAATATATATCTTTCCTCAAATCTACTTCAATACACCAATATTCCAGTTTTGTTTTTAATGGAGATATTCTGAACTCAATATTATTAACTTACCATTACCATTCCCATCATTATATGAATTGACCATCGGCTTGAAAATATCAACCAACAAAAAGTATGATATTATATTATAATTCTCATATTTATAGGATTGCTGGAATGAATGACAATGGGACAACGTCATGTCTCAGGAAAATAAGTTGACATTATAACAATTCATAGAATACCCAGAGAATAATTCTATCATTCTGTGAAAACGTAGAAATACGATTTACATTGAAATTTTGAAAAATCATATCTCCGAAAGTATTAGCTTGTTAGAGTTAAAAATAATATGAATGGATTCTTATGGTAAAACTGCTTATTGGAAAAAATTTAATTTGGAATTTGTTTTGTAAAAAAAATTTTTTTTTTGGTACTCGGAAACCATCTGTCCGATTTCGCCCAATAACGAACTTAGCCGAGATATTTATCCCCCAAACCTACTCTGAAAATTTCAACTGTCTAGCTCATTCCGTTCGAGAGTAATCGTGCCTACGGTCGGCCGGCCTGCCGGACAGAATGAATTTCGACCACGGATTCTTGATCAGTGAGTCGAACCAAATCGTTCAAGACCATTTTCATCGAAAAATTCGAAAATTACAGACATTTGGGCAAATTGATAAGCACTCAGTTCCGAGGAACTAGAGCGCCAAAAAGATGGATAACACCTGAAATTACACTTGCTAAACGTGAACTCATGAATTTTCACTGGTTACGTGTAAGTTTGAAAAGTCAGTATACTTATAATTTATACAGAACTGCTAAACTGTCTTACAGTTCAATGATCAGAAATGCTAAGCTTAACTACAACAGTGAACAAATCAATAGATCAGATAATAAAGATAGAACAGTATGGTCCATAGTGAATACTTCAATAGGTCGAGGTAAAGGGAGAAACGAATCTATTGAACTCGTTGTTGGTGGGGTTTCACATACCGGGGCTAGCGAGTTGGCTGAAATTTTTGCGGATCACTTTTCTTCAATAACAGAAGCCACTCTAAGCCGTTACTACGGGAACTCTTTATCGTCTTCATGTACCACTTCATGTATGGAAGTCTCAAAATTCTTCTTTCATCCAGTGTTGGAGTCTGAGGTGGCCGATGTAGTGAAAACCTTGAAAAATAATAAGAGTGATGGGGCTGATTTAGTTTCCGCGAGAATTTTAAAGTTGATAGGCGTAGATATATGCAAACACTTTGCCCATTGTATTAATCTATCTGTGGCCTCAGGCGTGTTTCCTACTCTCCTCAAAAAGTCTATAGTTGTTCCGATTTTCAAAAAAAATGACGTTCATAATATTACAAATTATAGACCGATTTCTATATTGAGCGTATTTGCTAAAGTCTTTGAGAGAGTGGTGTTTAATAGAATGATCGGGTACCTCGACAAGTATAATATACTGGATACTGCACAGCATGGTTTCAGACCTGGTCGTTCAACCCAAACAGCAGCAGTTTCTTTTGTAAATTTTGTTCATGAATGTCTCGACAATGGTCTATTTGTTGCAGGTCTATTCTTTGATCTGCCTCGAGCGTTCGATAGTTTATCCTTTCAGTTCATACTTGACAAGTGTTACAACCTAGGATTCCGTGGCGTATTCTTGGATTGGCTGCGCAGCTATCTTGAGGGAAGAGTCATGTCTGTCAAGATTCAAGATATGTTATCAGCTGAGCATGATTCAAAATTTGGTGTACCACAGGGGTCAGCCCTCGGGCCACTTCTGTTTTTGGATTTTATTAATGATCTTCCCCATAACTTGAGAAGAATGCTCTATAAAATGTATACCTGCCAAAACCCGCTGGAAATTACAAAAAGGATCTCGATGGGTCTATTCGCAGATGATGCCTCGGTAGCTGTTGCGGCTCCTACATTTGATGAGCTTCGAACTTTGTGTGAGATGCTTCTGGGGTGTTTTGTGGAGTGGTGTCACAAAAACAACCTAATGATCAACATAGAAAAAACCGAGTGCATCCGTTTCACATATGGGCAGAATGATTTTAGCCTGGTTATCCGTCACTCAGATATTACCATCCAATCTAGGGAAAGTACCAAGTTTCTGGGCATCGGTCTGGACAGCAATTTGAGATGGTGTACGCATGTCGAATTTGTGTGCAAAAAGTTGAAGAGCTCATATTATGCCATAAATAGGGTGAGAAATTCACTTCCCTTAGATTCTCCCATTAGTATATATTATAGCTTGGTCTTTAGCCATTTATCCTATAATGTCTTGCTCTGGGGAAACTCTTCGGATGCTTGTAGGGCTCTTATTTTGCAAAAGAGAATTTTGCGTATGATTTTCGGAATATCTCCACGTTCCTCATGCGGACCTGTATTTATAGTGAAGGGTATTCTCACATTGTCCTCTATTTACATTTTGAGATGTCTACTATATGTGAAAGAGAATGAAGGAAGAGTGACAAGGCTATCTAGCCTTCATGGCTATAACACTAGAAGTGAAAGAACGTTAAATATCCCCAAACACAAAACAACTAAGTTTGTCTCCTATGTACCAGTGAATCAAACTGTTTAATCACTTGACGCGTTTCATCCAATCTCTTGAGTGTAAATCTTTCAAAAAAACTGTTAAATGTTTATTGTTAAAAAAATGTTATTACTCTGTGAATGATTATTATCTATGTGATGTATTTACCAATTTTTGATTTTCCCTCTTTGTTTTCATCTGATTATCCTATACAATTATTTGTCAATGGGGATTAATAAATTATTATTATTATTATTATTATTATCGAGGCAACGGTCACCCATCTACTGAACTCAAACAAGCCTGCTTTTATCTCGAACAATATTAAACCGATCGTGTTAAAACTTGAAACTTGGCAGTAGAGTTAGGTTATAAAGGCTCTTGCAAAATATCAACAATTTCAAACGAATAGTTACTGATATATAGATTTTTTTTTTTCAATTTTCAATGATTTTTTAAAAATTTTCTACAAATACTTTCCTCACGAAATTTTGCAAGTATTTTCGCGATAGCATTCAACAACTAACAACCATGTTTGAATTCAATCGGTTTAGTATTTTTCGAGTTAATGAGGAACAAAAAACAACCAAAATTCAGATGGCTATAACTCTGAAAACGTTTGGCTGATTATGCTCATAAGCGAACTGAAATGTCGCGTACTGATGCACATCCTAACCTGAAAACTTCAAGCCGCTATCTCTTTCCGTTCTCAAGTTATCGTGACAACAAAAATATCTTTTAATAATTTTTTAATAATTTACTAGTCACAAAATTTCACAAAAGTACTTAGGTTCATATTCTTCAACTACTCACCAAGTTTCAACTCGATCGAATTTATATTGGTTGAAAACAAAATTATTACTTGGAAACCACTGGGCCGATTATGCCCATTAACGAACTTATCCGTCGTATTGGGATGCGCCACCTACCCTGAAAATTTCAAGTTGCTAGCTCTTTTCGTTCTCAAGTTATCGTGGCAACGGCTGGACGGCCGGCCGGACAGAATCAAATTTGACCTCGAATTCTTCACTGGGGAGTCGAACTAAATCGTTTGCGACCCTTTTCGTCAAAAAATTCGAAAGTTACAGACATTTGGGCAAAATGATAACGCGATGTTCCCCAGAACATCCGCGCAATAAGACTTAATGCAAATAATGTAAGGTATAGGGATTTTTTTAGTTTGAATTCCAATCTACTGTATCAATAAGCCTATTGAAATGATAATAAAGGAACATGCAATGCAACAAAGTTGATTTGTATAATATTTCACTATACTGCTTAAAAAGTCATTTGATTCTTAGCTTAAAGTTTTTGCGCGTATGTTCTGGGGAACATCGCGTTATAGTTTTGCCCAAATGTCCGTAACTTTCAAATTTTTTGAAAAAAATGGTCTCAAACGATTAAGTTTGACTCCCCAATGAAGAATTCGAGGTCAAATTTGATTCTGTCCGGCCGTTGCCACGATAACTTGAGAACGAAAAGAGCTAGCGACTTGAAATTTTCAGGGTAGGTGGAGCATCCCAATACGACGGACAAGTTCGTTAATGGGCATAACCGGCCCAGCGGTTTCCGAGTAATAATTTTGTTTTCAACCAATATAAATCCATCGAATTGAAACTTGGTGAGTAGTTGTAGAATATGAACCTAAGCACGTTTGTGAAATTTTGTGGTTTTTTGTTCCTCATTAACTCGAAAAATACTGAACCGATTGAATTCAAACATGGTTATTAGTTGTAGAATGCCAACGCGGAAATGTTTGCAAAATTTGGTGAGGATAGCATTTGTAGAAAATTTTTAGTAAATCATTGAAAATAAAAAAAAATAATTCTATATATCAGTAACTGATCGTTTGAAATTTTGCAAGAGCCTTCATAACCTAACTCTACTGCCAAGTTTCAAGTTTTAATACGATCGGTTAAATATTGTTGGAGATTCAAGCATTCTTGTGTGAGTTCAGTAGATGGGTTACCGTTGCCTCGATAACTTTCGAACGAAAGGAGATAGGGACTTGCAATTTTCAGGGTAGGTTGCGTATCCAAAAGGGAGAGTTGAGTTCAATTTTGGGCATAATCGGTCTAACGGTTTCCGAGTTATACCCACCTGGAATATTATTTCCTTGATAACTCAAAAAATAAATATTCGATCGAATTGAAGTTTGGTAACTAGTAGTAGAAAATCAACATAAAGACGTGTTTAAAATTTTGTAAGAACCGTACCCCTAGAAAATTTGAAAAAAATGACGAAAAAAAAATTTTAAGAACCGTAGCCCTAGAAAATTTCAAAAAAATCACGAAAAAAAAATTGGTTCAAGCACTGACGTGAAGTCAGAAGCTTTTGCGCGTATGTTCTATTGTCCATTCTTCTGTATTGGACACCCTTAATCGAATTCACCATGGTAAATTATGTTGTCCATTCTCCTGTATTGGACACTTAATTTACCATGGTAAATTCGATTAAGGGTGTCCAATACAGAAGAATGGAGAATAGAACATACGCGCAAAAGCTTCTGACTTCACGTCAGTGCTTGAACCAATTTTTTTTTTATAATTTTTGTTTTTCATTCAACTAAGTTGTCAACTGTAATAACCCTTTTTTTGTGCGTATGTTCTGGGGAACATCGCATTATCATTTTGCCAAAATGTCTGTAATTTTTTGCCGTAAATGGTCGTAGCCGTTGCCACGATAACTTGAGAACGAAAAGAGATAGCGACTTGGAATTTTCAGCGTAGCTGGCGCATCCAAATACGAGGAATAATTTTGTCATCAACCAATACAGTTGTAGAATACAAATACAAAGACTTTTGTGAAATTTTGTTAGAATCGTGTCACTAGAAAATTTTTAAAAATTTATTAAAAAATATTATTTACGTCACGTCTAAGATCGGAAAGTGATAGCGACTTGCAATTTTTAGGGTAGGTAGTGCTAAGCAGTTTAAGAGTTATGTCCATCTGACATTTGGTTTTTATTTCCTCAATAACTCGAAAAATACAGAACTGATCCAATTCAAACTTGCTTACTAGTTGTAAAATGCAGGCCTGGAAAATTCTTGCAAAATTTCGTAAGGATCGTATAGCTAGAAAATTTCAAAGAATAACTGAAAATCTTTGAACAATATTCTATATCAGAAATTCTATAACAGGAACTATTGCGAGAGCCTGCAAAACCTAACTCTACTACAAAGTTCCAAGTTCGAACACGATCGGATCTATATTGTTGTATATCCGTGCAGCCTTGTGACAGTTGAGTTACCTCGATAATTTCCGAACGAAAAGAGATAGGGACTTGCGATTTCCAGGGTAGTTTGCACATGTGAATGGGATAGTAAAGTTCGTTGTTGGGCATGATCGGCCCAACCGTTTCGGAGTTATTCTCATCTGGAATATTATTTCTTCGATAACTCAAAAAATATAGACTCCATCGAATTGAAGCTTAGTACCTAGTTGTAGAATATCGACATAAAGACGTGTGTAAAAATTTGTGAGGACTGTACAACTAAACAAATTTTAAAAATATTACGAAAATAAAAATTGGTTCACGCACTGACGATTATTTTTCTTAGACTCGAGTTTCGAAGATTAAAACAAGCTTATGTTTTTTGCGCGCGTCTTCCGCAAGGAACAGCTTGCTATCACTTTGCCAGAAGGTCTGTATTTTTGGAATTTTTTGCGGAAATGGTCTCAAACGATTGGATTCGTCTCCCTGATGAAGAACTCGAGGTGAAATTCAATTCTGTCCGTCCGGTCCGGCATGTCCGGCCATTAGTACAATAACTCTCGAACAAAAGGAGTAAGAGGATTGAAATTCGCTGGGTAGGTTTGTACCGTAAATATCTCGGACGAGTTCGTTAACGAGCAAAATCCACCAAGTGGTTTCGGAGTTAAGGCCATTTTTAATAAAAACATTTTTTTATGAATATTTCCGGAACCGATCATTCGATTTATTTGAAATTTGGCACCAAATTGAATAATCATGACCTTTATATGCATGCGAAGTTTCGTACTGATTGGATGGCAATAAAGTGGCAAAAAAAATTTCAATAATTTTATTTTTTTTTCTTCCACGATAACTATAAAAATATTGATTCGATCGAATTGAAACTCAGTAGTTAGATGCAAAAGACCAAAGCAAACACTTCTGCGAAATTTCGTGACGATCACATGACATGATAAAATTAAAAAAATTACTTCTATTTTGCGGAATATTTGGCTTGAAATTCCTAAAACTATTTTTGGCGCTCTTGTTCCTCGGAACAGAGTGCTTATCAATTTGCCCAAATGTCTGTTATTTTCGAATTTTTGGCTGAAAATGGTCTCAAACGATTTGGTTTGACTGACTGATCAATAATAATCTATGGTCAAAATCAATTATGTCCAGCCGTCCGTCCGTCCGGCCGTTAACACGATATCTCTCGAACGGAATGAGCTAGACAATTGAAATTCTCAGAGTAGGGACATACATATCTCGTTATTGGGCAACATCGGATCAATCATATTTTTTTTTTAAGTACAACTTTTTAATTAAATTTTTTTTGAAGATGCAGTTTCATCATAAGAAGCCAATAATATAATTTTCAACTCTAACAAGCTAATACTTTCGAACATATGATTTTTCAATATTTCAATAATACATCGTAGTTCTATGCATTCAATTCGTAGTTTGAAAATATTTTCTGCTTGAAAACAATTATACGATTCTTGAATTTGTGAATATATACAAGACTGTTTTGAAACCGAAAATAATATTGACTGGTTGCACATTGAATCATTTATGTATAAATTCGGGATGATGTTTCAGAAGATTTAAAATTGGATCATTTTTTTTAATGATGTAGTTTATGAAGGCAAAAGGAAAGAAGAACATTATATCGACATGCGACTGTTCCCAAGTCGCAGTGGTTAAGATCGGAGCTACTAGAACTCAGGGATCCGCGGTCTAGCTCCAGTGGAGATGGGAGTGGATTCCTAAAAAGGGAACCTAGTAAATGGGCGCCAGGCAAATTTAAGTCTCCCAGATACCCCTGCGTAATGTACTAATTCCTAAATTCACCAAAAGAATATTCACGCTAATAACAAACAGTTTATTCTAACAGCATACAACCCAGGACTTTAGATCCAGCAAAATTTAACTATTATGAAACCCTGAATAAGGGTGGCGGAAATTGTACGCAGATATTTCTCTTTGATTCAAATACGCGTCGCTTGAGCTCAGGCGCATCCACGTTTCTCCTCTATGATCATATACGATTACTACAAATCTTGCCCCAATTTCCGCTTTCCAATAACAATAACCTAGATAATTGATAACAATATATGTTCAAGTTATATATATAGTAGGTATAAGATGATTCGGGATATGTTTTCTATAACTTGCGTGCTATTCCTTATGCCTGAACGTATTATTGCCTCGATGGTCTCGCAATACCGTTCTCCTTCCCTTTGTACTCGCCGTCTGCGACTTCTGACTGAATGTCCCCCAGCGCTGCTTCCTGACCACCTTGTATATACTCGGGATCGGTAACACTGCGTTGGCTGTCTCACAGCGCTACTTATGGACCACCTTGTATATATTCGAATGTCTCAGTTACACTCTTCCTGATATAAAAAATCGTGCTGGCCTCAAAAACTCCTGCCACCATAAACTTCGGACTGCCACAAAAATCCTTCTATTCCTCTTGATATAAAAATCGTGCTGGCACACAAAAACTCCTGATGTTACAAAAACCCTGATGACAGAAAAGAAATCATCAGTGACTTCTCTCGGATAAGAAACAAATGAATTTTCGCAATACATAATAATTTCGGTTATCATAATATTAATCAGACCAATTATTCGTTGTTATGCAACAGTTATAGAATTCGTACATACCCTGATGTTCGGGGTTGTCCTGCACACGTTTGCTTCGAAACCAAATCTTGTCGTGCCTCCACCAAATAATTCTTCAAGCACACAGCGATGTTCTGGATATAGAAATATAATTACGACCTGAATTGATTCCACTATAAATGACGAGAATAGAACATCTAACACATACCTGTCAAAGTCGCCAAGATCGTTCACGTGGTCAACTCTTAGATTTGCAGAAAGGTCTTTATATCCTCTTTCGAGACGAGTGCAAGTTACCTGTTATCTTCCCAAATCAAACCAATGTAACGCTCACTCCTAATTCGATTTTCGAAACTATATCCAATTAAGAAGAAATCACCAATTCTTAAGAAGTTCCGAAAATACGCCTAACCTACTGCTCCTCCGTCGAATGTTGACAAAATGGACGACCTCATGTCCCTGACTGGCGCAGACCCTCACAAATTTTCAGACTGTCACAATGCAACAATATTGCCAACTCTTTCGGCTCTTAGAATTCAATCATTCTTTGTTTGTCGATTGGTACCACTGAGACCCAACCTCAAATTTAGTGTCAACATAAACGACAACCTTATCGTAAACAAAACATAAACAAACCCTTGCTTGAGTTAAAAAGAAACGTTACAACATAATAGAATCATAAAAACAAATTACTGTTCGTTGACCACTGAGGTAAATATTACCTTTCACTTCATTAAGTAGTGAGACATGTTCCTGTATACAGAATTTTCAAGATGTAGCTAGCAAAAAAATGCTGAAATATAGATCTACATTTATGTATCAAATATTTTTTAGGGTCCATAATACAGAATTAATGTGTTAATGGTATGAACTATTAAATTATGAAAAGATAATATTTGTTCGTCAGCCTCTGCCTACTCAAATATCAAGAATAAATGGACAATCTGCTTTGATTGTCTCCGGCCTTGCTCTAGACATTTCGATGATACTTTCCTTATTATTTTGAATGATAATTTTTGAAGTATTAAAGCATGAAGATTTCACAATTAATCTTGATAAATAAACTATTATGTATTTGAATTGAATTTCCTTTGTGATGCAGTTTCATCATAAGAATACATTTATATCATTCCCAACTCTGAGAAAGCAATACTTCGGAGATATGATTTGTCAAAGTTTGAACAAGAGCGCCAAAGCTCCTGCCACATGGCTGGAACCAATTTTTTCGACAATAATTTGGACTGACAGAGGTATTCTCAAGGGAATGAAAATACTTGCCTTAAGTTTCACAATACGATATTGTGTCGTTGACATATATGTTTCAAGTTTTATCCTAGTTTCAACACTGAGGACCATAAACTAAATAATGCAATTTTCATAAAGATGAAGGTGAAAGTGTGGGGATGCGCATGCGCAGAGAAGGAGTGACTCACTGATCAAGAATCCATGGTCAAAATTGATTCTGTCCGGCCGTCTGTCCGTCCGGCCGTTAACACGATAACTCTCGAACGGAATGAGCTAGACAGTTCCAGAGTAGGTTTAGAAGATAAATAATTCGGTTCGTTACTGGGCAAATTCTCCCAGGCGGTTTCGGAGAAACAAAAACAATTTTTTTTTACATTACAAATTTTAAATTCAATTTTTTTTAAGATGCAGTTTCATCATAAAACAAACTAATACATTCGGAGATATGATTTTTCAAAATTTCAATAATTTTTCTCAATTCTTTGATTTATTAAAAGGTTTTTTCTCGGTTTTCTCTACCAAACCAGAAAAAAAAACATATAAAAATGAGTATACCTCCCACCAAGGGCGTAGCCAGGGGGGGGGGGGGGGTTTGAGGGTTCAAACCCCCCCCGAAATGTTATTTTTCCCTTTGCTGTGCAAAGTGACCCTTACACCCCCCAAAACCCCCCCCGAAATTAATTCCTATTTCAAAACCCCCCCCCGAAATTAATTCCTGGCTACGCCCTTGCCTCCCACAGTAACCTTTAATGATTATCTATATGATTTCACATAATACTTTAACTATAATTTCCTGATGTATATAAATCCAACATGAGATGAGTCATAGACCTAAGTTTTGAACTTGTTCAAACTTTGACAAATCATAACTCCGAAAGTATTGGTTTCTACGAGTTGAAAATGATACCGATGGATTCTTATTTGATTTATTTTATTTTATGATGCAATTCTATCATAAGATTCCATTGATATCATTCCCAACTCTGAGAAACCAATATTTTCGGAGATATGATTGGTCAAAGTTTGAACAAGAGCGCCAAAGCTCCTGTCCACAGGGCTTGCACCAATTTTTTTGTTGAATATTTTTGTGTACGAAATGAAATTAATAGATTTTATTGATCCTTTTTTAATAGACAATTTTTTTTAATTACTGTAAATAATGTTGCATGTTCCAAAATAGTTCTAGTTATTTCATTGAAAGCCTTCACAATGCAAAATCTCAACAAATTACATTGAATATGACTTTAAAACAAAATAAAAACACGACAAAAAAAATACATAAAATATGAATTCGTTTATTTGTTAGTTTCTTGAAACAAGTGTGTCATTTGAAACAAAAACGTAATTTTTTAGTCTGAATTGTGTATTTTTTCTCGGCAATAAGGAAATTTCTCAAATTGATGATACAATTGTGAACAATATAGTTTCAAAGAAAAACCTCGATATTATGAGTACTGCCCTGGCAATAATCAAATTACATGAGTCGTTTTGAAGAATTTTTGAAAGGGAACAACCTCACCAAATTTAATAAATAGCAGACCACTAGTTTCAAAGTTATCGATATTGGAAATTCGGGCCAATTTTCACGAAACACCGTGTATATTCAAAACTAACTACATTTGGATACAAAAAACAAATTTTTCTGAAAGACCTGGATGACTTGCATTTACCGCTAGCCTATGGCCAACCGCTCATGTAACACCCTGTATATTCCTTAATATTTGTGACTAGTGTATGTAATTATTGCTATAGTTTCATTAAACCTCCATTTTGTATGGATTAAATTGACACGGGTTCACTACTTCATGTCCAATTTGTCGGAAGAAAATAAATTTTTATATGAAAGTAAAACGGTCTCCCGTTAGCTCGAGTTGAAAAAAAAATGATTCAAGCCCTGTAGACAGGAGCTTTTTGGCGCTCTTGTTCAAACAGACAAATTATATCTCGGAAAGTATTGGTTTCTCAGAGTTGGAAATTATATCAATGAATTCCTATGATAGAACTGCATCATGAAAGAAATTAAATTTAAATAAGAAATATTGGTTCAAGCCCTGTGGACAGGAGCTTTTTGGCGTTCTTGTTCAAAGAGACAAATTATATCTCCGAAAGTATTGGTTTCTCAGAGTTGGCTATTATATCAATGAATTCCTATGATAGAACTACATCATGAAAGAAATTAAATTTTGAAAAAAGTGTCGTTGAAGAAAAATGATTCAAAAATTATCTTTTAAAAAATGGGTTCAAGCCCTGTGGACAGGAGCTTTCTGGCGCTCTAGTTCAAACAGACAAATTATATCTCCGAAAGTATTGGTTTCTCAGAGTTGGGAATTATATCAATGTATTCATATGATAGAACTGCATTTATCAAGATTAAATGAGCAATCATGAGAATGAGAACTGCACCACATTTTCAATTTTTTTTTTGACACTTTGCGGTAATCTGGTCAATACAAAGCTTCACATGCGTATAAAGGTCATGATTCTACAATTTGATGCTAAATTTCAGATAGATCGAGTGATCGGTTTCGGAAATATTCATAAAAAATATTTTTACTAAAATCGGCCATAACTCCGAAACCCTTGATGGATTTCGCCCATTAACCCTGCAATTTTCAATCCGCTAACTCCTTTCGTTCGAGAGTTATCGTGCCTACGGCCGGTCGGCTGGCCGGACAGGATCGATTTCGTACTCGGATTCTTGATCAGTGAGTCAAACCAAATCGTTTGAGACCATTTTCAGCCAAAAATTCCAAAATTACAGATACTTGGGCAAATTGATAAGCACTCTGTTCCGAGGAACTAGAGCGCCAAAAAAACAAGTTTCGTATGACAATTGCCCAAAACAGGTTTAAAGTACCTACAAATAGTAGGTATTCCATAAAACATGTATGAGAGAAGATAAGGAATAATAAAAAATTACCTTGTAATCGATCCAAAATTTCCTGATCTACGTTCACCAAATTTTCTCCTCTCTCGAACTACAGAATTATGCTTTCAATATTTACGTAATATTTTCAAACATTTTCGGGTGAGGTCCCCGTTGCATCGCTAAAATACGAGTATTTCAACCCCAATAGTTTTGAAGTTACAATATTCCCTTCTGTCAAGTTAACATTATGTCAATTCATACATAGAATAATTATATCAATCTGTGAAACACGATTTACATTGAAATTTTGAAAAATCATATCTCCGAAATTATTAGCTTGTTAGAGTTAAAAATGATATGAATGGATTCTTATGATAAAACTGCTTATTAAAAAAATTTAATTTGGAATTTGTTTTGTAAAAAAAAAATTTTTTTTTTGTTACTCCGAAACCATCTGTCCGCTCTTGCCCAGTAACGAACTTTGCCGAGATATTTATCCCCCAAACCTACTCTGAAAATTTCAACTTTCTAGCTCATTCCGTTCGAGAGTTATCGTGCCTACGGCCGGACGGCTGGCCGGACCGGCCGGACAGAATTAATTTCGACCACGGATTCTTGATCAGTGAGTCGAACCAAATCGTTTAAGACCATTTTCATCGAAATATTCGAAAATTACAGACATTTGGGCAAATTGATAAGCACTCAGTTCCGAGGAACTAGAGCGCCAAAAAGAGAGCAATCTACAATGCTTCAATGCTTTACTAATTGTCATTAAATTTATTTATCAAGATTAAAGGAGCAATCTGATGATTCAACCTCGTGGAATGGGTTGTTGCAACTCACACTCGGTACATAGTTTTCACAACTGGAAATACCAAAGGAAAGTATCATCGATATGTCTAGAGCAAAACTGGAGACAATCATAGCAGATTGTCCATTTATTCCGCATATTTGAGTAGGTAGTGGATTACGAAAAAATTATTTTGATAATTCAAAATATATTGATAAAATACTATCCTCTTTTCATAATTTGAAATTTAATAGTTCATACCACTAACACATTCTTTTCTGTATTATGAACCTTAACTCAAGAAAAAATGATTGATACACAAATGTAGATCCACATTCCAGTATTTTTGGCGCTCTAGTTCCTCGGAACTGAGTGCTTATCAATTTGCCCAAATGTCTGTAATTTTCGAATATTTTGATGAAAATGGTCTTAAACGATTTGGTTCGACTCACTGATCAAGAATCCGTGGTCGAAATTCATTCTGTCCGGCCGGTCCGGCCGGCCGTCTGGCCGTAGGCACGATAACTCTCGAACGGAATGAGCTAGAGAGTTGAAATTTTCAGAGTAGGTTTGGGGGATAAATATCTCGGCTAAGTTCGTTATTGGGCAAAATCGGACAGATGGTTTCGGAGTAACAAATAAAAATTTTTTTTTTTACGAAACAAATTCCAAATTAAATTTTTTTAATAAGAAGTTTTATCATAAGAATCCATTCATATCATTTTAACTCTAACAAGCTAATACTTTCGGAGATATGATTCTTCAAAATTTCAATGTAAATCGTATTTCACACATTGATATAATTATTCTATGTATGAATTGTCATAATGTCAACTTGACAGAAGGGAATATTGTAACTTCAAAAATATTGGGGTTGAAATACTCGTATTTCAGCGATGCAACGGGGACCTCACCCGAAAATGTTTGAAAATATTACGTAAATATTGAAAGCATAATTCTGTAGTTCGAGAGAGGAGAAAATTTGGTGAACGTAGATCAGGAAATTTTTGATCGATTACAAGGTAATTTTTTATTTATTACTCATCTTCTTTCATATTATTACTCATCTTCTTTCATACATGTTTTATGGAATACCTACTATTTGTAGGTACTTTAAACCTGTTTTGGGCAATTGTCATACGAAACTGGTTTTTTTGGCGCTCTAGTTCCTCGGAACAGAGTGCTTATCAATTTGCCCAAGTGTCTGTAATTTTGGAATTTTTGGCTGAAAATGGTCTCAAACGATTTGGTTCGACTCACTGATCAAGAATCCGAGTGCGAAATCGATCCTGTCCGGCCGGCCGACCGGCCGTAGGCACGATAACTCTCGAACGAAAGGAGTTAGCGGATTGAAAATTGCAAGGTGGTTTTGGAGCGTAAATATCTCGGACAAGTTCGTTCGATCTATCTGAAATTTAGCATCAAATTGTAGAATCATGACCTTTATACGCATGTGAAGTTTTGTATTGACCAGATTACCGCAAAGTGTAAAAAAAAAATTTTGAAAATTTAAAAAAAGTTTTTCCACAATAACTCTCGAACGGAATGAGCTAGGTAGTTGAAATTTTCAGAGTACGTTAGGGAGATGAATATCTCGGTTAAGTTCGTTATTGGGCAAAATTGGCCAGATTTAATTCGATTTCTTCCATGGTGCAGTTCTCATTCTCATGATTGCTCATTTAATCTTGATAAATAAACTATTATTTGAATTGAATTTCCTTTATGATGCAGCTCTATCATATGTATACATTGATATAATTCCCAACTCAGAGAAACCAATACTTTCGGAGATATAATTTGTCTGTTTGAACTAGAGCGCCAGAAAGCTCCTGTCCACAGGGCTTGAACCCATTTTTTTGCTAGCAACATTATGAAAATACTGTATATAGGAACATGTCTCACTACCACTACTTAAGGAAGTAAAAGGTAATATTAACCTCAGTGGTCACCGAACCATAATTTCTTTTGATGATTCCATTATGTTCTCCTTTCCTATTGCCCCCATAAACTACATCAAAACAGTCTTGTGTATATTCACAAATTCAAAAATAGAATACTTGATTTTCCAAGAGAAAATAAACGAATTGACAATCTCTAATAGCTAGAAAAGATGACATTTATGAATAATCACACAGACAGATTCTGTGTTCACATTCTGTGAATACATGGAACTTACGATGTATTATTGAAACTTTGAAACATCATATCTCCGAAAGTATTAGCTTGTTAGAGTTGAAAATGATAGTAATGGATTCTTATGATGAACTGCATCTTAACAAAAATTTAATTCAAAAGTTGTATTAAAAAAAATTTTTTTTTCGATACTCCGAAACTATCAAACCGATTTTGCCCAATAACGAACTCAACCAACATATTTATCCCTCAAACCTTCTCTGAAAACTTCAACTGTCTAGCTCATTCCATTCGAGAGTTATCGTGTTAACGGCTGGACGGCCGGACGGACGGCCGGCCAGACAGAAACGATTCCGACCACGGATTCTTGATCAGTGAGTCGAACCAAATCGCTTAAGACCATTTTCAGCCAAAAATTGGAAAATTACAGACATTTGGGCAAATTAATAAGCACTCTGTTCCGAGGAACAAGAGCGCCAAAAATGGAATTATTTTCTAAAATAGCATATTAACATACATAATACAATTTCAACCACTTGAAACTGTTATATCTGTGTTGAAAATATTCAACGACATAATTTCTTCCACGTGGGTTTTCCCAAAAACGATGAGATCAGTGAAAACAAATCCTTCAAGAATAATTACGACTTTGGAGAAATCCTCAATGTTTTACATTTGAAAGTCAAAACAAACGCCTTCTTACCCTGTTTCGTAGGTTTCAGCTGGCTGAGTAGAGCAATCGGAGACATGCAAATTAGGCTTCCAATCCAGATGGCAGCAATTAGTTTATAAGCATGACTGGAAGTCTGCCATCTCAGCGATCGAAGGGGGTGACAAATCGCATAATACCTTTCAACGGATATGGCAACCAGCGTCCATGCTCCCACAGATACCGAGCATGCTAAAATAAAAAAAAAATATAAAGTCAGGATTTGTAGGCGCACTTCTATTGAATGATAATTAAATTTCATCGATTTGTGAAGCAAAATACTATCCCCAGCTTATTCTGTTATATACAGTGCTTCCCAACAACTCCGCACCAAGAGGAACTTTTCTTTTCTATTAATATCTCCGAATTTTATTAATTACAAAAAGTTGGTGCATCAAAAATGATAAAATATGTTATAACAATCAGCCAACTGAGACTTCCGGTTTGAGCGGAAATCGCCATTTTCAAACAAAAATGTCCATTATCTCAGAATATTTGAACTTTTTCTGTGAAGCGCTTTAAGTACACTTGTTCGAAATAACAATTTAGATCCATGTGCCAAATTTCAGGTCGAAAAACCAACAATTTTTTTTTTTCGATTTTTGCTCATAACTCTCTCAAATATTGAATAATTACCTAATGGACTTTCTTTCAGTAACTAGACGACATTAGTGTCAGCATGAATATGATTACAACTAGCAAATTCAATTTGAACTTGGTTTTTCGACATTTGTTCGCATTTTCCCTAAAAAGTAGTTTCGTTCTGGTGCAAAGTTGCTCATATTCCTAATTTCACTATTAAAATCTTTCAATTTCACATCCAATTCACGTCAAAGAATCCCAAGAATGCAAATCTTGCTGCAAATTGCCAATTTGCTAGATTTGCAATTGAAATGGAATTTTGTCATGAATATCCATCTTTAATTCAATTTCAATACCGGTTAATTATTTTCTATGATCACAGACTTGTGAAAATTCGAAAAAATGTCGGGTCTAAATGAAATGTTTTATGCTCTTCATGCTGACACTAATACTGCCTATAGATACCAAAGAAAATTCCGTTCAGTAATTATAGAATTTTTAAAAGAGTTATGAGAGAAAATGGTTTTTGTAGTTTTTCGACTTGCATTTATGCACATTGATCTCAATTTAAATTTCAAACAAGTTTACTTAGAGCGTTTCATACAAAAAGTTTCTGAGATAGTCGACATTTTTGTTTAAAAATGGCGATTTCCGCTCAAACCAGAAGTCGCACTCAGCTGACTTTTATTTCATTTTTGATGCACCAACTTTCAGGAGTAAGTAAAATCCGGAAATATTAATATAAAAGAATAGTCCCTCTTGGTGCGGAGTTGCTGAGAAGCACTGTATATTTGTACACCTGGCTAGCTATAGAGTCCGAGAAGATTTTATTAAGGCACCACTCTCTTTATAACGATATTATATCGAGAGGTACGCAACTCAGATGGGGATTTGTTGAAGGGATATAAAATGATAATAATGTCACCTGTCTACCTCTCAGTCTCGAGAACAAATTCGATTGCATATATGGGTTGATACAATGGTATATATAAAGCAAACTAAAGCTTAAATATTCAGTATAATTTCCACAATATTATAATACTCAAGAGGACACCTGAATACAGATATAAGTCAGTAATAATAATTCAGTATGCCGAATATCTGATCTACTATGTCACTATCGAAAGAACTCAAAGTGGTGTGTGGGGTAAAGCTCATAAAACGGTAAAACTGGTTACCTATTCCACATACACTTGTACAAGAAATTGTAGAAGTTAAAGTAAAAAATCATAATATAGACATCAGCGCACTACAAGAAACAAAGAAAAAGGGAAAAGGTAAAATAGCGTACGGAGACTATATTGTTATATACAACGGTGTTCATAAGAGCGAGGGAGCTAAGGAAGGGGTCGCCATAGCTTTGCATAAAAATGGGTCCAAGCCCTGTGGACAGGAGCTTTCTGGCGCTCTAGTTCAAACAGACCGAATATATCTCCGAAAGTATTGGTTTCTTAGAATTGGGAATTATATCAATGTATTCATATGATAGAACTGCATCATAAAGGAAATTCAATTCAAATAATAATTTATTTATACAGATTAAATGAGCAATCTGAGAATGAGAACTACACCATGAAAGAAATCAAATTAAATCTGGCCAATTTTGCCCAATAACGAACTCAACCGTGATATTCATCTCCCTAACCTACTCTGAAAATTTCAACTACCTAGCTCATTCCGTTCGAGAGTTATTGTAGAAAAACATTTTTAAATTTTCAAATACTTTTTTTGACACTTTGCGGTAATCTGGTCAATACAAAACTTCACATGCGTATAAAGGTCATGATTCTACAACATGATGCTAAATTTCAGATAGATGGAGTGATCGGTTTCGGAAATATTCATAAAAAATATTTTCACTAAAATCGGCCAGAACTCCGAAACCGCTTGACGGATTTCGCCCATTAACGAACTCGTCCGAGATATTTACGCTCCAAACCCACTTTGCAAATTTCAATCCACTAACTCCTTTCGTTCGAGAGTTATCGTGCCTTCGGCTGGCCGGGCGGCCGGACAGAATCGATTTCGACCTCGGATTCTTGATCAGTGAGTCGAACCAAATCGTTTGAGACCATTTTTAGCCAAAAATTCCAAAATTACAGACATTTGGGCAAATTGATAACCACTCTGTTCGGGGGATCTAGAGCGCCAAAAAAACAAGTTTCGTGTGACAATTGCCCAAAACAGGTTTAAAGTACCTACAAATAGTAGATATTCCATAAAACATGTATGAAAGAAGAGAAGTAATAATGAAAAATTACCTTGTAATCGATCAAAAATTTCCTGATGTACGTTCACCAAATTTTCTCCTCTCTCTAACTACAGAATTATGCTTTCAATATTTACGTAATATTTTCAAACATTTTTGGGTGAGGTCCCCGTTGCATCGCTAAAATACGAGTATTTCAACCCCAATATTTTTGAAGTTATAATATTCCCTTCCGTCAGTCCCGTCATAAATTGAGAGAACTGAGCATTCTATGTCTATGGATGAAAAGCAGTCTCACTACTCTCAGATCTCTTACTTCATGTTCCGTTCCGAAATGTAAGACTTTTCTGAGAAAAACTAATTTCGGAGCAAACAAATTTTTCTCACTTCACTCACATTTCGGAATACTCTTTATTCTCATGATTCTTCGATTGATTAGATAATGTCATGTCGCAGGAAAATAAGTTGACATTATGACAATTCATACATAGAATGATTATATCATTCTGTGAAAACGTAGAAATACGATTTATTATTGAAATTTTGAAAATTCATATCTCCGAAAGTATTAGCTTGTAAGAGTTAAAAATGATATCATTGGATTCTTATGGTGAAACTGCATATTGAAAAAAATTTAATTTGGAATTTGTTTCGTAAAAAAAAAATTTTTTTTGTTACTCCGAAACCATCTGTCCGATTTTTCCCAAAAACGAACTTAGCTGAGATATTTATCTCCCAAAGATACTCTGTAAATTTCAACTGTGTAGCTCGTTCGGTTCGAGAGATATCGTGCCTACGGCCGGCCGGCCGGACGGTCGGACAAAATGAATTTCGACCACGGATTCTTGAGCAGTGAGTCGAACCAAACCGCTTAAGACCATTTTCATCGAAAAATTCGAAAATTACAGACATTTGGGCAAATTGATAAGCACTCAGTTCCGAGGAACTAGAGCGCCAAAAAATATATGGGTCAAGTTGAGAACTGCCAGTACGTATCATCACGAATAATTCTGGTTAGGTTGCGGACTCACTCCCATCCTCTTAATATAATATCTATCTATGCACCGGAAGATAATAAGGAAACGCCAAGAAGAAAAAAAATTGGTTCAAGCCCTGTGGACAGGAGCTTTCTGGCGCTCTAGTTCAAACAGACAAATTATATCTCCGAAAGTATTGGTTTTTCAGAGTTGATAATTATATCAATGTATTCTTATGATAGAACTGCATCATGGAAGAGATCAAATTAAAATAGCTTAAATAAATTTGACTCTCTCTTACAGAACAGGATGACATATACGAGTATGAACACAGATCATATAATAAATCATAGATAGAATAATTATAGCATTCTGTGAATAGAAGTACGATTCATTATTGATATTTTGAAAAATCATATCTCCAAAAGTATTAGCTTTTTGGAGTTGAAAATGATATCAATGGATTTTTATGGTGAAACTGCATCTTGAAAAAAAATTATTTTGAAATTTGTAAGTTAAAAAAAAAATTGTTTTCGTTGCTCCGAAATCATCTGGCCTATTTTGCGCAATAGGGAACTTAGACGAGATATTTATCTCCCTAACATACTTTGAAAATTTCAACTGCCTAGCTCATTCCGTTCGAGAGTTATTGTAGAAACAAAATTAACAAATTTCCAAATTTTTTTTTTTACACTTTACGGTAATCCGTTCAATAAAAAACTTCACATGCGTCTAAAATTTATGATTCTACAATTTGGTGCTAAATTTCAGATAGCTCGAGTAATCGGTTTCGGAAATATTCATAAAAAAGATTTTTACTAAAAACGGCCATAACTCCGAAACCGCTTGATGGATTTCGCTCTTTAACGACCTCGTCTGAGATATTTACACTCCAAACCTACCCTGCAAATTTCAATCCTCTTTCTCCTTTCGTTCGAGAGTGATCTTGTAAACGGACGGACGGCCGGACAGAATCGATTTCGACCACGGATTCTTGATCAGTGAGTCGAACCATATCGTTTGATGCCATTTTCAGCCAAAAAGTCAAAAATTACAGACATTTGGGCAAATTGATAAGCACTCTGTTCCGAGGAACAAGAGCGATAGAAAAATGCCCAGTAACTACAGAGGAATAAATTTACTTCCATCCGCTATGAAATTGGTCACTAAAGTAAATAAATAAATGAATAAATAAATAAATAAATAAATAAATAAACATTATTATGGGTGAGACCATAAGAAGAGTGCGCAAGAACAGAGGCTATCGAATGGAATCTAGAGAAGTGAGAACGTTGTGCTATGCTGATGATGCAGTCTTAGTGGCAAAAAATGGGTTCAAGCCCTGTGGACAGGAGCTTACTGGCGCTCTAGTTCAAACAGACAAATTATATCTCCGAAAGTATTGGTTTTGTTGGGAATAATATCAATGTATTCTTATGATAGAACTGCATCATAAAGGAAATTCAATTCAAATAATAGTTTATTTATCAAGATTAAATGAGCGATCTGACAATGAGAACTGCACCATGAAAGAAATCAAATTAAAATAGCTGAACTGAATTTGACTCTCTCTTATAGAACAGGATGAAATGTACGAGTATGAACACAGATCATATAATAAAGCTTAGATAGAATAATTATAGCATTCTGTGAAAGCATAGAAGTACGATTCATTATTGAAATTTAGAAAAATCATATTTCCGAAAGTATCAGCTTGTTGGAGTTGAAAATGATAGCGATGAATTTTAATGGTGAAACTGCATCTTAAATAAAAATTGAATTTGAAATTTGTTGCTTAAAAAAAATCTTTTTTTCGTTACTCCGAAACCATCTGGCCTATTTTGCGCAATAACAAGCTTAACCGAGATATTCATCTCCCTAACCTACTCTGAAAATTTTAACTGCCTAGCTCATTCCGTTCGACAGTCATTGTAGAAATTTTTTTCTTACCCTTTGCGGTAACCTGGTCCATACAGAACTTCACACGTGTATAAAGGTCATGATTCTACAATTTGATGCTAAATATCAGATAGATCGAGTGATCGGTTTCGGAAATATTCATAAAAAACATGTTTTACTAAAATCGGCCATAACTCCGAAACCGCTAGATGGATTTCGCCCATTAACGAACTTGTCCGAGATATTTACGCTCCAAACCCACCTTGCAAATTTCAATCCTCTAACTCCTTTCGTTCGAGAGTCATCGTGCCTACGGCCGGCCGGCTGGACCGGCCGGACAGAATCGATTTCGACCTCGGATTCTTGATCAGTGAGTCGAACCAAATCGTTTGAGACCATTTGCAGCCAAAAATTCGAAAATTACAGACATTTGGGCAAATTGATAAGCACTCAGTTCCGAGGAACTAGAGCGCCAAAAATGAGGATGATCTGCGAAGGCTCCTCTACACATTTAACACGGTCGCAAAAACTCTGGGATTATCAATATCAGTAACTAAAACGATGTGCATGACTACATCAAGAACTAAGATGTAAATTAGCAGTTGATGACAGGATAATACACCAGGAGATGAAGTTCCGCTACTTGGGCGTAGAAATTTCGAGCTTTGGTGACCTAGAATCAGAAGTGAGAGGACAAGCTGTCAAAGTAGCAAGAACAGCCGCACAATTAAATGTCACCATATTCAACAATAAATATCTAAGAACGAGAACAAATGTACGTATTTACAAGACCGCAATAAGGCCTATAGTATTATATGCAACGGAGACAAGACTTGAAACACAAAGAATAAAACAAATTATGGAAGCGACAGATATGAGAATAGTTCGTAAAAAAGCCTGAAGAACATTACGAGATAGAGAAAGAAGCGATGACATCAGACGGTCCTGCCAGATCCAAAATATCGACGAGTGAGTGCTGGGTAGAAAAATTTAATGGAGTGAACATATTACCCGAAAGACAGAAGGTGAAGGTAGCCGGAGACAGATCACCGTCGGGAATGCGAAGCACAGGAAGGCCTCGAAAGCGCTGGAGCGTCAATCTGCCCACAGGGGGTGAGTTACGATGAGGAGCAGGCACTGAGCCTATTTGGAAGGAGAAGAAGAAGAAGAGAAGAAGGACATACACTCTCAGAGAAAGAAGAAATAGGACCGTATGTCCCTGACAGTTGTATCGAAACCCTGATGGGGAGGTAAGTGACAAGTAACGATACCCATGCTTTAATGTAATGAGCACATGCTTAATTATATATTACTAGCTGGCCCGGCAGACTTCGTACTGCCCTCCAACTCCAACTCCAACTCCAACTCCAACTCCAACTCCAACTCCAACTCCAACTCCAACTCCAACTCCAACTCCAACTCCAACTCCAACTCCAACTCCAACTCCAACTCCAACTCCAACTCCAACTCCAACTCCAACTCCAACTCCAACTCCAACTCCAACTCCAACTCCAACTCCAACTCCAACTCCAACTCCAACTCCAACTCCAACTCCAACTCCAACTCCAACTCCAACTCCAACTCCAACTCCAACTCCAACTCCAACTCCAACTCCAACTCCAACTCCAACTCCAACTCCAACTCCAACTCCAACTCCAACTCCAACTCCAACTCCAACTCCAACTCCAACTCCAACTCCAACTCCAACTCCAACTCCAACTCCAACTCCAACTCCAACTCCAACTCCAACTCCAACTCCAACTCCAACTCCAACTCCAACTCCAACTCCAACTCCAACTCCAACTCCAACTCCAACTCCAACTCCAACTCCAACTCCAACTCCAACTCCAACTCCAACTCCAACTCCAACTCCAACTCCAACTCCAACTCCAACTCCAACTCCAACTCCAACTCCAACTCCAACTCCAACTCCAACTCCAACTCCAACTCCAACTCCAACTCCAACTCCAACTCCAACTCCAACTCCAACTCCAACTCCAACTCCAACTCCAACTCCAACTCCAACTCCAACTCCAACTCCAACTCCAACTCCAACTCCAACTCCAACTCCAACTCCAACTCCAACTCCAACTCCAACTCCAACTCCAACTCCAACTCCAACTCCAACTCCAACTCCAACTCCAACTCCAACTCCAACTCCAACTCCAACTCCAACTCCAACTCCAACTCCAACTCCAACTCCAACTCCAACTCCAACTCCAACTCCAACTCCAACTCCAACTCCAACTCCAACTCCAACTCCAACTCCAACTCCAACTCCAACTCCAACTCCAACTCCAACTCCAACTCCAACTCCAACTCCAACTCCAACTCCAACTCCAACTCCAACTCCAACTCCAACTCCAACTCCAACTCCAACTCCAACTCCAACTCCAACTCCAACTCCAACTCCAACTCCAACTCCAACTCCAACTCCAACTCCAACTCCAACTCCAACTCCAACTCCAACTCCAACTCAAACTCCAACTCCAACTCCAACGTGAACTCCAACTCCAACGTCAATGCAAACCTCAACGCCAACGACAACTCCAACCCTAACGCCAACTCCAATTCAAATTGATCGTAGCACTATCTGTCGGGACAAACTAAAATTAAAATAGAATAATATTGAATGCGATGATAGCGCCATCCGTCGAATCTGATGTAAAACATTCTAAAATCAAAAACTCCTTACAAAAAAAAAACATCTGAATTCACAAAATTATTTATACACACTTCAAAACTCTTTAAAAAATAATTACATTTAATATTTTAATCAGCACATGAATTGAATAACAAATTAATCGTAGCACCATCTGTCGGGACAAACTAAAATTGAATGCGATGATAGCGCCGTCCGCCGGATCTAATGTAAAACATTCCAAAATCAACAACTCCTTATAAATAAGAAATTAATTGAAAAAACATTTTCCAGTAGACCAAATTGTAAATCTAAACCATTCTCGAATCTCCACGAACACACACAAAAAATTTCATCAAAATCGGTCCAGTCGTTTAGGAGGAGTTCAGTCACATACACACGCACCAAGAAATATATATATTAAGATTTCAGATCTGAAACTCACAGAAATTACACTGTACCATAAAAGTTAAGTTCTGAAATTTTGTGACCGTCTGAAAGAATGTTCAAAAATATTGAGAAACTAGAAACGTGACCGAAAGATCGAGAAGTGGATGCCAACTATCTACCACTTCTGCACAAGATCGATTCCTGACTGTGTCCAACCGTTGGAAGTCTTTGATTTCTTGTCGAACAGCGCATTTTGAACGCTACTGGTGTTTTGGTGTAAATTAAAACAGTTCCTCGAAGACTTCGAGACGTTAATATACATTCTTGACGACTTTTGAGAAGGATTCCACTCAAAATCAGATGCGACATCGATTGGAATAGACCAATGTGCACGTGAATTGGAATGATCAATGGAGGCCTGTATTATTCACTGATGAGTCGAGATATGGACGGTTTTCGGATAGTAGGAGAGATCGGGTATGGACCCATCCTTTGGTGCCCAGAAATCGCAGATTGGTTTAGGAAGTTCATCCGTTCAGAGGTGGTACAGTTACTGTTTGGGGAGGCATTTGTTTCAATGGACGTACAGAATTGTTGGGGTTTTATGCTACCATGAATTCACAGATTTACATAGAGCAAGTATTTGACCATATTATTCCTTTGTTTCATTCTGATGTTGGTACAACTTATTTTTAGACGATAATGCACCATCCTATCGTATGAGAATTTTCGATGGAGTTCTGGAAATTCATGGTATTCCCCCTGAGTCATCCTCAGACCTCAGTCCCATCAAACTCGGGATCAGCTACAAAGAGCTTTGGATTCTCATCAACCACCTACACATACACGTCAAGGACGGATTTTAGCGCAACTCTGGAGAGAAATTGATCAAGGCTACTTCAACAATCTGATCGAAAGTATGCAAAGGCGTTGTCAGGCTGTGGTTTATGTTCAAGGATGCCATACTCTTCACTGAACCTTATTTTTTCAATTTTTTGAATGAACTGATTTGGCACTACAAATACTAAAATAGTATATTCTAGTACAAGTTGCAGAAAAGGCTCCTATTGAAACACGAATGCGAAATTTGAAAACGAGCGACGAAGGAGCGAGTTTTCGAACGCATGAGTGTTGGAATTGCCTTCTGCAAAGTTTTGTAAAATACTGCTGAAATTTAATGAAAAATTCGGATTATACATCCTAGTGACTTTTTTATTGCATCTTGGCAGTTGGTGTGACTGTTACGAAAGTTGACAGATTACGGAATTTAAATTTGAATCATATACGTAGGACATGGAGATCAGGTTTAAAACAGTTTCCTAATAGCATGAATGATTCAAAATGAACAAGAAGGAAATCTTTAGTGCCTTATTTTTAAATCAAAATAAATCTTTTTCCCTCAACTATTATTTCACTATATCCAGATTATAGTATATTGACAATTGATGTATGTTGAAATTTGATAGGATCGAATGTCAATGCTGACTACCACAAAACGAAAAATATAACTAGAAACAATGCGGGAATGAGTTCATTCCAGCACTGTTTTTAGTGCTGGAATGGACTCATTCCGATACTGAAATAGAGAAATAAATTTTCACCACCTGAAACTGTGAGACTAATGATTTCGATAAGTGAGAAAACATTTAGATTTCTCATATTTAAAAAAATTGGTGAAAACAATGGAAATCTTTGAAACAGTCTAAAAATTTCTGAACTTCCTTAATTTTTATGGAGCATAGTATATAACTAGGTACTACTGCAGGCTTGATGTAATATAATGATTTTGCGAGGTATGTATAGTGAAATAATCGGCAATGAACATTTTTCTGGATTCCTCCTTAATTCTAATCGGTAGTTAAATTCTCTCCAACGTGAGTTGCTCCGAAGGCACTATGATCGATGTTTTCTCTCCTAAATATGCGTATGTGTAGGTGGATGGGTCCCTTGTTCGCCCTACGCGATAACGACGTTAATTTTCCAATAATGAAACAAAATATCCAGCTTCAACACGCTCGAAAGTTCTAGAAAGGATCTGAACATTGAATAGAGGCCGTATCGACTCAGGATGGGTATTCTAGACGAAATAATATGTCTTCAATATTAAAGCTTGAAGGACTGTAGACCAGTTCGACAGACTTCTGAGGCGTAATTATCATCACAAAGTAAATGATCGTATAAAGCGTCTGTCATCTGAGAGTAAAAAAAAAACAACGGTGGTGATATTATCGAACCTCGACTAATACGAGATTTTGTTCAACTACGAGATACGGATCTTCCCCTCCATAGATGGCGCTACTAATATCGGACTACGCTATAACTTTAGGCAAATTTCAGAATAGAACAATACTATCCAGATGCATTGCCCACAGAGATTCGCCACATCGGAAAAATGAGATTGCCAATTGGCATGTAAAGAATAGTAGTTAGATGCAAAAGACTGAAGCAAACAGTTCTGCAAAATTTCGTGAGGATCACTTGACTCAAAAAAATTCGAAAAATTACCATTATTCTGCGTTATATTTTGCTTGAAATTGCGAAACCTATTTTTGGCGCTCTAGTTCCTCGGAACTGAGTGCTTATCAATTTGCCCAAATGTCTGTAATTTTCGAATTTTTCGATGGTAATGGTCTTAAACGATTTGATTCGACTCACTGATCAAGAATCCGTGGTCGAAATTCATTCTGTCCGGCCGGTCCGGCCGGCCGTAGGCACGATAACTCTCGAACGGAATGAGCTAGACAGTTGAAATTTTCAGAGTAGGTTTGGGAGATAAATATCTCGGCTATGTTCGTTATTGGGCAAAATCGGACAGATGATTTCGGAGTAACAAAAAAAAAATTTTTTTACAAGGCAAATTCCAAATTAAATTTTTTTCAATAAGCTGTTTTACCATAAGAATCCAATGATATCATTTTTAACTCTAACAAGCTAATACTTTCGGAGATATGATTTTTCAATATTTCAATAATAATTCGTATTTCAACGTTGTCACAGAATGATATTATTCTATGTATGAATCGTCATAATGTCAAATGATGTTCCTGATACATGACATCTAATCAATCGAAGAATTGTGAGCGAAGTGAGAAAAATCTCAGTTGTTTGCTCCGAAATTAGGTTTTCTCAGAAAATTCTTACATTTCGGAACGGAACATGACGTAAGAGATCTGAGAGTAGTGAGACTACTATTCATCCATAGACATAGATATAACTCTCGAACGGAATGAGGTAGGTAGTTGAAATTTTCAGAGTAGTTTAGGGAGATGAATATCTCGGTTAAGTTCGTTATTGGGCAAAATTGGCCAGATTTAATTTGATTTCTTCCATGGTGCAGTTCTCATTCTAATGATTGCTCGTTTAATCTTGATAAATTAACTATTATTTGAATTGAATTTCCTTTAGGATGCATTTTTGGCGCTCTAGTTCCTCGGAACCGAGTGCTTATCAATTTGCCCAAATGTCTGTAATTTTCGTATTTTTCGATGAAAATGGTCCTAAACAATTTGGTTCGACTTACTGATCAAGAATCCGTGGTCGAAATTCATTCTGTCCGGCCGGTCCGGCCGGCCGTAGGCACGATAACTCTCGAACGGAATGAGCTAGACAGTTGAAATTTCCAGAGTAGGTTTGGGTGATAAATATCTCGGCTAAGTTTGTTATTGGGCAAAATCGGACAGATGGTTTCGGAGTAACAAAAAAAAAATTTTTTTTTTACAAATCAAATTCCAAATTAAATTTTTTTCAATAAGCAGTTTTACCATAAGAATCCATTCATATTATTTTTAACTCTAACAAGCTAATACTTTCGGAGATATGATTTTTCAAAATTTCAATGTAAATCGTATTTCTACGTTTTCACACAATGATAGAATTATTCTGTGGGTATTCTATGAATTGTTAAAATGTCAAATTATTTTCCTGAGACATGACGTTGTCTCATTGTCATTCATTTCAGCAATCCTATAAATATGAGAATTCTAATTTAATATCATACTTTTTGTTGGTTGATATTTTCATGCCGATGGTCAATCCATATGATGATGGGAATGGTAATGGTACGTTAATAATATTGAGTTCAGAATATCTCCACTAACAACAAAACTGGAATATTGGTGTATTGGAGTAGATTTGAGGAAAGATATATATTATCGTTCATCATAGAATTGAGGAATGAATATCTCGGATGAGTTCGTTGTTGGGTAGAATTCATCTATTGGTTTTGGATTGATAATTTTTGGCACTCTTGTTGAATTTAAATTCTTCTATGATGTTTGAATTCAATTTCTGCTAAGATGAAGTTCTAAATTTCAATAATGAATCGTACTTCTATGTTTTCACAGAATGCTATAAATATTCTATCTAGGCTATAGTATATGATCTGTGTTCATACTCGTACATTTCATCCTGTTCTATAAGAGAGAGTCAAATTCATTTCAGCTATTCTAATTTGGTTTCTTCCATGGTGCAGTTCTCATTCTCAGATTGCTCATTTCATCTTGATAAATAAACTATTATTTGAATTGAATTTCCTTTATGATGCAGTTCTATCATAAGAATACATTGATATAATTCTCAACTCTGAGAAACCAATACTTTTGGAGATATAATAATAATGTCTGTTTGAACTAGAGCGCCAGAAAGCTCCTGTCCACAGGGCTTGAACCCATTTTTTAGTTTTAATTTCAGTTCTATTAGAAGAATACATTGCTATCATTCACAAGTCTGAGAAACCAATAATTTTGGAGATGAATTGTCAAAGTTTGAACAAGAGCGCCAAAGCTCCTGTCCACAGGGCTTGAACCATTTTTTTATATTTTATTTTATTAAACCTGCATCATAACTTCAATAACTATGAAGGAAATAAATTTTAGCTCAGGATAATCCATTATATCTTATAATACATCTAATCAAATATGTAATTGGCATCTGATGTAAACATGATGCAGCAGCAATCTTTGTTTACAAGCTTACCTGACAGTTCATTCATAGGAGGGGAATCATAGGGGGTGTGAGGGTATTTACCACCCACTCCCCTATCCCCAGGAAGATCAAACATTTACAGATGCCAATTAGAGCCACCTATTACCGAAGGTGAAATTCTCAATATGAACTGGAGCAACGACCTAGGCGACTATAGATTTTGTTATACAGGATGAATCCTGATGAAATGAATATATTTCATACAGAGGTGAGCATCCAGAAATATCCGATATGAGGGATACTCACCCATTCGTTTGATTTTTTTTTGTGTTATGAATTTGAATACAGGGTGATTTCCAATTACCAGTCAGAGTTTCAAAATGCCCCATTTACTAACGAGTTTTAACAAATTCATATAATTTTGGATCTAGTAGGACTACACTCTGTGGAAACTATCAAAAATCATACCAATTTTCAAGAAGGGTGAGAGATCGAATATAAAAAATTACCGACCTATTGCTATATTGTCTAATTTTTCCAAGTTATTTGAGATTATTGTATATAATTCAATTTTTTCGTCAGTTAAGCACCGTATTAAACCTTACCAACATGGTTTCATGCCAAGAAGATCCACCTGTACTAATCTTGCTTGCTTTTTCGAACAAGTGTTGAATTCATTGGATAAATCTGAACAAGTGGACGTAATCTACACGGATTTCCAAAAGGCATTTGATAAGGTCGATCACGGAATTTTGATGAGTAAATTGAGGTTGATATTTGGGTTTGGAGATAGGTTGGCCTCATTGGTGGAGTCTTATTTGAGTGAGAGAGTATGTTTTGTGGAGATCGAGCAGTCTCGCTCATTTGAGTTCCACGCAACATCTGGCGTTCCTCAGGGCTCTAACTTGGGACCTTTATTGTTTCTTCTTTTTGTAGATGATGTTCTAGATGACGTGGAAATTTCGACTTTGATGTTCGCTGACGATTTAAAGCTCTTCTCTAGGATATTCTCTGTCACTGATTGTATTCGATTACAGAGAGCGCTCGATGCTCTTTTGAGATGGTGTGAGCAGAATGGGCTGTCGTAAAATGTTTCTAAGTGCTATACAATGTCTTACACTAAAAAAAATAATAAAATTCTTTATAACTACCAAGTAGATAACCAGGTATTATCTCGTGTAACTGAGTATAGAGATTTGGGGGTGTTGTGTGACAGTCAATGTTCTTTCGTGCCACACTTGAAACAACTCATTTCTTCTGTCAGTAAAACTTATGGATACATCATTCGCAATGGTAGGCGTTTCAATAATTCGAGTACGTTAATAGTTTTATTTAATAGTTTTATTCGTAGCAAGTTAGAATATTGTAACATTATTTGGAGACCCATCTATAGCTGTCATAGAAAACGAATTGAATCTGTACAAAGAAAATTCTATAAGTATCTTGTTTGGAGAGAAGATGGTGTTTATCCTAATATAGGTTTTTGTAATGACATGTTACTTAGTAGATTTGGAGCTGAGCACTTAGAGCATAGGGTAAAAGTAAGGGCACTATTGTTCATTTATAATATTGTGAATGGCCTAATAGATTGCATCGACTTAATTGAGCATCTATCCTTCTTGATGCCCCGATGTGGCTCAAGGAGTAATGCTGTATTTTACTGTAGGGCGGGTAGAACAAACGCCAGTTTAAGATCTCCAATTAATTTTATGTGTTGTTTATTCAATTCCATAGCCGGTAGATGCGATATAGTTAATGATTCTCTCCGCTCTATAGTATCTGCTTTTCTGGAGGAGATTGGTAATATCAACCATTCTTGAATAAGTTGTTTTTTTTGTTTTTTTTTACATTTTGTCCGTGTTAATCTCTTATTGTGGAGATATTTGGATTTATATTTTCCTGTAATTGGGTATTTTGACCTGTTGGAAATTAAAGGCTTATTATTATTATTATTATTATTATTATTACACTCAGGACTACATTAATCCCTGTAGAGCTGGGGTCATAGGTTTTCTTTTTCCAGAACCAGATTCTCGAAATATTAAGTAATCATTAAAGGAAACTGTGGGAGGTATATTCATTATTAAAAGGTTTCTTTCTGGGTTTTCTTCCCAAACTCTGAAAAATATCTATAGAAGAAAAATGGGTTCAAGCCCTGTGGACAGGAGCTTTCTGGCGCTCTAGTTCAAACAGACAAATTATATCTCCGAAAGTATTGGTTTCTCAGAGTTGGGAATTATATCAATGTATTCATATGATATAACCGCATCATAAAGGAAATTCAATTCAAATAATAGTTTATTTATCAAGATTAAATGAGCAATCATGAGAATGAGAACTGCACCATGGAAGAAATCAAATTAAATCTGGCCAATTTTGCCCAATAAAGAACTTAACCGAGATATTCATCTCCCTAATCTACTCTGAAAATTTCAACTACCTACCTCATTCCGTTCGAGAGTTATATCTATGTCTATGGATGAAAAGCAGTCTCACTACTCTCAGATCTCTTACTAACTTCATGTTCCGTTCCGAAATGTAAGACTTTTCTGAGAAAAACTAGTTTCGGAGCAAACAACTGAGATTTTTCTCACTTCGCGCACAATTCTTCGATTGATTAGATAATGTCATGTCACAGGAACATAAGTTGACATTAGGACAATTCATACATAGAATTATATCATTCTGTGACAACGTTGAAATACGATTTATTATTGAAATTTTGAAAAATCGTTTCTCCGAAAGTGTTAGCTTGTTAGAGATAAAAATGATATGAATGGATTCTTATGATAAAACTGCTTATTAAAAAAAAATTAATTTGGAATTTGTTTTGTAAAAAAAAATTTTTTTTTTGTTACTTCGAAACCATCCGTCCGATTTTGCCCAATAACGAACTTAGCCGAGATATTTATCCCCCAAACCCACTCTGAAAATTTCAACTCTCTAGCTCATTCCGTTCGAGAGTTATCGTGCCTACGGCCGGCCGGCCGGCCGGACGGCCGGACAGAATGGATTTCGACCACGGATTCTTGATCAGTGAGTCGAACCAAATCGTTTAAGACCATTTTCATCGAAAAATTCGAAAATTACAGACATTTGGGCAAATTGATAAGCACTCAGTTCCGAGGAACTAGAGCGCCAAAAATTAATTATTTTGTGATTTGCTTCTGCGTAAGAAACACAAGATATTTGTCAGAAGCAATCAATCGAACAATGTTGCCTAAAAACCAATATCAACGAAACAACATTAACGATGAAACAACTATATCGTAACGTTTCGGGGTCTATATCAGACTCCTTCGTCAGACACTTAACGAAAATCTTCAGAACTATTATTATATTAGGCTGATAGTTATAGTTATAGGATTATATGTTAGGCTGATAGTTATTCTGAAATTCGAGAATTGTCACATTGACAGTATTTGAAAATCATAGTAACATAGTTTTACTCTGCATAGAAATTTCCAACTCCTTTTTTAATAAATTCAGACAAATATGGTCAATGCCAATTGCAGAATTTACTAAAAAGGGAGTTGAAACTTGGAAATTTCTTTACAGAGTAAAACTATGTTACTATGATTGTTATTGTGACAATTCTTCAATTTCAGAATAACTATCAACAAAATAATTCTGAAGATTTTCGTTAAGTGTCTGATGAAGGAGTCTGATATATACTCCGAAACGTTACGATACAGTTGATGTTGTTTCGTTGTTGTTTGTTGGGCAACATTGTTCGACTGATTGCTTCTGACAAATATCTTGTGTTTCTTACGCAGAAGCAAATCACTAAATAATTAATTTTTATTTTATAGATATTTTTCAGAGTTTGGGAGAGAAAACCCAGAAAGAAATCTTCCAATATTTTCAGAGATCATAAGGAATATCACCCTGTATATAGAATTATAGAAAACTAGATGTAGGATTTCAAACTACACTACATAAACTTCAACATGGAATAACAAAATCCCATGGCACAACTACGTTTTTCGAAAAAAAATTTAATAGGAGTACACGGCGTAAGTTTCAGTGAAAACTATACCAAATTATGATATGTAATGTAGTACTCAATTATATAGAATCAGTTTGAATCCCTTTCAATATGAAAGAATTCAAATATCCTGGGATGGACTCTTATTTACCATTGGTTTAGTCAAATAGCTCATAGAATGAAGAAAATCGCCCTGTATGTTGACCAGCAGAACAAATTAATACTCTTAACATGAGCTCGAAAATTATTTCAAGGTATTCAGGAGAACATCAAACAGGATACTTCAAAGAGAATTAGCTCAATTACTTTTCTCTTTATATGGTTTATCTCCGAGTGAGGAAATTATTAGTTTTTTTCATTCATTAAGGAACATTATTTCGATTAACTCTAACGCTAGATTTGCGAATGAATGGTGCTCGAAGATTGGAAATACATTCAGTTCGATCGGCACTGAAAATAGGTCATTTCATCAGATGATGCACGACAGGGTCCCCTACGAGCGAAAGAGGTTCTGTGACTCCTCCCTACTGTTCAGGGGCAAATTTGTTTGGACGCACAATGAAGATTCATTATGTTTCAAGGAGATATAAAATAGCCGTATTTATAGATCTACCGCCGTATTCACAAAGCATTCAATCTCCGTTAAGTCCTAACTGAGGTCCTCAGTTAAGGATAAATATGAATCGCAACCTCAGTTAACGTGAACATTGAAGTGAAGCAGGCCTGTTTCATCACCGGTAAATACGTTAACTGAGATTGCAATTCATATTTATCCTTAAGTGAGGACCTCAGTTAGGACTTAACGGAGATTGAATGCTTTGTGAATACGGCGGATATGATTCATTTTTCTGCCCTTGTAAAGAGTAGACTTCATTAGTTCAGATGACGGTTACTGACGTTCGTACCGATAATTTAGATTTATCTCTGGATTCTATCCCTGTCTGAAGAAAATCCAAACGATGCTCATGATATGTAAATATTAATGGATGTGCCGTCCATTTAGCCGTCTAGAGTCACATAATATCTTTTTCTGAGCAGCAAATCGCTATGAACATATTGGTGTTGATTGTCCCATAATTTCTTGGAACTATAGTGCCGCGGTAAGGGTCCATCCCGGGGAACGCCAATTGACCCAGCAAAGTATCGCAGACAGAGGATTTACGCGGTGGTAGTAAAATCCTAGCTCAGTGAGAAGAGGTGAATTGAGCGGCAGAAAGGTGATGACTCAAATTTGATCAAAGTCTAATTGGTGTACTCAAGCATAGACTGAGGTCAGTACGGGGGTTTGAGGGAATTTTTGACGTGTGAAAAAAGGCTAGACGAGAGAGACTTATAGCGAATTCCATTGGTAGAATTCGTGCGCACTGAGTGCATGGATCGTATTCCATTGGAGAATTTTGAGCCATTTGAGGTCCTCCATCGGGAAACCAGTGCAACATTTATAGCACTGAGTGAACTCAGTGCACCACTGCTTCTGCCAATGGAATTCGCCTTAAGTGCTAGTATCGTAAAATGGGTGAAGCCAAAGTTTAAGTATGAAGGACATCGTTAGGAACCTCAGTAATCGAGGATATTTTATGTATATTTGATTACGACGGTGAAGTTTAAGATTGCAGAAATCTGTAAATAAACCTGTAAATTCAATTATACAGAGTTGTATTTATTAATCGAAAAGTGTAAATCTAGAATTATTATCCCATAGACAACGTTAAAAATTCTACATAGATTGTACAAACGATTTTATTGCGCACTTATTTCTCCATGAAGATAGTGTTATCGTCTTGTCCAAATGTCTGTATTTTTGAATTTCTTGTCCGAACATGGTCTCAAACGAGTGGGTTCGACACACTCATGAATAAATCCGTCCGGCCATTGGTCCGACCCTCCATAAGCACGATAACTCCCGAACGAATTACTTAAGAGAGTTGACATTTGCAGGGTAGGTTCGGTGCAAAAATATCTCGGCTGAGTTTCTCAACAGGCAAAATCCACCAAGTGCTTTCTGAGATATTGCCATTTTAAGTTCTAGCTATTTTTCTGAATATTTCCAAAACTACTTATTCAATCTACCTGAAATTCAGCATTAAGTAGTTGAATTACGATATTTATACAATGCAATTATATATATTATTGTATGGATTGGATGACAAAGAATTAAAAAAATACCAAAATTTTGTGCTCTCAATAACTGGAAAAATCCTGATTTGATCAAAATTAAACTCGGTAGTTATTCAAAAAATACCGACACGGAGACATACACAAAATTTCGTGAGTATCATATGACCAAGAAAAATGTTTTGCTGAGTAATTTGCTTGAAATTACGAATACACCTATCGGATTGATCCTAATTTTAGCAATTAGGTGACCATTAATGACCTCTTGGAGCGTGCAAAATTTCGTGGAAAATAGGTTCCTAGGAGTCTCAAAAATAATTCCAATGTAAAATTCTAAATACTGGCCAAATTATTTGATGTTTTTCCAACGTGAATCATAATCTGCTTATCGCAATAGGTTTTTGCACGCTTGATCCAACACGTGATCCATCTGAATATTGCGATATATATATATATATTTATTTTTAATTTTTTTTTAATTTTTTTTTATTCGTGTTTCACGAATGATTGTACAGGCTTTCAATGCAGATTCAAGACAATTTGGTTAGTCTAAATCAGTGATCAAAATATGTCCTAACTATATTCATTTAAGAGACACAGGATGTTTGATGTATTTTATAAAAAACTTTCAGTCTGCATAACTCCTGAACGCCTGCATGGGTCTTCATGTAATATTCAGAGAATGAGCATAGGCCTATGCGTCATATTCGCTCATAATGAATCGTTGATAGCGCAGGTCTGGACTGAGAAAATTATCTTCTTTATTCCACAACTTGTACAACACCCTGTACAATAAATTTTCAAAGAAATTTCTCAGAATCTACATTAAATACTCTTTCAAACAATGCTATTGGCAATAATGACACACTTCGTATCAATATTTTATGATCCATTGAATATCCGGAATTTTCAATTTATAATGAGCACAGACCTGTGAATCTCACAAGAAGGCGTTAATTCATATGGAATCAATTGAAATTTTCATTAAAATCACTTAGTTATAGTACTGCATCTTATTCCATCAAATACATGAATTTAGGAGTTCCACATTTTCGAATTATTCATCTAAGAATTTTTTGTTTTCGAATAATTGAACCATAGATGTTAGTATAATTGAAGATTTTATATCAAACAATCAAAAACTCGACTTAAGTATCGATAGAAGTGTGAAGGATTAGTTTCGTGTGTTTTGGTTGCTTAGACATATATTTCCCTCTCGAGAAAACATTGAACATTTAATTGGGCTATTATAAAATGGACTTAAGAATAAAATGTGCAATGTATCTTGTGAAAATGTATTAAACTAACGACAGTTGACAATAAATGAGAAAAAAATCATAACTTGTTTTCTAAAATACTCCCTCTTTCTTCTAAACATTATCTAGCTATTGTGATCAAATGCGCTACAGCTATATTTATAAATTCTGGTCGATTTCTTATCTCTTCACATGAATCTTGAATACGATTAATTAGATGCTCCTAATCCACAATTTTTTCGGAGTAAACTTTATTTTTCAAGTGTCCCCAGAGGAAATAATACAAGCATGTAAGATCTGGGGATTTTGCAGGCCAGTCATAAGGTCCCCCTTTACCAATGATCTGGATGAACTCCTTTGAAATGCTGCATGTGAGGAGATAAATAATCGACCAAAAAGGCTAATGAGAGCTGCAACTCATTCAATACGAGAGCTAGCAAGTGTCATAAAGGAACAGTGAAATTTACGAGAACAAATCACATTCTCATTCCTGTAGTTCCCCTTTATAATGAGTTAGTTCACTTCAATGTTCAATATTCTATGTGTTTTCGTTTCTATGAAATCTTTCATTCTGCTACCATCCATTTCATTTATTCAAAACGAAGAGTTTTCGAAGATAAATAATTCGAGATTGAGAATTTGTATCATTTGAACCCAGGTTTTGAACATAGCAGTATTTCTACAAAAATTTGAAACTCTCAATTTGTGTATTGGGGTAAATAAGATGCACCACACTCCTGAAGTCTCGATACTGAGAAATTCAATTCATTCAATATGTATTTAACGCATTATCGGAGGCACACAGGTCCGTGTTTATGATAAATTGAAAATTCCAGATTTTCAATGGTTCCTAAAATATTGATGCGAAGTGTACCATTATTAATCGATCGGTTACAAATAGGCAGATGCCTCAAAAATTTTTCAAGAAATCAGCCAGTCAAAGGTCAGCTTCGTACTTCGGACCAAAACTTTTCAATGCAATCCCGTTACATCTCAGACAAATAAATACGTTAAAAAAGATCAAAGTTGAGATTAAAAAATAAATGATCACTAATCAAAATCAAAATATAGTTTACAATATGATGGCATAACAGCCTACAGCTGGTGCTTTCACCGTCTTTGTCCACTTTTTTCCTAGTGTTGATTTTAATGTGAAATATACTCTTCTCCGTCTCGTAACCATAAATTTTGAGTTGTGACTTGTATCACATTTCTGATTCTTTTCGTTGTTTTTTTAATTTTTTTTATGTGTGTATGTATCTATATATGTATATATGTCGGCTAATACAGGAAAGGGGGCAACTGCACAGTGTAAAGATTGCCTGATTGAGCAGTAGCAAAACAGGCAGAAATGCCTAGGTTAAAAGTTCGATAAGGTCTTTCGACGTGTCTGTATGTTTCGGAATTGTTACTGTTATAAAGGAAACTGTACTTTAATATTGAATATTGAATAAAGTGAATTGAATTGAATTGAATTGAATTGGCAATAGGCTTGTTTGAAAGAATATTTATTGTAGATTCTGAGAAAGATTTCACTTCTTGAAAATTTGATGAACAAGGTGTTTTACAAGATGTGAAATAAAGAAAATAATTTTCTCAGTCCGTACCTGCGCTTTCAATAAGTCATTATGAGGGAATATTAGGCATAGGCCTGTACTTATTCCCTGAAATTTTCATGAAGATCCAAGCAGGTGTTCAAGATTTATGCCGATTGAAAGTTTTTGATAAAATACATCAAACAAATATACTTGGGACATATTGCGAACACTGATTTAGATTCACCAAAATGTCCTGCATCTACACTGAAGGCCTGTACAATCATTCATGGAACACCCTGTATACAAGGACTCGTGGATTAATAAAACTAAACGAAATTAGCATAAAGATGGATTGATGGATAGATCTACGAGCCTCACGAAACTTCACAAAAATTTGCGCATCGGCATTCTACAATTATTTGAGTTTCAATTCGATCGGAGTTATATTTTGGGAGTAATTGGGAAATAACAATAACATTTCAGATGACAATAACTCCGAAACCGTTTGGTCGTTTCTGCCTGTTTGCATTATTAACCGTTGCAATCGGATGCGCAACTTAACCTGAAAATCGCAAGTCGCTATCTCTTTCCGTTTTCAAGTTATCGTGGCAACGAAAGGACTGCAGGCGTTTGAGCAAAATGGTTGCTGGTCCCCAGAAAATGCATGCTAAAATAACAAAATGCTTACAAAACATTATAGGCAATGAATGCAATATTACATTCTGTACCATTTATTTTCATTAAATAATACTGCTGAAGATTTGGTTTCTATGAAAATTTGCTAACTCCTTAAATTGAGGGCTTTAACACTTTTCTTGAAAGCGCAAACCTGCTAACTCATTATTTTCAGTGTAAAAATGCTAATACGACTTATTTTGTATAATTATTTATAGTTAAAAACAACTAAAAAATGGTCTCTTGTCATGGCAAATGTACTATAAATAAAATCAAATCAAAAAATCATTATCTGAAAATGTGCAAAAAAACCAAATACCTTTTTTATTTAGAGCGAGTCAAACACGTCAGAAGATTGATCAACAATTGATCGACAACCTGTATGTTCTGACAATGATGCCAAGTCACCATTTTTTGAACTTATCAACTATCACCAGGGAACAAATCATTAATGCCGCAAAAAAACTCAAAAATAAACTCACTTGTGGTCCCGATGGGATCCCTGTTAAAATAGTCAAAAATCACATTAACCTTCTGGCAGATCCTCTACATATCATTCTCAATCTTGTCTTACAAAAAAACTATTATCCAAAGATTTGGAAATTGTCCAGGGTATGTCCTGTTTTTATATCCGGCAACATTACTCATGTTGAAAATTATAGACCAATAGTCATTATAGCAGTTATAGTCTCAAAAATATTCGAGATTATACTATCTGAACTAATATACAATCATGTCAGTTCTTCTCTGTCTATCTTTCAGCATGGATTTGTCAAAGCTAGAAACACTGCATCTAACCTCTGTATTTTTTCACAATTCGTTTCTGATTCCCTTGACCAGAGGAACCAGGTGGATGTAATATTTACTGACTTCAGTAAAGCTTTCGATCGCGTGTCTCACCCTCAACTGCTGAAGAAGTTGTCAAGCTTTGGTATATCTGCTGATATTCAGTTGCTGCTCAATTCATACCTAACAGAACGGAAACTCTTTGTTGAGTGTGATGGAATAAAATCTTCCTGCTTTACAGCCTCATACGGTGTTCCTCAGGGGTCAAATATTGGTCCCTTATTATTCCTGATATTTATTAATGATATCACTGATCATGTTCGTTCTAACAAGCTATTATTTACTGACGATATGAAGATTTATAGAGAAATTAAGCATGAAACAGAATACATTGTACTTCAGGAAGATTTAAATTCTCTGAGTAACTGGTGCATTCAGAGTAAACTCCACTTGAATACCAAAAAATGTAAAGTTATGACTTTCACTCGTAAACTTGTTCCACTCACATTTAATTATAAACTTGATGGTAACACTCTAATGCGTATCACTGAATCAAAGGACTTAGGAGTTGTTTTTGATCAAAAACTGACTTTCTCAAATCATATCGAACACATCATTTCTAAATCGATAAAAAATTTAGGTTTTCTTATACGCAACTGTAGAGATTTCAAGTCGTTCGATTCTTTGAAGAACATCTACTTATCTATGGTCAGAAGCAAACTTGAGTACTGCAGTGTTGTTTGGAATCCTTCCCATTCCAAATACATTATGGCTATTGGGAACGTTCAGAAGAAATTTTTTTTGCCTATTATAGGGAACATGGTATTTATCCCGCTAGAGGCTATAATTATGACCTCTTGCTACAGGAGTTTGATCTGATGTCACTAAGAAAGTGTCGCGAGGTGGGAGACATGTGCTTTATTAACAAAATAATACACAATCAAATAGATTGTTCAACTTTATTGTCACAAATGATGTTCAATGTACCTCGTCTCTCATCTCGCTCATGTAACACATTTTACTTACCCGTGCCCAACTCTGTGCATAACTTCCACTCACCTTTATCTACAATGTCTAGGAGCGTTAACAATACACCCAACGTATATATTTTCTTTTTGTCATTTGTACAATTCAAACGTGATATTCTCAGCACACTTCCTAATTGATAATTATACATTATGCTCTCATTCACTTGGTATTAATTATGCTTAGTATAGGACTACTCTTATCACCTATTAATAATTTTGTACACCTATTAATGGACTCTTGGGCATGTTGGATGTATTTTTTGAAATAAATAAATAAATAAATAAATTTCAAGACAAATTTTTGGTAAAAACTTGGTGATTTGAATTTCTGCGCCGTTAAAATGCTCTACTGTATAATTGTGTTAAATGGGGTTGGCAGGTTACCACTTTTCACTGACGATATGTAAATTGTATTGCTAAGGATATTACACTCAATTTAGAAAATGGAATAAAATACGAAACATATATGTCCCCAAAATATTATTATATTGTGAAACCTAAGCCAAGTGTTTTCTTTACTGAGAGCGGATGGTCTTGCAAACGTTGCCGTGGAGGCTATTTGGCTGATATTGTTTGGCGATATTAATGATAAACCTTCGTCTATTAGAAGTAACAAAAATTAAGTAAAATTCTGTACAGAACTCCACTTTGTTTCCTATTTTCTTTAAAAAAATTGGTTCAAGCGCTGAAGTGAAGTCAGAAGCCTTTGCGCGTATGTTCTCGTGTCCATTCTCTTGTATTCGATCGAATTAACCATGATAAAAACGACTATGATTGTCCAATGGAGGAAAACAGACAAAAGAATTCACCATGGTAAATTCGATTAAGAGTGTCCAATTCAGGAGAATGGAAAAGAGAACGTACGCGCGAAGGCTTCTTACTTCACGTCAGTGCTTGAACCAATTTTTTTTTTCAATGATCTTTGAAATATTTTCTAGAGCTCCTCACGAAATTTCGAAAAAATTTTCACGTTGGCATTCACAACTAATAACCATATTTTATTTGGATCATATTTGTATTTTTTGTGTTATTGAGGAAATAACAAACAAATTTCAGATTGATGTAACTCCAAAACCATTCAGCCGATTATGCTAGTTAACGAACTCGAATGTCGCATTCAAATGCGCAATCTACCCTGGAAACTGCAAGTCACTATTTCTTTCCGTTCTCAAGGAATCATGAGTTACATAATATTTTTTCGTTATTTTTTGAAAATTTTCTAGAAGTACGCTTCTCACAAAATTTCACACAAGTCTTCATATCAATATTCTACAACTAGTTACCAAGCTTCAATTCCATCGAGTCTATATTTTTTGAGTTATCGAGGAAATAATATTCCAGATGGGTATAACTCCGAAACCATTGGGCCGATTATGGCCAACAGCGAAATTAACTATCCCATTCAGATGTGCAACCTATCCTGAAAATTGCAAGTCTCTATCTCCTTCCGTTCGAGAGTTGTCGAGGCAACGATCACCCATCCAGCTACTCACACAAGGCTGCTCGGATCTCCAACAATATAGATTCAATCATGTTCAAACTTCGAACTTGGTAGTAGTTAGGTTTTTAAGGCTCCCGCAAAATTTCAGCGATGTCAGACGAATGGTTTCCGATATATTGGAGGTTTTTCCAATAATTTTCTATGATTTTTAAAAAAATTTCTAGTGATAAGATCCTCACAATATTTTGCAAGAATTTTTGCGTTGCCATTCTACAAATAATTACCATCAATTATGTATTTTTCGAGTTATTAAGGAAATCACAACCAAATTTCAGTTGGGTATAACTCCAAATCCGTTTTTCCGATTATGCCTATAAACAATCTCAAATAGCGCATTCAGATTCTCAACCTAACCTGAAAATTTCAAGTCGCTAACTCTTTCTGTACTTAGGTTATCGTGACGTAAATCATACTTTTTAATAATTTTTTGAAAATTTTCTAACGATACGATTCATACAACTACTCACCAAATTTCAATTTGATCGGATTAGTATTGGTTGTAGACAAAATTATTATTCGGAAACCATTGGGCCAATTATGCTCATTAACGAACTTGTCCGTCGTATTGGGATGCACCACCTATCCTTAAAATTTCAAGTCGCTATCTTTTTCCTTTCTCAAGTTTTCGTGGCAACGGACGGCCGGCCGGACAGAATCAAATTTGACCTTAAATTCTTGATCAGGGAGTCGAACCCAATCGTTTGAGACCATTTTCGTTGAAAAGTTCGAAAATTACAGACATTTGGGCAAAATGATAACGCGATCCCTGAACGTACGCGCAAAAAAATGGAACCTCTAGCTGGATAATTCTGTAGTATTGGCAATTAGAACAACTTGTATTTAGTGTATATTAGAATGCAAATTCCTCAAACCCATATATTCAGTTCACAGAATATTTGGTGATCAATAAATATGAAGTAATATATCAACGTACTCGTAATACGTTGATACCCTTCAGTGAATTGTTGGTTTCAGATGAATCATTCAATTTGCGGTATTGGCACTAGGCTAACCTGAAGTGAATTATCGAATTACAACCTATATATTCATATCAAATGCGAGAAAGCCGATAGCAGCTTAATTAATTCCACGTCGATGGTATTTGAATAGTACCGGAGATATAGAAATTATTGTTTGGGTCAAATCCTGAGCGTACTAAAGTTCATATTCTAGTGTAATAATATAAATTCACAAACATATAAGTGGGATAAGTAATCATTAAAGGATACTGTGGGAGGTATACTCATTATTGAAAGGTTTTTTTCTGGGTTTTCTCTCCCAAACTCTGAAAAATATCTTTGTTTTAAGTAATCATTAAAGGATACTGTGGGAGGTATACTCATTATTGAAAGGTTTTTTTCTGGGTTTTCTCTCCCAAACTCTGAAAAATATCTTTGTTTTAAGTAATCATTAAAGAATACTGTGGAAGGTTTACTCATTATTGAAAGGTTTTTTTCTGGGTTTTCTCTCCCAAACTCTGAAAAATATCTTTGTTTTAAGTAATCATTAAAGGATACTGTGGGAGGTATACTCATTATTGAAAGGTTTTTTTCTGGGTTTTCTCTCCCAAACTCTGAAAAATATCTTTGTTTTAAGTAATCATTAAAGGATACTGTGGGAGGTATACTCATTACTGAAAGGTTTTTTTCTGGGTTTTCTCTCCCAAACTCTGAAAAATATCTTTGTTTTAAGTAATCATTAAAGGATACTGTGGGAGGTATACTCATTATCGAAAGGTTTTTTTCTGGGTTTTCTCTCCCAAACTCTGTAAAATATCTTTGTTTTAAGTAATCATTAAAGGATACTGTGGGAGGTATACTCATTATTGAAAGGTTTTTTTCTGTGTTTTCTCTCCCAAACTCTGAAAAATATCTATAAAATAAAAATTAATTATTTTGTGATTTGCTTCTGCGTAAGAAACACTGGATATTTGTCAGAAGCAATCAATTGAACAATGTTGCCTAACAAACAACAACGAAACAGCATCAACGAAGAAACAACTATATAGTAACGTTTCGCAATCTATATCAGACTCCTTCGTCAGACGCTTAATGAAAATCGTTAGAATTATTTTGTTGATAGTTATTTTGTGAAATTCAAGAATTGAATTTCACAAAATTAATTTTTATTTTATAGATATTTTTCAGAGTTTGGGAGAGAAAACCCAGAAAAAAACCTTTCAATTATATAAGTGGGATGTAGACATTATATAGCTTTGTTTTGGTTGGGAAATTCAGAACTATCCTAAGACAGTTCCAATTCTGCGCAGAACTGATGCGCTGTAGAAGCTTGATTCTGAACTATCCCAGAACAGTTCTGAAAGTTGTTGAACGAAAACAGGAATTTTTGTAGATCACAGATGTGAGAATTATTGTTTCTGTGCTCAATTCAAAAAGATACGTGCGCGCTTTATCGGGGTAGGTTTATCATAGATACATTTCGAAAACGACTGAAGGAAGAGGAATTCATTTTTATTTCTTAATATTGGCATGTTTTGATCCAGTTCGAAAAAATAATGAGTCAAGTCAATGAAAGTAAGTATGTACATGTATAATAAATATGAAGTTGCTCTCATGAACATTTTTCAGATTTGTCAGAACCATCAGGAGTCCTTTGTCTCGAGGTGGAAAATTCAGAAAGCTTTGTATTTAAGTGGAAAGAACCTGATACACTTAATCAAATTGTTATTTATACCTATATTTTAAAACAGAACATTGGTATTTATTTAATTTTTATTGCTGTAAGGAAAATTGAAGAGAATCATTGTTAGCTATTTACAAATACAAAAAAGTGTTAATAATGATAATGATGAAAAATGGCGATACCGTTGTTAATAAATCAAAAAGTCCAGAGCGTTCCTGCCAATAGGGTCCTTCATATGTCTGAGCTCTGTGGGACTCGTTTCTCGATTAATATCGAGTGAGTGGTGGCATATGATTTCACGCTTCAAATATTCACTGGTGGGGAAAGGCTGATTTCCGTGTTTTGTCTCATAGGTGGCGTGGGCGATTAGGTATGATCGACCAAGCCAGCTCTGAGAGGCTTAACCCGAGTCAGTTTAGTTGAATTTGTTGAGAAGCTACAGAATACTGATGAAGGCCAAGAAGCCAGAAACGCGTCTGCTCTTGCTTTCTCGGCAAATCAATGAACCCACTGGGGTCTATTTGACTTGTGAAGTATATGCATAAGTATATTAATTATACGAAGCCATTTATGAAGGACCCTATTGGCAGGAACGCTCTGGACTTGTTGACAAAAAAGTGTTATTCAATTGATAATATCTGACCTATGTGGTGCTGTATGTATCTATAAAAGCACCTCAGTTAAGTTTTCAATCGATTAGTCATATTATTACGGTAATGGACAGAATGTTGTGGCTAGGCATATTCATGCTACATTCACTGTTATAATAATAATAATAATAATAATAATAATAATAAGCCATTTATTTCCAACAGGGTTAACCCCCAATTACAGGAAAACACATAAGAAGAGCTATTAAATAAATGAGACATATATCCAATTCCACATTAAATGTGGAGTTTACAGAAAATGAAAATGAAAGTAATGTACAATATTCGAAAATAAATCAAAACAAAATACAAAATACACCAGAGAGTCCAGCCTCACTCATGAGAGCGGCTAGAATAATAGGCCTCCACTATGGTGTGAGAAGTAGAATGATTAATATCACATCTACTGGCAATCGAATTGAATAACGAACATGCAAAATTTACCGGAGACTGTAGACTAGAGTTCGTTCTCCCCACACCGCAGTAGAACACCTCATTTCCCCTAGAACCCAGACGGGGTACCAGAAACGATAAACGATGCAAAATATCTGAACAGTCCAACTCGTTATTAACTATTTTGAAAAGGAACAATAAGGCACATATGTTTACTCTATCAAACATGGACTCAGCACCGAACCTAGATAGAAGCAGATTATGATCGTACCCTATGGGTGGATACGCTCCATATTGCCTCCACATGAGATATTTATAAAATTTTCTTTGTACAGACTCAATTCTTTTTTTGTGACTTTCATATATAGGTCTCCAAACAATATTACAACACTCTAATCTACTCCTTATCAAACTGTTAAAAAGAGATATCAATGTGCTTGAACCATCGAAGCATCTACTATTACGAATTATGAATCCAAAAGTTTACCACAGGCAGATATCAGCTGATCGATATGAGGTAAAAATGTACAGCCACCATCGCATAAAATTCCAAGATCTCTAATCTGTGTTACACGTGACAACACAGTGCCATGGATGTTATAATCAAAAGATGTAATATTCTTTTTCTTCGTATATGACATAGCATAACATTTTGATATGTTCAAATCCAATTTATTATTCATGCACCACATTGACAGCCGATCGAGCGCTGCCTGAAGTCTAGCACAATCAACAGCGTCTACTATTTTAATAAGTAACTTCAAATCATCAGCAAACAACAGCAGTATCACATCCAATTCCACGTCATCAACCAAATCATTTATATACAATAAAAACAATAGAGGTCCTAGATTGGATCCTTGGGGTACTCCGGATGAAGCACAAAATTCAAAAGAACAACATCCCTCTACATCAACATAACACATTCTATTTTTCAAATATGATTCAACCAATTCAATTAACTTTGGGCCAAAAGCAAATTTAGATCTTAATTTGTTAATCAAAATGGTATGGTCTATCTTATCAAACGCTTTTTGAAAATCTGTATAAATTACATCGATCTGCCCAGAGGCATCCAATGATTCAAAAACGTGTTGGAAAAAACATACAAGATTTGTAGCAGTCGATCTCTTGGGCATGAATCCGTGCTGATTTGGTTTGATTTTTTGTCTGACAGATGGAAATATACAGCTATAAATGATTATCTCATAGATCTTCGAGAAATTTGACAGGATGGAAATCGGTCTGTAGTTTGCAATCAATGATTTGTCACCCTTTTTGAATACTGGTGTAATTTTTGAACGTTTCCAGACTGAAGGATAGACGCCTGAGGCTGCGGATATATTATAAATATGTGCTAATGGAATGGACAAGACACCAATGCAGTCTTTTACCACGAAGCTTGGTATTTCATCAGGCCCCGCGGTGCGCTTGTTCGCTAACTTTTTAGAGGCACGTACAACATCCACCTCTGTAATTCTACCAAGTCTGATGAGTGAACTATCGAAACTATCATCGGATTCCGAACTGTTATTGGGGACATCAAATACACTCGAGAAGTATTCAGCAAATGCATCAACAATATCTTTTGGTTTATTGAATCTGTTATTGTCATCGATCATCACACCAGGAATGCGAGAATGACCCTTACTATCCCGTACAAATGACCAAAACTTTGATGGGTCCGCAACTATCTCCCGCTCTGAAGTACTTACATAATTTTTATAGGCCGAATTGATTTTAAATTTGAGTAAACTCCTGAGACTTTTATACCTTAATAAATTGAAGTTACTATTGTATTTTCTGAAGCTACGTAAGGCAGTTTCTTTTAGATGGATGATATTTATGATCTCAGTGGTGTACCAAGAAGGAAAACGCCTCTTTCTAGCGACTTTGACTGGCACAGTAAGCTCAATTATACTATTAAGAATGGAATAAAATACTGCGCAAGCCAAGTCAGGATCAGTCTCATCCATGACAGGGGACCAATCAGCTTCCCATATGTAACGGTACATGTCTACAAAGTTAGCCTTTGAAAAATTATATTTTTTAGTAATATCACTGGAGCTGGGGACAGCGAAATTAAGATTTTCCTGACGTAGCGATGGACGAAATGTGAGCTCTATTGGCGGATGATGTGCATCCTCCGCTACAAGTGAATAGTCTGATCTAGTGACCTTACATTCAATATTAGAAAACAGCAGGTCCAACATTCTACCATTAAGATTCAGCACATTGTTAAGTTGTTGTAATTCTAGAGTCTGAGAGAACATATCTAGTACCATGGTGCGATTATCAGTTAAAGAATTTTCTATATATTTAGGAGCATTGAAATCACCCACAATAATCACCTTATTATCAAGTAACATATGACATGATGACATTGACTCAAAAAGTTGTTCGTAGGTTATAATATTAGTTTGAGGTGGAACATATAATACCAAAATAACCAGAATACAAGTTATGATGAACATATCATACAACCAAAGCACAAAAATGATCTAGGTGTCTATTCTGGCTTGGTTTCGACTTCATTAGACAATAATTTTCTAAAGTGGCATTTCGTTTTTGTTCGACAACCTGAAAATATTGCATGTGACACTATATTATTATGTCACCCTTTGATTTTACACCCCTGGGTAACAATTTTTGAGTTTTGAGGAGTAGATAAAAGGAGTGAAAACGGAATGGTTTCACAAAAAGAAATGTATTGTTCTAGTATAAAGCAATGTTTCAATTTAGTGTTCAAATACATATTATGGAAATCATTCATTAAAAAGAGCAAATTTCTTCAATTATCTATATACAAAATGCTGCTTATATAATTCCTGAAGTTCAGTCCGACAACATTATCCTCAGTCTCCTCATCTACTTCTCCATATACAGGTGAAAAAGCATCACCACCGATATCCTCTCCATTACTTAGATCCCCAATATTTGCCTCCAGTGACAAGCTATGAAGCACACAATATGCTGTGTTGAAATGGCAGATGGTTGGAATACTTCAAAAACAACAGTGCTGTGTCTCAGCTGACGTAAGCATACAGTAAATAAGTTGACAAAGAACACAACTGACTCTCCTTGGTCGCACAAGCTCCTAAGAGCTTCTGAAGGATCTCCTAGGCAAAGACTTAGGATGGTCAGTATAATCATAACCATGTCTGTACCCCGCGCGCAAATGCACATTGACTTCACTATGAAAGAAAATGGAATTGAAGTGGGATCAATCCACTTTGGTGCGCGTGGTATATACATGATTATGATTATACTGACCGTCCTAAGTCTTCTCCAAGGAGATCCCTAAGAAGCTCCTAGGAACTTGTGCGACTAAGGAGCGTCAGTTGTGTTCTTTGTCAACTTTGTTACTCTATCCTTACGCCAGCAATGACACAGCGCTGTTAATTTTTGACCCGGCAGTGAATGGTGTCCACTTTATCCTCTTGGTAGATCTCCGGCTCACTCAATCCACTGAGCTTGAATCAATCAATTCAAATTAGCCCACGTGAACACGCGCGCCAAAGAGTACTGAGTTTACGTCAGTGCTTCTTTAAAAATTTTTTGTAGCACTATACTTGATTGTATGCGTGACAATCATCCATAAAATTCAGGAATGTTGAGAATATGGGAACAAATGGAGACATCAATTTACTATTCAGAAAATACCTACGGTTACTTTTGTATTCATGTCTACATGTAGGGTAGACCGGTGCTAATTGGGCATATGGGTACAATAGAAAATCGAAATATCACATAAACTACATACCGCAGGCTAAAGCATCAAACTACGGAAAGAAGCGGTCGTTCCTGTGAATAAAATATTATCCGTTTTCAATCAGCTAATTGTTTAAGTTCCATACATACAGAAGGCGTCCAAAGTATGGAATAATGGATTTATTTTCTCCCCTATAAGAAATAGCGAAAAATGGTTTGATAGGTCGAATTAATTCATTTTTTAAGGGACATTTTCCCGTAACTCTCATCGTTCTACCATTTCCCGTTGTCAAGCATTAAAGTTATCGATTTTTTTTTATGCCATGGATAGATGGAACTTTTATAGTGAGTCATCATCAAATCAACACTTCTTATTACACAGGAGAGATACTTGAAGGTTTCATAATTTATAAAAATGATCAGAGTCAGTGATCAAATTAATGGTCATTCACTTCTTGACATTATGCCAATCGATCTTGAAACTGGGAACAAACATTTTGGATATTTTGTCCTTATTTCGTCCCGAATCTTCTGTTTCAACTCCTCGATGTTGTTTGGCCAGTTGAGGTAAGCAATCCACCTATTGAGGAACACTACCTTCAGGTAATTACTTGCAAATAATGGGGTGGAGTTCCATCGTGCTGAAACCATAGCATTTCATTTGGGGGATCTTGATCTGCATCATTCGGGAAAAGAACCGCCAACGCCGAAATCAGGTCATCCCGTAGTAAATACAAATATTTTGGACCTGCTAACGGTCCTTCGATAACCCTGTTCCTAACAGTTCCTTCCATAGTTTTGGAGAAAAAACATGGCGGGTAGATACATTTCGTTTCTAACATATTTCATTGCTACGTACCCCAAAAAGTATTCCGTGAAAATTCAGTTTTATATGCTGCGTTTGTTTACCCACATCAGATGCATCTTTTATATTTCAAGCGTTTGTTTAGCCGCATTTTTCGCATCTTTTACATCTAAAGTAGCGTTTGTTATTAGATTCAGATTACATTTTTGGCGCTCTATTTCCTCGGAACTGAGTGCTTATCAATTTGCCCAAATGTCTGTAATTTTGGAATATTTCGATGAAAATGGTCTTAAACGATTTGGTTCGACTCACTGATCAAGAATCCGTGGTCGAAATTCATTCTGTCCACTGTCCAGCCGGCCGGTCGAAGAGAATATATTCTCTGCGTATGTTCTATTGTCCATTCCCTGTATTGGACACTTTTAATCGAATTTACCATGATGAATTCTATTGTCTATTCTCCTGTATTGGACACTCTTAATCGAATTCACCATGGTAAATTCGATTAAGAGTGTTCAATACTGGAGAATGGACAATAGAACATACGCGCAAAAGCTCCTGAATTCACGAAAAAAAAATTGGTTCAAGCACTGACGTGAAGTCAGGAGCTTTTGCGCGTATGTTCTATTGTCCATTCTCCTGTATTGAACACTCTTAATCGAATTAACCATGGTGAATTCGATTAAGAGTGTCCAATACAGGAGAATAGACAATAGAATTCACCATGGTAAATTCGATTAAAAGTGTCCAATACAGGAGAATGGACAATAGAACATACGCGCAAAAGCTCCTGACTTTACGTCAGTGCTTGAACCAATTTTTTGTAGTATCATTCGGCCACTTACTTCATTGATCAATAGATGTTTTGATGAGGGAATATTTCCTGATTTTATGAAGGTATCTAGGACAATCTCAATTTTTAAAGGAGGCGATATTAAAGATGTCAGTTGTTATAGGCCAATATCATTGTTGCCAGTTTTTTCAAAGGTTATGGAGAAGTTGATGGCTAACCAGATAGGATTGCACTTCAAAAGTAATGGGCTTTTTACAGAAAACCAATATGGGTTTCGGAAGAATCATAATGCGCTAGATGCAGTCGTTGATTTTGTGAATGGTGTATTATCATGTTTTGAGCAGCGCCTGTCCACCGTGTCACCTTTTCTTGATTTGACCAAGGCCTTTGACTGTGTGTCACATGGCTCACTCTTGAGTAAGCTGGTGAAATATGGTTTCGATCAGGGAAGCATGAAACTTCTAGCTTCTTATTTGAGTGGACGCAGTCAATCCGCCGTATTCACAAAGCATTCAATCTCCGTTAAGTCCTAACTGAGGTCCTCAGTTAAGGATAAATTGGGGATAATAAGGGACAATAAAGGATCAAGGTGGTAAAACAGGCCTGTTTTACTACCGTCAAATACGTTAAGTGGGGTTGCGATTCCAATTTATCCTTAACTGAGGACCTCAGTTAGGACTTAACGGAGATGTAAACACTTAACAATGCTTTGTGAATACGGCGGTCTGTCTATTGCAATGGCAGTTATTCTCGGAAGCTTAATGTTCAGATGGGCGTCCCGCAGGGATCCATTTTGGGTCCTTTACTCTTCTTAATATATATTTATAATCTTCCAGAGTAGCTTGAACAAGTAGGATGCATTCTCTTGGCGGATGATTCAACAACTTATGTTTCATCACATGATCCGGCTCTTGTAGAGTTGTTGTCGGACGCAGCTGCTGCTAGAGCGTTGGAGTGGTTCTCGCTGAATGGATTGAGTATGAACCATGCAAAGACCAAAAAGGTTCATTTCAGCCTGAGAAATGTAGAGAAGAGTTCGGTTAAGTTCCTTGGTTTACATGTGGATTCTCGTCTTATCTGGAGTGTTCACGTCGGGCATCTGGCAAAGCGTGTAAGTAGGAATATTTTTGTTCTTAGACAGTTGTCCACATCTGTATCGTTTAATACCATCAAAGTGGCATATCATGCCCTGGTTGAAGCTATTCTAAGATATGGTATTTTATTGTGGGGCAATAGTGGAGAGGTATATAGAATTTTCAGATTACAGGGAAGAGCTATAAGAATATTGAATAATCTCAACTACAGAGCTTGTTGTCAATGGGCTCTTACAAGTGCCGTTGGATTTTTGGTTTTGGTTTTGTAGATTTAAATGACCGTGAGAGTATTTTTTATGTTAGTCAATCTGTACAAGTGTTAGTTTTTTATATGTATATATGTACAACACTCTACCTATATTTAAGAATAAATGTGTAGATCGCCATACGATAAATAAATAAATGAATAGAGCTTGTTGTAAAGGCGGTTTCGGAAAATTGGGCTTGTTGATATTGCCCGGAATTTTCATATTGGAAAGTCTCTTATATGCCCACCATAGAGCGGGGAAAAAACAAATAAGATCTGATGTACATTCCTATAATACCAGGAAAAACAACGATGTGTGCCTCCCATACTGTGGGTTGAGGAAGTCGCAGGGTGGTCCGGAATATTTATGTTTTAAATTGTATAATGTGCTCCCAACACCTATGAGATCTCTGGTTTTCAAGGATTTCAAGTGTGTAATTAAAACTTTTTTTAATAGATTTGGAGCGATATAATATTGAATGTTCTTATAATGTCTATATTTGACTTATATTAATTATTACAATTGACTTGTGTAAACATTGCATAATGTAAAACACCAATAAAGAATCTAATCTAATCGGATAGCAATTTGCAGACTCGACTATAATAGACAGTTTTTCGTCCTTGATACATAAATAACTATTTTGAAGAAAAAATAATTTCTTGGCGCTCTTGTTCCTCGGAACAGAGTGCTAATCAATTTACGCAAATGTCAGTATTTTTCGAATTTTTGGCTGAAAATGGTATCAAACGATTTGGTTCGACTCACTGATCAAGAATTCGTGGTCGAAATCGATTCTGTCCGTCCGGCCGGCCGTCCGTTAACGCGATAACTCTCGAACGAAAGGAGTTAGAGTATTGAAATTTGCATGGTAGGTTTGGATTGTAAATATCTCAGACGAGTTTGCTAACGAGCGAAATCCATCAAGCTGTTCAGAGCTATGGCCGTTTTTAGTAAAAATATTTTTTATGAATATATTCGAAACCAATCACTCGATCTATCTGAAATTTAGCACCAAATTGTAGAATCATGACCTTTTGACGCATGTGAAGTTTTGTATTTATCGGGTTACCGTAAAGTGTCAAAAAAAATGTTGATAATTTTTAATTTTTTTTTCTACAATAACTCTCGGATAACGGAATGAGCTAGGCAGTTGAAATTTTCAGAGTAGGTTAGGGAGATAAATATCTTTGTTAAGTTCACTATTGGACGAAATAGGGCAGATGGTTTCGGAGTAACGAAAAAAAGTTTTTTTAAGCTACAAATTTCAAAATAATTTTTTTTTAAAATGCAGTTTCACCATAAAAATCCATTTATATCATTTTCAACTTCAATAAGCCAATACTTTCGGTGATATAATTTTTCGAAATTTCAATAATGAATCGTACTTCTATGTTTTCACAGAATGCTATAATTATTCTATCTATGATTTATTATATGATCTGTGTTCATACTCGTACATGTCATCCTGTTCTATAAAAGAGGTTCACATTCATTTCATTTTAATTTGATTTCTTCCATGGTGCAGTTCTCATTCTCAGATTGCTCATTTAATCTTGAAAAATAAACTATTATTTGAATTGAATTTTCTTTATGATGCAGTTCTATCATAAGAATACATTGATATAATTCTCAACTCTGAGAAACCAATACTTTCGGAGATTTAATTTCTGTTTGAACAAGAGCATCAGAAAGCTCCTGTCCACAGGGCTTGAACCATTTTTTTTTAATTTTTTTTCTAGTTATCAGATCCTCACAAAGTTTTGCACGCATTTACGGGTTGGCATTCTACAACTAATTAGCAGGTTTCAATCCGATCAATTTTGAATTTCTTAAATTATTGGGGAAATAACACAACTACAGATGGGTATAACTTCGAAACCGTTCGGCCGATTATGGCCACTAATTAACTTAATCTTCGCATTTGGAGTTTGGTTTATTCACAATGTAACTAAATAAACCTAAAAGGATCCCTAATTATTTTCCTTGGGAGATGATGAAAAAGAGATAATTATGGCAAGTATTTTACGTTCAAAGTTTACCCGTCGATTAAAGATAAAAAGAAATCTCAAGTAACGAGCTCCTAGTCGGATGGACGAGATGCTTTGGGACGTTAAGAGTCACCACAAGTCCTCAATAAAGTTATGCGAGTTCTAAATGGGTTTCCAGGCTGGAATGACTTTGCTTCATCGTGATATATCCAGTTTCGGTCTCTACCCTCATCTGTTTTGGTTTCCAGGTACGACAGTCCCCATGAATATTGGAATGAAATCATCAATGTGAATATATCTATCTTGGTCTATACTGAAAGCACAAGGGATTTTGAATTATTGAGTACGGCATTCCTATCCACCTCAAGGATATACATATTCGAGGTTTTCCCAGTATTTATTTCATTATTAAATAAATAATTCAAAATAATGTCATGCCAAACTAGCTACAGCTCGAACGTTGGGGTGGTTTGACGGACGTTTTTTCGATACTCGATATTTGGATAAACCTAATACTAATATACAGAGTGTCCGGAGATAAAACCGACAAAGCTAATGGTTTTATAGGGACTCCCAATATGATTGCAAAATGCTATATTAGACAAAGAACCATTGTCCGGCAGAAATCACATATTTTAGGAAAGCCTACAGTTTCCCCAGTTAGGCTATGGTACCTACTATATTATATAGAATATGGGGATAGCTTCAGCGTCCCTCAGGTATGATAGATGTGATAATTTCACGAACTAAAAATGTATTTTGGGAAAGCTGCCGTTTCTTCAGTGAATAAAAACTTTTTAACTTAATGTACATAATTTATGTTAGTATCATAGACATATAATAACATGGACTGGCCCTCACGAGACTTTAACACACAGTTTGTTACGGAATACATAAGTGAGAGAGAGAGAGAGAGAGAGATATATTGTGAAGGATAGAATAAGAAAAGGCCTATAGGCCTTAACTTATTCAAAAATGGCATGCCATCAATTTGCATATTATAATATCAGAGCTGAGCCGAAGCATTGTGCTTAGTGCTTGTGAATGTGCTTGAAGCCTTTTTGTGCTCACGAGTACTGTGCTCCCGAGCATTTCTTGAAACCAGTGCCTAGTGCTTAGTAATTCAAGCACTTCATGAAAAGGCTTAGTGCTTAGTAATCCCTCAAGTGCTCCCGAGCACTTCCGAGGATTATTAAGCACTAAGCCTTTCCGAAATCTTGTCGTAACATGATTAGACGCTGACGCGCTGCGGTCGGAGGATTTAATGAGTACCAGATTTATTCGATATATGCATTTAAATTTCTATCTTATTTACAATGCTAAATTGCTTATGAATACAATCACAATAGAGAATAATGCTACCCGATTTCTGCGGATTGAATTTTTGACATTTTGAGAAATTAAAAAAAACTGATGGTGATCAATTCGAATTCAATTATCTATTAATGAAAAAATGCCCCAAAGAGCACTGAATTCACATCAGTGATTTTTTTTATTATAAAGGGAGAGAAAATACTTGGCCTAAGTTTCATAATATAATACTATGTTGTTGTCATATATATGTTTCGGGTTTTGTCCCATTTTGAAATAGGGAAATACATTTCACCTGTGCAGAAAAATCTAAGACGCTTATGGAATTCATATTTCCATTCATTATATCATTTCCTTAAATAATAAAGACCGTTTCAATATGTGTGAGGATAGAACGAATTTTGAGATCGTTAGTTTTATAGAAATTTGTTTCGCTGCACTCTATTTCTTATCCTTCAATGATGCATATGTGCAATGCAAGGTTGCTAGTTTCTTCTTCTTCTTCTTCTTCCGCGGTGCCGTCTCAGGCTGAACTGAGGCCTTCTGGCCCATTGTTCTTCCGCTTGACAGACTCGTGAGACTCATTCCAAAAAACACGCTGACAGGAATGCCGCGAGCTTAAAAGGAGAAGTCCCTCTCACCATAGGAATCGTAGGTGTTGGGTTGCCTAGGTGTATGACCCTCAATTCTTTAAGGTTGTTACAGTCGAACAGAATATGTTCAGCTGTTTCTTCCATGCTCTTGCACCAGCGACACAGAGCGCTATCGGCCAATCCCATCCTATTCAGATGTTTGTTGAACTGGTGACCAGTTAGTAATCCAGTCACCAGGCTCAGTTCTCTTCTTTCGAGTGAAAGAAGTTTCTTTACTTCAGACTTTGACGATGGTTTCTTAATGAGAAGCCTTGACTGCCTGAGTCCTACTCCCATGTTCCATAGACTGGAGAAATTCTTGTCCAAACGATTCTTGAAGAATGTTTTAACATAGGTACGACATACTGGAAGTGAAGGCTCAGGACCTATATATGGTATCCGAGCCCCCTGCTTCGCCAGCTTATCTGCCTTAACATTACCTGAAATCTCCGAGTGAGCCGGACACCAGATGAGTTTTACAACGTTACCAGCGCCCAGCCTTCGCAGAGCCTTCCTGCATTCGCCTACTAAGTAGGAGTTTATCTTCACATCAGATAGGGATTTTAACGTTCCTTGACTGTCACAACATATATATATGTACTTGCCAGAGTATCCTAGTCGGATGTTTTCCAGCGCGCAGACAAGAACAGCGTATAGTTCTGCCTGTATTATCGAGCAGTTCTTCCCGAGAGGGATGGACATGCTCACTCGAGGTCCCACAATGCCTGCACCTGTCCCTGTAGTCGTTACAGAGCCATCTGTGAACCATGTGGGCCCCTCTGGTTTAAGGAGATCACTCCTTGTATCCCATTGGTCTCTATCAGGAACAATCACCCTATAGGGTTCGTTAAAGCAGAATAAGGAGCCCGCACGGTCACTCCTCCGGAGGAGAGATGCATCATCATAAGGTTGCTAGTTTACATGTTCCTCCAATTGAATACAATTTTATATAACAATTCGCAGAGAATATCCTCATTTCCCTCTGGAAGTGCTTAGTGCTTAGTGCTCAAAAAACCGAATTACTTTTATAAAGTGCTTAGTATTCGCAAGCCTTTTGTGAAAATGCGGTGCTTTGTGCTCGAGGCTCGGGATCATTTTTATTGAGTGCTTAGTGCTTAGGACTCGAAGCACTTTTCTTCAGTGCTCGGCACAGCTCTGTATAATATGCATGATGGCTATTGCGATGCATTGGAAACTCCGTTTTTTGTTGATTTTCAAGACAAATATTGACCATTTTGAATGAGATGATTATCGAAAAAGCTGAATCAATCACATTGAGGAATTTTATGTGGCATATTTTCATATTATAAGTACCAGAATATTCAAAAATAAGAGAATTTCATCTGTCCTATTCGAATGAAAAAGTTTTGTTTATTTCTGTTCCAAAGTTTTCAAAAAGTTCAGGACTGAAAAATATTAAAAATTAAAATTAATATTTGACATAGTGAAGTTACAAGGGCAACATCAATATTTTCAGTAACGAAGATTTATATTCACATAATGTTTGAAGAAAGAAAAGAAGAAAATTTCTATCAATCAAACAAACCTCATTATACATTCATGAATTTTATCAAGCATTATTAATTGAAGCAATTTATCAGGAAAAAACATCAAATATGAACCCTGAATCAAATAAAATCCGTACTGAATAGTTCAAAGCATATTGCGGCACTGTGTAACGTTCGTACCTGATCCAGGCAGAGGTTTGTTTATGTTTTGCTTGCGATAAATTTGTCAATTGTATTGTCAGTGAATTTGAGGTTGAGTCTCAGTGTTGCCAATCGACGTATAGGGAGTTGTGTTCAAGGGACCGGATGAATTGGCAATGTTGTTTCGTAAATTTGGTCAGAGTCGGCGTCGGCCAGATAAGGTCGTCCATTTTGTGTAGGTTCAGCGGATGAAGCAATTGGTTGTGCGCATTTTCGAAACTTTGTAAGAATTATTGGAGTCTTCTTAGTTGGATATAGTTTCGAAAATCGAATTAAGAGTGAGGGATATATTGGTTTGGTTTTGGTAGCCTTCACTTATCTCGAAAGAGGATTTAAAGACCTTTTGCAAATTCAAGTTGACCACGTGAATGATCTTGGCGACTTTGACAGGTATGTGTTAAATGTTGTAATTATTTTTCTGTATCCAGAACATTGCTGCGTATTTGAAGAATTGTTTGGTGGAGGCACGACCAGATGTAGTTTTGAAGCAAACTTGTACAGGATAACCCCGAATATCAGGGTATGTACGAAGTATATAAATATTAAATAACAACGAATAACTTGTCTGTTTGATATTCTGATAACCGAAATTATTATGCATTGGGGAGATTAATTTATTTCTTATCTGAGAGGAGTCACTGATAGTTTATTTTTTGTCATCAGGGTTTTATATTAGGAAGAGTAGAACGGAGGCATTGTAGTATATACAAGATGGTCCATAAGTAACGCTGTGTGACAGCCAACGCAGGGTTGCAGATCCCGAGTATATACAAGGTGGTCAGTAAAAACGCTGTGGGACATCCAATCCAGAGTTGCAGACTACGAGCACTGAGGGAAAGAGGACACTATTGCGAGACCATCGACGTAATACTACGTTCAGAAATAAGCATAGAGGAGGATATCAGGATACCTGAGTAGATTGACGGAGTAGGAATAGCTAGCACGCAAGTTATTGGAAATAGACCTCAAACTATATCTTATACATGCTATATACAACCTGAACATAATTTCCTCAGAAGATATAAATTATTGTTGTTGTAAAGCGGAAATTGGGGAAGATTTGTGTTAGTCGTATATGATCGTAGATAAAAACATGGATGCGCCTGAGCTCAAGCGACGCGTATTCGGATCAAGGAAGAATATCTACGTACAATTTCCGCCGCACCCCATTCGGGATTTCACAGTGGTTTATGTTGTTAAATCTAAATATCTGGGTTGTAAGTTACTGGAATAAATTGTTTGTTTTTAGCGTGAATATTCTTTTGGTAAATTTAGGAATTATTACATTACGCTGGGGTATCTGAGAGAATTAAATTTGCCTGGCGCCCATTTACTAGGTTACCTTTTGGAATCCACTCCCATCTCCACTGAAGCTAGACCGCGGATCCCCGAGTTCTAGTGGCTCCGAGTTTAACCGCTGCGACTTGGGAACAGTCGTAGTGGTTGTGTTATAACTGCTTAGTATGTGTCGAAATTTTTCTCACAACCAGTCCATGTTATTCTATGTTTATGGTACGTATGTGATTACTACATGTATCCATGCCAATGACGGAAAGTACCATTTCATAGAACATTGAAAATAAATCTCCCCGTATACAACACATCTACATACACATATACAGGGTGCGGCAAATCCAACAGTATATATATATTCGTATGGCATATGTAAAGAGTATAAATTATAATTATTTAGGTGAACGTCAAACATGAAATTATCAAATAAGTATAAATAAAATATGTACGTAAAGAAAACAAAGACGAAATACTAAAACATTATTCACAAACAGCAAATTAGAGTTGATGGTTTAGCCTGGCCATCCATTCGAGAGCTCTATGATCAGCCGTATGTAGGTGGCTAAAAGAAAAGTCGGCCTTCCTTAAAGAACATTCATCCAACAGTGTTTTGCAAGTTTTGAAAGACTATTAAGAAAAAGGACGCAACGTGCAGAAATTAGGTTTATTTTATTTTCTTCAGTATTTCATGCCGTCTCAAGCATGGAGCTGTGAAAAATTATGGCCGCCAGCAGCGAAGTTGATAAAAGCGTTTTCGGCCACATTTTGACACATATGGACAGGTATAGCGGCGATTTCCTCCAAAATTCGTTATTTCAGTTCTTCCAAATTGCGAGGCCGATTTTTAAAAACCTTTTGCATCAGGCAGCCACATAAAGAGTGACATAAGCTCAAAAACAACAAGCGCTAGGCCACCCCACAGAGAGACAAAGCGCGTAGGGAACATCTGTCTGCTCACCGGATTTTCTCAGAGATGGGAAAGATATCAATGGATTCTTATGATGGAATTGCATCATAAAAGAAATTAAATTAAAAAAAGTGTATTAGAAAAAAAACAAGAGTTCCAAAAATTATGAATCCGAAACCACCAGACCGATTCTACCCAATAACGAACTTAACCCAGATATTCATTCCTCAAATCTTCTTTGAAAAGTATATTACATATATCAATTGAAACCTAGCCAATATTGCAGCTTTGTTTTTAATGGGGATATTCTGAACCTAATTTGATTAACTTGCCAAATTATATATGTCAATCATCATACGGATTATCCAAGGGCATAATATTATCACCCAAAAATTATAATATCCTATGATCCTCATAATTCTACGATAGCTGAGGTTATTTCATTCGTCATTTTACATTCAATCATACCTTATTTTCCAGAACAGGAGTTATTTTATATTATGGGTAACGAATTTTGAATAGAACCAGAAAAAAATTTGGCATGTCTTTTTTCGGTAGATATGATGATATTTATTAACACAGATCATGAAATTCATAGATACGGAGATAATTTTCAATTACAGCATTCTGTGAAATCATAGAAATACGAATTTCTTCACTCCGAAACTGTCATGCCGATTTTGCCCAATAACGAACTTAACCGAGATATTTATCCCTCAAACATACTCTGTAAATTTCAACTGTCTAGCTCATTTCGTTCGAGAGTTATCGTGTCCAGGTTCTGGCCAGATTGCTGGACAGAATCGATTCTGACCATGGATTCTTAATCAGTGAGTCGAACCAAATCGTTTGAGACCATTTTCATCAAAAATTTAGAAAACTACAGACATTTGGGCAAATTGATGAGCACTCTGTTTCGCGGAACAAGAGCGCCAAAAATGAGTAAAATATACATAACTATGCAATTTATAGTTTATTGATAGATGGGATGAGCGGGAATTAGTGAAGTTATAGGTGGTCATAAGGAAAATGTATTTTTTTGTGTTTTGATCTAACCTTTTGCTTCTATTACCTATACCTAAATGTCAAACTCATGTTTACGGTTTTTTTTTTTTTTTTTTTAATCATATTGGACCTAGTCCCTAAGTATGGTCTTGACTTTCGTCATTAACCAGCAGAGTTCAATTTCTAACATTCATACCGGACAATCACAACCAACATCCATGCCCTGAGCGGGATTCGAACCCGCGACCCCGGCACCACAGCAGGTCTTTATACCAACTGCACCACCTGAGCCGGCATGTTTACGGTTAAATCTATTTATTGATTTTCTTTCATGCACTGTTCTGGAAAACCAGTGGATTATTTCATTCCGAAGTTATATTTATTGAGTTAATTGACCCTGCAATTCATAATAGTATGACAATTCTTTGACGATTCTTATATTTTATAAAATGTAGAGGGGATATAAGTATAATTGAAACCCAAGCCAGAAAAATAAAAGTCCATATGAACAAAATTGGTTCAAGCACTGACCTGAAGTAAGGAGCTTTTGCGCGTATGTTCTATTATCCACTCTCCTGTATTGGACACTCTTAATCGAATTTACTATGGTAATTCCAATACAGTAGAATGGACAATAGAATTTACCATAGTAAATTCGATTGAGAGTGTCCAATACAGGTCAATAGACAATAGAACATACGCGCAAAAGCTCCTGACTTCATGTCAGTACTTGAACCAATTAATTTTTTTTTAATTTTCAAGGGGTTCCTACGATTCTTAACAAATTTTGAACACGTCTTTATGTAGATATTCTACAACAAGTTAGAAAGCTTCAATTCGACCGAGTCTATATTTTCTGAGTAATCGAGGAAATAATATTCCAGGTGGGTATGACTCCGAAACCGTTGGACCGATTATGCCCAAAATTGAACTTAACCCTCCCATTCGGATGCGCAACCTACCCTAAAAATTGCAAGTCCGTATCTCCTTTTGGTCGAAAGTTATCGAGGCAACGGTCAACCATCCAGATACTGAACTCACACAAGGCTGCTCAGATCTTCAACAATATAGATCTGATCGTGTTCAAACTTTAAACTTGACTGTACAGTTAGGTTTTGAAGGCTCTCGCAAAATTTCAGCGATGTCGGAGGAATAGTTTCTGATATACAATTGTTTTCAATGATTTTCAATGAATTTTAAAAATTTTCTTGTGATACAATCTTCACGACATTTCACTAGAATTTTTGTGTGCATTCTACTACTAATAACCATGTTTGAATTCGATCGGTTTCGTATTTTTAGAGTAATTGAGGAGCAACCAAATTTCAGATAGGTATAACTCCGAAACCGCTTGGCCGATCATGCCTATAAACAAATTCGAATGTCGCATTCGGCTGCGCAACCTTCCCTGAAAATTGCTAATCTCACCTTCAAAAATATAAATCCGATCGTGTTCACACTTGGAATTTGGCAGTGTAGTTAGGTTTTGAAGGTTTGCGCAAAATTTCAGTGATGTCGGGTGGATAGTTTCTGATATATAGAATTTCTTTCAATTATTTTGTTTTTAATTTCTAGTGATACGATTCTCGCGAAATTCTGCAAGAATTTTCGAGCCAGCATTTTAAAACTAGTATTCAAGTTTGAAATGGATCAATTCTGTATTTTTCGAGTTATTGAGGAAATAAAATCCAAATTTCGGATTTGTATAACTCTACAACCGTTCAGTTGATTACGCCTAGTAACGAACACAAATGTCGCATTCAGATGCACAACCTACCCTAAAAATTGCAAGTGTCTATCTCTTTCCGTTCTCAGGTTATCGTGAAGTAAATAATATTTTTAATAATTTTCTTAAAATTTTTTATCAACACGATTCTCACAAAATTTCACAAGCGTCTTTTTATTTGTATTCTACAACTTGCTACCAAGTTTCAATTTGATCAGATCTGTATGGGTTGATGACAAAATTATTACTCGGAAACCATTGCGCCAATTAACGAACTTGTTCGTCGTATCGGAACGCGCCATACCTACCCTGAAAATTTCGAGTCACTAGCTTTTTCCGTTCTCAAGTTATCGTGGCAACGGCCGGCCGGACAGAATCAAATTTGACCTCGAATTCTTCATCAGTGAATTAAACCTAGTCGTTTGAGACCATTCTCGGCAATAAAATCGAAAATTACGGACATTTGGGCAAAATGATAACGCGATGTTCACCAGAAAATAAGCGCAAAAATAGCTGAAACTGTGGGAAAGTTGGGTTACTTTGCAAGTGTTTCATACGGTAATAAGGGTATTTTTGACCGGAAGGCATTTTTAAAAGGTGATAAAACTAATCAAAATGAAAGTAGTTTCATCAATTGAATTCCATTCAACCTCTTAACAAAAGTCATTAATACAAAATATCAAGACGTCAGATAAGGAGATGAAATAAATAAATAATATGAATATTTTTCGTCTGAGTAAAACAAAATTGAATTAATATTCAAATAAGATACAATCGCTTTCACTTCGAGCTGATTTTAACCGTACCTCACTACAATCAAGCCCTTTGACATGCCACAAAAGACTGAAACATGAAAATCTGAAATTCAAATGGTATTATGTTGGCCCGCACCCAGAAATTGACAGTGTTCACATGATAAGAAGTCATAACCAGCGCCAGTCCTGTATAAATCACTGTCTGTTGAGAGATTCACAAAGTTCTTTGGAATTCGCCATTGAGATAAATCGAGTCTGGGTCCGTTTCGTTTATACGGAGTTCAAGTCCTTTGTCAAATTGTTTGCTTAATCGAGGGAGAATCCTGATGTTAGGATGACAAGAGAATAAGACTATATTATTTATTATCTGGATATATTCATTATGTAGTGGGTTGTAACAATAGAGCTTTAATATTCTTCCATTATTAAGCTACTGAAAATAAAAAGTAGGAGATCCCTGTGGACAGGAGCTTTGGCGCTCTTGTTCAAACTTTAACAAATGATCTCCGGAGTTATTGGTTTTTCAGAGTTGGGAACGATATCAATGGATTCTTATAATAGCTGCATATATTAACTGCATCATAAAAAAACTAAATAAAAAGTAAATAACGAGCTTATTCCTCAAATCTACTCTGAAAATTATATTATATCAATTGAAACTTAGCCAATATTTCAGTTTGGATTTCACTGAAGATATGGATTATCCAAGGGCATATAGGGTATGGGTCATTATAATATCCTATAATTGGTCCTTTTACATTCAATCATATATACTCTTTTGTCTAAGACAAATAAATTGGACATGTCAGTTATAGGTAGATAAGATGACATGTATGAACAGTGAACACAAATCGATAGAATCCGCATTATGTGAAAACATAGAAATCCATGTATTATTGATATTGTTGAAAATCATATCTCCAAAAGTATAAGCTTGATAGAGTTGAAAATTATATCAATGAATTCTTACAATAAAACTGCAACTCAAAAATAATTGAATTTGAAATTTGTAATTTAAAAAAGAATTTTGTTTTCGTTACTCCGGAACCAATAAGCCGATTTCGCCATATGGCGAACTCAATCCAGATATTTATCTCCCAAACCTACAGTGAGAATTTCAACTGTCTAGCTCATTCCGTTCGAGAGTTATCATGTTTACGGACGGCTGGACGGCTGGACTGGCTGGACGGCCAAACATAATTTTCGATTTTGATCACAGGTTCTTGATCAGTTAGTCGAAACAAAATATTTGAGACCATTTTCAGGCAAAAATTTGAAAATTACAGACATTTGGGCAAATTGATAAGTGTTCCGAGGAACAAGAGGGCCAATAATGTACAATGTTATTCGTATGATGAAATAATTGTCCAATTAGAAGTTTATTGGATCCTAGTAAAATTGTACTTGACAGATTTATAATAAAATTGTAGCGCATTCAAATTAACTTATGTACGGAAAGAACTAATTGGCTTTAACAGTGATCGTCGTTCATCGTCATATCATTGCTATTATTACTCAACACTTTACTGCTGTACAGTAGAAAATCTTTGACCCTCAGCTCAAGCGCAATGCAACGGGGTATGTTGTGTAACGTCACAAAGTGACGTAATTCATAGTAGGAAATGGGTAATATAACACCACTAATCAAGCTATATTGCCGTGAAAAATAATAGCCATATAGAGCTACTAACATATGAACGCAAATAGTGATCATAGCAATTGAATATTAATAACATTTGCAAATAAATCTTTTAGCAGTTACTGAGAGTGCTCCAATCATTAACGTTTTGGACAGCTGTTATGTAATGTAATGTATTCATCAAAATAGAGAAAACTTCGTTAAATGCAGCCAACATAGAACCTTAAAAAGTGGGAAAGCCCTTGGACTGAAGCTTTGGCGATCTTTGAAAAATTATATCTCCGAATTTATTGGTTTCGCAGAGTTGGGAATGATATCAATGGATTATTATGATAGAACTAGGTACATCATGAAAGAAATGAAATCCCTTTGCATCTTATCTTTATATGTATATATAATATATATAATTTTGGCTACAGGTGTTTCAAAACTATCAGGAGTCATTCTGAAAAATTGAGCTAATGAAATAGCCCGTTTTATTTATGAAATAATTTAATGTAATCAGTCCAGAGAGAACTCAAACAAGAATACTTATGTAGAATATCTTAAATAGTGTTACTAAAGAATAACCTGTTCCTGTTCCTGTTCTACATCTTCCATAATTAGAGAATGAATCGTAAATTATGATCGACTTCCTTGCATCATTGATTTTCGACTCACTAAGCAAAAAACTCTGCCTATGAACTTAGCAAATCCAACTTTCAGTTTCGTTTGACATTATTGACGTTCATCTTTCAAACCGCACCAAACGACATCCACCACAAACTGAGAGAACACAGATAAATATAATTATCATTCTGTGAAAACATAAAAGAACGATGTTTTATTGAAATTTTGAAAAATCATATCTAAGAAAGTATTTGCTTGTTAGAGTTGAGAATAATATCAATGGATCAATGGATGATGAAATTGTATCTTAGAAAAAATTCAACTCGAAATTCGTAATGTAAAAAAAAATTAATTAGTTTATCCAAACTTTTTATGTGCAAAACAACATCTGTGAATTCTGGTGGCAGATGGTGAATTCTGGTGGGCACATTTTGCCCATTAACGAACTTGAGCAGCGTATTCAGACCTCGAACTTACAGACGAGCACGAATAACAATCTGGAATCGTTTGGATCTAAAATTGAAAACTAGAGACATTTGAGCAAAATGATTGTACCCTGGTTCGCCAAAGTAATTCAACATTTCGTGATTTATTTCATTTGATATTGAGATAAAATGGATACTCATGAGAGTAAGTGCCAACGCAGACCCAGGTTTGATGAAATTGTCCCAAATTTGCGGATATTGGTTTTCAGGTATGATCCTTATGTCTGTGATTGTAACCTCATCGATGAACGATATTGGTAATTCGATATTTCCAATTTCAATTCATGTGTACAAGTAGCCGCACGTGCTGCTATAAGCATATCGCTGTCTCTTATCGCAGTGTGTGGGTTGGACAATTCACCAATATTCATGTGAATTGGATATGAAATAGTATTAATATGTATATACATTATTCGCGCATAAAGCAAATTATATTTATCCACGTAATATGTTTTGCAATATTGCAATTATTCATCTATATAAATAAAAGAGGATCTATGGTCTATTGATATTTTGTATCATAATAACTTTCAAACGACTGCACCAAATTGGATAATTCTTTTTTTGTTGTATTCCTTATTTTCAAAACAAGGTTTACGCAACGATATATTTCCGAAAAAATCGTACGGAAAAGAAAAAAAAGCATTCCTTTTTCGTCCGAACCATAGAGTACTTTGACACTTAGGATGTATTTTGGGTTGCCGGAAGAAATCGAAATAGGTAACCATTTTTTTACTTTCAGGTTAGGTTACTGCAATCTCTGTTATTTCCAGCAAAACGTATTTCTTGAAAGTGCTAATACTGCTTATACATTTTTTACTGTTTGATATATATTGTTGTGTTGTGTGTTTGTGTTACTTATTGTCATTAATAAGAATGCCATCAGTGAGGCATTCAAATATTGATCGGCGGACGCTAACTCAAGAATCCTTAATCGTCGATTGGAGCTAAACAGAAGAAATGCTGGTTTATGCTGGCTGGTAACTTTAACTTATTCCCTAACTTAAAAATTGAAACATAGATTTCTAACGCTATGGTTGATACTGAGACTGAATAATCCGTTTACTTATTATTAATAATAATAATTAATACGTTAACGGATTATTTAGTCTGATTATAAAGCATAACACTAAAAATAAATGTCTATATATATTATATATATATGATTAAGTTAAAGTTACCAGCCAGCATAAACCAGCCTTAAGAGGTTCTCAAGCAAGATCTGCCCCAGCTTCCGAAGAATCGATACTATCGATAGTATCGATCTCAGGTGAGATACAACGAATATAGTGGTATCCAATGAAATCATCAACTTTGAACGTTTGATATTTAGAAATGACCCCACAGTCCATTATGGTGGCAATAATATTGGTCTATTTTGGAACTATGACCACTATTTGTCAATAATTCAATGCTCCGAAACACATCATATGTATGATGCTTTACAATACCCTCTTATATTCTGCCGGGGAGAGGATGGATATCATTTTATGATCAAGATGATAAACCCAGCCACTGGTAAGTTTTGATATAAATATTTATATTCCTTTGAGAAAGAGCATTACATACTTCGGAATATTGAAAAATATCACATGAGTAATACATCCAACATACATTTCTATGTATGATACGAAAGCGTAGAGATAAAAACCTCAGCAAAAATACTCTGTCTCCCCGCATAAGTGTAGTGACATTGGATTTATTTGAAGAATAAGCTGACATATTCATAATCATGTTCTCCAATGAAATGAAACTTCTTTCTTTTTGATTTGAATCGACAAAATATTTTGAAATCATATCTGAAACAGAAAAAGAGAAAGAAAACTAGAAGGAAACAGTAAATAATATTACCCCTACATAAGCTCTCTGACTGGGAATTGATTTTAATAGGGTGTCTCCAGAGATTAAGATCCTTAAATTTGTGTACCATTTATTGTTTTCTACTAAGTTTTCGTTGTATTATCAACCATTTCGTCAGAGTAAGGTTGTTTCAAAAAAGTTATGTTTTGATTTCTTATTAATCTTGATTATTCTCTTACAGGTCAAGAAACAAAGAAGAAGGTCAGCTCGATTAATATGTATGCATACGGTTTCATGATTCTTCTAAAAAGTATTCCCAGATATTCAAATGAATTATAACAACTATGCTATGCCACCTTAAACAGCCAAAATTATGTAACGGAACAAGAATTGCTGTTAAAAGAGTTTTTACAAACTTGATAGAAGCTACTATCATCGTAGGAAAGTTCAAAGGGGAGGATGTTCTTTTTCCAAGGATTCCATTGAACCAAATAGACTTAAAATATATTTTTTTCAATTTCATTAATAAATATGCATGATTATAGCTAAAATAAAGACTTTTTGTATTTAAAGTTTTATTTTATTTCTCACAAAAAATTGAAATTTGTGGTGTTCTTTTAATGAAACGGTGAGAACCTAAATTTTATTCTATGGAAAATGAATATGACCTATTAAATTATAATGTACGGTAATTATAAAAGCAATCTTTGGGATGTAATGCTATTTCACACTTTGTACATGTAAAATATGAGTTTTTATGGCACACTGTACAACGTGTTTGTTGATTCTGGTAAGCAATCAAAAGTGGTCTGATCTATCATTTATCTTGAATATTTATGTAAATTCTTTGATTATTTTGGTTGGCCCCATTTCCAGCAATGCTGTTGCAATGAATCTTCTAAATGATAGCTGATCAAGTTTGCCACCATTTATACGATTCAACTACCAAGCATTCTGAACGGCCATGTCCAAGCAGTGTGCAAACAAAAAGTGGGAAATACCATTTCGTACCCCTTATGGAAATATGATTCAAACTCATGTTTTGATCAGACCTGTCAACGCCTCCAATATTCCCATTATAATATCGAATAAGTTTAGGTTGGTCAATATAAATATCTTTTTTCATCTGTTTCACATCCATAATTTTCAGTTGGAAAGTGAATGATGCTGTCAGGTAGTTCTGCTATCATATCGAGATTCTCTGCATAATGTAGTAATTTATCCAGTGTTAGCGTCTTCTTCCAAAAGTTATAACAATACATTCACGTATTTTCAAGGATACAGTAAGCTATAATGCCACCGTTCCTTTAAACGAATGGCCTCCTTTATCACAAACTTGGGTTTCGATTTATATACAAGATGAATTCTTCTCTAATATTATGTATTCATGTATGGACATAGTTATTTTATTAGCAAACGCGATGAAATATATACATATGAAAAAATACATACCTGGGCATAATTTGGTATTTTATCGATTAATATTTTTCAGATGTAAACGTAGCTTCAAAGTTGATCTAAACACTAAAACACATTGTAAGTTAAGTTTTATCTACAGTTGAAAACTGCATTATTTTATATGGTAAAATTGACACCATCTGTGTTTCTTTATTATAAGCCTGTACAGGAGACTTTAAGCTATGTGTTCCTTATACGGAAGGGTAGGTTCATTTGAGTTAATTCCATCTGACTTTCCTTTTGAATTTAAGCGTGTCCAGTTTCCAGTGCGACTTGCATTTGCAATGACAATAAATATATTACATGATCAATCGTTACAAGTTTATGGAATAAAACTTAAATAGCCCTGTTTTTCACATTGCAGTTGTAAGTTGCGTGCTCGAGAGATGGTAAACCATGTGCTCTATTTGTTTTTTCTCCAGAAAGGAAAACTAAAAAGGTTATACATTATAGGACATTGCAATAAAGTATAATTTAAATATTTGGGTGTTATTTTATATCATAATTTTTTTCATTAGTTACACTACACGTGCGAAGCCGGGGCGGGCAGCTAGTATATCAATAAATAAGTCTAGAAACGTTCCATTTAATGGTGTGTCCCAATAATGGGAAGGATAACGAAGGGAAAATCAAAGTGTTTTAATGATTCAAGTAACGGAGAGAAGTAAGTAAAAAACACATTTTTTGCTTTGCAGCGATTTTTATTTGCAAGAAGAAATATACCAGATTTACCGCCGTATTCACAAAGCATTCAATCTCCGTTAAGTCCTAACTGAGGTCCTCAGTTAAGAATTAATAAGAATCAAAACCTCAGTTTAAGTAAAACTTAACGTGCAACAGGCCTGTTTCAGCACCGTTACATACGTTAACTGAGGTTGCGATTCTTATTTATCCTTAACTGAGGACCTCAGTTAGGACTTAACGGAGATTGAATGCTTTGTGAATACGGCGGATAGTCGCTTACATTAATGGATTTACGATTAGTGCCTGATCTTTAGGATCTTACTAAAAATATGACGTTTTGTTGCAGTAATGAGATGTGTGAAAAAAATGTATCATTTTCTAGAGATATACTGACTGACAAAGAAACTGCAACACTGGTAAAACATAGATAGTATAGCAAGTAGTAAATGATTGAAATTTGAATAAAAATAACGAAGGGTTCACAATTTTTTTTAATAAATTAGTTAATAACGTGTTTGTCCAAAGCGAAAATTCTTGCAAAATTTAGTGGGGATCGTAGCACTAGAAAATTTTTAAAAAATTATCGAAAAAAAAATCGGTTCAAGCAATGACGTGAAGTCAGAAGCTTTTGCGCGTATGTTCTCTTGACCATTCTCTGGTTTTCGACACTCTTAATCGAATTTACCATGGTGAATGTGAATATTGTCTGTTCTCCTGTATTGGACGCTCTTAATCGAATTTACCATGGTAAATCGGATTTACCACGATTTACTACGATCCTTACGAAATTTTGCCAGAATTTTCGCGTTGGCATTCTACAACTAATAACCATGTTTAAATTGGATCGGATTTGTATTTGTTTAGTTATCGAGGAAATAGCCACCAAATTTCAGATTGATATAACTCCAAAACCATTTGGCCGAATATGCTAGTTAACGAACTGAAATGTCACATTCAGATGCACAATCTACCCCGAAAACAGCAAGTCACTATTTCTTCCGTACTCAAGGAATCATGAGATACATAATATTTTTTCCTAATTTTTGGGAAATTTTCTAGTGGTACGATCCTCACAAAATTTGACACGCGCCTTCATGTCGATATTCTAGTTACCAAGCTTCAATTCGATCGAGTCCATATTTTTGAGTTATCGACGAAATAATATTCCAGATGGGTATAACTCCGAAACCGTTGGCCCGATTATGGCCAACAGCGAACTTATCTCTCCCATTCAGATGTGCAACCTATCTTGAAATTTGCAAGTCCCTATCTCCTTTAGTTTGAGAGTTATCGAGGCAACGGTCACCCATCCAGCTGCTGAACTCACAGAAGGCTGCTCGGATCTCCAACAATATAGATCCGATCATGTTCAAACTTGGAACTTTGTAATAGAGTTATAGGTTCTGAAAGCTCTCTCAAAATTTCAGCGATGTCCGACTAATAGTTCCTGATAAATGATTGATAAAAAAAATTTTAAATTTTCTAGTAATACGATCACGAGTTTTCGCGTTGCCATTATACAACTAATGACCATGTTCGAATTGGATCAGTTGTGTATTTTTCGAGTTATCGAGGAAATAACTACCAAATTTCAGATGGGTATAACTCCAAAACCGTTTTGCCGATATTGCCTATAAATGTACTCAAATGGCGCATTCAGATTCTTAATCCAACGTGAAAATTTCAAGTCGCTTTCTCTTTCCGTTCTTAGGTTATCGTAAATAATATTTTTTTTAAATTTTTCAAAAATTTTCTAGCGATACGATTCTTAAATGTTCACGAACGTTCTTAGCTTTATATTCTACAATTACTCACCAAGTTTCAATTTGATCGGATTAGTATTGGTTGTAAACAAAATTATTACCAGGAAACCGTTGGGCCGATTATGTCCATTAACGAACTTGTCTGTCGTATTGGGATGCGCCACCTACCCTGAAAATTTCATGTCGCTATCTCTTTCCGTTCTCAAGTTATCGTGGCAGCGGCCGGCTGGCTGCCCGGCCGGACAGAATCAAATTTGACCTCGGATTCTTCATCAGGGAGTCGAACCCAAGCGTTTGTGACCATTTTCGGCGAATAATTCGAAAATTACAGACATTCGGGCAAAACGATATCGCGATGTTCCCCAGAACATACGCGCAGAAACCCTCTATGTACTCAGTATGTTTTCCAAAAGACAGATCCGATAATCCATTGAGTGCTACCTTTCGACTTGGAAATTTCTTCCCTAGTCCAATGAACTACCATCAACAATTACTACATACCCAAGGTTTACAAGTTATGATATCAGAAGTGAGCAAATGGCTGGACTTCCGTCTAGAAAATTTTTTGATGGGTTTTGATGTATGCACTCAATAAAAGCTCCGAAATTGCATTGTTCACAGACAAACATATAATTCTTTCTTCAATTAACATTTAATTGAATTTCATGTGCGGGGTGAGAATATAATGAAATTTATCCCGAAGTCGAAATATCCAAAATTTATATTTTGAGGATTTATAATTCAAGATTAAATACAATTAATGCATTATATTATTGAATGTGAAACAAAACCCAACATTCCCAAAGCGTAGTAAGTGAAGTTCACATATTGAATTTAGTCGGATTCGTTCTGAATTGTTAAACTCACAACTCGTGAAGACAATATTAATGCACCTACCGCAAATCCAGCTCCTTGTTTCAGTCTCTGTATTTGGGAATTTGAGTTTCGCCCAACTTCCCTAAAATGAAAGTTAGGAGCAAAATATAGTTAGTTCAGATTCGAAATGATTTGGAATTTATGCATCAGGGACTGAATACATTTCAGGCGAATTAATTAATTCGCTCAAACTGTTGTCCTTCGTCTTTCAATGTTTTTTTTTGCACACTAATGAGACCCAATAACACTTTTTTTTCACGCGGATAAGTATGATTTCGCTATCATGCTCTCAGGATCTTCATGGCGCGTTTGAGTTTACTGGCTGAACGGAGTGAGGCGGGTAATAAAAGGCAAGCCATGAAAAATTATTAAAAAGCACTGGCGTGAAGTGAGAAGCTTTTGCGCACATATAGAGGGTGTTCCTTAAATACATGCTCATATTTAAGAAGTTATTGTTTGACTCATTTTAAGAAAAAAACTTCCTGCGAACGTATGTGTCCTAAAAGTCTGGGGGGGTGATAAAATTTTAATTTAATTATTATAATCAAGAACCGAGTATCTGACAAGACAACATATTTTTTAGACTCTCATTCATTTTGGAACAAATTTTGTCTCTTAATTTGAGGCGGGTAATAAAAGGCAAAAAAAAGAAGCTTTTTCGCACATATAGAGGGTGTTCCTTAAATAAAAAACTTCCTGCGAACGTATGTGTCCTAAAAGTCTGGGGGGTGATAAAATTTTAATTTAATTATTTTAATCAAGAACCGAGTATCTGACAAGACAACATATTTTTTGGACTCTCATTCATTTTGGAACAAATTTTGTCTCTTGATTTGAGGCGGGTAATAAAAGGCAAGCCATGAAAAATTATTAAAAAGCACTGGCGTGAAGTGAGAAGCTTTTGCGCACATATAGAGGGTGTTCCTTGAATACATGCTAATATTTAAGAAGTGATTGTTTGACTCATTTTAAGAAAAAAACTTCCTGCGAACGTATGTGTCCTAAAAGTCTGGGAGGTGATAAAATTTTAATTTAATTATTTTAATCAAGAACCGAGTATCTGACAAGACAACATATTTTTTGGACTCTCATTCATTTTGGAACAAATCTTGTCTCTTAATTTGCTTTCAGTCGATGCACAAATATTTCCACACCGCATCAGATTTTTGAGGAATTGATCCTGAAGTTAAACGTTTATGTGAAAACCGTGCGTCGGACAAAGAACACCCAGAGAAAGCAGTGGCGTAATATTTTTGGCGCTCTTGCTCCTCGGAACAGAGTGCGTATCAATTTGTCCAAATGTCTGTAATTTTCGAATTTTTTGATGAAAATGGTCTTGAACGATTTGGTTTGACTCACTGGTCAATAATCCGTGGTCAAAATCGATTCTGTCTGGCCGGCTGGTCCGGCCGGCCCACCGTTAACACGAGAACTCTCGAACGGATTGAGCTAGGCAGTACAGAGTAGGTTTAGGAGATAAATATCTCGGCTAAGTTTTTTATTGGGCAGAAAGGTTTCGGAGTAACGAAAAAAAAATTTTTTTTACAGTACGAATTTCAAATTCATTTTTTGTAAGATGATGTTTCATCATAAGAATCCATCGATATCATTTTGAACTCAAACAAGCTAATACTTTCGGAGATATGATTTTTAAAAATTTCAACATAAATTGTACTTCTATGTTTCCACAGAATGCTGTACTCATAGGACTCTATACTACATTAGTAAAGAGATCATTGGCTGTACTTAATTATTCTATCTATGAATTATTATCTGATCTGTGTTCATTCATGTCATCTCATTTTGCTTTAAAGCGACATTTCAAATTTTCCTCCTGGTTCGTTTTTCATGATATAAAATAAAAAATACCCTGCCTGTTATAGAGAACAAAGTATGATTGAATACGAAATGACCAATGAAATAACCTCAGCTATCGTAGAATTAAGGGGATGATAAGATATTATACTTTTGAGATGATAATTAATGAACGAAGCCAGCCTCCTTTTTCCAACCGAGTAGATTTCAAGAGAATCGGATCTGTATATTTGAAAATATTGGAAAATGAAATTTGTCCTGAAGCTTTGTGCGGAATTCCAGCGAAACTGACATATTTTCTGAAATATGCAGGTATTCATTTTGGACAAATGTTTGTAATTTCCGAAAATGTTCTCAAACGATTGGGTTCGACTGCCTGATGAAGAATTCGAGGACAAATTTCAGTCTGTCCGGCCAGCCGGCCGTCCGTCGACACGATAACATGAATACGGAAAGAGATAGCAACTTGAAATTTTCAGGGTAGGTGGTCCCAATACTACGGACAAGTTCATTAATGGGTAAAATCGGCCCAATGGTTTCCGAGTAATAATTTGGTTTCCAACCAATGCAAATGCGATCGAATTGAAACTTGGTGAGTAGTTGTAAAATATAAAATTAAAGACGTTTGTGAAATTTTGTGAGAATCCAATCATTAGAAAATCTCAAAAAAATTATTGAAAAATATTATTTATGTCATGATAACCTGAGAATAGAAAGAGATAGCGACTTGCATTTTTTAGGTTAGGTTGTGAATTTGAATGCGATATTCAATTTCGTAAATAGGCATAATCAGCAAAACAGTTTTGGAGTTATACCCATGTGAAATTTGGTTGTTATTTCCTCAATAACTCGAAGAATACGAAGCAGATCCAATCCGAACATAGTTATTAGTTTTAAAATGCCTATGCAAACATTTTTCCAAAATTTTGTGAGGATCGCACTACCAGAAAATTTTAAAAAGTCATTGAATATCAGAAACTATTCGTCCGACAAATTTTGCGACAGCGTTCAAAACCTAACTCTACTGCCAAGATCTGAGCCTTTGCGCGCATGTTCTATTGTCCATTTTCCTGTATTAGACTTAATCGAATTTACCATAGTAAATTCGATTAAGAGTGTCCAATAGAGGAGAATGGACAATAGAACATCCACCCAAAAGATCCTGACTTCACATAAGTGCTTGAACCAATTTTTTTCTTGATACGATTAATCTGAAATTTTCCAAAAATTTGTGCGTAAGCGTTCTACAACTAATTTCCAAATTTCAAATTAAAGATATCTGTACTTTTTGGAGTCAGACGACAAAAATTGAACAAGAGTATAGTTACTTTTGTAGTATTCATAATAAGCCCTCAGTGAACTCCAACTAGAATATTTCAGATGGGTATAACTCGGAAACCGTTCGCCCAACTATGCCCATGAATGAACTTACCCGTTCCATTTGGATGCGTCACAAAACCAAGAAATTGAAAGTAGTTATCTCCTTCCCTTTGAAAGTTATCGGTCAGAAAACACATACCCTCATGAAATACTGCATGAACCTGCAACCGATTACTAAATTTGAATTTGATCGGATCTGTATTTTTGAAAATAATGAGCAAATTTAGAAGAAACTATATTAAAATTAAATAGGTGACTTATCCGAGATATTCATTCCTAAAAATCTACTCTGGAAATTTTATTACATATATCGATTGAAACTTAGCCAATATTCCAGTTTTGTTTTTACTGGAGATATTCTGAACCCAATGTGATTAACTTACCTAAGTATATATTTTCATCAACATGGATTATCCAATAGCATAAGTATATATAATATAGGTATATAATATCCTATAAATGGTCTTTCTGCATTCAATGAAACTTCCTCTTCTAGAACAGAAATAAATTTGACATGTCTCTTATAGGTAGATAAGATGACGTGGATGAACAGTGAACACAGATAGAACACAGACAGATAGAATTCGCATTCTGTGAAGACATAGAGGTACGCTGTATTATTGAAATTTTGAAGTATCATATCTCCGAAAGTATTAGCTTGTTAGAGTTGAAAATGATATCAATCGATTCTTATGGTGAAACTGCACCTTAAAAAAATTTAATTTGAAATTTGTAAAGTGCAAAATTTCTTTTTGCGTGAAGATCGTATTATTCGAAAATTTCAAAAATATCTTTGAAAATCATTGAAAAAAAATCTATATATCATGAACGTTATAAAGTATTCGTCCGACATCGCTGAAATTTGGCGAGAACCTTCAAAAACTAACCTCAAAAAACCCTAAAAAAAAATTCTAAAAGTTCCATACAGCATGATACGCCAAAACATAAATACTCTATATTCACGCTAAATGCTAATAAAATGTAAAAAAAAGTATTCAACTCAGATTACTTCAAACCCCCTCCCCCAGGACCGAAGTCCTTGATGTCCTTTATTCCAAAAGCTTGGAGTTGGCAACCCTAATTGTTGGAGATCCGATCAGACTTGTGTGAGATTTTGAAAGGAATTCATATCTAATACTCAGTTGAATGAATTGGCAAGAGGATTTATGCAGTTTTTTTTCTTATAAACTCCTGACTTCACGTCAGTGCTTGAACCAATTTTTTGTAGTTAATCTCAAATATAGAAGCTGCAGTCTTCTTCAGAAACATATTGTTACTGATCCACTAGAGAATTCATATATTATTCGTGTTCGCTTATCACAAATTAAATCTTCATTGTGCGTCGCCAATTTATTGTGATAGGTACCTCTAATCTAAATTTCCTGAAAGTCCTATGTCTGTTTTGAAATTATTAAGCAGACAATATATCGTTCCAGACAACAAAAAAGCGTGGAAACGAGCGACAAGTTTCCCCCAAACTCTCTCTGGAGCCAGAGGATACACAAAAATATAAAAGAAATAAATGGGATTCACATGGTAGACTTTCTTTACGTTGATTGATAGATCCCTACAAGTGTACCTGTGTGTTTATGACAAAGTCTCTGATGGGATATGACAAGACAGTGGCGCAGCCTGGATTTTGTTATGGGAGGGGGGCTGAACTGAACAATGAAATGAGGAATGTTTTTTAATGTTTGACGTTTGATTATGTACTCAGAAAAAATTGAAATTGTTGGTATCTTTGAGGGGGGCTGCAGCCCCAAAGCCGCCCTCCCTAGCTGTGCCAATGTGACAAGACAACAATAAGACTGAAAATATTAAGAGGTGTATTCATATATCATTAGCTTTTCCTTCAGTTCGAATAAACATTTTATACTGACTTGGGCTCAATATATTTTGGCATTTTGCGGGGGCGTCGTTTTGGGAACACCGAGGGGAACAATTACGATCATTCAAATAAGTTTGAGAACCAAAGATTGAATATTAGATATTTAATTTGAGAGAGTCTGATGTATAGACTTTAAGTTTTTATACAGGGGTTTGTAATTGAATGTACATATTAAGGGAAATTGATCGTTGCATGACTTTAAGTAAAAAGTTCATAAAAACAAAGTTCCGTTTTTGCTTTGCCTTTTACACCAGGTGATTTATTTAAAGGGTAATTTTGATTTTACTCGAAAACTACGTACCGTTTTCGAGATATTCTACATTGAATGTTAGAAATTCAAAATTCCAGAAATTTCACTACTTTTATGGATCCGCCTCTGAGCGTTGGAATTCCGAATCAAGTTGCAAACCATATTATCGCAACTTTCTGTCGTTCGCCATCAATATCATAAATGAATTGTATGCAGGAGTGTATAAGCACATTGTAAAATCTTTAACGCTCGTAACTTTTTTCGACTGGGCCGAATCTGGAAAAATGATAAATGAAAAAAAGGGGGAAAACCTGTGGACAGGAGCTTTGGCGCGCTGTCCAAATCTATAGGCAGAACTGTCACCCAACCAGGTACTGAACTCGCCCTAAGCTGCTTAGCTCCAGGAAAAAAATAATATTTCCAAGAATTTAAATCCGACATTAAAAACAAACGTTCAAAAAAAAACTGGTACACTTTTTGGTCGAGAATAGTATCAAACGATTAGCTTCAACCCACATACATACACATTCATTATTGGTTCGTAAATGAACAGTGCTGTGTTCGTGGTGGCTTATGGTCGCTATTGAAATACATAAATTAACGGTTGGGTCGAAAACAAACAGTGCTTTGTAGCTTTGTTTGTGGAGGCGTAAGGACACAAATTAGTTCAATTTTGCCATGAGATAAACAATAGTTTATTCCGAGATTACTTTCTATGAAACAAATCAGCTCAATCGTAAGGTTATGCCATGATTCAGTATGAGTTCATAATTCACAAAAAACACTCTGTATAGCAGTAATTTTAACATCTACTAATATACGAATATACTCACGTTTCACGTTATTTTATGAAAATAAATAACCTTGACCAGAAGTGGCACTGTCTATTCGGCTGTGACACAGTCAATATTGATGTTCACATAAATACCGGAGAATTAATTGATTCTTTCATAGTGAAATGTGAGCCTTATAATTATAATAATAATACATTTATTCTCAACAGTTTTACACCCAATTATAGAGAAAATTTAACAAGAGAGAAAAACTAAAAATAATCATATGGAGAATAAATCTACTCTTATATCAGTATTGAAGGAAACCACAAATAATATATCGAAATAACAAATGAAATAATAATGCAATTTAGATAAAAGCAATAAGTTTATAAAAAGAAAACCAGCACAACAACCTCTACCAAATCTCAAGTATGCAACAGAAACGACAAAAACAAAAACACACAAAAATTATGATACCCCAGCGTATTGTTCTAAATGGCACATAAAAATCACTGAAAGTGCATCAAAGTATATATCACATCGATTACAACACCTGTCATGTAAGCTACACATGAAGTTAATAGGAGAACGTGACATAATATTCAACCTGCTATAATCAACATAAATGTTGTTATTCCGCCTCAGACCAGGCCTTGGTAAATGAATATTCACCTTGCTCAAAAGAAATGGACAGTCAATTCTATTGTGCACCACCTTTTAAAGAAACGTTAAGGCGAAACGCTCACATCTTAATTTCAACACCTCAATTCCAAGGCTGGTCGAAGCCTCTCGAAGGGTACTGCCCACAACATCTGAAGTACATATATTTCAGACACTTTCTTCGAACAGTTTCCAAATTGACAACAGAATTATTGAACAGAGGACACCAGACAACAAAGGCATATTCCAACCTACTACGAGTAAAGGAATAGTATAGTATAGTAGCAGGGTTTAATAATAATAATAATAATAATAATAATATATATATAATGTATATAATAATATACAAAACCGGATTCTGGAGGCTAGTGCACCAGTGTGGAACCAAATCTACGAGCAAAGAGGAGCACGGAAAGGAGTACAGGGGTTCAAGGACAACCTACTCATAGACAAGAGCATTTGTCAAGATGCAAAACACTACAAGCGCGATCTACATACATCCTGGCTGGATTACGCGAAAGCATTTGACACATCGTCGCACAGCTTGATATTACAGCTGCTTGAGATGCTCAAAGTCCACACAAATATCGTCCATGTGATGAAAAACATCATGGCGCTATGGAAGACTAAGTTCGCCGTTCGATCGGAAGGTCGAACCACGTATACGGGATGGGTGAAATACAGGCGAGGCGTATTTCAAGGAGACTCGCTAAGCCCGTTACTGTTCTGCATAACACTCCTACCATTAACAACGGAGTTGAGGGAAAGCAGAATAGGGTACAAGGCCGGGCCACCAGGCAGAAGAGAACATCTGGTTTCACATCTCCTGTACATGGACGACTTAAAACTGTGCGCTCCCTCCAAGGCAGCGCTACAACAACTTCTTAACATCGTTGCGGAATACACCACAGCAATAGGAATGTCATTCGGTTTGGAAAAATGTGCTGTTTTCCATCTGAACAGAGGAAGAACTGAAGAAGTAGGAGAAGACATCGAACTGGAAGGAGGAATAATCATTCGGCACCTCGATGAAGAGGAAAATTACAAATTCCTTGGAATGCAACAAAGAGGCGCACTGGAGACAACTCGAATCAAGGATGCTTTAACAGCCAGCTACAAAAAGAAGATCCGAGATATATGGAAATCACAGCTGTCTGGTAAAAACAAGGTGTCAGCTACGAACATCTTGGCAGTTCCGATAGTCACATACTCTTTCGGAATAATCAACTGGACAGTTAATGAGATTCTCGAACTAGACAGGGCCACACGTAAAGTGATGAACATGAATCGGAGCCTGCATCCCAACTGCTCGGTTCAAAGAATATATCTCCCACGAACGCAGGGTGGCAGAGGTTTGCAGAGTTTGGAATACCAACACCATCAACATACGTTGGAAATGGCAATAAGGATATTGAGAAGTGAAGACCCGCTTCTCAAAATGGTAGCTCATTATGAAATCAGGAACCAAGGAGCTTTCCTATTTAGAGCTGGACGGAGAGCCTTGGAAAAACTCAGCATAACTGGAGTATCCATCGACTATGAGCTAGTGGGAACACCTATCACGCCAACAGACCAGAGAAGAGTAGGCAGAGAGATCAGACAGGCACAACTGAAGACGTTACTCGAAGACCACATGAGTAAAAGTCTGCACTCTATATATTTCAGGAGTTTGAAAGATCAGGGCCTATCAGAGGAACTATCCTTTGCGTTTTTGCAGTCGGCTGGTCTAAAGTCGGAAACGGAGGGATTCGTTATGGCTTGTCAAGATGGAGTGATAAATACAAGATGGTATAAGAAGAACATCATGAAAGTGGACACCCCAACAACTTGCAGAGCATGCCACAGTCAGCAGGAAACTGTCATGCACATCTTGTCTGCTTGCAGAGTCCACGCTCCATCAGGATACACAGAAAGACACAATGCGGCGCTTCGGATTCTCTACTTCCATCTGAGAGAAGTTTATGATATAGACAAGGAGCCAGTGCTACCATTTGTGCCTCTGGAAATTGAATCAGTCATCGAAAATGATAGAGCTCGAATCTACTGGAACTATGCTTTTCCAACAACTCGGCAGATCCATGCCATAAAGCCAGATATAGTACTGGTGGACAAAGATCTCAGGGAATTGTTTGTTGTCGAATTTTCCTCCCCCGCTGAAAATAATGTGGTGATGAAAGAACAACAGAAGAGGGAGAAATACAAGGATTTGCTGTTTGAGCTGGGAACCCTATATCCAGGGTATAAAGTAAAAATGGTCGTTCTGATCATAGGATGCCTTGGCGGAATGAGAGCGAACTATGTGACAGAATTGAAGATTATTCCGGCCTGTACATCCTTGGCCGAGGTTTTGGCGAACAGAATGCAAAAAGCAGTGTTGCTCGGGTCACTACGAGTGATGAGGTCCCATCAACTATGAAGGCCACTTGCAGCTCATCTCTTTTGTTAAGGGACGCTGTAAGGGCAGGACGAAGAACAGTCCAAGAATAGTGAGAGGTTTTTTAGTGAGTAACCAAATAACATCTGGAGTCTCACACTGCCGCTTGCGGCGCCTATAAAAGGTTTTTCCTCTTACGTGACAAAAAAAAAAAAAAAAAAAAAAAAAAAAATATAACTTTATTTACAAAGGGTTTACAAAGTTGTTACAGTTTCTCACAAAATAACCCAGCATTCTAGAGGCAGAAGCAGGTACTTTACTTATGTGCTGTGCAAAGGACAACTTATAGTCAAAAACAACACCCAGATTCTTGAAATTAACACATTTTTCCAAAACCTGACCATACAGTATATAGTCGTGGAGAACCATAATCAATCGACGAGTAAATAACAGAACTCTACACTTACCAATATTTAGTTTTAGTCCATTTTGGAAGGACCACAGTCATGATGATCACCTATAGAAGCAAATATTTTTAAATCATCGGAAAAGAGGAGATGCAGACATTGAAGTAGAGACAAATCATTGATGTATAACATATATAGTAGCGGGCCCAAATTGGAGCCCAGAGGCACAACGGATGAGGCCAGATAGAGAACAGACTCAAACCCTCCATGCCGAACATATTGATAACGATCCGAGAGGTATGACCGCATCAACAGTAAAAACCGCAACAAGAATCCAATGGACCCAAGCTTAGCAATCAATGTTCCATGATCAATCTGGTCGAAAGCTTTCTGAATATCCGTGTAAATAACATCCATCTGACCATGGTCATTTAATGATTCAGAGAGAGACTGAGCAATGCATGCCACATTAGTAACAGCTGAGCGATTCTTCATAAAGCCGTGTTGATGCAGTGAAATAAGTGCACTAGCCACTAACAGAGGGATATATGGAGTCATATAGAATAATCTCAAATATTTTAGCAAAATTGCACAAAACGGCTATGGGCTTATAGTTTGGCAGGATCTCCAGATTTTTTTTGTTATTTTCCATATTTTAGGAATATGCATGTTCTTCAAAATAATATTAATAAAGGATCCCATTATTAACAAATTTTTGATTGTACGATGGGGAGTTTAGTAGTCCTGTCCTAGCCAATGTGGTTTCGACATGGATTTTATTCTGGGTGCTTTACCTAAATTATCCTATGGAGTTATTATTTCAATAGAAATGAAAGTAACATTGATTGGGACTGGTAGTATCTTTTCGAATAGCTATAGAACTTTTTTTCTACGGTAACTGGCTTATGAAATGCTACTTTCATGTTTGATACATTATGATACTGGATGAAATGGTACTATTTTGTCTAGTTTAGATACTTCTTTCCACATGAGTTGGGGTTGCATGGTCAACAGATACTTTGAATATGATAGGCTTGAGGTACTGAAACTTCAATCTTAACTGGGGTTTTCACTGGATTACTGAAAAGTAAATATCTTTATAATCCCCTTCTATCAATACAAAAACAACTTCGTTTTGATGCTCCATATTTCTGCGCGTATGTTCTGCGGAAAATCAAATCCAGTTATTTGCTATTCTTTTACTTTTACAAAATGACAGATTGTCAGTTGTCACAGACAAGTGTTATATCAAGATCATAAAGGAACATACAATTCTTGAAAGAAGTGAAGTACGTTACCAACTTCAGGATATAATTTAAAGTCGAAAATCAGAAACTGTTGGCTACTTGTTTGGTCGAATATAAATACAGTGGACCAGTTTACTCCAATCGTTGGAATATTTGGAAATTTCGGCAATTTCTTCACCAATATAGATCCAATCGAGTTCAAATCTAGAACTCAACTGTAAAATAAGGTTTCGAAGGCTCTCGTAGAATTTAAACGATATCTGACGGATAGTTTCTGAGTTACAGAATTTTTTTAAAAATGATTTTTTTTTTAATTTTGCAGAAATGCGATCCTGACAAAATTTTGCATGAGTCTTCGTGTCGGTATTTTACAACTTATTACCGTGCTTTGATTCGATCTGATTAGTATTTTTCGAGTTATTGGGAAAACAAAATTTCAAATGGCTATAATTCTGAAACCACTCGATGGATTTTGCCCATTAACGAACTCAGCCAGCGCATTCGCACTACAAAGCTACCCTGAAAATTTCAACTCTCTACCTCATTGCGTTCAAGCGTAATCGTGCTGACGGCCGGCCGGACGGCCGGACAGAATCAATTCTGACCTCGGATTCTTGATCAGTGAGTCGAAACTAATCGTTTAAGACCATTCTCGCCCAAATATTCGAGAATTCCAGACATTTGGATGAATTGATAGGCAATCTGTTCATAGAACAGCGCGCCAAAAAGTGTTTCCTTTGATGGGAGGAATCTATGGTTAAAATTAATGTACAACTTTAAGCCTCACCCTGTATATACAGGGTGTCCCGGAACCATACGTGACTCTTTCTCAGGTGTGAATAATGTATATAAAGATGAGTCAGGAGTGCTAAAAAAATTTCCTACGTCCCCCTGCGAAGATATGTGCCTCCAAATAGTACTCGCATAATTAAGTTTTTTTTGTGATAACTTCCGAAAGACTCAATCGATTCTGAAATATTTTTGAATTTGAATCAATAAAAATATCAGTAATGAAATCGGCTCAATTCCTCCAATTATGTATTTTATCATTACTTCTGCAAAACAATGTTTTATACCAGTCCAACATTGAAAAAATGCACCATTTTCGAGTAACAATCATTTTTCCGCGTATGTTCTGGGGAACATCGCGTTATAGTTTTGCCCAAATGTCTGCAACTTTCGAATTTTTTGACGAAAAGGGTCTCAAACGATTTAGTTCGACTCCCCAATGAAGAATTCGAGGTCAAATTTGATTCTGTCCGTCCGGCCGTCCAGCCGGCCGTTGCCACGATAACTTGAGAACGAAAAGAGCTAGCGACTTGAAATTTTCAGGGTGGCTGGCGCATCTCAATACAACGGACAAGTTCGTTAATGGGCGTAATCGGCCCAGTGGTTTCCGAGTAATAATTTTGTTTTCAACCAATATAAATCCGATCGAAATGAAACTTGGTGAATAGTTGTAGAATATGAGCCTAAGCACGTTCGTGGAATTTTGTGCGAATCATATGGCTAGAAAATTTTAAAAAAATTATTAAAAAATGTTTTTGTTGTCACGATAACTTGAGAACGGAAAGAGATAGCGGCTTGAAGTTTTCAGGTTAGGATGTGCACCAGGACGCGACATTTCAGTTTGTTTATGAGCATAATCGGCCAAACGGTTTTAGAGTTATAGCCATCTGAAATTTGGTTGTTTTTTGTTCCTCACTAACTCGAAAAATACTGAACCGATTGAATTCAAACATGGTAGTTAGTTATAGAATGCCAACGCAAAAATTCTTGCAAAATTTCGTGAGGATAGTATTTGTAAAAAATTTAAAAAAATCATTGAAAATTGAAAAAAAAAATTCTATATATCAGTAACTATTCGTTTGAAATTGCTGAAATTTTGCAAGAGCCTTCATAACCTAACTTTAATGCCAAGTTTCAAGTTTTAACACGATCGGTTGAATATTGTTGGAGATTCGAGCATTCTTGTGTTTTCAGTAGATGGGTGACCGTTGCCTCGATAACTTTCGAACGAAAGGAGAAAGGGACTTGCAATTTTCAGGGTAGGTTGCGTATCCGAAAGGGAGAGTTGAGTTCGTTTTTGGGCATAATCGGTCGAACGGTTTCCGAGTTATACCCATCTGGAACATTATTTCCTTGATAACTCAAAAAATAAATATTCGATCGAATTGCAGCTTGGTAACTAGTAGTAGAAATCATCATAAAGACGTGTTTAAAATTTTGTATGAACCGTACTCCTAGAAAATTTGAAAAAAATGAAGAAAAAAAAAATTTTAAGAATCGCACCTCAAGAAAATTTCAAAAAAATCACGAAAAAAAAATTGGTTCAAGCACTGACGTGAAGTCAGAAGCTTTTGCGCGTATGTTCTATTGTTCATTCTTCTGTATTGGACACCCTTAATCGAATTTACCATGGTAAATTATGTTGTCCATTCTCCTGTATTGGACACTTAATTCGAATTTTCCATGGTAAATTCGAATTAAGAGTGTCCAACAAAGGAGAATGGACAACATAATTTACCATGGTAAATTCGATTAAGGCTGTCCAATACAGAAGAATGGACAATAGAACATACGCGCAAAAGCTTCTGACTTCACGTCAGTGCTTGAACCATTTTATATGATTGAATATCCAAATATTTGGGGGAAGTTCCAGATATATGAACAATCACGGAGAGAGAAGTTTTAGTAACCATATCAACAATAATTAGCTCGCATTATTCATGAAAAAATATTGATATTCAATCATGAAAATGCTTGTAACTGAAAAACGGTGCCTTCTGCGGAATCAAGAATAAAATACATAAATGGAGGAATTTTACCGATATCTCTAACCAAAAGAAAGGTCCTGGCCATTAAGTGCTAAGGTCAGTCCGTCGCGATCAATACTGATATTTTTATTGATTCAAATTCGAAAAATAACCACAAAAAAACTGAATTATCTGAGTACCATTTGGTGGCACATATCTTCGCAGGGGGCGTCGTACGAAAAAAATTAAAGCATCCCTTCCGTCTTTACATACTAAATTTACACCTGAGAAAGATTCACCTAGTGCTGGGACACCCTGTATATATATATATATTAGGGTGTCCCTTATATGTTGAAAAATTTTTTTTTTTAGTTTTCGAAACGCATACCCTATTGTTATATTTATTAGTCTATTAGTTACCCAAGTACAGAATTTCAACCTCCTACGTTGATTTTATCCCGTGCCGACGAGCTTCAAAGTTTTCAAAAATAGCTGTTAAACCCATTTCCTTATTCTGCCGTAGACCATCACTTAAATACATTCTATTAGATAAATTATGATCAAAACACAAATTTATATGATAAACTTTCTGCAACTAATAAAAATAGTACAATATATCTAATTGTTATTTCAGATTTATCCATTTTACTGTTCTTCATCTGCATCTCGTTCAGCTGTGTCATTAACTGTTTTTGGGGCTCTTGTTAATCTAAAAATTTTCTTTTTTGCTTCAATATATACGGGTCAGAATCAGAGAGGTGAGCATTTTATGTTTCCAAATATCTGAGAAATTAAGTTTTCTTTTGAAGAAAACTAACAAGTGGAGTCCGTTGTGTCATTAGTCATGAACCTTTCCTGTGAAGAGGCACGCACAAAAATATATATTTTAGAAATAATACCTGTCAAGAAGCATTATACCAAGGCCAAAAGTCATTTCGGGAACACTTTTAAATATTTTTTTTAATAATAATACAACCAATGCATTTAAGAATCACCTTCAAGAAATTGAAATTAACCAGTTCCTAACTCGGAAAATGTTATTATTATGTATATTTTTATAATAAAAACATTTATTTTGCAAATTATTCTCCATAAATTTTCCATTGGTGTAAATTTCGCTCTGAAAATTTCAATTTATTGTATTAATTTTTGTACTTCGTTATATATTAATAATATAAATACAAAAGTTCAAAGGTCATTTCATGTTGTATATATAAGATTTAACTATAGCTTTACTTATTAGTAATTTATTTGCTGTTTTTGTGATGTTCCCGAAAATGATGGGGTGTTCCCTAAATGACGTTGACGTTCCCTGAATGAAGGCAACGCCTGGTTTTGGCCTATTTAATGCATGAAAATATTATACATTTACAGAGTATTATACCTTTATTTGTACTTAAGGAATGAGGAACATGAATATAAAAATTTTAACTACAAATCGGTGTTTTTTCATATGGTTGCCACTTACGCATTTTTGAAAAGCCTTCCACTGTTTAAAAGTTTTCAGTAATTCATCAACGGTGTCTTTTAGTTGTGTTTTGCCAAAACCTCGCCAAACAATAGTCATTTACGAACTTCCGGAGTAACAGAACATCCTCTTATTATTTCATCAACTTTACGAGTAGGCGTATCAGCACTCTTTTGGGATGCTCTTTCTTCGCGTCTTCTGCTTCTCTGAACATTTTTTCGCAACTGATCTATAATTCCTTGCATTTTATGTTTCTGTTTTTTAATAGTTTGGTAAGCCTGTACTTTTTATTTTTAAACCTGTTTTCATCCTAATTTCTTCCTTGACAGGCGATTATAGTTTTCTATCTCATATTCAGAATCTGGGAGGCTGTTAGCTAAAATATTTGCCATCATCTATTTTTTTTTGTACATACTTTTGGCAATTTATTCTCCATAACTTTCTCTGTTTCCTCTTCTGTCTTTCAGTCATATAACTTACAGTCTTAACTTTATTTTCAGCTTTCTTCCTTTGGTAATATTCCCTATCTTTCATACTCTTCATCTCTTTTTTTTCAGGTGTTATTTTATTTAAAAACTTGCGCTTCCTTGCATTAGCCTTTTCACGATATGTTTCATAAGCTATACTGTCTTGTTTTATAATTTCCCCTAATACTCATACTGAATGGATACCTTTAAAACCAAAATTTTGCATAGTTATGCTTTTGAAAGCATTAGAGTATCATGTTGCCTATAAAACATGTCATTTCAGAAACACCGGGTCATTTAGGGAATGCCCGTCATACGAGAACGTTCCCGAAATGACTATTCGATAAATATTTTCATGTCACGCTTGACGCCGCCATGTTAGATATTAGTTTTTGAGGTTATGAACAAGTGACCTGTAATATTTATAAGAATTTCACAAAAAGTATGCAAATTTTCGAAAACCAAATCACCAAACAGCGTTCCCGTAGTGACAGGGAATTGAAGTACGCTTCACACATATCAAATTAAAAGGTACTTTTCAACAAAATTAATTATTTTTTTTCCGTAAACAAGACACACGCCTTTTACTTTGACTAGTGAAGTTCACACTGAAGCTCACTAACGTCACATAACGTGTATTGTTTTAATTACATCGACCGATATCTACCACGTTCCCGGAATGATTTGTTAAACGTCAGACAGCATTTGAATAGCCAAAATATGAAGAAATCAAACTGGTATTCATTCAATTTATACGTATATTCTTAATCAGATGATTTTCAACGCTTATATTAAAATATGACATTTATAAGTCGTAATTGTACATATTTTTGACTGGTCTGATCTATGAAACATGGTATACGGACGCATTCCCGGAATGACTATTTAGACCCTTTTTTCTTTAAAATAAATTAAAATATTATTATTGAAAAATAAAAATGCTAACTGCCTCGTAATTAAGCACAGAACCTTTATTTTAAAATGAATATTTCAGTAATATCATGTTATTTTATCAAGAAAACCTTTGTCAGAAGCGTAATGCTCACCTCTCTGATTTTGACCCATACATACTTGTACTTCGCAGCGTTCTCATTCCACAATAACACATTCTTTTGCAGGAAACTACTGTCAAGTTTCAGTCACAGGAATAAATCTTTGCTTGTCACTGATACGAACTCAATCAAAGATTTCCCTTAAAAAAGTTGAACTACTTGGAGTAGTATGAATGAAAGAGTGAGTTTCAATGAACTGATTAAACGCTACTTTTTACCAAACGTAAAGAGAGCCAGACATTTCTTCCTTGGATGGGACATATCTCTTTCCAGAACCTTCAGATCCTTTGCTATAAATTTTCTACAATGTTCGTTTTCGTCCGCTCATCAACCTCATCATCAAAATTTTAAATAACATTTATTTCCTCTGATAAGTACTTCCAGTGTTGACAGAACTCGTTAAGAGTCGCTTTAACAATTAATTTATCAACCCTTTCATAATCCTCTAAGGTTTGTAGAAAACAAAAATGTTGATAATGTGCTTTTCTGCCAAACTGCATACCAGCTAGGGCTTCTCATAAACTTCCACAATAAATAAACACAATTCACGTAGAGCTTGTTCCTTCTTGGCACCCATTTCAAACTGAGATTGCAACAAACAGCTTTTTTAAGTGTTTTTTTTGGGTTTTGCCACCCAAAGAGCTTGATGCATTGCGCCAGAATGTCTGATTTTTATTTCACTATGATTATCTTTATCCAGAAAAAGAACTGCGAGCTCGATTGTTTCACGATAAGGATCTTATATTATCGATTTTGCCAGTTCATTGTTGAAAAACGTCACCAATTCATAAATTTATCTGTTCCACAGAGATATTGTTGAACAAAATCGGTACATGGTTTGATGGCACTAGGATTAATATCCATCCAGTTGTCGCTAAACTTTTTGAACAGCGTAATATCAGGACTATTAGTAACTAGCTGGATCTTGGATCAAACGCAGTTTTGAGAACCTGGCCTTTAAGTGCATATATAACAGCTTTCGCTTGATGCTTAGTGGAATATGTCTAAAGTTGCAGCTAATTTTGAGGTCACAAAACCTTTTCTTTCCCTTCTTGTCAACTTACATATTGAGTTGTAGCAGCCTGAAGTTCTTCCAGACTTTCTTCAGAGATTGTAGATTGTTCCTCTATTTCTCCATGTGTTTCAAAGCTGTGTGAAGAATCAATAATAATCTCTCGGAAATCATTTGCCTTAATTTCTTTTTCTCTTCTGCCAGTTTACTCAGCGCTGCCCTTTGTTCAATTTCAGCCATATTTTTGTCAACACATGCTAAGTATCCCGGACATCCTGGCTCGCTTTGTTTTTGCAAGAATATCTTATCTTCTGCAATTTTTATTCTTTCGATAGTATCAGCATCTGCGATATCCAATAAATTATCTACATAATTCAAATTGAAAGTTTTTCTTGTGGTGCCTATAAACATCCTGAATCTTCTTACTATCCTTTTGAAGCTCACGCCAGACTTGATAACTTCTTAACATCATTACGGACAGCTTTGGTAGGTATTCTAGCCTTTTCACAAAATATAATGCACTGCAGAAGATTTGCACTGTCATTAACAGTCAACTTAGCTTCGCATATATTGAAAAATAAATACATAAGAAATTAACGAATAGACGGTAATTTTGCACCTGTTATTTGGCGACTTACTTCACCAATTAAAATTTTTTTTGTTTGTTTCTTAATTCCACTGACATCCTCAAAAATCAAAATAATACCGAATCGTTACTCGACAAGCCGAAATAAACTGACAATAGCAGAAGGCATGCGCCGCTTCTGTGACTGAAGACTGAACTTGTATGAACTTCTTTACACGCAAGTCGGCACGTTTAGTGCTCTTCCAAATGAGGTAAAAAATGCTTTTCGAGTGTTTTGGGTCCAAATGAACAAAACAAGAGCCTATGCGTTGTGAAATTAAAACTTTTGAAAAATAAGGGACACCCTAATATATATATATACTAGCTGGCCCGGCAGACTTCGTACTGCCCTCCAACTCCAACTCCAACTCCAACTCGAACTCGAACTCGAACTCCAACTCCAACTCCAACTCCAACTCCAACTCCAACTCCAACTCCAACTCCAACTCCAACTCCAACTCCAACTCCAACTCCAACTCCAACTCCAACTCCAACTCCAACTCCAACTCCAACTCCAACTCCAACTCCAACTCCAACTCCAACTCCAACTCCAACTCCAACTCCAACTCCAACTCCAACTCCAACTCCAACTCCAACTCCAACTCCAACTCCAACTCCAACTCCAACTCCAACTCCAACTCCAACTCCAACTCCAACTCCAACTCCAACTCCAACTCCAACTCCAACTCCAACTCCAACTCCAACTCCAACTCCAACTCCAACTCCAACTCCAACTCCAACTCCAACTCCAACTCCAACTCCAACTCCAACTCCAACTCCAACTCCAACTCCAACTCCAACTCCAACTCCAACTCCAACTCCAACTCCAACTCCAACTCCAACTCCAACTCCAACTCCAACTCCAACTCCAACTCCAACTCCAACTCCAACTCCAACTCCAACTCCAACTCCAACTCCAACTCCAACTCCAACTCCAACTCCAACTCCAACTCCAACTCCAACTCCAACTCCAACTCCAACTCCAACTCCAACTCCAACTCCAACTCCAACTCCAACTCCAACTCCAACTCCAACTCCAACTCCAACTCCAACTCCAACTCCAACTCCAACTCCAACTCCAACTCCAACTCCAACTCCAACTCCAACTCCAACTCCAACTCCAACTCCAACTCCAACTCCAACTCCAACTCCAACTCCAACTCCAACTCCAACTCCAACTCCAACTCCAACTCCAACTCCAACTCCAACTCCAACTCCAACTCCAACTCCAACTCCAACTCCAACTCCAACTCCAACTCCAACTCCAACTCCAACTCCAACTCCAACTCCAACTCCAACTCCAACTCCAACTCCAACTCCAACTCCAACTCCAACTCCAACTCCAACTCCAACTCCAACTCCAACTCCAACTCCAACTCCAACTCCAACTCCAACTCCAACTCCAACTCCAACTCCAACTCCAACTCCAACTCCAACTCCAACTCCAACTCCAACTCCAACTCCAACTCCAACTCAAACTCAAACTCCAACTCCAACTACAACTCGAACTCCAACTCCAACGTCAATGCAAACCTCAACGCCAACGACAACTCCAACCCTAACGCCAACTCCAATTCAAATTGATCGTAGCACTATCTGTCGGGACAAACTAAAATTAAAATAGAATAATATTGAATGCGATGATAGCGCCATCCGTCGAATCTGATGTAAAACATTCTAAAATCAAAAACTCCTTACAAAAAAAAACATCTGAATTCACAAAATTATTTAAAAAATAATTACATTTAATATTTTAATCAGCACATGAATTTAATAACAAATTAATCGTAGCACCACCTGTCGGGACAAACTAAAATTGAATGCGATGATAGCGCCGTCCGCCGGATCTAATGTAAAACATTCCAAAATCAACAACTCCTTATAAATAAGAAATTAATTGAAAAAACATTTTCCAGTAGACCAAATTGTAAATCTAAACCATTCTCGAATCTCCACGAACACACACAAAAAATTTCATCAAAATCGGTCTAGTCGAAGTTACACATCGCGTTGCAAATTGGCGGAGGTGCCAGGTATACCATCAAAGAAAGGATAATTATGATGAGCAATGAAAACTTTGGTTTTTTAGTAAATCTAAACCATTCTCGAATCTCCACGAACACACACAAAAAATTTCATCAAAATCGGTCCAGTCGTTTAGGAGGAGTTCAGTCACATACACACGCACCAAGAAATATATATATATTAAGATATATAAATATATTTATGTTAACATTATTAACTAGTAGGTACTTGAATGAAAATTCGAATTTAGTTTTCCAGATATATTATATTGCAATTAATATCGTAAAAAGACCCATACCTGTAACATTACATGGTAATTTGTTTTATTTTTGTTACTCAAAGTGAGGAAATCATTATTATTAAGATATGAAAAGCCATGAAGAAAATAATTATTTCTTCTGAAAATAGCAGTGGCGCATCATTTTCTTATTGAAAATATTCAATATCATGTTACTTGGCATGCCACTGATTCAAAGTCAAAATAATTCCGTTCGTTAGAATATATTTTTCAAAGAAAGAATAGTAAAGCTTTGTTTCGATTCGACTTGATGATACCAACTTTCGATTTTTAAATGTATTACCCAGTTGTTTCATTGGTACCCATCGAATTCTACATTGTTTCAATGTGTCACTTATATATTATTCTCATAAAATTCGTATGAAATCTGAATATTGGTTCAAGCACTGACGTGAAATCAGGAGCTTTTGCGCGTATGTTCTATTGTCCATTCTCCTGTATTGAACATGTTCAATACAGGACAATAGAGTGCACTCTTAATCGAATTTACCATGGTGAATTCGATTAAGGCTGTCCAATACAGGAGAATAGACAATAAAATTCACCATGGTATATTCGATTAAGAGTGTTCCATACAGGAGAATGGACAATAGAACATACGCGCAAAAGCTCCTGACTTCACGTCAGTGCTTGAACCAATTTTTTTTCGTGAAGTCAGGATAGAAAGCAATGATGAAAGAATTAAAACATTATTGTCTACCTTCAATTCTTCTTTAGGAGAAGAATACATAATATAAGTTTAGTTACTAACATATTGAATAAAATTCAATTGAATTCCAGTAATATTCAATCACTTATTCTTAACCAATAAATGTTCATTGATAGATCTAAAGGTGATGAGGTGAAACATAAGGATATATTCTCATAAGTGATAGAAAAACTTGCCTAAAATTCCTCTCTACCCATCACGAGATTTAATATCCACAAATGAGCCTCTCACCTTACAAGATCAGAAAGTGTGGTTCATTTAAATATAAGTTTTGAAGCTTTCAGCAAAATTTCAGCGATATCATATTAAACAAAATTGGGTCAAGCCCTGTGGACAGGAGCTTTCTGGCGCTCTAGTTCAAACAGACAAATTATATCTCCGAAAGTATTGGTTTCTCAGCGTTGAGAATTATATCAATGTATTCTTATGATGAACTGCATCATAAAGGAAATTCCATTCAAATAATAGTTTATTTATCAAGATTAAATGAGCAATCTGAGAATGAGAACTGCACCATGGAAGAAATCAAATTAAAATAGCTGAAATGAATCTGACTCTCTCTTATAGAACAGGATTACATGTACCAGTTTGAACACAGAGCATATAGTAAAGCTTAGATAGAATAATTAAAGCATTCTGTGAAGACATAGAAGTACGATTCATTATTGAAATTTAGATAAATCATATCTCCGAAAGAATAAGCTTGTTGGAGTTAAAAATAGACAACTTATATCTCCGACAGTATTGGTTTCTCAGGGTTGCATTCGAAAACTGAAAGGTTGAGTAAATTTTACTGTGTGACTGTCGTCCGAAAAGTCGGAGTATTCGACTCGGAGCTCATTTTACTCCTGTCAAAATTGACATAGCTCATGGGACGGAAAATCCAGTATCTTTGTCTCACTGTGTTATGAATGTTTTGTGAAGTAATTTAATAGTTTTAATTCTGCTCACAATATATATTTATGATTACACTACACATATATGTAGTCTTCTTCTCAGTCCAACATCGCAAGCGATGTGTAGTGATTGCTATGGAGTTATGTCCCGTCCAGGTTCGTTACAATGCGATTGTCGCCATCTTTGTCGATTTTGGGATTCCCTAGTTGCTCTTTCCATCCTAGACCCTGTCAATTTGTGAACGGCATCAATCCATCTGGTTGGGGAGCGACCTCGACGTCTTTTTCCTTCAGGCATTCCCTGGACAATGAGCCGTTCAACATTGTCATGCCGCATTATATGGCCGAAGAACTTCAAGGCACGGGCAGACGTCATGCTTGACAAGCGATGTTCGGGATTGATTTCATCTAATATTGACGCATTTGTGCGCCTTGCTGTCCATGGCACTCGTAGTAGTCTTCGCCAGCACCACATTTCAAACGACGCAATACGCCTTAACATACTATCATCCGAGGCATACGTTACGCTTGACATTTCATCTTCTAGCAATGTTCTTGGTAAAGGATTGTGTGAGGTGGTTTACCGTTGCCTTCCTTACATTGTTTAGGATACAGGAGGGAATATCAAGATATGTTTGGGATTCGAAGGATGGGACATGATTCCTCTTGGTTAGGGCATTAAGAGAAATCAAGGCTCGCGTGGGCAGGGTCGCTTCCCTGAAGTAGTTCTATCTCCTGTCGGGATCACAGAAGAGTAACTACCCGCTACCACGTAGCGAAGTGTAGTGTAGTGAAGAATACAATAATAATAGGATCTTTCTTAAACCAACATAACCTACTTTCGATTATTGGCACCTTCTGTCACTGTCAGTGTCAGTGTCAGAGTTAACTCCAGAGTAAATCTGTCAAACCTTCAAAAACTCTACTCTACTCCGTGGAGTTAATTTTCGAACACAACCCAGAGTTGAGTTTATATCAATGGATTTTTATGAAAGAACTTCATCTCTTTTTATTGTTGGATATATTTGTTTTTTTGTTAATTAAGTGAATACTGTTTCTGGGCATTGACCTGTTTGTATTCCTATTTGTTCAAATAAATAAATAAATAAATACTTAGCAGAAATTGAATTCAAACATCATAGAAGAATTTAAATTCAACAAGAGTGCCAAAAATTAACAATCCAAAACCAATAGACGAATTCTACCCAACAACGAACTCATCCGAGATATTCATTCCTCAATTCTATGATGAACGATAATATATATATCCACTCCAATACACCAATATTCTAGTTTCGTTTTTAGTGGAGATATTCTGAACTCAATATAATTAACTTACCATTACCATTCCCATCATCATATGGATTGACCATCGGCATGAAAATATCAACCAACAAAAAGTATGATATTATATTATAATTTTCATATTTCTACGATTGCTGGAATGAATGAATTAGACAACGCCATGTCTCAGAAATATAAGTTGACATTATAACAATAATAGAATACCCACAGAATAATTATATCATTCTGTGAAAACATACACGGAAAAAAAATATTGCTTCTAATATATGAAATTCATATACTGACTAACTGAATTTCATATACTCGGCGTGACAGAAGAACTTACATCTAATCTTATCTGACTGCAGCACCTATTCATAACACGCATTCGGATCTTGAAACTAATCTACTTTCATATTATTAGTAACAGTCAGGTCTGAAGGATCTGATGAATTTGACATATGGAACTAGAACCATCGTATACCAATGTAGGATCCCGAGCATATAAAGATGAGAATCTAATCAGATTAACAGTATACCAACGATTTTGAGTACTAGTTAGTCCCGCTTTCGAACCTAGCATTATTGTCATACATTGGTTATATTCCAGTCATATTAGACTTATGATTCAGTTATATGAATTTAGTAATCTCATCATATAAACCTGTAATCTTGAATCTTGTAATATAAAACTAGTAACCTCATCATATGAGTCTTTATTTCTCGTTTATCTGGCAGATGATGATCTATTTTATATTTATACGTATGAGCCCGGAGAACCGAAAAAAATTATTCGAAAAAGAAGTTTTTTCGAATCATTTTGATCATTTCTTCAAGCACATCCATATGTATCAGATGAGATCAATATCAGCCAGATGAACAAGAAATCGAACATCATCAGAATAGATAGAAATATTATAAAAAAACTCAAGACAAACAAAAACGATTTTATCCTGGGAAAATTTATTGATCTCTTCACATAATGAAAATAAACATCTAAAATTCTAACATAGAAAATATTCAATAAAAATTAATAACAATTCTTGTGCCAGTCTGTCACATATACATAACACTATAAAATATTATAAATAACATAAAAAATGACTAGCTTTAATACTACAAAAGGTATATATACATTAATTCGGTAATACTGAAGTCAATGAAGGGTTCGTGTTCTAATGAATTTCATTCAAAATGGACTCAAATTCTGATCCCTCAGAAAAAGAGTTACTTTCGCCGTCAGTGTCTGTAGATTCGAATATTGGAGTTTGTCCAATACTGGGAGATTCGTACTGAAAAAAAAAATTTTATTAACAGAATGAAAAGAACCATTTGGAGGAAAAATGATGCAAATTGATGATGCAATTTGATGATTCTAATATTAGCATATCATTGATTGCCTTGAATAATGAATTTCATCGGAAAATTCTGGAGTTTTTGAAAAATGTAATCAGTTATACAAATTTGAATCATAATAGGTACTACATAATACTCACACTGGCACTTCCATTTCTTACATGAAGAGCGAGTGCAGTTTAAAATTTAAGGCGAGGACCAATCTTCGGGATCAATATTTTCAACGTGTCTTGGCTAAGCATTTTAACGGACCCTTGATCAATTCCCTCATCTGCAAGAAAAATGTACAATAGATAAGCAAATAAATCAGGTGCTGATTTTTTTCAAAATGGTTTTATTCCGTCATTATTCTTATGGATGTATGGATGTGAACTGAGATTTCAATTGGATGTGTAATTTCGATTTTTTGGCAATGTTAATGAAGGAAAATTTTAAAACGATCACTGATGATTTTCATTCATAACAAAAACATTTTTCAATACTCCAATTATTTTCTTCATTTTACATTATTTAAAATGATAAAAAATGTATTTTTGACGTTGTTTTTTATAGCTAACCTAAACTAACCTAACCTAACCTGCCCAAATATGTAAAATATATTGAAAACTGGTGAGGGGCGATAAACTGCGAATTAACCTCATATTTTTTTATAATTTGAACCTCTACAAACAATGTGAATAAGTCCCTGTATTCAAAAATGTCTGTATAATGTTATTGTTTCAGAGAAAGTGGTTATGATTCGTTTTCAATTTAGCCATTATTCCGATTTTCGTTTATAAATCAAACCAAAAGAAGATAGGAAAAAACGCGGATAGTATCATTTCATCAGTTTCTCTAAAAATAAACCAAGGATATGGTATTAGATTTCCGCTATCTCTTATAGTTTGAAAGTTGTAACAATGAAACATCAAAAACTTCCCCCTGAACAAAAAGAATTTATTCCCAGAGTTGGGTATTACTGACGTATATACATACTTAAAAAAAATTAACGATTCTGATGTATACAGACATGAATCAATACCCAAAGAATTAAAGAAAATATTTTCCAAGTATCATACACTATCAATCAATAAGCGAATGGCGTGTAGGTACTTACCTATAGAAATCTTAAAATATATTCCAAATTTAAATCCTTCAGGAAGGCTTCCATTCTTGAAATCGCTCACTTAAGTAGGTACCTATAAGTATACATTGTTCTTCGCACAAATATAAAAATAATAAAATATTACTGAATCACTTCACAAATGGAAATGCCCTACACAACACAACTTCCGCAACCTACTGCAAGTTTGTGAAGATTTAGGCGGTCATTGGGTCATCATCTTCTCTTCTTGAACAACGAATGTTCATTTCGAACAGACGGGATAATTCCATTTATACGATGGGAATACTAGAACCGTGCGAAATTTTATAGTATGGTTGAGAATATAACGCGTATATAATGCTCTATTCGATCGATAAGCTAGAAATCTGTCATTGGACCACGATTTCTAGAAAGATTGATATTTTGATTCGTATCGGAAAGGGTTTCTAAATCATTGAAACATTATATCGTTAATATAGGAAATTCATGTTACTGGTATATGTTACATGTTCGTACGACGTCGTTCTGGATCATTTTTTTCCGTGTAGAAATACGATTTATATTGAAAATTTGAAAAATCATATCTCCGAAAGTATAAGCTTGTTAGAGTTGAAAATGATATCAATGAATTCTTATGGTAAAACTGCATACTGAAAAAAATTTAATTTGGAATATGTTGTGTAAAAAAAAATTTTTTTTTGTTACTCCGAAACCATATATCCGATTTCGCGCAATAACGAACATAGCCGAGATATTTATCTCCCAAACCTACTCTGAAAATTTCAACTGTTTAGCTCATTCCGTTCGAGAGTTATCGTGCCTACGGCCGGCCGGACGGCCGGACCGGCCGGACAGAATGAATTTCGACCACGGATTCCTGATCATTGAGTCGAACCAAATCGTTTAAGACCATTTTCATCGAAAAATTCGAAAATTACAGACATTTGGACAGATTGATAAGCACTCAGTTCCGAGGAACTAGAGCTCAAATAATACATAACCTTTCAAAAGTCCCCTCTCACAAATATACTCCTCTGAAGGCACATGGATCTCTTGAAGAAAAATCGCCTTCTCTATTTCTCAAAGATATTCACTCTTGTTCATAGAAATCCCTTCAATATTTAGTTGCCTCCTCCTAAGAAGTATCTCTTTCAAAACCAGGTCTGACCGCTATAATGTAGGGCTATCATCTCCCATAGATTTTTGATCAAATAACACGATTTTCCCAAGATCATACTCGCAAAAATATGTCATCATGACATTCATGTTTGAAGGTTCTCGCAAAAATACGACCATAGACAACATATCATACGACGATTCGCATCCAGCTACCGAACTCACAAAAGGCTGCTCTATTCTCCAACAGTAGGGATGCGATCGTGTTCAAACTTGGAACTCTGCAGTAGAGTTAGGTTCTGAAGGCTCTTCCAAAATTAGAGCCATGCCGGACGAATAGTTCATGATATATATAGAATTTTTTTCAATTATTTTCAATCATTTTTTTGAAATTTTCTAGTTATACCATCCTCACGAAATTCTGCAAGAATTTTCGCGTTGGCATTCTATGTACAACCAATAACCATGTTTGAATTCAGTCGGTTTTGTATTTTTCGAGTTTATGAGGAGAAAAAAACAACCAAATTTCAGATGGCTATAACTCTAAAACCGTTTGACCGATTATTCTTATAAACAAACTCAAATGTCGCGTTCAGATGCACAACCTACCCTGAAAACTTCAAGCCGCTATCTCTTTCCGTTCTCAGGTTATCGTGACAACAAAAATATATTTTTTTAAATTTTTAATAATTTTCTAGCGATACGATTCTCACAAAATTTCACAAACGTGCTTAGCTTCATATTCTACAACTACTCACAAAGTTTCAATTCGATTGGATTTATATTAGTTGAAAACAAAATTATTACTCGGAAACCATTAGGCCGATGATGCCCATTAACGAACTTGATCGTCGTATTGGGATGCGCCACCTACCCTGAAAATTTCAAGTCGCTAGCTCTTTCCGTTCTCAAGTTATCGTGGCAACGGCCGGACGGCCGGCCGGACAGAATCAAATTTGACCTCGAATTCTTCATTGGGGAGTCGAACCAAATCGTTTGAGACCATTTTCGTAAAAAAATTCGAAAGTTACAGACATTTGGGCAAAATGATAACGCGATGTTCCCCAGAACATACGCGCAAAAAAAACGAATTCAAGCATTTATTCTAAGATAATTAACTTATACAAGAGAAGAGTTTCTCGTACCTTTCTTTAGATTTTTCTGGCAATAAATCCAAGCATGCTGCCTTAGCTGCTTCCAGAATGTCTTCCGGTAGCTCCTCATCAGATGAATACATTTCTTTTCTTATCTCTTTTTAATATTAAAAAAAATGGGTTCAAGCACTGAGGTGTAGTCAGAAGCTTTTGCGCGTATGTTCTATTGTCCATTCTTCTGTATTTGACACCCTTAATCGAATTTACCATGGTAAATTATGTTGTCAATTCTCCTGTATTGGACACTCTTAATTCGAATTTACCATGGTAAATTCGAATTAAGTGTCCATTACAGGAGAATGGACAACATAATTTTCCATGGTAAATTCGATTAAGGGTGTCCATTACAGAAGAATGGACAATAGAACATACGTGCAAAAGCTTCTGACTTCACGTCAGTGCTTAAACCAATTTGTTTGAATATTAAACAGGGTAAAATCCAAGGAAAAAGGTCCATAGGAAGGAGACGGAATTCATGGCTGAAAAATCTACGGGAGTGGTTTGGAACAACGACCTATTTAGAGCCGCCGTCTCCAAAATAAAAATCGCTTTGATGATTGCCAACCTCCGAAGCGGAGACGGCACCTGAAGAAGAAGAAGTTGAAAATATAACCCTTCCTACTTCGACGAAATATACCTCCAAATGAGCGAAAAGGTAATGGAAAATTTCGTCGAAAGGCCAGGTCCTATAAACGTAGCCATGGAGACTATACTTAGTTGATATTGTTTTGAATTATTAATGGCAAACTTCCCGCAGTTGTATAAAACTATAACTTGGGAAAGCTCTGTGGACAGGGGTTTGGCGCGCTGTTAAAATCTATATCATTTATTATTATAGCCAGAGCGGTCACCCATCCAGGTAATGAACTCACCTAAAGCTGCTTAGCTTCTGAAAAATATATAATTTCGTCACTATACAAATTTTCCTTGATAAATTAGTTTATTGTAGCTGAAAAGTAAATATATTTACAATCCCCTTCTGTTAACTGAATAATCTAATGACAACTTACTTTTGTTCTTCCATATGTCTGGGTTTGATTATATCACTGGAACACAGCTGAAGTAAATACCTATTCTTTAAAATATGTCTATTTGTACCATATTTAACTCGTTTCAACACGCGATAGCCATTAAATATGCATTAAAATAATTTTTCAACCGGAATGAAATTGGATCTTCTCAGATTAAAATGAAAGATTGTCACAATGTTGAAGATAATAGAGGATCATGGAACTCATGAAAGACAGATATATTAATTACATACCATCTATATGGAAAAAATAATTAAAGAAATAATGTACAGCCACGTCAAAAATCAAAAACTGTCGAAAACTTATTTTGTATGTTGTAATACAGTTGACCACTACATCTCGGCAATATCTTCACCAATACAGGTCCGATCGAATTCAACTCTAGAACATTACTGTAAAATAAGGTTTTGAAGGCTCTCGCAGAATTGGAACAATATATGTCGGATAGTTTCTGAAATTCAGAATTTTATTAAATATTTTTTTTTATTTTCCAGTCATGCGATCTCGGCAGAATTTTGCCGAACGGAATCAATTCTGACCTAGGATTCTTCTTCAGTGAGTCAAAACTAATCGTTTGAGACCATTCTCGGCGAAATATTCGAAAAATAGAGACATTTGGACGAATTGATAGGAACTCTGTTCAGGTGAACAGCGTGACAAAATTGAATTATTTTTCACAGAAACCGCAGTTTTTTCTATAAATAAAAATAGAGCCTCTAATTGGATAACCCTAATTAAATTCAATATCATTAAATATTGAGTTAAGAGACCCTCGGTTTCGACTCTTGTGAAGTGTTTGTACATCCCTGAAAAAACTGAGGGGGGTAGAATGAATACTGTATAGATAGAAATCGATCAAGGAACCCAAGGTGATGAGATGCTGAGTAATGATTATCAACCGAGTTTTCTTCAGAACTCCATCAATCAACATTCGCCGATGGTTCACCTGTTCAAGAAAGGTGAACGAATTTGCCAGGATATATTTCTCCTGGGAGCATCGGAACTGTAGATATAAGTATACCATACCGTGTAAAAAATACAAGCAATTTATAAATGTAAATAAATAACTCTTACGGGCCCCTTTTCTTTACGGTGAGTTGCCAGGACAGTACTGGAGAGAAATTGGGTGGTATTTGTAACTCACAATATATGTAGCAACAGTTTTCGCAGTTTACAATTTCGAGGGCTCTGCTCTCTGATATTTTGCATACAATGAAAATATGAGATATGAGATATAGCAAACAAAGTATCCTATGACGTATTAGAGGAAATGCTACACAGACAATTCGTGTGTGTAAACAACGTTGTCATTTGGATATAATAGCTCTCACTCTTTAATTACAGTCCAAAATAACCGCATAATATCTCAACATGTATTACAGGGTGGAAATGTCTCAACACGGAAAATAGAGTGACTGCTATACTGTCACATATAGGCTTGTTTGACATGCTTTCGGTTCGGTTAGTTTTCGGTGTGAAACAGTTCCAGTTATAGACCAGGGTCGATAATTTTTGAAACCGAATAAAATTATAGTAGAATGAAACCCATTTTAAAAGGAAGATTTACCATTAAAAACTCGCCCTCTTCCCCTTCCCGACCTCAGATCGCCCGTAAATTATTTTTCCTATAATTTTTGTTATATTCTCTTCCTTTTCCAATAGGTTTCAATCTACTATAATTTTTGTCTATTAAGATTCGATATCGAATAGAAACCGTACAGCACCGAATACTTCCTCGACACGAATAGGTTTCTATCAGGTTTGGATTCATGTGTTTACACAAAGACGGTTTGGTTTTGGTTTTAACCGTAAGGTAAATATTAACATACGGGGTGATTCAAAACTTAAGGCGAAAAATTAAGTGCCGTATATAGACTCATATTCTTAATGAAACGTAAACGAGATTTTTTGCCGATGAAGCGTCGTTTCCGAGTCATTGGACTTTGGGGTTTCTGTATGCCACCAATTTAATTTCATAAATTACATTTTAAAAGGAAGAGAATATAACAAAAATTATAGGAAAAATAATTTACGGGTGATCTGAGGTCGGGAAGGGGAAGAGGGCGAGTTTTTAAGGGTAAAAAACGGTTTATCTCGATTTCCGGCAAAACTACAAGTCCTATGGGGAAAAGTTGAATGGCAAAGTTGTAGGTAATAAAAAGATCTACAACTTTTGTTTTCACACTTTTTTCACATAACCTCAAAATTTATGTGAAAAATTCAAATTATTATTATTATTATTATTATTATACTGATCCTCCTGGGTCTTCCACAAGGAGACCCCTCATAAGCTCTAAGAGCTTGCCCTGAGTTAGGAGAACCAGTTGTGTTCTATGTAGGCTTTGTTACTGTGTCCTTACGCCACTTTAGGCACAGCACTGTTAATTTTTGACCCAACAGCGAATGGTGGCGATTACCATGACCAGAAAATTTCTTTCCTAGCCTCGGAATTGAACTTGGGGCTTCCGCTCCCAAGTCAATTACTCTACCACTGAGCCAATCGCACGATTTTGGTTTTTAATTTTTATCTTCTACAAAAAAAATATTTTTTCACCAAATTTGGTAAAAACTTACCTTTTCATGTCCCAAATACACTGTAATTGTTGGATTTGAAATATTTTTGTTTTCACCTTAATTTGACTTAATATCGAAAAAGCATCCTTATTTTCAATTAAAAATTCTCACGTCAAAATATCTGCTTTTTTAAGAAAGTAGGTTGGCTTTTTATTCATTGAAGTCTCTACTTTCCGATGGTCTAAGAAAAATATACATCACTATGGTAAATTTTCTCAGAAAATGCTACGAACTAACGAGCAGTAAGGCGCAGACCCTCATAGCCCCTTCCTCACTTCTCTATGAAATAACTTTTGATGGGCTAAAATTATCCGTAGGTCACTCAGGTATACAAGTTATCTCAAAAGACCAACAAATAGGCATCTACACATATAATTTAGAGAAGATTGTACAACTTTCTCAAAATATTGTGGATATCTTATTAAATATTAACTTTATTAACTTAGCATTTTCCGAGAAAATTTACCATAGTAATGTATATTTTTCACACCATCAGAAAGTAGAGACTCCAATGAACAAAAAACCCACCTACTTGTTTAAAAAAGCAGATTTTGACATGAGAATTTTTGATTGAAAATTTGGGTGCTTTTTCGATATTAAGTCAAATTAAGGTGAAAACAAAAATATTTCAAATCCAAAAAATTACAGTGTATTTGAGACATGAAAATGTAAGTTTTTATCAAATTTGGTGAGAGATTATTTTTTTTTTGTAAAAGATAAAAATTAAAAACCAAAAACGTGGTTATTTGAATTTTTCACATAAATTTTGAGGTTATGTGAAAAAAGTATGAAAACAATAGTTGTAGATCTTTTCATTACCTACAACTTTGTCATTCAACTTTTCCCCATAGGACTTTTAGTTTTGCCGGAAATCGAGATAAACCGTTTTTTACCATTAAAAACTCGCCCTCTTCCCCTTCCCGACCTCAGATCGCCCGTAAATTATTTTTCCTATAATTTTTGTTATATTCTCTTCCTTTTCCAATAGGTTTCAATCTACTATAATTTTTGTCTATTAAGATTCGATATCGAATAGAAACCGTACAGCACCGAATACTTCCTCGACACGAATAGGTTTCTATCAGGTTTGGATTCATGTGTTTACACAAAGACGGTTTGGTTTCGGTTTTAACCGTAAGGTAAATATTAACATACGGGGTGATTCAAAACTTAAGGCGAAAAATTAAGTGCCGTATATAGACTCATATTCGTAATGAAACGTAAACGAGATTTTTTGCCGATGAAGCGTCGTTTCCGAGTCATTGGACTTTGGGGTTTCTGTATGCCACCAATTTAATTTCATAAATTACAGTAAGCCTAGCAATAAATAAGTGAGTTGACTGTTACCTGGTGACCGAACAAAATTTGTTTACCAATCTAAAAGTTGCTTTGTTGGTTTAGATTTTTGTTAAATATACACTTTTCTTACGAAGAATATGCAGATATTATTTTTGCGTACGGTTTTTGTGATGGCAATGCATCAAAAGCTTGTCGTACTCCAGAAAAGCTTCCGGATAAACTAACAATTTTAGAGAAAAAACCCTGGACGTTAGGAAATCACGTATCGAATTTTTGTTTCCAAATCATTCATTTAATTTGCAAAATAATGAAGTATCAATTATTTTCTTCTTTCCACATCATGTAAACACCCTGTAGATTAAATTTTCAAGCAGGGAAATTTTTGTCAGGATCTATAATAAATACTCTTTCGAACAAGCCTATTGGCAACAATGGCACCCTTCGCATCAATATTTGATGAACCATTGAATATTTGTAATTTTCAAGTTATAATAAATACGGACGGATGATTGTCCGAATAATGCGTTAATTCACATTGAATCAATTGAAATTCCATAATTTAATTATAGTGCTGCATCTTATTTCGTCCAATACATAAATTTAGGAGTTCCACATTTGATTACATATATGTACCTGAAAATAGAAATGTTAGAAATACTCATTTTCGAATTATTCATCTTTGAAAATTCTTTTTTCGAATAATTGAAACACAGATGTTAGCGTAATTGAAGATTTTATGCCAAACAACCGAAAACTCGAATTAAGTATGCATAGAAGTGTGAAGGAATAGTTGCGTGTGTTTTGGTTGTTTATACCGATATTTCCCAACTGTGCTTGAAATAACATTGAACATTTAATTGGACTTCGTATCTCTTCTCATGAAGCTTGAATACGCTTAATCATGTTGCTCCATATCCACGATACCTTCTGAGTAAACTGCATTTTTCAAGTGTTCCCAGAGGAAATAATGCAAGCATGTAAGATCACGGATCTTGCAGGCCAGTTATAAGGTCCCTCTCTACCATACCAATGATCCGGATAAACTCCATTCAAATCCGCTACTATTTCACGGGTGAAATGTGCGGCAGTCACATTATGTTGGAAGTACATTCCTCTATACAGATCGATTTAAGCTCCATGTGAGGAGATCAATAATCGACTACAAGGGTTAATGGAAGCACCAGCACATTCAATACAAGAGCTACCAAGTATCAAAAAGAAATAGGCGAACTTTCGAGAACAAATCGCATTCTCATTCCTTTAATTCCCATTTATAATGAGTTCACTTCAATGTTCAATATTTTTTGTGTTTTTGTTTCTATGAAATCTTTGATTCTGCTACCATATATTTCAGTTATTGAAAACAAAGAGTTTTCGAAGATAAAAAAATCGAGAATGAGAATTTCTATCATTTGAACCTTGATTTTGAACATAGCAGTATTTTTTCGAAAAACTCTTTTGGGTAATCTGAAGTCGAAACCCTGAATTTGTGTATTGGGTGAAATAATATTCACCGCATTCCTGAAGTTATGATACTGAGAAATTCAATTCATTCAATATGTATTAACACATTATTCGGAGCCACACAGGTCCATGTTTATTATGAATTGAAAATTCCAGATATTCAATGGTTCATAAAATATTGATGCGAAGTGTGCCTTTATTTCCAATGGGCTTGTTGGAAAGAGTATTTATTGTAGATTCTGAGGAAATCTCCAGTTCTTTGAAATTTGATGTTTTACAAGATGTGGAATAAAGAAAATAATTTCCTAAGTGCGTACCCGCGCTATCAAATCTTCATTATGAGGGAACATTAGGTATAGGCCTATTCCCATTCCGTGAAATTTTCATGAAGATCTATGTAGGCGTTCAAGAGTTATACCGTTTGAAAGTTTTCGATAAAATATCCTGTAACTCTCAAAAGAATATAGTTAAAACATATTTCGAACACTGATTTAAACTCACCCTGTGTAACGGACAATTACTTCCTATTCAAGTCTTTCCTAATCGTTTGATTGTCGATGCATATACTCCATTCATTTTTATAAAGTCTCCCGGTTGGCCATGAAATTTTGACACATTTCACCGTGTATGTTTTGAAAATGTTAGGTTATGCTCATTTTCCTATCAGATAACTACGCAACGTTGTCCTCTCTGCATAGAGGTCGTAGTAATTACTTATTTTTCACAATGTGAATTTTCTTGGGAAAATAATGAATTTGGGAAGATAACATTATGTGAATTCAACAATTCCAAAGACCTGGCGACTGTTGATGAACATTTTTCATATATTGAAACTATGGAAATATTTCACGTATATAACAAGTTTGGAAGATTCAGTTATTCTGTTGTCTTGTACGGAAATCAAGAATCAAGTGCTGAATTTCTAATGAAAAATAATGGATACAGTAAGTCTGTTACTTTGTGATAGTCCGTTTGAAAAAATAAAAAGAAGCACTCATGTGAAGTCAGTACTCTTTGGTGCGCATGACACGGTGACTAATTTGAATTGAATGATGAGTCCTTCAAGCTCAGTGGATAGAGCGAGCTGGAGATTTACCCAAAGGATAGTGGACACCATTCCCTGTCGGTTCAAAAATTAACAGTGCTTTATCTAAGCTGTCATAAGGATAGAGTAACAAAGTGAAAAAGAACACAACTGACTCTCCTTAGTCGCACAAGGTCAGAAAGAAAGACCAGAAAGAAAGGGATATATGGGTAGACTGCATGGAACGTGGTGTGAGAATCTGCCAGATCTCAACTTCGTGAAGCAGCAAAGCCTACGAGACCAGGTGTGCCATCTCAAGAAGAGGGGAATCTTGCAGCAGAATCAAGAGTCAGAGGGTATAGAAGAACAAGCTGAAGAGCAGGTGAGAGATGATCCAAACCAACAGCAACATTTGACGAGTCAAAAGTGAGAAGAACAGGATGAGAGGCTAGTGAGAGACGCCGCAAATATCCAATCAAACAATCCAATTATGCCTGTATTGCGATGTGAAGAAGTCACAGCACCGGATATGGAGCAGGTGAGAGATGTTTCAAAGCTACTCGCCAATAGAATAAAAGCATTTGAGGCTGCAGTAGGAAATCCTAACTTAAGGACCACAAGGCTGAAATCTAGACTCCCGGCTGAAGATCTAGCCTTGAAGAACAAGAATTATTTCACGGCACAGGACTGGATGGCGTTCAGAACTACGGGTGCAAGATTTTTCCAGCTACCCACCAACATCTAGCTAGATTATTTAGTGAGATAATTCACCGTGAGCCAATTCCTTCATGGTTGGTAGAGGGCAGAACTGTACTGATACCGAAATCAGGTGATCTAGGACAGCCAAAGAACTACCGCCCAATCACGTGTCTGAATACATTGTATAAATTTCTCACAAGTGTTCTTCAACATCGGATTCTGGAGTCCATTAGACCAGTGTGGAATCAAATCCGCGAACAAAGAGGAGCGAGGAAAGAATTACAGGGGTGCAAGGACAACCTCCTTATAGACAAAAGCCTTTGTCAAGATACGAAACACTACAAGCCCGACTTTCATACATCAAGGTTAGATTACGCGAAAGCATTTGACACATCAACGCACAGTTTGACAATACGGCTGCTGGAGATGCTCAAAATCCACCCTAACATCGTCCATGCGATGGGAAACATCTTGGCGTTATGGAAAAGTAAGTTCGCCGTTCGATCCGAAGGTCGGACCGCTTATACTGGATGGGTGAGATACAGGCGAGGCATATTTCAAGGAGACTCGCTAAGCCCGTTATTGTTCTGCATAACACTTCTACCATTAACAACTGAGTTGAGGGCAAGCAGAATAGGGTGCAAGGCCAGGCCACCAGGCAGAAGAGATTATCTGATCTCACATCTCCTCTACATGGACGACTTAAAACTGTACGCTTCTTCCAAGGCAGCACTACAAAAACTGCTGAATATTGTTGCTGAATACACCTCAGCAATAGAAATGTCATTCGGTTTGGACAAATGTGCTGTTTTTCATCTAAGCAGAGGAAGAACTCTAGAAACAGGAGAATACATCGACCTAGAAGGCGGAATAAGCATTCGACACCTCGAAGAGGAAGAAACATACAAATTCCTTGAGATGAAACAACGAGGTGCACTGGAGACAACCCAAATCAAGGATGCCTTAATAGCTACGCACAAAAAGAAGATCCGAGATATACGGAAATCACAGCTGTCCAGGAAAAATGGAGTATCTGCTACAAACAGCTCGGCAGTACCGATAATCACCTACTCATTCGGGATAGTTAACTGGACAGTGAATGAAATTCTCGATCTAGACAGAACCACTCGTAAAAAGATGAACATGAATCGTAGCCTGGATCTCAACTGCTCGATTCAAAGGATATACCTTCCACGAACGCAGGGAGGCAGAGGTTTGCAAAGTTTGGAATACCAACACCATCAACAAACGATGGAAATGGCAATAAGGATATTGAGAAGCGAAGACCCGCTTCTGAAAATGGTGGCTCAGCATGAAATCAGGAATCAAGGAGCTTTCCTATTTAGGGCTGGTCAGAGAGCTTTGGTGAAGCTCTGTATAACCGGCACATCCATCGATCATGAGCTAGCAGGAACACCCCTCTCGCCAGCAGACCAAAGAAGAGTTGGCAGAGAAATAAGGCAGGCACAACTGAAGTAACTACTCAAAGATCACATGAGTCAACACCTGCACTCCATATACTTCAGGAGTTTGAAAGATCAGGGGCTGTCGGAAGAATTATCCTTCACCTTTTTGAAGTCCGCTGGTGGACACCCCCATAACGTGCAGAGCATGCCACAGCCAGCAAGAAACTATTATGCACATTCTGTCCGCTTGCAGAGTCCATGCTCCATCAGGATATGTGGAGGGACACAATGCGGCACTCCGAATTCTCTACTTCCATATGAGAGAGGTTTATGGTATAGACAAGGAACCAGTGCTGCCATATGTGCCTCTGGAGATTGGAGCAGTTCTTGGAAATGGCAGAGCTTGCATATAGTGGAACTATGCGATTCCAACAACTCGGCAGATCCACGCCATAAAGCCATATAAACTTTTGCTGGACAAAGAACTCAAGGAATTGTTTGTCGTCGAATTTTCTTCCCCGCAGAAAATGATGTGGTGATGAAAGAAGAACAGAAGAGGGAGAAATACAAGGATTTAATGTTCGAACTGGGGATCCTATATCCAAGGCATAAGGTTAGGATGGTCGTACTAATCATAGGATGCCTAGGCGGAATGAGAGCGAACTACGTGACCGAATTGAAGATTATTCTGGTCTGCAAATCTCTGGCCGAGGGTTTAGCTCACAGAATGCAGAAAGCGGTGTTGCTCGGATCACTTCGAGTCATCAGGTCCCATCAACTATGAAGGCCGCTTGCAGCTCATCTCTTTTGTTAAGGACGAAGAACTACTCCAAGGAACGTGCCAGAGGTTTTTTAGTGAGTAACCAATCAATATCTGGAGTCGCACACTCCTGAGAGAAGTGGACCCTCCCAGGGCGGGCCTATAAAAGGGTTTTCCTCTCGAGCGGATAAAAAAGAAGCCAGCTCCCTAGGAGGTGCTGAGTTGAGAATGCGCCAACATAAGGCGCAAGCATCTTGCGCATTGATGACTATTTACATAGCCGTCGATATAATAAGGGAGGTGCTTGGCCAGTGGCGGAACATTTCTTAACAGGGTATATTCTAATGAATTGGAAAGAATATTTGCGGAATTGGAAATAATATTTTCAGAATTCAGTATATAGAATATGATAACTGATTAGTTGAATTCCTATAACAGTTCTATGTTCTAAGGTTTAATTAAATAATATCCTGCTCCATTCATAGAAGGTTCACGATTTCAATGATTTCATAGAATATTCTTGATATTTTTTTTATTTATATCACAGTTCCGATATCACTGAATTTTAGCAAGAGTCTATAAAACTTTATTTTATACTCAAGTTCTAGATTTAAACTCGATCAGATCTATATTATCAATAAGTATTCAAGTGAAGCCGACAACTGTTAGATAGTTTTTCTTGATCTGGTCGATGCTCAACGACTGCGGACCATAAAAACATGAATCTAACCAAGAGGTTAGGAGAAAATCTTCGTATGATTTTTATACAGTGGACTCTTAGAGGAAAACGTTTTTTAGTTTATTATCTTCTTAGATAATAAACTCTCCGAATCGTGCAGCAAAGAACTGTTTTAACCTCTCTGAAATTTAGGGAGATATGCAAGACTGGTGACGAAAATATGAGACTTTTAACAAATGCTTAATATGAAGAATGGTATGAATTGATTTATTTCATGTAAATATTGTTCATGATATCTCGAGTGATATCTTGACTGACATGAAACGTTCCGCCACGCCTTATAATTTCTAAATAGGCTAATTTCATTTGAAAAGAGTCTCAAAAGCAAGTGGCTAAATGCTTCTGAGAAGCCCACTTTCGTGAAACACATAATTAACTTACACGAGTACGACACACAAACAAGCCAACAATCTTCAGAATGGCTTCTCGAAAACGGTTTGAAACCCAAAACACCGCGTCAAAGTGACTCGAGAATGCAATCAATCTAGATATTATCCCTTTATTAGCGCGACGTGTACCGTACAAATTTCTTTCAAAGAACTACCCTTGATTAACTATTCATTTTGACCTTGTAAGGCGTTCGTTTGGGAATATTCGCCGAAAACGGGAATATTTGAGGAAAGATATTTAAGTGATTTTGTCGTGATCGTGGAAGAACCGATTATTTCAGTAATGCCGTCTACTAAGCAGTTTTAACCAATAAATATTAAGGGGTGGTTTTTTAGCGAAAATTAAAGGGATTCTTTGAAATAATTCTTCTGTCCAATTCGATAATAAAAAAAAAAAATATATCAAAAAATATTATTTATGTCACCATAACCTGAGAACGGAAAGAGATAGCGACTTTTCGGGTAAGGTTGTGCATCTGAATGGGATATTTGAGTTTGTCTATAGGTATAATCGGCCAAACGGTGTTGGAGTTATACCCATCTGAAATTTGTTTGTTATTTCCTCAATAACTCGAAAAATATAAAACCGATCCAATTCAAACATGGTTGTCAGTTGTAGAATGCCACCGCAAAAATTCTTGCAAAATTTCATGAGGATGGTATAACTCCAAATTATTTTGAAAATCATAAAAAAAATTATATCAGAAACTATTCCTCTGACATCGCTGAAATTTTGCGAGAGTCTTTAAAATCTAACTCTACTGCCAAGTTCCAAGTTTGAACATGATTGGATTTATATTGTTGGAGTACCGAGCAGTCTTGTGTGAGTTCAGTAGCTGGATGGGTGACCGTTGGCTTGATAACTTTCGAACGAAAGGAGATAGGGACTTGCAATAGGGTAGGTTGTACAACCCAACGGGAGAGATAAGTTCGTTTTTGGGCATAATCGGTCCATCGGTTTCGGAGTTATACCCTCCTGGAATATCATTTCCTCGATAATTCAAAAAATGTATTGACTTGATCGAATTGAAGCTTGGTAACTAGTTGTAGAATATCGACATAAAGGAGTGTGTAAAATTTTGTGAGAACCGTACCACTAGAAAATTTTTCAAAATAACAAAAAAAAAATTGTGAGAACCGAACCCTTAAAAAATTTTTCAAAATTACGAAAAAAAAAATTGGTTCATGCACTGACGTGAAGTCAGGAGCTTTTGCGCGTATGTTCTATTATCCATTCTCCGGTATTGGACACTCTTAATCGAATTTACCATGGTGAATTCTATTGTCTGTTCTCCTGTATTGGACACTCTCTTAATCGAATTTATCATGATAAATTCGATTAAGAGTGTCCAATACGTGGATACGTGGAGTGGACACTCTCTTAATCGAATTAATCATGATAAATTCGAATAAGAGTGTCCAATACTGCTCGGTACTCCAACAATATATATCCAATGGTGTTCAAACTTGGAACCTGGCAGTAGAGTTAGGTTTTGAAGGCACTCGCGAAATTTCAGCGATACCAGAGGAATAGTTTCTGATATATAGATTTCAATGATTTTTAAAAAATTTTGGAGTTATACCATCCTCATGAAATTTTGCAAGAATTTTTTGGATCGGTTTAATATTTTTCGAGTTATTGAGGAAATAACAAACAAATTCCAGATGGGTATAACTCCAACACCGTTTGGTCGATTATACCTATAGACAAACTCATATATCCCATTCAGATGCACAACCTTACCCGAAAATTTCGAGTCGCTATCTCTTTCCGTTCTCTGGTTATGGTGACATAAATAATATTTTTTGATAATTTTTTTTTAAATTTTCTAGTATTCCGATTCACACAAAATTTCACAACGTGCTTAGTATTGCATTCTTAAACTACTCACCAAGATTCAATTCGATCAGACTTGTATTGGTTGAAAACAAAATTATTACTCGGAAACCATTGGGCCGATTATGCCAATTAAGGAACTTGTCCGTCGTATTGGTATGCGCCACCTACCCTGAAAATGTCAAGTCATTATCTCTTTCCGTTCTAAAGTTATCGTGGCAACGGACGGCCGGCCGGACGACTGGCTGGCCAGACAGAATTAAATTTGACCTCGATTTCTTGATCAGGGAGTCGAACCTAATCGTTTGAGAACATTGTCGGCGAAGATACCCGAACATACGCGCAATAATATATGAAACTGTTGAAAATTGAGCATCCCCTAATTTCAACCTCCAAAGTAGTCCTTGAATGCCTTTGTTCGAGGAATTCTACAACTAAAAAAGTCTGCGCACATTATACTGGATTCAAACTCGGGGCGAAAAATTTAGGGACGTATGTAGTATACACACGACATTCTTCATAAAACGTAAGATACATTTTTGCCGATGAAACTTTGTTTCCGAGTTATTGGACTTTAAAGTTGTTTATGTATGCGACCAATTAAATTTCATAAATTACAGTAAGCCTAGAAATAAATTAGTTGACTGTCACCTGGTGACAGAATACAATTTGTTTACATAGATGCATAGAACACATGGGGAAGACACTCTTTGACATATTTTCGGCCGAATTGCGGTCCAAATACTGTCAAAATACAAGGATTTTGTTCTACTTCAGTTTACGCCAATAAATGACGGCAGTAGAAATTTTATGGACATAATTATCGACATGTCAAATTAAATTTGAATCTCTTATTCATAGACAAACTCTTTTTATTCTAGTTTCTTGTGGAAAGTCGTACCTGGTCGTACCGTTTGCTGAAATTCAATATTTTGGGTATTTTGTTCAACGTCCTTGTTTTCCGCGCCGAAAGTAAGCCAAATGTTTGATGTGTGAAATCTGAACGAGTATCCAGAACCATTTTAATCAAATACATCATTCTTGTACCTCAAATCTCCCTTCTCCAGAATCAGAACCCGAGGAGTTATGAATAGTCCGATTTGCTCATGTACAGAACTGTAAATGCTCGGAAGTATTAGCGTCACAACGAAAAAATTCACCTGAAGGCACTTTGGGAATGGAGATGTAAAAGTAAAATTTCTTCGAAACCATACTGCGCGTAAACAATCAAATTATGATTTCCCATCGATATATAGATGATCCTAATGCTTCCATAATTTAATTGGTTTCCCTTGTACATTTATCAGATAAAACACATGCAGGATCGACTAAGAACGTCATGAGCATAAGCAGATATTTCTATGAATCTCGAATGTAAATGTCATTATTAATTTGAGCAGCAGGTATTCAGAATTTTAAATTGTTTTTTTTTAGGCTCCTAGGGGTCTATTTTCCATTAAATTTTTCACGCTCCAAGAGGTCATCTAAAGGCCAAAATTCAAATCAATCCTACAGATAGTTTTCTAGTCATCTGAATAATACAAAACTCAACATGCATACAGGGTGTCCGGAAATGATGAGCAAAAAATTCAGGGTTGATATCTAGACCAAAATTAAATGGTACTTCTTCCTATAACATTTTTTCGAAAATTGATTATTAACGAAGTTACAGGGTGTTCAAGTTAAATTTTATTCACAGTTTGTTTGCTCAACGTTTTAGGGAAGGAATATTCCATAGAGTCCATCCGAACTTTATAATGCTATTTTGCGATTTTCTCGGAAAGGGTTAGATTTATCGAAACAGAAGAAGTATACCTTTTTTGTGTAAAAAAGTCTAGAGAATGAAAATATTTGGTCAAAATTTGCCGACAGTGTAGCATAAAAAAGTTCGGATCATTCAAACAAAAGTATAGGCTCGTATGTGATGCCCTCTACAAAATGGGAAAAAATGGTTTGCAGTTTTGCTCATCCCGTAGAAGCCACAAATAGGAAATTTCGTCGAAATATTATCAATGTGGCAAAACGTAGAGCAAAAAATGGGTTCAAGCCCTGTGGACAGGAGCTTTCTGGCGCTCTAGTTCAAACAGACAAATTATTTCTGGTATTGGTTTCTCAGAGTTGGGAATTATATCAATGTATTCATATGATATCACTGCATCATAAAGGAAATTCAATTCAAATAATAGTTTATTAGATAAGTAATAATAAATTACCTTGTAATCGATCAAAAATTTCCGTTATTTACGTAATATTTCCAAACATTTCCGGGTGAGGTCCCCGTTGCATCGCTAAAATACGAGTATTTCAACCCCAATATTTTTGAAGTTACAATATTCCCTTCTGTCAAGTTGACATTATGAGAATTCATACATAGAATAATAATTATATCAATCTGTGAAATACGCTTTACATTGAAATTTTAAAAAATCATATCTCCGAAAGTATTAGCTTGTTAGAGTTGAAAATGATATGAATGGATTCTTATGATAAAACTGCTTATTAAAAAAAATTTGATTTGGAATTTGTTTCGTAAAAAAAAATTATTTTTTTTACTCCGAAACCATCTGTCCGATTTTGCCCAATAACGAACTTAGCCGAGATATTCATCCCCCAAACCTACTCTGAAAATTTCAACTCTCTAGCTCATTCCGTTCGAGAGTTATCGTGCTTACGGCCGGCCGGCCGGCCGGCCGGACAGAATTAATTTCAACCACGGATTCTTGATCAGTGAGTCGAACCAAATCGTTTAAGACCATTTTCATCGAAATATTCCAAAATTACAGACATTTGGGCAAATTGATAAGCACTCAGTTCCGAGGAACTAGAGCGCCAAAAACTGTGAATAAAATTTAACTTTAACACCCTGTAACTTCGTTAATAATCAATTTTCGAAAAAGTGTTATAGGAAGAGGTAGCATTTATTTTCGGTCTAGAAATCACTTCTGAATTTTTTGCTCATCATTTCCGGACCCCCTGTATAAAGATTCTACAACTTGAAGCTAAATTTCAGGTAGATCAAATGTTCAATTTCGGAAATATTCAGTAAAACAATTGAACTTAATATGGTCATAACTTCGAAACCACTTGTCGGATTATGCCAATTAACGAACTTAACCTGGATATCCATACTGCAAACCTGATCTGTCCAAAAGGACCGAATTGGATTTGACCCCGGATTATTCATCAGTCGAACCATAACGTTTGGCCCCAATTTCAGCTAAAAATATACAGACAAATTGATAGCAAAAATTGTATGGAATTTTGTATTAAAAATCACCTCATTAAATATGTCGCATCAATTTAGAAACACTCTGTATGGTAATGATTAATTTCCTGATTATTCCGCTCGAATTCATGTTATAATTAAACTCAAGTGTTATACATTGGTGGTATTTATTCTATCATTACTGTGAAAGTTCGCTAAAGCTTTAGATGCAAAGTAAGTTCTTTGAAATTTTTTGTACACGTCTGCCTCATCTAACAGCAGATTGAAATTATTCAACCTGCTTTGTCCAGTAACCTTTGATAGAAACTCATGCATGCATGATTCCAACAGAAAGAGCTTTCGATTTTGGAATGGAACTAAAAACCCTAAAACTCATCAACGAATGTTTCTCGCATACTGTAGCTCCTCCGTCAAACAGGCGACTAATCTTCTAATCTTTCAGCGCTAATTGAATACCTTCGTTTGCTCAATTATTCAGAGGGGGAAAACGGTACTTTTAGTGTTCTGGTGAGATTGTCTGGATAATAGCTTGGAAAACGGGATACTCAGACACCTGGTTCAATAAAATCGTATCCCGGCGTGAATGGAATCATGGAATGACTCCATTCATTTCCCTTGTTTTTCCTAGGATTTTGAAACGAATTATTCAATTCCGAAAGGAAATTAATACTGACAGTCTAGACGCGAACTTTGTTCTGGAACAAAAAGTTTCATTGGAAACGGGGAAACTGAAACCTGGTTTTTGAAGAGTAATGTGGATTTTTTGCAGAAATCTAATCAAAACCATATTTGGATAGCGACAATAGGTACACAATAATTTTCATCTCCTAAGTTTGCACAAGTTAATTGGAATTTTTCCAGGTTCTTGAGGGAATAAAACTACTTGTATCTGTTTTATTCATTCCGGAACTGACGTTTAAGTTTATCCGTATTGTATAGGAGTATTGATTTTTCAGAAGGACTGCTCGTGATCATACATGTCATTTCCAAAGCGTAACCTATGTTTGACTCATTTGTACCGCAAGCGCCTATGTTTTACCCAAATGTCGGTAGGTTGTAATTTTGGAACGAAAGTGGTAGGGCTTCACACGAGACGAGAGTAGGCGAGAGTATAAAAAATCTCGTCTCGCTTTCGCCAATTCCCAAAAATTTAAGACTCGTTTAAGTGTCGTTCTCGTCTCGTTATCAGTTGTCTCGTCTCGTCTCTCTTCATAACGAAAATAAATATTATGATGTATAAACAAAATGGTATACAATAATGAATAATTTTGTAGAGCTATATTTATTACGGTGTTATACAAAAATATTTGTACCTACATGTACATCATTTTCTGAATTGTAAACACTATTAATTTCATCTTTTAAATTACTCGATGACCAAGAATTCAAATATAATCACTCGTGGATCATATGATTTTTCAATTTCGACAGGTACGGATGTAGCCATTAATAAATCATCGGCCATCTTGGAAAGTGTAGGAAGAACTTTTTCATCACTCTCCACCACTGTAAAATATTCCTCAAACTCAGATTTCCAATATTTCGAAAGTTTTGTTGATGTTTTAAATAGGCTATTGAACAATTTGGTATAGTTTTCAAAGAATACCTTCCCAGTGGGTAGATCATTGAGGGAGTTCTTGGCGTATTCCTCATAACACTTTTGAAACATTGGATAGCATCATTTCATTTCTTTACCAATATTATTATGCGTAGTTTTACAGATGTATACAATAATTGTTCACATCTTCACTACAAGGAACACAAGAGAATACATTTCTCCAGATGTTCATAAAGAGACGAAATTTTCGAACCATTGGGATTTAGGGGCAATAAAAAGTGTCCGTTGAGTATTGAATTCATAATGGCATCCGATTTTATGGTTGTGGATTATATTTTTTCTTGAAAAATAAACTCAATTATCGCAAAGTCATAACGAATTAAGAATCTTCTACAAAATCGTGTATTTCTAGAACGATCGATGCATAATACATATAGAGAAAATATATTGGTAATTATAGTGGAAACTCTTCATATTCAATTGTTTTCTGTGTGTGTTGAAAAAAGTCGAGTCGTATATAAAACTACAAACAAAAAATTTAACGAGACCAAGAACGAGACTCTTGTGTTGGGCTGTAAGTGGTCTCGGTATCGCCTATAATATTTTTGAAAACGTCTCGTCTCGCTTTTACGAGACGAGAACGAGACGAGACGAGAAAAATCTCGTTCTCGCGTGAAGCCCTAGAAAGTGGTCTCAAACGATTGGGTTCGATTCACTGACGAATAATCCGGCACCAAATCCAATTATGATCGTCCGGCCGGCCGTTAGCGCCATAACGGTCCAACGAAACGAGATAAGAATATAAAAGTTCCAGGGGTCCAGGGGCTTCGGTCGAGCACGTAGTCAGGCAATATTAGTAAAATTGTTGCGGATATATGTGGAAATATCAATATTTTATGTTTGAGATTTTTTTCCAAATATGTCTAAAAATACTCATTCGATATAATTGAAATTCAGCACCAATTTCTAAAATTACGACTCGAATATTAGTCTAAGAGCCAGTGGCCGGCAGACAAGACATATTGTAGGAAAGCCTGAAATTTTCCCAGTTAGTCTATGGTACCTACCATACCAAATGGGGGAGCTAAGCCTGGTCGCGGTGGCTTCAGCGTACCCCAGGCATCACAATCAAAAAAAGTATTTTAGGAAACTTGAAATTCATGTATGTTATTCTCGACAGTATTACAAGCTTTTATTCATCAAGGCAGAAAGGTCCGTTGGTTGCTTCACCTGGTAAAATCTTTCCTTCTGGGTGCATGGGTATATCTGTGTATGTAGATATGTTGTATACGGATTTTTTATGTTCTATGATATGGTACTGTCAAATATTGGCACGGATACATGTAGTAAACACATAAACGTACATATCAGCAAACAATTATCTATTTTACTTAAGTTAATTTAATCATTAGAGTCCCCTCTCACGAAGATTGTCCTCTGTTGCTGTATGGGTCTTTTGGAGAAAAATCACCTTTGCACCATGCTAGTCCGCAAATTTTGCAAGTTAATCGCTCTTATTCTTTGATATTCTTCGAGTCGAGTTTTCTCTCTCGGTGCCACATGATAGACGACCGAAAATCATTCAAATGGTTCGATTATTTTCACTCGAGAAATCCCATCTCTAGCAAGAACTAAAATATGTTTATTGGAAAATTAATTTCAATTTATAAACCTTTTAGACTGGCCTTATAAGGCCGGAATGTCTCCTTGAATTCCTAATCTTAATTCATATTATTAATTCAGAAAACACGGAATCGCATACCAATCAACTATTCTCCTCACACGTTCTGATTGTTTTACAGTATTAATTTTCAGATTTTGCGAGCTTCCGAAATTCATATTATGGATTAAGATTAGGAATTCAGGAAGAAATTCCACCTGTTTGAGGCCAGCCTTATACGTAAATTTTCTTCTACACAATGGCACAACATATTTAGAAGGGATGGCAAAATAATGAACGTCGCTGAACATCGCTCAAGGTTTCTTCATCACAGAGTTCGTTAGGACTTCCATAGGTGCCGCTGGTGGGATTCTCTCCATACAAGTTTGCAACTGACGGAATTAAGTTTCCTTGACCTCCTTCGGTTGCTCATTCAGGGTGCTTAGTCACGCTGATAATTGGTAACAACTATGAAACCGCTGTTCGTGTCTGTACCTGAATGACCTAGCTCGGTTAAGAGGAATATTTGTTGATGGTTAAAATCAATGAATATTTCACCGTGTGTCTTCTTTAGTTATTGCCAATGAGCCACAGTTCACCTCATTGAATGTTCACTGGTTGGTGGTTTATCTATGCACACTAAAACGGGCGTTTTCAGTCCATAAAGGTCTTGTATAGTTTAAAGGCCTTGTAGTCCCTGAACCCCATACGGCAAAAGAATAAACGTCACTGAACATCGCTCAAGGTTTCTTCATCGCAGAGGGACGGAGTTCGTATGGATTTCCATAGGTGCCGCTGGTGGGCTTCTCTCCCTACCAGTTCGCAGCTGATGGAATTAAGTTCCCTATAGAACTCCTTCGGTTGTTCATTCAGGGCAGGGGGGTGAAGTGAGAGTAGAAAAAGTGGAAACATGGACATACGTCCCCACCTTTTTTGTTCGCTTGTCGTAGATATGTTCAAATGGATAAATGACAATGACATGAGTGTCAGGAGAGCTTCATTGACTTCGTAAATTTGACAAGACCGATAAATATACTCGTGATATTTCTAATAGTTTGTGGCAAATAGCAATAATAAGGCTGGTTTTCCTGTCACGCTGACGGTCGGCGCTGATGGGTCAATATGTATGTAGCTATAGGTAGCGTTTTCGAGTCACGCAGCGCTGACGGCCGTCAGCGCTGAGCTATATACGTGCACGTACGCGCCGGCGCGTCGGCGCCGCAGACTAGCTGGCGCCGACAAGCCTCCACATTCAGTGAGCTAGAGACAATAGCATCCTTCTATTTCTCTATTTGATCAGCGCGATACTAAAACGATCCGAGCTGACCGATCAGCGCTGACCGTCAGCGCCGACAGTCAGCGTGACAGGAAAACCAGCCTAATTGTTATACTAAAATAAAACCAGTGTTATTATATTACCCGTGTGAAGATAAGTTTGTTTTTTTCGTAATTCATTGAAAAAGTTTCCGTTTCAGGTGATGTTGAAGATATTTGTTGGTAATTTGGCCACTTGGTGAGATCTGATAAGTTTATATTTATTCGAGGTTCAATTCTGCAAATCTGATTGTGTTTAATATCATATTGTATTAAGAAAATGGCTTCAGGTTCTGCAACTTCATTGTTGCGAATGATGTTAAGTATTCTTGCCAAAATTCAGCCATTCATCACTTGTTTGCAGAAACAGAAGTTTTTTTCGTTTCCCCAAGAGACCCTTCCACCTTGAAAATTTGGAATGATATTTATAAAATAAGTCCTAGCAAAAATATTTCAAATTTTCTGACTGACTGCCTGTATGTACCTGGTTTCAGACATTTGTACCACAGCCCACTATAGAGATATAGATATATAGTAGAGTTCAAACCGGGCTCTATCGTGTCACCCCGTGGGACCTTCATTGCTAAAATATATAGACCACTGGGTATCATTCTCCATACCCTTACAATGTAAATTCAACTGGTCGTCAAAAAATCGTCGTGTGCAGGAAGGGGTGGGGGGAATTTTTCCAAAAATTGACAAAAAATTTTTTTCTGTTCATGGTCATCTATATACGGTGAACATCACTCACACAAACTTCTGTTGAAATATACGTTTCAGAAATATTTTTTATTAATTGTCAAAAAAGTCGGATACAATGCTCTTAAATGGAATTCCTTAAGATATAAACGCTTGCCCTGAACACCCATATTAACTATTATGTTCCACTCGCTTTTACTCGAGATCTGTTAGGATTATCGAAAAAATGCTTCATATGAAAGGTCTGCTCCGAAAACCAACGATTCAGATGCTTCTTTCAAAATTACAATAGGTAGAACAGTTTCCTCACAAAATAAGAAATTGTGTTATTAACTCCCATTAACCGAAACCGAACCTGGAGACGCTAGTAAGGCGCAATTTGTAGCGTTAGTCCATGTTAGTGGCGACCTTATGGATTTGAGCTTTGATCTATGCACATAAGGTTCGTTATATCTATCCGAACAACTTTACAGTACTATTCCTGCGTGCCTTCAGAACGCATTTTGAAGATATTGTTTAAATTCCTAATTTTTTATATATATGAGAATTTTACATATAATTCATTTATATTTGATTTAATTTTGTTAATTCGTTAATAAATATGCAAATATGCGAGTTCAAACTTATATTCATTACTTCATAAATCAATTTTGTGACGTAATATTAACACATTTTTGAAATCATCGTTCATTCTCATTAGTAGTAACAAGATTTCCTGAATCCTAGACCAAAAATCTAGAAAAGAATTAAGAAGGTATATAGTTGGTATCTATGATATTTAGGGCCTAAAAATTTCTTACATGTCATGATTCATCTAATTCAACTATCACTATCACATGAAGAATCATCAAGGGAAGGAAGATTTGAAAATTTTGAAGTACTCGTATTTGCACATGTTTTTGGGCCATACATTTGCAGGAGCCAATACACGGAATTTGTTTTCTTTTACAGGAACACATTGATCCTGTGCAATCTGAAATGGGAATTTCCATTTCATAAAGAATATTTACGGATCTGATATTCGAAATAATATTTACCTTTCCTACAACTGCAGTTGCTAAGGATAGATGTTTCCTTAGGTAGGATTGGCATCGTCGTTAATTTTGGCAGAAGTTTTCCATTTTCTACATACCACCCACTAAATATAGGATCCGGTATAGATGGTCATGGTACATTACTATTGATCCAAATTTTTGTTTGGTAATGGACTCGAAGGCTGTGTTGTCTCAAACTATCCAATGTTGGAGGTAATTTACTTATGGATCTTGAAGAAGCTATAATATTCTCCTGAGCCTGTTGATACATTTCACATTTTCGTTTGTCGTATACAGATGGATTTCAAATTCAACAATATCATTGAATACTTATTCTCTCAAATTCTCAAAATTTTTAAAGTTCACTCTGCAGTATATCTGCTCAGAATCTTCATCAATTTTCATTATTTTTTTACCTTCTTCGACATTTTGACCGAATGAAGATGCAAAGATGAGAGTAATGTGACTAACTTCATACCAATAATGTTGTAACTCAAGAATCATTCATCCATTCTATAGTACTATTTTCAGTTTATCCCACTGTTCCTCCTGCAGCTTTGGAATTTTTGTTGATATGCTCTAGCGCCTGATCTACAGAAAGTTGGTTAAAATTCCCAATCAAACATTTAATGACAAAATTCCTATTTTTGAATTCATCATGTACTTCCGGTGCCATGTTTAAAAGTATTCAATGATATTGTTGAATTTGTAATCTGTCTGTATACGACAAACGAAAATGTGAAATGTATCAACAGGCTCAGGGGAATATTATAGCTTCTTCAAGATCCATAAGTAAATTACCTCCAACATTGGATAGTTTGAGACAACACAACCTTCGAGTCCATTACCAAACAAAAATTTGGATCAATAGTAATGTACCATGACCATCTTTACCGGATCCTATATTTAGTGGGTGGTATGTAGAAAATGGAAAACTTCTGCCAAAATTAACGACGATGCCAATCCTACCTAAGGAAACATCTATCCTTAGCAACTGCAGTTGTAGGAAAGGTAAATATTATTTCGAACATCAGATCCGTAAATATTCTTTATGAAATGTAAATCCTCATTTCAGATTGCACAGGATCAATGTGTTCTTGTAAAAGAAAACAAATTCCGTGTATTGGCTCCTGCAAATGTATGGCCCAAAAAACATGTGCAAATACGAGTACTTCAAAATTTTCAAATCTTCCTTCCCTTGATGATTCTTCATGTGATAGTGATAGTTGAATTAGATGAATCATGACATGTAAGAAATTTTTAGGCCCTAAATATCATAGATACCAACTATATACCTTCTTAATACTTTTCTAGATTTTTGGTCTAGGATTCAGGAAATCTTGTTACTACTAATGAGAATGAACGATGATTTCAAAAATGTGTTAATATTACGTCACAAAATTGATTTATGAAGTAATGAATATAAGTTTGAACTCGCATATTTGCATATTTATTAACGAATTAACAAAATTAAATCAAATATATATGAATTATCTGTAAAATTCTCATATACATAAAAAATTAGGAATTTAAACAATATCTTCAAAATGATGATTCTTCATCTGCTAGTGATAGTTGAATTAGATGAATCATGCCATGTAAGAAATTTTTAGACCCTAAATATCATAGATACCAACTATATACCTTCTTAATTCTTTTCCAGATTTTTGGTCTAGGATTCAGGAAATCTTGTTACTACTAATGAGAATGAACGATGATTTCAAAAATGTGGTAATATTACGTCACAAAATTGATTTATGAAGTGATGAATATAAGTTTGAACTCGCATATTTGCATATTTATTAACGAATTAACAAAATTAAATCAAATATATATGAATTACTAGCTGGCCCGGCAGACTTCGTACTGCCCTCCAACTCCAACTCCAACTCCAACTCGAACTCGAACTCTAACTCCAACTCCAACTCCAACTCCAACTCCAACTCCAACTCCAACTCCAACTCCAACTCCAACTCCAACTCCAACTCCAACTCCAACTCCAACTCCAACTCCAACTCCAACTCCAACTCCAACTCCAACTCCAACTCCAACTCCAACTCCAACTCCAACTCCAACTCCAACTCCAACTCCAACTCCAACTCCAACTCCAACTCCAACTCCAACTCCAACTCCAACTCCAACTCCAACTCCAACTCCAACTCCAACTCCAACTCCAACTCCAACTCCAACTCCAACTCCAACTCCAACTCCAACTCCAACTCCAACTCCAACTCCAACTCCAACTCCAACTCCAACTCCAACTCCAACTCCAACTCCAACTCCAACTCCAACTCCAACTCCAACTCCAACTCCAACTCCAACTCCAACTCCAACTCCAACTCCAACTCCAACTCCAACTCCAACTCCAACTCCAACTCCAACTCCAACTCCAACTCCAACTCCAACTCCAACTCCAACTCCAACTCCAACTCCAACTCCAACTCCAACTCCAACTCCAACTCCAACTCCAACTCCAACTCCAACTCCAACTCCAACTCCAACTCCAACTCCAACTCCAACTCCAACTCCAACTCCAACTCCAACTCCAACTCCAACTCCAACTCCAACTCCAACTCCAACTCCAACTCCAACTCCAACTCCAACTCCAACTCCAACTCCAACTCCAACTCCAACTCCAACTCCAACTCCAACTCCAACTCCAACTCCAACTCCAACTCCAACTCCAACTCCAACTCCAACTCCAACTCCAACTCCAACTCCAACTCCAACTCCAACTCCAACTCCAACTCCAACTCCAACTCCAACTCCAACTCCAACTCCAACTCCAACTCCAACTCCAACTCCAACTCCAACTCCAACTCCAACTCCAACTCCAACTCCAACTCCAACTCCAACTCCAACTCCAACTCCAACTCCAACTCCAACTCCAACTCAAACTCAAACTCCAACTCCAACTACAACTCGAATTCCAACTCCAACGTGAACTCCAACTCCAACGTCAATGCAAACCTCAACGCCAACGACAACTCCAACCCTAACGCTAACTCCAATTCAAATTGATCGTAGCACTATCTGTCGGGACAAACTAAAATTAAAATAGAATAATATTGAATGCGATGATAGCGCCATCCGTCGAATCTGATGTAAAACATTCTAAAATCAAAAACTCCTTACAAAAAAAAACATCTGAATTCACAAAATTATTTAAAAAATAATTACATTTAATATTTTAATCAGCACATGAATTTAATAACAAATTAATCGTAGCACCACCTGTCGGGACAAACTAAAATTGAATGCGATGAAAGCGCCGTCCGCCGGATCTAATGTAAAACATTCCAAAATCAACAACTCCTTATAAATAAGAAATTAATTGAAAAAACATTTTCCAGTAGACCAAATTGTAAATCTAAACCATTCTCGAATCTCCACGAACACACACAAAAAATTTCATCAAAATCGGTCTAGTCGAAGTTACACATCGCGTTGCAAATTGGCGGAGGTGCCAGGTATACCATCAAAGAAAGGATAATTATGATGAGCAATGAAAACTTTGGTTTTTTAGTAAATCTAAACCATTCTCGAATCTCCACGAACACACACAAAAAATTTCATCAAAATCGGTCCAGTCGTTTAGGAGGAGTTCAGTCACATACACACGCACCAAGAAATATATATATTAAGATATGTAAAATTCTCATATATATAAAAAATTAGGAATTTAAACAATATCTTCAAAATGCGTTCTGAAGGCACGCAGGAATAGTACTGTAAAATTGGTCGGATAGATAAAACGAACCTTATGTGCATAGATCAAAGCTCAAATCCATAAGGTCGCCACTAACATGGACTAACGCTACAAATTGCGCCTTACTAGCGTCTCCAGGTTCGGTTTCGGTTAATGGGAGTTAACAACACAATTTCTTATTTTGTGAGGAAACTATTCTACCTATTGTAATTTTGAAAGAAGCATCTGAATCGTTGGTTTTCGGAGCAGACCTTTCATTTAAAGCATTTTTTCGATAATCCTAACAGATCTCGAGTAAAACCGAGTGGAACATAATAGTTAATATGGGTGTTCAGGTCAAGCGTTTATATCTTAAGGAATTCCATTTAAGAGCATTGTATCCGACTTTTTTGACAATTAATAAAAAATATTTCTGAATCGTATATTTCAACAGAAGTTTGTGTGATTGATGTTCACCGTATATAGATGACCATGAACAGAAAAAAATTTTTTGTCAATTTTTGGAAAAATTCCCCCCACCCCTTCCTGCACACGACGATTTTCTGACGACCAGTTGAATTTACATTGTAAGGGTATGGAGAATGATACCCAGTGGTCTATACATTTTAGCAATGAAGGTCCCACGAAAATCTGTTTTAGAGCTCTTTTCATGCCTTGTGAACTCTACTAATAGTGGGTTGTGTTTGTACCTAATACATGCACTCACTGAACACTATGATTGTATTAACTGTTGAATATTTTATTATTTTTGTTATTATATTAGTAGTCTATTAACTGAGATATTAGCTATAGTGTGATTAACGTTAATATTTTACTGAGAAGCATTTTTTGGGAACGAGAATTGATATACCTTATTAAACTTAATTCTGATAGAACCAACCCATTTAGATCTATCCTGACATCTTGATCACGAATATTTATATTTAAAATATATTTCAATATTCATCTTCTATCACTTAATATGTAAAAATACTTATTTCTTTTTTCAGAAAATGGTGATGGTGACCGTAATTACCTAGATTGATGGATTCTACCGGATTTTGACTGTCAATTGTGACTGGTGGTAGTTTCTTCTCCTTCCTAGATGAATCAGTGTTTTTGTGATTTAGTGAAGTGACAATTCTGATCATAATGAGACTGAGAGACCGTTGTGAATGAGTGTTGACCCACGAATAATTTATCCCTAACTCTATAAACAAGTGTTATTTTGACATTTTATTCAGATATTTGTACTGGAATTTGGTAGTTATACCCCTAAGAACTTGTAATAACTCAGCAAATTCCAAAAAGACCTATGGTTGGTCAAAAATGTTGTTTGTTTCATTGAATTGTGTCATGGTTTTTAGTTTCTCTAGAACAGGGTTTCTCAAAGTGGGGTACGTGAACCCCTACGGGTTTGCCATTCGACGGTGGCATGGGCTCACCACCATGTGTTAGTTAAGCGGTTCGCTGTCATTTGTAAACTTGAAAAGGGATTCGTGGAGCCAAAAGTTTGAGAAACCTTGCTCCAGAAGCAAATTGAACTTATTTGTTGTAGAAAACTGCTAACTAAATTATCACATTCGAAAATTTCGACAAATATCATTTACTTGTTTGATTCTATAATAGATGTATTATATATAATTGTAAAAATAATGTTGATAAAGAAATTATTGTTTATAAAGCTTTGTTTCATTTTGAAGCATCTTTCCTTTCGAATCATTTTAAATTTCGAATACAATAATGAAAAGAAGGTGGGGATATTCCATTATGGTTCTAGGGGATGTCCGCTTGTATATGTCATTTTAGTGTGACATATATTTCAACAAGCGGGCACCCCCTTGAACCATAATGGAATATTCCCACCTTTTTCGCCCCATCTCTCTCTAATCTATGGTATGTAGATGTCACTACTGTTGCGCACAGTTTACAAGGCAGGTAGCACTTCTTATATTATATGTTCTGTGATTCAGGGTGCTAAGTCACGCTGATGATTGATAAGAACCATGAAACTGCGGTTCGTGTCTGCCCTTGAATGACGTTTTCCACTATGGAGGAACACTGAGCGATGGGGTGACCCAGCGCCGCTCATGCGGAATATTTGTTGATGGTTAATACCAATGAATATTTCAGCATGTGTGGATGGGATTACCTAAAATCAATCACTCTGTATACACCGAAAGTCCGAAAGGGCCGTATCGAACGGAACAGGAAATGCGTTACCTATTTCTGAATTACAACGACGGTCATGGTAAATGATTATTTCTGCCAGCATGCAACACAAGCATTTAGTTGTTTCTGTGGACAATTACATGTGGTTTATCTATCCAATTCCATAGAATTCAGAACATAAACTGAAGATAAACTACATTAAATTGTCCTCAGAAATCGGCTTGTTGTGAGCAATAACGACAAGTGCGTTTCATGACTTACCAAGTCCGTATGACGTTGCCAACCGGATCGGAAAAATTGCCTGCAGGAAACTGAATACCGGAAAACCCGACGATCTGATGTGCGGTTCATCCGATGTGGGTCAGTGAGAGCTCTTGCATGATTTCTAAAGCCGATTTGAGCGCTACGGTGAGCGCGGTTCGAACATGTGAAAGCTTACCTCATAGGGAGTAACTGACCTAATCCTTTGAGTATTTTTGGCGCTCTTGTTCCTCGGAACAGAGTGCTTATCAATTTGCACTGTCTGTAATTTTAGAATTTTTGGATGAAAATGGTTTTGAACGATTTGGTTCTACTCACTGATCATGAATCCGTGGTCAAAATCGATTTTGTCCGGCCGTCCGGCCGCCCGTACGTTAACACGATAACTCTCGAACGAAGGGAGTTAGAGGATTGAAATTTGCAGGGTAGGTTTGGAGCGTAAATATCTCGGACGAGTTCGTTAACGGTTGAAATCCAACAAGCGGCTTTGGAGTTATGGCCGTATTTAGTAAAAAAATTCCGAAACCGATCACTCGATCTATCTGAAATTTAGCGTCCAATGGTAGAATAATAACCTTAATATGCTTGCAAGGTTTGAAAAATTAAAAAAAAAAATGTCTACCATAACTCTCGCACAGAATGAGCTAGACAGTTGAAATTTTCAGAGTAGATTTGGCAGATGAATATTTCGGTTGAATTCGTTATTGGGCAGAATCGACCTGATGGTTTCGGAGTAACGAAAAAAAAATATTTACTTATATTAGATACAAATTTCATATCCAATTTTTTCTAGCTGCTGTTTCACCATAAAAATCCATTGATATAATTTTAAACTCTAACAAGCTAATACTTTCTGAGATATGATTTTTCGAAATTTCAATAATGAATCGTAATGAATGTTTACAGACTGCTGTACTTAATTATTCTATTTATAAATTATTATATGATCTGTGTTCTTACATGTCACCTCATTTTCCTAAGAGAGATAAATGTGAAAATTATTTCTGGTTCGTTATTCGTGATATAAAATACACCTTCTCTGTTCTAGAAAACAAAGTATGATTGAATGCAAAAAGACCAATGAAATAACCTCAGCTACCGTAGAATTATGAGGATGATGTCATATTATATTTTTAAGGTGATAATATAGGGGAAGTACATCCAAAACGACATAGTGTTTTATTAATTATCAATAACTTTGCTTAAATTAATTGGTTATAAGAAATCATAAAGGTTTTGTCAGAAAAACCAACAACTACAAAAATATTTAGTATTGAATGAAGAACAAGATAAAATCGATTTGTCCATACCGTATGGACAAAACGACACGAGCCGTATGGACTGAATGACATATGCAGTCATCAACGTGAATAAAATAAGTAATAACAAATATGAATTGCACAATTGTTCGATTGTTTCGGTCTTTACTTGACGGAAATTCATTATGAACGATAGAAGTAAACACTTTATTTCCGCTTAAATTTGTTTATTTTCACTACAATTGTTTCGTCAATTACATTTCGACTTCTTCAGGTGAATATGATAACTAACTAATTCTACGTGATCGTTTTCCTTAAATACAAAATATACATGAAAAAGGTTCATGAGATTTGGACTATTTGTGTGGGAATTCCAGATTTCTTTTGAAAAACCTCAACCTTTTTCAATAGAAATCTGGAATTCCCACAAAAATAGTCCAAATCTCACGAACCTCTTTCATGTATATTTTGCATTTAAGGAAAACGATGTTGTAGAATTATAGTTAGTTACCATACTCACCTGAAGAAGTCGAAATGTAATTGACGAAACAATTGTAGTAAAAATAAACAAATTTGAGCGGAAATGAAGTGTTTACTTTAATCGTTCAATTGCACAATTTGCAAACAAATGTTTTGGTACGCTTTGGCAAATCAGCACAGGCCCCGTGAACCCAACGACTGCATCGCATTCACCTCAACCTCCCTTCACCAGGCTTTGAACGTGAGTAGAGATCGTTGCAGTAAATACAGGCACAATCGTCTTCTTCGTCTTCTTGATCAAGGCAATCTCCATCAGGGTCATCATTAATATACATAAATTAAGTACCTAACTGCTTTTATTCTTCTGCGAGTTGGTTTTTCAGCGTCAGTCTCTCGGTTGAGTTTTGATTCTGCCATATTTGGTGATGACGTAAATAGGAATGTTTTCGCTCGTTTCTTTGGCTTTCGTTTACCCTGTCCACTTGCTGTAGAAATGACATTAACTGGAACTGCTAAGGAACTTGTAGATGGTTGAGAAATATCTGAATGGCCGGTCAGTGTGTAAGAAATATCATTAGTGACTGCTATTGCTACTGAAGAATTGGATGAACTAGATGGTTTACAGCAACTAGTAGATGGCTTTAATGAAGATTCAGGGGCCTTATTATTATCCTGTGCCATAATCTCGCCAGCCTCAGGTTTTATTGGGAACGATGGAAGAAGGTCCTGATGCTGAATTGGGTCTGGGTCACAGCTGATAAGCTGTGGAAGCTATTGGCATATTTGTTTATTCAGCTGGTTCAAAAAAGTGATCTGGAAATATATCTGGATTAACTTGCCACAATCCATTGGTTTTGGAACCATTGCATGCATTTTGAACTGAAGCAGTTTTTCCATAAGCTTGAGTGAACAATTCCGATCTGAAGGGCTGTCACTACTCTTCCTGGATGATTTCTTAGCCAGAGAGAAATCTCTTGGTTAAAATATGTCTTGAGCGGCCCATAAAAGCACACGTCGAGAGGCTGCATGCGATGGGTGCAGTTAGGGGGAAGACAAACAATTTCGATTCCATTCTCCTTCGCAAAGTTCAAAGCTTCGAATGGCTTATGGCTGGCATGGCCATCGACAATAAGAAGGACTTTATCATCATGACCAGCTTTATTTGAATTTGATATTTCTTTTCCTATTGTAATTAAATATATTATCAAAGCTTTGAAAATTCTGGAGCCACGAATATTTCAGAGGTCATCCACCGTTTTTCTTGAGCTACTCCAACCGTGCCAGTTGGTGCTTCATCCACCAGCTTGTTTTTCATATTTTTCCTCGGGAAAATCATGAAAGGAGATAAGTACGACCCAGCTGCGTTCATGCAGCATACTACTGTCACATTGGATCTCCGCTCCGCGCTCGTAATGGCACCTACTTGCTTCCTGCCAGCGTTAGCCAGGATTTTTTGAGGTCTTTGGACAGTAGACATCCCCGATTCATCCACATTGTAGATCCAGTTTGCGTTGAATATTTGTATTTGTTTATGTATTCTTGATAGTTATCATAAAACTTTTTTACCTGTGGTCTATTGAAAGCTTGGGCTCTGGTGGCAGAAGTAGGCTCAGGTTTACGTGAAGATATGTCTTCATTGCGTCTTAAAAATCCATCTAGCCACTCCTGGCCAACTTTACCCTTATCCTTATTAAAACTGTGCGCAAATCCATTCTTTTCAGCCAATTCGAAAGCGAGTTCTTGGACCATTGTACGCGATAATCCAAACATGCGAGTTCCAAGTAGCATGATGTGCTCAACCAATTGTCTTTCGATTTCAAGAGGAAATTTTATCTGAAATTGGCCCAAACCTTTTGCCACAGTGAAATTTTTATTGTGTTCCAAAGCATGCTGTCTTAGTGTAGCTTGTGGCACTTTGAAGGTCTTAAAAGCCAGAAGCCAACCCATTTTTTTCTCCTTTACAGCTTCAATAGCATATTTCATCGCTTCTGGACTCCATGATTGTCGATTACTTATCCTCTTATAATTCCGTGGCATATTGCTATCCAGTGAATTAAAGATATTCACGTAGATTAAGATATTTTTACTATTTACCATCTCTATGGACAAAATAACACACTTTGTTTTTTTGTCCATAGTGGTTGTATGTCCTTTTGTATATAGCCTCGAAAATATTACGATTCGAAATATAATCTTGTTGCTGTAACAATAATGCTCTAAATTCAACACGATCACCTCAAACAGAAAATGCTTTAGAATATAACACTATGAAACAGTCAAATAACCAAAGAAAACTTCCTTCTATCCTCGAAAAACAAATGTCAACATGGCGTGCGTTGTGTATTTCAAACGTCTCTCAGAGATCCAATGGTATATTTCCGATGTAGGTGATTCTTGATGGGCTTATTTTGGGCAGTTTAAACCGCGGTACTTATTAAATACCGCCTATGTCGTTTTGTCCGTGTATGTCATTTTGGACGTAGTTCCTCGTGGATGATCCATATGATGATGGAATTATATTCTTTGGTAAGATACATAATCAAATTGGGTTCAGAATATCTCCAGTAAGAACAAAACTTCAATATTGTCTAAAAGTTTTAATTAATATATTATAATTTTCAGAGTAGATTTGAGGAATAAAAATATCTCGGATGAGTTCGTTATTTAATTTTAATTTATTTTCTTTTATGAGAATTTTCTATTAGAAGAATCCATTGATATCATTCCCAACTCTGAGAAACCAATAATTTCGAAGATATGATTCGTCAAAGTTTGAACAAGAGCGCCAAAGCTCATGTCCACAGGGCTTGAACCAATTTTGATCATTTTGTATTTATGCAAAATTGAATTGTTTTCGAAACGTCAACAGACCGAAAATTAATACTTCTCTTCTACATACTACATGAAGAGGATTTTTTCTACGATCTCTAGAACTTTGAATTAGAATAAAACATGATTAAATTCATACAATGATTTTTGCGCGCATGCTCTAGGGAACAGTGTGATATCATTTTCCCAAATTTCTGTAATTTTCGGATTTTTTGCCGAAAATGCTCTCAAACCATAAGGTTCGACTCACTGGTGAAGAATTTGAGGTCAAATTCAATTCTATCCGGCCTGCTGTTGCCACGATAACTTGAGAACGGAAAGAGACAGCGATTTGAAATTTTCCGCATTCGAATGCAACGGTTAGATTCGTTAATGTGCATAATCGGCCAAACGGTTTCAGAGTTGCAATATTGTTTACCCGATATCACTAACAATACAGATCCGATCGAATTGAAACTTGGTTACCAGTTCTAGAATGCCGACACAAAGATTTACGTAACATTTCGTGGAGATCGTATCGCTAGAAAATTTTAAGGAAATTAGTGAAAAATATCCGACCTATATAGTTGAATTTTGCGACAGCCTTCATAACCTAATTATACAGCCAAGTTGCACGTTCGGATTTATAGTGTTGGAGATATTGAATGAAAATTGGAAACTATGCATCGTTGGGAAAGTTCAGTATCTGCGATACTACGATAACTTTCGAACGGAAAGAGATAGCGACTTGAAATTTCGGGGGTTGGTTGCGCATCCGAAAATGACAGTTGAGTTCGTTAAAAGGCATTATCGGAGAAGTTTTGGGGTTATTTCCTCGATTACTCAATAATACTGATCTGATCCAATTCAAACTCAGAAATTAGTTGTAGAATGCTTACGTGCAAATGTTCACGAAACTACGTGTGGATCATATCACTAAAAAATTTTACAAAAATCATTGAAAACTTTATATAAAGCGTGCCAAAAACGTAACGTAACTCGTTAATAACTCTTGTACGAAGAATCATCAAGGAAAATCCTCGAAGCCGTCGATTTTTAATTTTAAAAGCAATTTATCCTGTGCTTTTTGAATTTGATATTTCTCACCCCCTACGCCCCGCACCCCTCTACTTTATTTTTTGAAATGGGAATATATGGATTGTGATACATAATATGAAAGTTAATTTGATTACCTATTCAGCGATGTGGCTAAAAGTAGAATTGATTGTGTCGTTTTTGCGCGTATGTTCTGGGGAACATCACGTTATCATTTTGCCCAAAGGACTGTAATTTTCGAATTTTTTTCCGAAAATGGTCTTAAACGATTGGGTTCGACTCCCTGATGAAGAATTCGAGGTCAAATTCGATTTCTCCGGCCGGCCGGATTTTCATAATTGATTTATCATATAGACATAATGATAAATCAATTGTAAGTTTCTATTGGTCACATAAGCTTTTCCCAATGAAATAGGCTATATATTATTTTGTAAAGGTATAATTTCTATAGCCACGGTTGTAGTAATTATTTTCAATAATGAGATTATAGCTAGGGAATCCATTGTGGATCGGCCATAAAATATAATACTACTCACTACTTTCTTTCTTTGTTTCATTATTTTCTTATGATATATATGTTTATTTTTGTCATTTTGTATCCTATGAGTATCAATTTCACGAGCCTCTGGCTTTTTGTAAGCTGGATCTAATTTACGTATAACACGGCCTTTAATATATACGGGGTTTTCATTTAGAGTTTGTTTTTCTTTAGCAGACCGTTTTTAATTAGTTTTTGCGCGTATGTTCTGGGGAACATCGCGTTATCATCTTGCCCACATGTATGTAATTTTCGAATTTTTCGTTGAAAATGGTCTCAAACGATTGCGTTCGACTACCTGATCAAGAATTCGAGGTCAAATTTGATTCTGTCCGGCCGGCAGTTGCCACGATAACCGGAGAAAGGGAAGAGATGGCCACTTGAAATTTTCAGGGTAGGTGGCGCATCCCTATAGGACGGACAAGTTCGTTAATGGGCATAATTGGCACAATGGTTTCCGAGTAATAATTTTGTCTACAACCAGTACTGATCTGATCGAATTTAAACTTGGTGAGTGGTTGTATAATATAAACCTAAGGACGTTTGTGAAATTTTGTGCACATCGTATCTCTAGAAAATTTTTAAAAAATTATTAAAAAATATTATTTACGTCACGATAACCTAAGAACGGAAAGAGATAGCGACATGCAATTTTCAGCTTAGGTCGAGAATCTGAATGCGCTATTTGAGTTTGTTTATAGGCAAAATCGGCAACAGTTTTGGAGTTATACCTATCTGAAATTTGGTTGTTATTTCCTAAATAACTCAAAAAATACAGAACCGATCCAATTCAAACATGGTTATTAGTTGTAGAAAAGCAGCGCAAAAGTTCTTGCAAAATTTTGTGAGGATCGTATAACTAGAAAATTTTTAAAAAATCATAGAAAATTATTGAAAAAAAATTTATATATCAGAAACTGTTCGTCCGATATCACTGAAATTTTGCGAGATCCTTCAGAACCTAACTCTACTCCAAGTTGCAAGTTTGAACATGATCGGATCTATATTGTTGGAGATCCGAGCAGCCTTGTGTGAGTTCAGTAGCTGGATGGGTGATCGTTGCCTCGACAACTCTCGAACGAAAGCAGATAGGGAATTTTTAGGATAGGTTGCACATCTGAATGGGTGACTCAAGTTTGCTGTTGGCCATAATCGGCCCAACGGTTTCGGAATTATACCCATCTGGAATATTATTTCCTCGATACCTCAAAAAATTTAGACTCGATCGAATTGATGCTTGGTATCCATTTGAAGAATATCAACATGAAGACGTGTGTAAAATTTTGTGAGGACCGTACCACTAGAAATTTTTTTTAAAAAATCACGCAATAATATTATGTAGCATGATTCCTCGAGAACGGAAAGAAATAGCGACTTACAGTGTTCAGGGTAGATTGCGCATCTGAATAGTACATTTAAGTTCGTTAACTGGCATAATCGGCCAAATGGTTCTGGAGTTATATCAATCTGAAATTTGGTGGTTATTTCCTCAATAACTCAAAAAGTACAAATCTGATCCAATTCAAATATGGTTATTAGTTGTAGAATGCCAACGCGAAATCTCTTGCGAAATTTCGTGAGTATCGTAGCTCTAGAAAATTTCGAGGAAAATTTTTAAATAATTATTGAAAAAAAAAAATTGGTTCAAGCACTGACGTGAAGTCAAAAGCTTTTGCGCGTATGTTCTCTTGTCCATTCTCCTTTATTGGACACTCTTAATCGAATTTACCATGGTGAATTTTATTGCCTCTTCTTCTGTATTGGACACTCCAAATTTACCATGGTAAATTCGATTAAGAGTATCCAATGCAGGAGAACAGACAATAGAATTCACCATGGTAAATTCGATTAAGAGTGTCCAATACAGGAGAGTGGACAATAGCAAATACATGCAAAAGCTCCTGACTTCACGAAAAAAAATTGGTTCAAGCACTGACGTGCAGTCAGGAGCTTCTGCGCGTATGTACTATTGTCCATTCTCCTGTATTGGACCCTCTTAATCGAATTTATCATGGTGAATTCTATTGTCTGTTCTCCTACATTGGACACTCTTAATCGAATTTACCATGGTAAATTCGGAGTGTCCAATGCAGGAGAAGAGACAATAGAATTCACCATGGTAAATTAGATTAGGAGTGTCCAAAAAAAGAGAATGGACAAGAGAACATACGCGCCAAAGCTTCTGACTTCACGACAGTGCTTGTACCCATTTTTCTAAACGTTTTAAATTATTTTCTTTGCCTTTTTCTAAGTGTTTCGATATATTGTTTAAATTTTCTACATGATTTTCTACATAATCCTGGACTTGTTCATTATGAGTTCGCTCAATCGGTAAGGAATAATTTAAGTTGGCTTCAATAATTTGCATTGGAGTCATCTCTAAACTGGAATAATTAGAACTAATTCTAACTCAATAAAGCTCTAGAAAGCTTATTTTGACAATTTGAAATTTTATTGTCAATTGTTCATAATTGTACAATTAAAGTAGAATGAAATATTTCTACTAGGGCATTTGAATTTGGATAGTAATTTGTAATATAATGTGTTTCGATTTTATGAATTTTAAATAAATCTTGGACTACACTATTCTTAAATTCTTTTCCATTGTCACATGCTATCTTGTTAGGTATTCCATAATGACTGAAATAAATTATTAGTTTATGTACGATTTCTAATCCTGTATTTTGGAGTAAAGGAATACATTGTCCTAGTCTTGAAAATCAATCGATTAAATCTAAACAATTTGTTTGGCCAAATCTTATTGTGTTGCAATAAATATGTGTAAATGGTTTCGATCCTATAGAAGGTTTAAATTGCAACTGTATAGGAATTCTCTTATATTTGCTTTTTTGACATATCTCGCACGACTGCATATAATTTTGAATATATTTATTCATATTTGGCCAGTAATATTTCCGTTTAAGGCTAATTACATTTTCTCTTAATCCACGATGAACAGTTTTTGTTTCATGATATTGCTGTATTATATGTAAACGTTCTTCTTCGTCTTCTACGTCTTCTAACCAGGTGTTTGAAATTATTAAGTTAATATTTAAATAATACTTAAAGGATAAAGCTATTTAATAAATTTGAATAACAATATGATATCGAAAGATATAATGTAGAAGTATTACAGAAAATTCTGTATTATTCAATATATTTCAAAAAAAAATGAATTAAATGCCTATATTCTAAGGACGTTTGATTTGATTTATTTTTAATATAAAAATAATGAATTAACAGATTTTCTCATTTACTGTTCAATTCAAAATGATATCCTCTCCTATTCCAATTAAACTCCTTTACTGATAAATCCCTTATTTGTCCTCATTATGTCTTTGCTAGATATAATTTATGTTCCAAACAAGTGGGGTTTACATATTATAGTGTCTGATTAATGAAAAAGTCAATTGATTTTTCAATAAACTGCTTCTATTTCGATTTTCGAACTAGCAACGGGGGAAGGTGAACTTTGTCGCTTGTCAGTTTTTCATTTACTCGCTTGTCAGAATTTGCGAAATCGACTCTAGATCCACCATCGTTTATAGAGTGAAATAGTGCATCGAAGTACGTGATTTGACAATTCTAGGTCCGTTTTTGGGCCGAAAATTTTAACAGGAATTGGTAGGCAGTGTCGACACCTTGTTATTCTATGCATCTTGCTTTAAACTATGATCTGGTATGTGTGTGGTATGGTATATTTTACGACAAAGAATATCATAGACAAGATATACCAATTCTCACTAAGTATTGAACGAATGTTATTACTGTAGTAACGACTTGTGAAATTAGAATTCGGCCGATTTAGTTCATAAAATCCTATCCATCAAGTCAAAAATATAAAACTGTTGACAACTTCGCTGGTCGAGTGTAAAACCAGTGGACCAGTATCCCAGTTGAAATTCTGAGATATTGAATTATTATGTTATGGTATTATGGCATTAAATATTTTTTGTTATTATTATTAATATTTCAGACGGCTATAACTCTGAAATCACTTGGTGGATTTTACCCATTAACGAACTTAGCCGGCGTATTTGGACTCCAAACCTACCCGGCTGGCCGATCGGCCGGGCAGACTGAATTTTGACCTCGGATTCTAGATCAGTGAGTTCAACCAGATCCTTTAAAACCATTTTCAACCAAAAATTCTAAAATTACAGACATTTGGGCAAATTGCACTGTGTTCGGAGGAACTAGAGCGCCAAAAATCAATTCAATTATAGAATATCGGTATATTTTGAATAGAAAACACTTATCTTTTCTGTGTAATTCTTTACTCGTGTAATGAAACCTCTAAATAACTCGCATCCAGGAATATAAAATGATTAATTTAGCAATAACAAGATAATATCTTAATCGGAATTCCCATGTATACGTTCTGGAGTTTCCTCAGCCATGCTCTCTAGGGCACTATTCACTTCTCCTTATGAAAAAGTTTCAGGAAGACTAAACTCCGCATTCGGTGTAGGAAATACATCACCTAGTGCTCCTACACATCGGAATTCCACATTTTCCATTCCTTTTAAGGCAATCACATAGTGAGGAACGAGGTTGCTCTAAACGGTAAATTGCTCCGAATTCCGTGCCAGAATTTGGCGCCCTACATTTGTAAAACTTTTCGAATTTTACTCAGAGTCTTGATATTTACAGAGATGATTCAATATACAAGGTGTTAAGTGATATATGGGTATTGTGGAAAAACACTGTAATTTTTATTTAAGATGCAGTTTCACCATCAAAATCCATCGATATCATTTTCAACTCCAACGAGCTAATACTTTCGGAGATATGATTTTTCTAAAATTCAATAATGAATCGTACGTACTTCTATGTTTTCAAAGAATGCTATAATTATTGTATCTAAGCTTTATTATATGATCTGTGTTCATACTCGTACATTTCATCCTGTTTTATAAGAAAGAGTCAAATTCATTTCAGCTATTTTAATTTGATTTCTTCCATGGTGCAGTTCTCTTTCTCAGATTGCTCATTTTATCTTGATAAATAAACTATTATTTGAATTTAATTTCCTTTATGATGCAGTTCTTTCATAAGAATACATTGAATTAATTCCCAACTGTGAGAAACCAATACTTTCGGAGATATAATTTGTCTGTTTGAACTAGAGCGCCACAAAGCTCCTGTCCACAGGGCTTGTTTTTGAAGTACTGACGCGAAGTCAGGGGCTATTGTAAGCATGTTTTTCTATCTATTCACGAGCATGTTCTTCTATCTATTCACGCGCGCCTCAAACATCCGAAATACTGCATGAACCTTCAACCAGTCTTTTTTCAACCGAGTACTAGATTTCAATTCGATCGGATCTGTATTTCTGAAGACATTCGGAAAATATAATTCGGGTTGAAGTTTTGTGTGGCATTTCAGTGGATGCTGACAAACGGTAAGAAATTTAACATTGTTGAAAATAAATAGTATACAGGGTGAGACTTTGAGTTGTGCATTAATTTTAACTATAGATTCTTCTCATCAAATAAAACACTTTTTTCATTTACCATTTTTCCAAATTCAGCACAGGAAAAAAGATACAGGCTGTTAAAATTAAAAAAAAAATAGTTTTTCTTTTGTAGCTTTGACATGGTTATTCAGAATTGAATGAATAACCATGGCACATAATCTCCAATTAACAGTTTTTCCCTACTTCTACTGGTTTCTTAGTTATAGACTCGCGAATTCCTAAAACTACGAGAAATTAGCATAATGGAAGCAGATGAAGGTTATTTTGAGTCATTTTTGAAATACTCGATCCTTTTTGAAAATAAAATTATTCCACATCATTCCACACCTTAAACGAACCGTTTTCGAGATAAACGTCATTGAATGTCATAAAATATGAAAAAAATTACAGAAATTTACCTGCTTTTATCGATCCGAACCTGGAATACACAGATGATCTGCTCGAATAAAGGCATAGACTGATTATAGATTTCAAAGTTGACACTTGTGGAAATTCAATTCAATCTCGCTTGTTTACAAATTGTTATAATTACCATCTTAAAACGGGATAAGTTAATTACAACTCATTCAAACAGTTCGTAGTGTAGTTTTCTTTTGGGAAATAGATGAATATAATAGGCTTACCATGATATGTATTCATCTATGTATCCCCAATAGTGAATATGAAACTTTCAAATTATCTGTTATCCATGTCATCTAAACATTTATTTTTATACTGCATCGATTCCGCACAATCATTCTAAGGATTTCTCTAATAACATGGAACATAATTTCATCAACTTAATTTTCAACAGATATAATTCGTCACTACTATTTTATTCGAACTACATAGTTGAATTTTATAAGTTTGTAGTATATTAGTATATGCATAAGGGAAATATCAACCATAAGTATCATTCCACCTATTCATCCCAATTATTCTAGAAGAGAAATTCTTCATCTGGATTCTGGATATACGGACTCAAGTAAACAATAAAGAACCACCGGCGTAATATTCTAGAGTTAGACCACAGAGCATATAATATAACCAACGATATATTAGGTAGGTAGGTAGTATTACATTTCTGTGCCTGCCTCTTATACTGTGTCTATACGAGGTCGTCACTTGCATAAGGCCTGTTTTGGTTCGCAATAGGAACAGTTCCGAATCGGTTCTAAAGAGTGGGACTAACGCAGCGTGTGAAAGATTTCGCCCAGGATGCCAATTACAATAATTACAATAAACTACTGTGTGACTACTTTGAACGGATCTAGGACCGTCCCTATTGCCAACCAAAACAAGCCTAAAGAGAATAATATCGCAGAATCACAGATTGTTTTTCTCGATTCTTAAATTCTGTAAATTAGAGGTTATGTTATAATAAATGTAAATAAAACTTGGATATTGATATTATATTCATACTAGCTGGCCCGGCAGACTTCGTACTGCCCTCCAACTCCAACTCCAACTCCAACTCGAACTCGAACTCTAACTCCAACTCCAACTCCAACTCCAACTCCAACTCCAACTCCAACTCCAACTCCAACTCCAACTCCAACTCCAACTCCAACTCCAACTCCAACTCCAACTCCATCTCCAACTCCAACTCCAACTCCAACTCCAACTCCAACTCCAACTCCAACTCCAACTCCAACTCCAACTCCAACTCCAACTCCAACTCCAACTCCAACTCCAACTCCAACTCCAACTCCAACTCCAACTCCAACTCCAACTCCAACTCCAACTCCAACTCCAACTCCAACTCCAACTCCAACTCCAACTCCAACTCCAACTCCAACTCCAACTCCAACTCCAACTCCAACTCCAACTCCAACTCCAACTCCAACTCCAACTCCAACTCCAACTCCAACTCCAACTCCAACTCCAACTCCAACTCCAACTCCAACTCCAACTCCAACTCCAACTCCAACTCCAACTCCAACTCCAACTCCAACTCCAACTCCAACTCCAACTCCAACTCCAACTCCAACTCCAACTCCAACTCCAACTCCAACTCCAACTCCAACTCCAACTCCAACTCCAACTCCAACTCCAACTCCAACTCCAACTCCAACTCCAACTCCAACTCCAACTCCAACTCCAACTCCAACTCCAACTCCAACTCCAACTCCAACTCCAACTCCAACTCCAACTCCAACTCCAACTCCAACTCCAACTCCAACTCCAACTCCAACTCCAACTCCAACTCCAACTCCAACTCCAACTCCAACTCCAACTCCAACTCCAACTCCAACTCCAACTCCAACTCCAACTCCAACTCCAACTCCAACTCCAACTCCAACTCCAACTCCAACTCCAACTCAAACTCAAACTCCAACTCCAACTACAACTCGAACTCCAACTCCAACGTGAACTCCAACTCCAACGTCAATGCAAACCTCAACGCCAACGACAACTCCAACCCTAACGCTAACTCCAATTCAAATTGATCGTAGCACTATCTGTCGGGACAAACTAAAATTAAAATAGAATAATATTGAATGCGATGATAGCGCCATCCGTCGAATCTGATGTAAAACATTCTAAAATCAAAAACTCCTTACAAAAAAAAACATCTGAATTCACAAAATTATTTAAAAAATAATTACATTTAATATTTTAATCAGCACATGAATTTAATAACAAATTAATCGTAGCACCACCTGTCGGGACAAACTAAAATTGAATGCGATGATAGCGCCGTCCGCCGGATCTAATGTAAAACATTCCAAAATCAACAACTCCTTATAAATAAGAAATTAATTGAAAAAACATTTTCCAGTAGACCAAATTGTAAATCTAAACCATTCTCGAATCTCCACGAACACACACAAAAAATTTCATCAAAATCGGTCTAGTCGAAGTTACACATCGCGTTGCAAATTGGCGGAGGTGCCAGGTATACCATCAAAGAAAGGATAATTATGATGAGCAATGAAAACTTTGGTTTTTTAGTAAATCTAAACCATTCTCGAATCTCCACGAACACACACAAAAAATTTCATCAAAATCGGTCCAGTCGTTTAGGAGGAGTTCAGTCACATACACACGCACCAAGAAATATATATATTAAGATTCAATGTAAGGAATATGAAAATAGGCGGATAAGATAATGTGTATAATTTAATAGTGGATATTCAATGAAAATCAAGTTGGAGTCAGTTTTAATATCCAGGAAGAGTTTTTCTCGAAAATGCAGCATAAAGATAATTTAAAACCATGTTAAAAGACTTCAGTGAGTAAATAAGATTTTTCAGAAAATTTCGTTTAATTTCGAGCATCAGATGATGAAGCTTTCATATAATTATGCGATATTGAGTTTTGAGTGTTTCTGTGTCAACACTTGAAGACAGTTCAGGGCTGGCTTTGCACATAATAAAATATTTAAACGCTTATAACTTTTTACCTGAGCCGAATCTGAAAAAATGGTAAATTAAAAAAGTGTTTTATTTGATGAGAGGAATATCTGGTTAAAATTAATGTGCAACTTAAAGACTTACCCTGTATATTTTATTTTCTAGTGATACGATCCTCACGAAATTTCTCTAAATTAAGTGAGTATTCACCAAGTTCAAATTGAATCGGATTTGTATTTTTCAAGCTATTGAGGAAATATCAACAAAATTTGTGATGGGTATAACTCCAGAACCGTTTGATGGATCGAATTTACCATGGTAAATTCGAATTAAGAGTGTCCAATACAGGAGAATGGACAACATAATTTACCATGGTAAATTCGATTAAGGGTGTCCAATACAGAAGAATGGCCAATAGAACATACGCGCAAAAGCTTCTGACTTCACGTCAATGCTTCTCTTGAAAAATAATCTCAATTATCGCAAGGTCATAACAAACATACAATGTATACAATGATACAATTGATCGACTGAATCCAAACTTTGTGGAGTTTTTGTGGGCATATTGAACTGTAAAAGGCTTACCTAACATTAATGATTTTCCTGATATTTCCAAATTAGCAACTGATTTCCCAAAAGCCCTTTTTTCCATGACATTTCAAATTAACGTAGAGTAAGAAAATTTTTTTTTCAAAAAATCGTATCTGATTTTTGTGGGATATTTACTCATGAATTCAAAACCGTTCTAACTTTTGCATGCGATGAGCGTTTGCTGAGATATGGATGGTTAAAGACTAAAAGATTCTTTTCCATTCAAAGTTAAATATCTCAGCGAGAAATGATCGTATCGAACTTTTTGAAGAATCAAATTCAAGCTGAATAAACAGGATATCCGATAGATATAGTGGTTAAGTTGTAAACAAATTTTCCAAGTTGATAGACCAAAAAAAAATTTTTTTCAGTATGTATTAGGATTCAGCGGAATACATTCATTGGAATTTTTGTTACCGTAAGATCTCAAAACTAAAAACTTCAAGCTATAAAATTCCTTTTTTTTTAATTCCGATACGACCATTTTTAAGGGAAAAACATTCACTTGAAAAACCTTAAAAATTTTTTTTTATCCTTTTATTTTTTCGACTATCGTAACGTTTCGGAGTCTATATACGAGTTTGGGAGAGAAAACCCAGAAAGAAACCATTTAATTATGGTGAACAAATCTGGAAATTCCCATTTATTTCACATGATAACTTCATTCTTATGCTGAAGCCGATCCGTTACGGATGTACCATAATGGCTATACGGACTTCATCTACTGATGCACGAAATAAGCCCACAGTTGATGCACCTAACGATACTAATTTCATTGTGAAATATTAGTTCAATCACTTGAATTATTTATATTTTTGTCTTCTTTCTTTTGATATCTCAGAAATAAAAAGTATATAGCTCATGAATTTATTCAGTAGGTATCTATTCAATTTGGAGGAATATCGGAATAGCTCACAGATAATCTTTTGTATTAAAGAAACAATTTGGAATGTGTTTCAAATGAGTTTTGAGAATGCACTAATATTCGAACAAAAATTAGTCTAGTATCGAATGGGAAATGTTTATTTAATCTATTTACAATTCACTATTTCTCAATTTTTCATCCTCCTGCTTCTTTCTTCAGGGGCAGTGATAGTGCCACATCTGTGAAAACATTTCCATTTATTAGTTCGTCACTCCTCACACCCCATGTCTGCGTCAGTGCACATAGAGAATATAATTTTAATAAAGTAACATCATTCATTGTATACCGCCGTATTCACAAAGCATTCAATCTCCGTTAAGTCCTAACAGAGGTCCTCAGTTAAGGATAAATAAGAATAGCAATCAGTTTATGTGAAAATTAACGTGAAACAGGCCTGTTTCAGCACCGTTAAGGCGGGTTTATACAGCAAATAAGATAAAATAAGAAACAAATTAAAATAAAATAAGAATTAAGGGTTAAACGGATCGGTTTATACAGATGATCTGAAACAAAATAAGGAATAAGAATGAACCAATCAAATCGCAGCTTTTTGACAATTTTATGCAAGTTCTATGAATTTCACTCTTTGAGCATGCGCATTGTCATTTTCCAAACAAAATAACTTAAAATAAGAAATGAAGATGAGAGTTGGCCAACTTTAATTTTTATTCTTATTTCTTATTTTATCTTATTTCGTGTACAAACGCTCTCATAGAAATGTACATGTTTAACTTTCTTATTTTATTTCTTATTTTATTTTATCTTATCTTATTTGCTGTATAAGCCCGCCTCTACATATGTTAACTGAGGTTGCGATTCTTATTTATCCTTAACTGAGGACCTCAGTTAGGACTTAACGGAGATTGAATGCTTTGTGAATACGGCGGATAAACTGCTAAGCGGTTTTATTTCAATGAATTGGAAAAAATATTTAAAAATTTGAAAAAAAGCAAAAAACCAAATATTTCGTAAAAATCAAGAATCAATATAAGGAGTAATTTTAAGAATATTTCAGGAATGTGGCAATCCACATCAAGAGAAATATAGAAAAAGTTAATACAATAATAAATTAGTTATTCAAGAAATTACTCGTAACATAATTGTTTTCTAAATTATATGCCCAAGATAGTATTTATGGCCAGATGCCAGATCCACCAATGGCGCTCACATACATTTGCTGCGAAATACTAACATGAAACGAATAAGACCAAATAATATCATCAATGTGGATTAAATTCAATCCAGTAACAAGTCACAAAGTTTAAAGTAGAAAATCAGATTCATTAAAAGAGAATAGAGGAATTAACTTACTCGTAGCACAAAAGAGTACTGTCGACAAAACAACGGGAAACATCTCAGAAACGATTTGATCAAATGCCAATAATGATGAACTAAGCCAATATATCGGGAACAAAAAAACGCAAAGTCCATATAGTTTGTTGTAATGGAAGAACGGACCAATCTTCTGTTCACTATAAAATTATGGGCTTCGCACTGTAAAGTCTCTATAGGTCGAAAAATCTTCGAAAAGGGATATATTTCTTTAGTACTTACACCTACAATAAAGGAAAACACTAACGGGTTTCTTATCTATATAAATGAATCGGTTTGAAGTAATATTCACACTATTTGGCATAGTAATAATAGTAAATTACGTAACAAGAGTTATAAGTAGCCCATTACGCACGAAGTAAAAAAGTGCGTAAAGGGCTTACAACTCCTGTATCGTACTATAGTTTTTATACTTCCACCCATTTTCTTTATCAAATAAAAAAACTCTTCATTCGTTTGAGAAAATGTTTGGACACTTGTTGTAAACATTGGTAACATAAATGACATAACGTTTAATTCCATAGTATACTTAGAAAACGCGACTAAAAACTGTATAATGTGTTGCCGACATTTGGGGCCATCACTCTTTTAATCCAAAATGCGTCTCGCTGATGCTTATAGTTTGTATGTTTTTCCATCAACTAAATTTATGTATGATGATCAAATAAAGTCGAACTTAGAGAAAAATTTGATTGCTATTTAATTAAACCAAGAAATTTATTAAAGCGGTAGGAATGAATTATTTTGATTGTTTACAAAGTACGGACAGTGTTAGATTATGCAACTATAACTTTTCAAGTCGATTTCGTAAGTTAATCCAATTTACGACAAAATATTCAGATTTACTTAATACGATTTCCGAAATTGCTTTTACTTTTCCCGAAATTGGTTTTACTTTTTCCGAAATCGAACTTGGAAAGGTATAGTTTTTAATAAGTGTTAAGAAGAAGAAGAAGGGGAAGAGAGAAAAGGAAGAGGAGAAGAACAGAAAGACTCTATGTTCATGTCATCGAGTTACAGGGATATAATTACTTCTAACGAATTTAATATGATGTTGTCTGATCTGAATTTGAATTTTGTCATGTAAAAAAAATTTTGTTTTTCTTACTCCGAAACCATCACGGTGATTTTGCACAATAGCGATCTCAGCCGAGATATTTATCTCCCAAACCAACTACGAAAATTTCAACTGCCTAGCTGATTCTGTTTGATCATCAGTGACAATGTTTCCCAAGAAGGTTCGGGCCTTTTTTTCACTCCTCAATAATTTCCTATTCTATTCACGCTTTGTTTCCCAGACTGGTGCCTAGAAACCGAACAGAATTCAACAATCAAGAATTCTGTGCGGTTCCTAGGCAACAGTCTGGGAAACAAAGCGTGAATAGAACTTTGGGATGCATCAATATTCCGTCAAGAAGTTGAAGTATTACAGATATTCAAGCCCATTTGTCAATTAAATTGAAAAAATTGATGAATTCACGCTCTGCTTTGATGGCATCTTCGGCTATCATGAATTAATTCCCCAAAGCCCTGTTTAACTTGTAAATCTGCTACTCGATAACTTCATCAGAAACTTGTTTCATGAATTGGAGACTTAACCTGAAAAAAAAAGTTTACAACTTCTTGTCTGTGTTTATTAGATACCTACTTGTTTTTGCCACCAACACAATTTCGTTCATAACTTGGCTTCTAAGAGTCAGTGGAGGATGCACTTTCCCAAAAGCCGAGAATTGTCACATTAAAATGTGAAAATTCTCGAATATTAGAATAACTATAAACAAAATAATTCTGAAGATTTTCGTAAGCGTCTGACGAACGAGTCTGATATAGACTCCGAAACGTTACAATATAGTTGTTCCTTCGTTGATGTTGTTTCATTGTTGTTTGTTAGGCAACATTGTTCAATTGATTGCTTCTGACAAATAGCTTGTGTTTCTTACGCAGAAGCAAATCGTAGAATAATTAATTTTTATTTTATAGATATTTTTCAGAGAACACCCAGAAAGAAACCTTTCAATAATGAGTATACCTCCCACAGTATCCTTTAATGATTACTTAATAATAAAAATCCCACAATATTCTACAGAAATAAGCTGGTACGTAGCCTTGGTTGTATCTGCGGCTGAATATCATTGCCCCATCTGGTTTACCAGTGTTCATGCACAAAATATTGATTCACAGCTGCATTTATCCAGGATTATCATCACTGGAACTATTATATCTCTCAAATATGGTCCCGTCCCAAATTCCCAGAGTTAAGTCGTGTAAATTTTTATGGGCTTACCCAATTCTCAATTTGAATAAAGAGTGACAAGGAAATTTGGCAGTCGGTATGCAACCCATGCGATATTTTCAGCAAGGATCCACTTTAAAGATCCGTCGTAAAGAGTACCCGGGTTGGATCTTTCCAGGAAAATATGGTCTGTTCTGGAACGTTTAAGAACAGGTCATGGTCGTTGCAAGCATGCTTGCATATTGAACTCAGTTGAGATCCCTAATTGTGAATGTGGGGAAGCATAGGAAATGATGGTTTTAAGGCTATTCAGAAATTCTATGGCATCCAATAAAGATATAATTCAACGTTTCAACTACAACAACTATGTGGCTTTTTCGAGAAAATCATAAATACTAATTATTTTGAACCGGTTTCTACATGGAAAATACCAAGATTTTATTCTGATATTTCCATCCGTGAAAACCTCAAAGTGAATATTATATATACATATACAGGGTGAGTCTTTGACCACTGCATTAATTTTTATCAAAGATTCCTCCCATCAAATGAAACACTTTTTTCATATAAAATTTTTCCAAATTCAGCTCAGGTAAAAAGATACAGGCTGTTGAAATTTTGAAAAAAAAATCAGTTTTTACTTTGTAGCTTTGACATCCTTCTTTCGAATAAAATGAATGTTGGCGTAAAGTTTCCTATAACTATGATACATATTTTCCAAATATTAGTTATTTTCTACTTTTACTGGTTTTCTAGTTATGGACTCGTGGATTCATAAAACTTAACGAAATGAGCATAAGGAAAGCATATAAAGTTTTTCTTGAGTCATTTCAAGAGTATTCCATCGTTTTAGAACATTATATTATTCTTCATCATTTCTCCTTAAACGCACCGTTTCCGAGATATTCTTCATTGAATGTTTTAAAATGGAAAACTCCAGAAATTTTATTACTTTTATGGATCCGTTCCTGAGCGTTGGAATCCCGAATCAAGCTGTTAACCACGTTACCATGCCTTATTCTCGTCCGCCAACAATGTCATAGATAATTTATATATGGGAGTGTATTAGCACATTGTAAAATCTTTAAACGCTTGTAACTTTTTACCTGAGCCGAATCTGGAAAAATGGTGAATGAAAAAGGTGTTTCATTTGATGAGAGGAATCTTTGGTTAAAATTAATGCAGTGCTCAAAGACTCACCCTGTATAGTTATGTTTTATATTATGATAAAGGATAATCGGAAATTCCGCAAAGGAGCAGGAAAACAACATATTATATACAGGGTCGGCCAAATAGGACACTTTTGAAGGGAAAGTCCTATTTCTGTACTAGATAGTCATGAGAAACTCATAGGTGCATACCTCATTTTGTTATCTAACACCGTTACATAGTTAAAGCATGTTTTTCGACAATGTGCATTTTCAAAATGTTGCTGTAACTTTTCTTCAGTTGAATAATTTTCCATTTCTGTAAAATGTTTTTGTATCTAATCTTTACGTAGAATTCAATGAGGTTAATTAAATTTTCTGGAAACTGATATTTTACCTGATCTTGGTATGAAAATATTTTTTGAAATGGAACACCCCATATATTTTTGTATATTTTGATAGGGCTTGAAATTGAAATTTTTAAGATATAGCATTCTTGATATATTCCATAATTTTCGAATTTCATTGCAGATTCGGAAGTTGTTACAAAGTAAATAGAGCTTTTATTGGTTGAAAAACACGTTTGAATATAATTTGCATCATTTAATTAATCATTGCATCCTCCAAAGCCCACTCATCTAAAGGTTGAAACTTGATTTCTCAAGAAAAATCTTAAGTATTACACAGGGTGTCCCAGAAGTCATGATAGTTATCAGAAAAATATTAAAAAAAAAATTATGTGATGTAATTTCAAAATTAGAGGCATTTGAAGAAAATCGACAAAATCTATACTTTATGATGGTTATTTAATTCCCATTTCTCCAAATCAAATTTTTGTCAATTTTATTTTTGTTACGTCATCCTGAATAATGCGTCTGTATATTATTGCCCAAAACTTCATGACTTTTGCCCCTGTTTGGAGCAAAATGTTACTTTTTATCCCACTAAATATTCAAAGCTCATATTTCTTCCAATTTCAACCGTCTGTACTGAAAAAAAAAATGAACTACGCTAGTTTGGCAAGTATCTGTAAGAGTTGGCGCATTTAATGAGGATTCCAACATAGTATACTTAACAATTGCTAGTAATTCTAAAGTTTTTCGGCTTGAATTTTTTTCTGCTGAGAAACCCACTTTCGAAGCAACTTCTCCTAAAAACTTCAATTGATTCTAAAGTACTCAAGCCTTATATTGAGGTCGTTACTGTAAGAAGTCTGGTTGAATTAAAGAGAAAGCTCATAATTCCACTATGTGTGAGCGATGCAGATAATGACGCCAGATAAAAGTCGGTGTTCTACTGTTTCCAGGTAGGCTGAATCTTTTTTTTTCTGTTTTAATTTTTTAATGTTCATAATTGAATTTTCTAATTCAGAAAACTTTTTTAATAAACATTACTTCAACATAAATATTAAAAAAAATTTCAAACTGTCTCCCTTCAGACGTAATCTACGTTCGACATCGTTGTAAAAAGGATCGGAGTATCAGATTGGCGAATCCTCCGTTATTGACACGATTATTATTCAATTTATAAGAGCCGGGGCTAATACCTATATAGGGGCTCAAAAAAATATACATCTTAAATGTAAAAAGCTTAAAATTAAGTCACTTTGTGATTGACAGTATTGATGAGAATCAAATAATGAAAACAAGAAAAAAATACCAGTACAAACACATGATGAACGGCTTTCATTATTCTTCGCCGTAGCTCAGATAAATTTTCGATAGGTCTTTAGTAAACTTTTTCTTTCACCGCTCCCCAGTAAAAAAAATCTAATGGATTTAAATCAGGTGAACTGTCATGAGATATTGTCAGACTGCCCTGTCCATCTGTCCGGGTATACTTCATTAAGGTGTACTCGAACTGAGCGGAAATAGTGCGCGGCGCAGCCATCTTGCTGGAACCACATATCTCTACGTAGGCTTAGTTGCACGTCTTCCAATTAATTCGGTAATAGACTTTTCAAGAATTATCTCTGGAAGCTCAAAAATTCCAATTATTTTTCCATTCAAACTTCCTTTCCACTTCTTCATTTTAAACCGATGCTGCGATCTATCTTCAACAAACGAATACTGTATTCGTTTGTCTCGTGCTCGATGTTAAGTTGTTGTCCTGTAAACATGTAGGTATCTAAAATGTCTGTTTTCATGCTATATCTTAGTAGTTTTACTCGGAGAGACTGATTTTTGAGCCCTGATGATGAATTTATTAAAATTCAAAACGTTGGCAAAGAAACAATAGTTTTTCTGTTACAATATTGATCCCAGTCCCAACAATACCATTTGAAGAATATAATGTTTGGATCAGCAAACTTACCATAAAGATTAATTATAATGTCGTTTACAGTATTCTCGTAAACCAAGTTATGTGTTTCAGCAATATTTTGAAGGTATTCGTTGTTTATGTTGAATAAATGATTTCATTAACTTATTATGATTTATCTTCTATATTCGTTCAAAAGCGTAAAACAATTTCCTACATCATTTAAAATTGTTAAATGAGAGATACAAATAACGTTTGAAGTATTGATATCAAACTTTCATTTTAACTATAATAAATTTTGTTGTTTTCAACATTAGGGCATATAGGCATCTGGAATGGTACAAGCTAACTAGATAATATGAAATAATAAAGTTTATATTTGTATTCTTAATTCCTGAACCACAATCTACGAAATAAGCGCAGCAAAAAGTGTCAATATCCTCAAATTCAAATATTGATAAATGTCAAACCACGTAAACTCGGTTTCTGTTTATTGCAACACCAAAAATGGCCTGTTAATGTAAAACGCGGTTTACCCCTTGAAACAGCATGGTGAATTCCGACATTAATTTAATGCTTGTGTCTTTTACTTGATGCAAATCCATATTAACTCAATGAAAAATTATATACCTACGATTTACACTTATTTATTCAATATTGTGACGGGTTTCGTCGACACAGCGACTTAATCCGACTACATCCTACTGTATGATGTAGTCTGATGAAGTCGCTGTGACGACGAAACGCGTCACAATATTGAATAAATAAGTGTGAATCGTATATAATTTTTCATTGAATTCCGACATTGTCTCAAACGGAGTTTACATCAACATTGATCTCGGTTTAGAGCTTGGTGAAATTGGCCCTTATAAGTTTTCGTCTATCTAGTACAGAAATAAGACTTTTCCTTCAAAATAGTCCAATTTAGCCCACCCTGTAATTGCCGACACGTGTTTCAGCTTATTGAATTATATCTCCGCATCAACAAATTTCTCTCTCATATATTATGTATACCTGCTTCATTTAATCTTTTAGGTATTTGCAAACTGCATAATCCACAGGTAAGTATGAATTGAGCTGTATGTGGGCGTCCCAAATGAGTCGACGATTTCACATGCCCCCGTGGGTTGAATATATTAGTATATGCATGCAGAATTTCAATTAGAGATATATCTCATGATATATCCCTGGCAGGATGACAACTGTTTATGGTTGGGGTGGAAAACGCTCTGCAATGTGGAAACACACATGTTATAAAAGCGAGTACGTGTCATCAGGAGTAATACTTTACTTAACTATAGTTATACTCATGCACCCCTATGTCATGATTTTAATTAAATCGTTAATTTTTCCAGCTCATTTTTTCAAACTTTTATACAATAGAAACTGGAGCATATATTTATGAGAGATGATAGCCCTATATTACGGTCCTGTAGCGGTCTTCGAACCTCTGAAGTTCTGAATAATCATCGCTTGGATGGTCAAACCTGCCTTTGAAAATACCCTCCTGGCCCTATGAGCAACAACCTTTTCCCTTTTGAATTCAAATATTGAAGGTATTTCTGAGAGTGAATACCTTTGAAAATTAGCGGAAGTGATTCTTCTTCAAGAGATCCATGCTGTTACGGAGGAGTATATTTATGAAAGGGGACTTTCGAAAGGTTAGGTATGTATTATCGTCAATTTGTTCGTTATTCTCCTCTTGTCTTGTCGTTTTTCTCCTCTTGTCTTGTTTCAATTTGTTTTTGACAAACACACACAGTATCTTAATCAATTTGAAGCTTTCTGATAAACTATATTTTTTGTTTTGTTTTGTGGTGCGTAAATAAACAAAGATGACGGTTTTCCGACACGCGAACACGTGACGTATAATTCTCCGGTGCGCCCCACTCCATCGAAGACTCATTGCATCGAAAATGACGCCCACTTACTCCTGATTCGCCGAACGTGAAATATCCTATATCGATCGTCTTCCTCCGTAGTTTGGCTGGATGAGAGGTAATTTGTTTCATTGGGTGTACGTCAACAAAGCGGACTCTGTCTAACCCAGAGATCGGCGGTTGGTTATGAAGCTGCGGCTCTTTAGTTCCATACACTAAAATTATTTTTTCTAATGAATAAATAGATTACTTTTTTTTAACAAAAAACATTATTTATGAAAGTACTATTTATTATTAGCAAGAATAATTATTCTGGCTCTTTAAAAACTTTGAAATTTTGTAAACTGCAATTTTTTACTCTTCTGACTCAAAATGTTACCGACTCCTGGTCATACCTAAAATTTGAAATAATTGAAGGATGAATGTGTTCTACAATTTTCAATTAGTGAACCATTATGGAAAATCTTGTACCTATGCGTTGCAAGAAGTAATTTGTCAAGAAGAAAACATTCTCCAGTGAAGCTATGAAAATATGAATATATAATATTTACTCGAGTATCATATCCTGATTCGAAATGAAATTGAAATCTGAATAATATGCTGTACTATATAACACTTTTAATCTGAGGACCGATAAATATCATTTTAGTAAATCTATCGAAGCAAGTTGAGATGTTCATCAATGAAAAGAGTAGGATATTATGTTACACTCTAGAACTTTATTTATGTTTAATTGGTTTCTGTATTACATCTCATTCGTAATAAAGAAATTTTTTTTAAAATATAACATTTTTATACTGAGTTAGAAATATATTACGAGAACGATGGCAGGATCCCGGAATGAAGGAAAAAGATAGGAATATTAATATATTTTTATTTCAAATTCAATTCTTTTGAAAGAAATTCTGAAATAAAAGTAGAAATTTTTTTAAAAGTTCTCAATTCCTGTTCAGTGTTTCCACTTTGGCAAGGAGAAAATTCCTAACGTGCACAATGAAAAGGATATTAAAATTCCTAAATCAATAATGTTGTTTTCATTTGTTCTTAAAGTCAATAACTAAAATTCAACGAAAATTGGAGTTGAACGGGTTTCGCAACGAGCCAATTTATCTCGATGCTGTTTTCTTCTTGGCAAATTTCATATTTTGATTTAAATTTTATTTCCAATCAGGATATGATACTCGAGTAAAATAGATTCTTACATAATATAAGTTCTATAGTTAATGGATAATATTGTTTGAATCAATGAAATAGTTTTCTTCAGTTCCAAGTCATGCAGTAATTTTCTTCTGGAAGATGGACATACTATATCAACTGCCTCTGATGTTAACAGAAAATGCGAATCAGTTGAAAGAAAAACCATGAACAATCGCTGTACAGTGAATGTTTTAAATAAGATGTTCCTCTTTTACCAATGTTATACCTTGTTATCAGCATTCCAATTCAGCGAAAATGCCATAGTCCTGCTTGATTATCAAGTATTGATCGTGATATTTTCATTAGCAATATCACTGGTGGATTTTTTCTTGTTGAAAAATTTTTGCACGTTACAAAACTTAACTTATAACGCATAGGTACCAAGATTTTTTTATAATGGTTCACTAATTGATAATTGTCGAACACATTCATCCATCAATTTTTTCAAATTTTAGATTAGACCAGGAGTCGGCAACCTTTTGAGTAAAAGAGTAAAACATTACAATTTAAAAAATCAAAGTTTTTAAAGAGCAAGAATCATTATTCTTGCCAACAATAAATAGTACTTTCATAAATAAAGTTTTTTGTTAAAAAAACCAATCGATGTGTTCATTAGAATAAATAATATTTGCGTATGGAACTAAAGAGCCGCAGCTTCATAACCAAACAGCCGTCGATCCCTGGATTAGACAGAGTCCGCTTTGTAGACGTACACAACTGAAACAACTTATCTCTCATCCAGCCAAACTACGGACGACGACGATCGATATAGGAGATTTCACGTTCGGCGAATCTGGAGTAAGTGGGCGTCATTTTCGATGGCGTAAACCTTTGATGCGGTGAACTTTCAATTCAGTAAACTTTCGATGCAATGAATCTTCGATGGAGTGAGGCGCACCGAATCTGTCTATCCCAGGGATCAGCGGCTCTTTGGATATGTACCTGCGGATCTTTAGATCCATACGCAAATATTATATATTCTTATGAATAAATAGATTAGTTTTTTTCTCAAAAATCTTTACTTATGAGAGTATTATTTATTGTTTGCAAGAATAATTTGGATAATCTGGTTCTTTAAGAACTTTGAAATTGTGTAAATTGTAATTTTTTACTCTTCTGACTCAAAAGGTTGCCGACCCCTGGTCTAACCTAAAATTTGAAATAATTGAAGGATGAATGTGTTCGACAATTTTCAATTAGTGAACCATTATAGAAAATCTTTGTACTCATGCATTATAAGTTGATTTTTGTAACGTGCAGAAATTTGTCAAGAAGAAAATATCCTCCAGTGATATTGATAATGAAAATATCACGATCTATACTCACTAGTAAAGCAGAACTAACTAACTATTTAGTTAATGCTTTGTTTGTGGCACAAATCAGTTCAATCGCTTACAATTGAGCCGTGATATGAAGACCATCCTGTATAGTAATGGTTTATTTTCAATGATGTATGCCTCGAAGGTATATTTTTTAACACAGTTGAATGAAATTGTACGACTGGCGTGAAAAACAGCAAGTTACAATTGACGTTAAAAGAAAAACACCCTGTATGAAAATTTCGGACAAATACATTAGGAGAACCCATCCAAGGTACCTATTTAGTTAATGCTTTGTTTGTGGTCTAAAGCGCTAAGGTTAGATTAGAAATAATATTATATGGTTGTTAAGTTTTCTTAAATAACTATTCTTAAATTTCCTAATTCTCAGCGCATTTTTTTAGATTTTTTCTGTGATGAGAACCTTTTCCTAACAATAACAAATAAAAAAAAAAGTGAAATCGGTTAGCCGTTCACGCGTGATGGCGTGACCAAGGGATATATAGGAATTCATTTTTTACAGTGCGCGTCAAATTATGGAACAAATTCATTTTCTTGATGAGAAAATGAATTTGTTTCATAATTTTGACGCGCACTGCATATAAGATATATCCATATGGATTGTCGGAAGGAATTTCTGAGGCCGAACGACCGGTATTAATCTGATCTAATATAATCTCTGCTTCATGGTCATCCCGAACTTTCGGTTATAAAGCTCGATCGGCACAGTATGGAGAAAGGATTGGGAAACTTTGATGAATCCTTCACAGACGCTACAAGCTCTTCAGTACCAATTACCGGGGTGGGGCGTATATCCAGATGTATGTTAACTCCTTAATATTGAAAATTAAGTTAGTACGGGGTGGCGCAACGGAACCGGCATTATTTTAATACAATCATATTATGATGTTGATTGACCACCTCTCATAGTGAAAGTGGCGCAATAGAGGCTGCATTATTGAAAAAAAATATGAATAGGTATATAAGTTATGGTTAAAATGAAACTATGAATCTATAAGCAAATAAATTCAGTTGAAAATTCTTAAAAATATTATCATCTAAGTGATAGCTCATAAGAGGAATTAAATTCAAAAAATCGTAAAATTATTGAAATTTTGAAAAATCATATCTCCCAAACTATTACTTTGTTAGAGTTGAGAATGATATGAGTGGATTCTTATGATGAAACTGTATCTTGATAAAAATTGAAGTTGGAATTTGTTACGTGAAATAGAAATATTACTCCGAAACCACCTATTTTGCCCAATAATGAGTTTAACCGAGATATTTATCTCTCCAACTTCACACTCTGCACGTGATGTCTTGCATTGATCGTATGGCTATAAACTGGAAAAAAAAATTAAGAAATTTGAAAATTTTGTTTGCACCACAATAACTCGAATCTTGATCTGATTGAATTTAAACTCGCTGGTTAGATGCAAAATACCGACGCAAATACTTTAATTCACAAAATATCCATCTATTAGAGGAATATTTTGCATGAAATTACGTAACAAAATATCGGATTACATTTAATTTCGACATTTCGGTGACCAATAATTACCTCTTGGAGTATGCAAAAACAAATATAATTTGGAACTTTTTAACTAGACAAATTATTTCAGTTGTTTTCCTACATGGAAAATCACATATGGTATATCTTAGACTTCAGTTCCTACACGAGTTTGATCTGATTATTGCGATCGTTAGGGTAACTAATTTAAATATGGACATGTATACAGGGTGATGCACGACCGTTCGTTAGAATATTTCAAAAAAAGACTCGAGATAAATACTTAAAATTTTATAATTGAGCTTTGTTAGAAGAGATGAATTCTTGGAAAAAATTTCAGATTCGTTCGACTTCCGGTTTCACCGGAAATGATACCAACTTTCGATTTTCAAATGTAATACCCAGTTATTTCATTGATAATCAGGTTATCTATTGAATTATGTTTCAATGTGTCACTTACATATTATTCTCGGAAAATTCGTGTGACCCTTTAAATTTTCCCAAATAGGGCTTCATTCCAATATTAATAACATTTGCATGAAAATTCCTAATTTTCTAGCTTCTATCAGAAAACATACCAACGCTTCTCCTTCTTTAATTGAAAATTCAATTGAACTTACAGCATGTTTCTATTTCAAAGTCAAAGTCAGTCATGACGAAAACCTCAAAAGTCATTTGTTTTCGAATGAGAACCCATTTTTTATATTAGTCAGCTGGAATCTACATGAAAAAGAAATGTATAAATGTAATAGATAATATTGCTCTAATATGCTTATTTTAGCGAAATATTCGGTAAGTAAAGCAGTAGTATGTATTATAAAAAATGAGTTCAAGCCCTGTGGAGAGGAGCTTTCTGGCGCTCTAGTTCAAACAGACAAATTATATCTCCGAAAGTATTGGTTTATCAGAGTTGGGAATTATATCAATGTATTCATATGATAGAACTGCATCATAAGGGAAATTCAATTCAAATAATAGTTTATTTATCAAGAATAAATGAGCAATCTGAGAATGAGAACTGCACCATGGAAGAAATCAAATTAAATCTGGCCAATTTTGCCCAATAACGAACTTAAGCAAGATATTCATCTCCCTAAACTACTCTGAACTACCTACCTCATTCCGTTCGAGAGTTATATCTATGTCTATGGATGAAAAGCAGTCTCACTACTCTCAGATCTCTTACTTCATGTTCCGTTCCGAAATGTAAGACTTTTCTGAGAAAAACTAATTTCGGAGCAAACAACTGAGATTTTTCTCACTTCGTTCACAATTCTTCGATTGATTAGATAATGACATGTCTCAGGAAAATAATTTGACATTATGACAATTCATACATAGAATAATTATATCATTGTGTGACAACGTTGAAATACGATTTATTATTGAAATTTTGAAAAATCATATCTCCGAAAGTATTAGCTTGTTAAAGTTAAAAATGATATCATTGGATTCTTATGGTAAAACTGCTTATTGAAAAAAATTTTATTTTGAATTTGTTTTGTAAAAAATATTTTTTTTTTTGTTACTCCGAAACCATCTGTCCAATTTTGCCCAATAACGAACTTAGCCGAGATATTTATCTCCCAAACCTACTCTGAAAATTTCAACTGTCTAGCTCATTCCGTTCGAGAGTTATCGTGCCTACGGCCGGCCGTCCGGCCGGACCGGCCGGAATGATTTTCGACCACGGATTCTTGATCAGTGAGTCGAACCAAATCGTTTAAGACCATTTTCATCGAAAAATTCGAAAATTACAGACATTTGGGCAAATTGATAAGCACTCAGTTCCGAGGAACTAGAGCGCCAAAAATACACTATTTTTCAACGTAGGTTCCAGCTGACCAATAAAAAAAATGGATTCTCATTTGAAAAAAAATGATTTTTGAGGTTTTTGTCATTGCTGACTTTGACGTTGAAATAGAAACACCTAGTATGTTCAATTGAATTTTTAATTAACGAAGGAGAAGCATTGTTATGTCTTCTGATAGAAGCTAGAATATTAGGAATTTTCATGCAAAAGTGTACAAGTTATTAACATTGGAATGAAGCCCTATTTCTGAATATTTAAAGGGTTTTTTCAGATTTCACATGAATTTCCTTAGAACGATATGTGAATGAGACATTAAAATAATGGAGAATGCAGTGGGTATTCTTATTATCAATGAAATAACTGGGTATTACATTCAAAAAACGAAAGTTGGTATAATTTCTGTTGAAAGCAGAAGTCGAACGAATCTGAAATTTTTTCCAAGCATCATCTCTCCTAACAAAGCTTTACTATAAAATTTCAGGTGTTTACCTCGAATCTCTCTTTGAAATATTCTAACGAACAGTCTTCCTGAATCACCCTGTATACGGTGGCAATTGAATAAATGGTTGAATGATGTGTGGAATGTTGAATTGTTTTCAAAATTTGTCTGAAAGTCGAGAGACAAGGGAGGAACTGGAGGGCCATATTCTCACCTCATGTCAATTCTGTGAGTGTACAAACCAGTTTCGAGGAAATAGCGTAGTGTCCAAGGGTGGAGTGTCCATAACGTGGTACTTGAGCCAATTTTTGAGATTCATATCACCCCTTATGGACAATTTTCGTTATTCGCATGAGCAAACGTGATGTGATTTAACTGCTAGAGTTTTCGTCTGAGAGGTTTGGGATTTTGAGGTGCTGGATGCTTTTCCTCAACAGAACCCCCATGGGAGTGTTCGCACATGCGTGGATTGAAGCTGCGATATGTCCTGAACCACTGGTGTTGAAGAATCAGATATTTGTGTGGGGAGTGTTATTTTAAGAGGACTTTCAGCCAGGAGTAGATTGCGCATTAGAAGAAGAGAAGTGGCTCTTTTTGGGTTGTATGTCGTATGTTTGGAGTGGTTTACGTCTAGCCCGAGCATGGATTTGGTGCTGAGCCAACATATTCCGTTCACAAAATCTGTATATCTGTCGCGGTCCGTTTGATAGCATTATGATGGCATAAGAATTTGACTAGCAGTTAATCTAAATCCAATATCAATAATTAGTAAATAAAACGAAAAGTTATCTGAATTTTTTTTACTAAGAATACATGTTTTCTGGAAAAAGGGTCCGCAAAAAGAAAGGTTCGTGGTACGCATCCGGACCGTGGTCCGCCATTTGGTGACCCCTGGTGTAGAGTTTCGAAAGTAAATAATATTCAGGCATCTATCCCTCTGAAACAGATAAACAGATTTATGGCCGTAAGCGTATTTGATATTTGATCAGTAGATGTTGCGACTTCGAGTGTTATTAGATACTAAGTAATCATTAAATGATACTGTGGGAGGTATATTCATCATTGAATGGTTTTCTCTCCCAAACTCTGAAAAGTATCTATAAAATAAAAAAAATATTATTTTGTGATTTGCTTCTGCGTAAGGTACACGAGATATTTGTCAGAAGCCATGAATCGAACAATGTTGCCTAACGAACATCAACGATATTGTGAAGTTTCGGAGTCTATATCATACTCCTACTATTTTTGAAACATTCCTACTGATTACCAATACATAAGAGAATGAAAAATGGCAATGCAGAAATTATTATTTTTCCTAAAACCGTAAATAAATAACTACTTTCCCGCACTGTTCTCGTCTCCGAAAGTAGTACTTTCCCGCACGCTTTTTGGACAAGAACATATTTGTTAAATTTGTAGATTATAATACTTTTAAAATGAGATTAATTTATCTACTTACTTATATATTTAGTTCATAATTATGAATTAAGCAATTTCAACTATGTTAGCATAATTATTAATGCAGTTGTTCATTTTAAAATGATCGAATTTTCAGAAATTATAAACTTGACATCCTTCAAAAATTATCAATAGCACCCATGGATCTGATCTATTTCTATGTCATGGCCTGAGATTTTCCATTGCGACTGGTTACTAAGTTACCTAATTTCTCAAAACGAATAACTGTCAAGTCATTTATCCTTATTGAATTATTTTTTAAATTTTAAAACGAGATACGAAAATAAATGTATTCATCTAATGAGGAGCTATCGGAAGATATTCTGGAAGTAGCTAAGGATTTATTGCCAGAAAAATCTAAAGAAAGGTACGAGAAACAATATGCCCATTATTTGAACTGGTGCGAAAGTAAGAATAAATGCTTGAATTCGTTTTTTTTTGTTTTTATAATACGGTTGTAGGAAAAATATTGTTCCTAACTCGAACGTAAAGTATCTTTCTCTATTTCAGTATCGTAATGAGTCCATTCTAGCACTAAAAACAGTGCTGGAATGAAATCATTCCCGCATTGTTTCTAGTTATATTTTTGTTTTGTGGTAGTCAGCACTGACATTCGATCCTATCAAATTTCAACACACGTCAATTGTCAATATAATATAATCTGGATGTAGTGAAATAATTGTTGTGAGGAAAAGTTTTATTTTCATTAAAAAATAAGGTACAAGATATTTCCTTCTTGCTAATTTTAAATCATTCCTATTATTAGGAAACTGTTTTAAATCTGATCTCCACGCCCTACGTACGATTCAAATTCCGTAATCTGTCAACTTTCGTAACAGTCACACCAACTGCCAAGATACTTACAATACAAAAGTCACTAGGATGTATAGTCCGAATTTTTCATTGAATTTCCACAGTATGTTACAAAACTTGACTGAAATGGAGAAAATATCGTCTAATACTCGTTGCAGAAGGCTATTCCAACACTCATGCCTTCGAAAACTCGCTCCTTCGTCGCTCGTTTTCGAATTTCGCATTCGTGTTTGAATAGGAACCCATTCTGCAACTTCTTTTAGAATATACTATTCTCTATTTCAGTATCGTAATGCGAGTCCATTCCAGTACTAAAAACAGTGCTGGAATGAACTCATTCCCGCATTGTTTCTAGTTATATTTTTCGTTTTGTGGTAGTCAGTACTGACATTCGTTCCTATCAAATTTCAACACAGGTCAATTGTCAATATAATATAATCTGAATGTAGTGAAATAATTATTGAGAGAAAAAGTTTTATTTTCATTAGAAAATAAGGTACTAGATATTTCCTTCTTGCTAATTTTGAATCATTCCTGTTATTAGGAAACTGTTTTAAATCTGATCTCCACGCCCTACGTACGATTCAAATTCCGTAATCTGTCAACTTTCGTATCAGTCACACCAACTGCCAAGATACAATACAAAAGTCACTAGGATGTATAGTCCGAATTGTTCATTGAATTTCAACAGTATTTTACTAACCTTGACTGAAATAGAGAAAATATCGTCTAATACCTACTTGTTGCAGAAGGCTATTCCAACACTCATGCCTTCGAAAACTCGCGCCTTCATCGCTCGTTTTCGAATTTCGCATTCGTGTTTTAATTGGAGCCCATTCTGCAACTTGTTTTAGAATATTCTATTCCCGCACTAGATTGCTTTCCCGAACTCCGCTTCGCGTCGTTCGGGCAACGACAATCTCGTTCGGGAAGGTACAACTTTCCGCTCTAGATAGAAAAATAACTATTCTATTCAAACTTAGTCAATCAAAAAGACAGTAGGAAACTGATAGACAATAGAGTGCATTCAAACACGGTCAATCTCCTGTTAAAACAGGAGCATTCGAACACTGCACCGAACTGTAGAGAATGCTCAAAAGTAAATAAAGGATGCTGGTGAAACTTTGGATGGACGTATGCATGAAAATTTATTGTTCATAACATTTCCCCCGCTATTTGAAGTCTACTTCAAAAAAAGCGGGTTAACTGATAAAACACTCGTGCAAGGCCATTCGTTCGCAATCTACATCTGAAACAAATATTCGAAGAGGAGAACACCCAAAAATACAATATGAAAAACATATTCAACCCACACAAAATGCTGGAACGCTTCCACACATTTCTGGATATCGATTAACACTGTACCGTTTGAGCCTCCGGTTTGGCTCGTGTTCTGTTCATTTTTCCACCATTTCTGGTCTGCGTGGCATCCGCGAATTCGATAAAAATTGGAAATTCATCTTTTTTCGTCGAAGTTTTTTTCCAACAAATATGGGTTGAGGACGGAATGTTTGATTTTCAGTAGATCTCTTGCTTCCTCATCGGCATATAATCCTGAGTATATGCGGGCATAGAAAGACATTAGCGATCAGGGGCGGAGCTTGGTGAAGGGGGTCCGGAGCAGAAACGAGAATGGGGCCACAAATAATTATAAAGTTCCGCTATTTCGAGTCCTTCAACATGAAATCTCTCAATTCCTGATATCTTTTCGCGCGCATGTTCTGGGGAACATCGCGCTATCATTTTGCTCAAATCTCTGTAACATTCTAATGTTTTGCCGAAAATGGTCTCAAACGAAATATAGTCTCAAACTCACTGATGAAAAATTTGAGGTAAAATTTGATTCTACCATGCCGGCCGTTGCCACGATAACTTGAGAACGGAAAAAGATAGTAACTAGAAATTTTCAGGGTAGTTGGCGTGTCCATATACAACTGACCAGTTCGTTAATGGGGATAATCAGCCTGATGGTTTCCGAGTAATAATTTTTTTCATCAACCGATACAGATCCGATCGAATTGGAACTTGGTAGCTAGTTGTACAATACTGACCGAAAGACAAATTTTGTGAGAATCGTATAACTAGAAAATTCCAAAAATAGTATTTGTGCCACGATAACCTGAGAACGCAAAGAAATAACGACTTTGTTAATAGGCATAATCTGCAAAACAGTTTTGGTGTAATACCCATCTGACATTTGCTTGTTATTTCCTCAATAACTCGAAAAATACGAATCTGATCCAATTCAAACATTGGTCATTAATTGTAGAATGCTGACGTCTAAACTCCTCCAAAATTTCGTGAGGATCGTATCACTAGAAAATCATTGATCTATATTGTTGGAGCTTTCGACGAGTTCATTAGCCAGATGGGTGATCGTTGCCACGACCACTTTTGAACGGAAACGGATAGCAACTTTCAATTTTCAGGGTAGGTTGTGCATCCGAGCGGAACAGTTGAGTTCAATGTTGGACAAAATCGCCCCAATGGTTTTGGAGTTATACCCACTGGAATATTATTTGCTTGATAACTCAAAAAATACATTTCCGATCAAATTGAAACTTGGAAGAATACCGACATAAAGACGTGTGTGGAATTTCGTCAGGTTCGTGCACTAGCAAATTTCAAAAAAATAATGAAGAAATATTTTTTATCTCTCGATAACTTGAGAACGAAAAAGATAGCGACTTCTTTAATAGGCATAATCGTAAAAATGGTTTTGGAGTTATACACATCTGCTTTTTTTTTATTTCCTCAATAACTCAAAATAGACGGATCCGATCCAATTAAAACTCGGTAATAACGTGTAGAATGTCGACGCGCAAATTTTCTCGGAATTTCTTGAATATAGTATGCAGAACTACTCACCAAATTTCAATTCGATTGGATTTTTATTGGTTGGAAACAAAATTATTACTCGGAAACATTGGGCCGATTATGCCCATTAACGAACTTGTCCGTCATATTTTGACGCTCCATCTTTTTCCGTTCTCAAGTTATTGTGGCAACGGCCGGCCGAACAGAATCAAATTTGACCTCAAATTCTTCATTAGGTATTCGAACCCTATCGTTTGAGAAACCATTTTCGGCAAATAATTCGTAAATCACAGACATTTGGGCAATATGATATCGCAATGTTCCCAGAACATGCGCGCATAAAATAGATCATGGATTATCATCTCAACTGACTCTGAGTATATTTACTGTTCGTCTGTCTGACTGGATCTCCGGCTCGCTTTATCCACTAAGCTTGAAGCATTCATCATTCAATTTAAATTAGCCAGCGTGAACAAGCGCGCCAAAAATTACTGACTTCACGTCAATGCTTTTTTGCGCGTATGTTTTGGGGAACATCGCGTTATCATTTTGCCCAAACGTCTGTAACTTTCGAATATTTTTTGACGAAAATGATCTCAAACGATGCCGTTGCCACGATAACTTGAGAACGGAAAGAGCTAGCGACTTGAAATTTTCAGGGTAGGTGGCGCATCCCAATACGACGAACAAGTTCGTTAATGAGCATAATAGGCGCAATGGTTTCCGAGTAATAATTTTGTTTTCAACCAATATAAATCCGATCGAATTGAAACTTGGTGAGTAGTTGTAGATTATGAACCTATGCACATTTGTGAAATTTTGTGTTAATCAAATGGCTAGAAAATTATTAAAAAATTATCTCATTAAATCGAAGAATACTAAACCGATTGAATTGAAACATGGTTATTAGATGTAGAATGCCAACGCGAAAATTCTTGCAATATTTCGTGAGGATAGTATTTGAAGAAAATTTTTAAAAAATCATTGAAAATTAAAAATAAAATTCTATATATCAGTAACTATTCGTCTGAAATTACTAAAATTTTGCAAGAGCCTTTATAACCCAACTCTACTGCCAAGTGTCAAGTTTAAACACGATCGGTTAAATATTGTTGGAGATTCGAGCCGCCTTGTGTGAGTTCAGTAGATGGGTGACCGTTGCCTCGATAACTTTCGAAAAAAAGGAGATAGGGACTTGCAATTTTCAGGGTAGGTTGCGTATCCGAATGGAAGAGTTAAGTTCGTTTTTGGGCATAATCGGTCCAACGGTTTCCGTGTTATACCCACCTGGAATATTATTTCCTCGATAACTCAAAAAATGAAGATTCGATCGAATTGAAGCTTGGTAACTATTAGTAGAAAATCAACATAAAGCGTGTTCAAAATTTACTATGGTAAATTCGAATTAAGAGTGTCCGATACAGGAGAATGGACAACATAATTTACCATGGTAAATTCGATTAAGGGAGTCCAATACAGGAGAATGGACAATAGAACATACGCGCAAAAGCTCCTGACTTCACGTCAGTGCTTGAACCAATTTTATTATATTTGTCAGAATGACTATTTCAGTAGTACGATATTTATTTAGCAAATTCTTACTTGCACAAAATCTTCTTGCTTGAATTGTATTCACAGAAAAGTGTGTTAATTTTCCATTTATATCTTACTTGCACAATTTTATCTTCATGCTTGAATTGTATTTACACAAAAGTGTGTTGATTTTCCATTTATATTCCCGTGAAATACACATGTCGAATATCACATGAGATGATTTGAAAACAAACATCGTAGGGAAAAAGCATACCTGTGAAAATATATGTAAAAATAAAATAATAAAAGGAACTTATATCTCTTGAGATCTACCCATGTCATTGTGGATTCCGTAGGTGGATTCCATAGGAATGTCAGTTCGACGCTTACGGTATTTTTTAATAGGAATTGCCCGAGGCAAAGGAACACGATGGAACGATTCCTTATGTATCCAGACATCCATTTGAAAGGAACAAATTGAACTTGATGGGAACACATTACATCCAATGAAAGCGCAATATACTTTGAAGCCACCATGTAGGCTCATTAAAGCAAGAACGTCTGCCTTTGTGGCGATTCCAGGTCATGTCACGATTCGATATCTTAGACACTTTTATTTGAATTATATCGATTAGGCCAGTCGCCCAGTGGAAGCGGAAATCTGCGAAAAGTTGCGAAATCACATTCGTACAAATCCGATACCGCTAGGCTTTCCTACATACAGAGCGAGTCTTTGAGTTGTACATTAATTTTAACCATAGATTCCTCTCATCAAATGAAACACCTTTTTCATTTACCATTTTCTCTAATTCGGGTCAGGTAAAAACATACAAGCTGTTGAGAATGCAAAAATGGGTTCAAGCCCTGTGGACAGGAGCTTTCTGGCGCTCTAGTTCAAACAGGCAAATTATATCTCCGAAAGTATTGGTTTCTCAGAGTTGGGAATTATATCAATGTATTCATATGATAGAACTGCATCATAAAAGAAATTCAATTGAAATAATAGTTTATTTATCAAGATTAAATGAGCAATCTGAGAATGAGAACTGCACCATGGAGGAAATCAAATAAAAATGGCTGAAATGAATTTGACTCTCTCTTATAGAACAGGATGACATGTATGAGTATGAACACAGATCATATAATAATTCATAGATAGAATAATTATACTTTCGGAGATATAATTTGTCTGTTTGAACAAGAGCGCCAAAAAGCTCCGATCCACAGGGCTTGAACCAATCTTTTTACGCTAATTTCACGAAGTGTTATGAATTCTTGAGTCTATAACGCGGTAGCGCGGAAACCAGTGGAAATAGGGAAAAAAATGTTAATTGGAGATTATGTGGCAACGGCAAATAATTTCAACGACATCGATATTTGCAGCATCACCGCGTGTCAACTGAAAAGAGGGCAAAAAGGTACGGCAACCTGTATTAGAGCTTGATTCAAGGATGCAAAGGTCAGGACGGATCCTTCAAAGTGATGAAATTTCAGCTTGCATAGAATTTAATGCAAGGGGCTGTTTAAGGATAACTGATGAAGAATATCTTAGATTTCTAAAATGATTGAAGATTCTTATTCTTTGTTCTCAAGATAACCCCCATCTGCTTTCCTTTATGCTGGTTTCATTTAGTTTTATGAATCTATAACTAGGAAACCAGTAGAGGTACTCCTGTATATACATTAATGTATATACAGGAGTATATTAGCACATTGTGAAATCTGCTTCTTACTTTTTATCTGAGCCGTATCTGGATGGTGAATTAACATTTTTTTCCCTATTTCCACTGGTTTTCGCGCTACCGCGTTAAAGAATCGAGAATTCATAACACTTCGTGAAATTAGCGTAAAAAGATTGGTTCAAGCCCTGTGGACCGGAGCTTTTTGGCGCTCTTGTTCAATCAGACAAATTATATCTCCGAAAGTATTGGTTTCTCAGAGTTGGGAATTATATCAATGGATTCCTTTGATGAATGAACTGCATCATAAAGGAAATTCAATTCAAATAATAGTTTATTTATCAAGATTAAATGAGCAATCTGAGAATGAAAACTGCACCATGGAAGAAATCAAATAAAAATGGCTGAAATGAATTTGACTCTCTCTTATAGAACAGGATGACATGTATGAGTATGAACACAGATCATATAATAATTCATAGATAGAATAATTATAGCATTCTGTGAAAACATAGAAGTACGATTCATTATTGAAATGCAGAAAAATCATATCCCCGAAAGTATTAGCTTGTTAGAGTTGAAAGTGATATCAATGGATTTTTATGGTGAAACTGCATACCAAAAAAAAATTGAATTTGAAATTTGTAAGTAAAAAAAAAATCGTTTTCGTTACTTCGAAACCATTTGGTCTATTTTGACCAATATCGAACTTAACCGAGATATTTATCTCCCAAACGTACTGTGAATATTTCAACTGCCTAGCTCTTTCTGTTCGAGAGTTATTGTAGAAACAAAATTTAAAATAAAAAAAAATTCGTTTTGACACTACAGCGACCCGATCAATACAAAACTTCGCATACGTATAAAGGTCATTATGCTACAATTTGTTGCCAAATTACAGATAGATTGAGTAATCGGTTTCGGAAATTTTTGTAAAAAATGTTTTTACTAAAAACGGCCATAACTCCGAAACCGCTTGGTGGATTCCGCCCGTTAACGAACTCGTCCGAGATATTTACGCTCCAAACCTACCCTGCAAATTTCAATCCTCTGACTCTTTTCGTTCGAGAGTTATCGTGTTAACTGACGGCCGGCCGGCCGGCCGGACAGAATCGATTTCCACCACGAATTCTTGATCAGTGAGTCGAACCAAATCGTTTGAGACCATTTTCAGCCAAAAATTCTAAAATTACAGACATTTGGGCAAATTGATAAGCACTCTGTTCCGAGGAACAAGAGCGCCAAAAAGCAGAAGAAGGTTTCATTTTAGGAATGAATACTGAATCATTTCAGAAAATTGAATTACTCTTCATCATTTCTCCTATATTCGTATCGTATGTTATAAAAGCTGATTTGATAAATTTAACTGCTTTTAAGAATCCGGACGTGAACTAGAACCACATATGATCTGTGCTTGAATAAAGACATTGGTTGCCTAATGATTACAAAGTTGACACTCCTAGAAATAGCTATTAATCTCCTTCTCTCACATATTCTATTCATTTCAATCTTGATTGTTTCGAAATTTCGCATTCTGATGCGGAACCTACCCTGAAAATTTCAAGTCACTATCCCTTTCCGTTCAAAAGTTATGGTGGCAACAGACGACGGGACATAATAAAATTTGACCTCGTATTTTTCATCAGTGAGTTCCTAAAATCTACTCGGAAAATTATATTATATCAATTGAAACTTAGCCAATAATCCATTTTTGTTTTCACTGAAGATATTCTGAACCCAATTTGATAAACTTACCAAAATATACATCTCCATCATCATATGGATTATCCAAGGGCATATGGGGTATGCGTAATTATAATATCTTATAATTGGTCATTTTGCATTCAATCATACTTTGTTTGTTAGAACAGAAATACATTTCACATGTCTGTTATTGGTAGATAAGATTACATGTATGAACAGTGAACACAGATAGAACACAGACAGATAGAATTCGCATTCTGTGAAATCAAGAAGTACGAGGTAGGTATTATTGAAATTTTGAAAAATCATATCAATGGATTCTTAAAATTAAACTGCATCTAGAACAAACTTGAATTCGAAATTTGTAATGTAAAAAAATAAATTTTTTCGTTACTCCGGAACCATGCCGCTGGTTTTGCCCAATAACGGACTCAACCAAGGAATGTATCCCTCAAACCAATTCGGAAAATTTCAACTGTCTAGCTCATTCCGTTCCAGAGATATCGTGTTAACGGCTGGCCGGCCGGCCGGACAGACGGCCGGACAGAATTATTTTCGACCGGGGACTCTTGATCAGTGAGTCGAACCAAAACGTTTAAGACAATTCGAAAATTACAGGCATTTGGGCAAATTGATAATGTTCTATGTTCTGAGGAACGCGAGCGCCAAAAATTACAGGCTTACAAATTTTTTTCTTTAGGAAAGCTAACCCCTAATATTTCAGGATGTTAGGACTAGGGGATTAAAGTTTTAGAGCAATCCACAGAGGGTGTATGATTTCATCAAAGTTGAATAGCTACATACCGCGGTTCCATCCTTATTGGGAATCATCAGTGAAGCATAATTCAACGAGGACGAATAAAATACACTACGGAATAACCAGTTTATAAAAATCCAGTAATCATTTCCGAGTACAAAGTAGGCAGAAATGACACCTGGCGTTTAATCAACCAAGCCAAATGATAGCACGCTTTCCCCCTTAGATAATGCACGCAAAAAATTATGTAGAGATAAAGTCACTTCTAACGGACATAATATGACCCCAAAGAAGGTGTCGCCTTATAGGAACTAGTGATTTAATCTGATGTTTAATTCGATAACGTAGACTTGGGGTGGCCGCATTGTTGATCAGGACCGAAACACTGATTGAATTCTGATTAACATCGAGTTTAATATTGCACCGAGACATTCAACAAGCTTTGTAGATACGGTTCGATGCCCTACCCTGCAGCAATACTGAAACGCAGGGTAACTGTCAAGTCAATGACTCCATCGGGGTGTAGAATTCATTGAAGTGTTTATCGATGAACAATGTAAGACGTATACTTTTATGTCCATTCCAGAACTGTTCACATTATCTTTCCGCAATCCTTTCAAGCTTGAGAGCTCGAATCACGGCATTACATTAAAAATTGGTTCAAGGACTGACGTGAAGTCAGAAGCTTTTGCACGCATGTTATATTGTCTATTCACCTCTATTGCACTTAATCGAATTTAACATCGATATAGACCGTTTTCTAAGATATCAATACATTTCGTAACATTCTAATGACATATTTGAGTCATGAGAGAATTGTCTAAGTTCACAGAATTTTTAGTTCTGACATATTATGTATTCTATCGGAATTGAAATTTCCTAAATATCCAATCATCTACGAAAAGAAAACTTAAGTCTCAAGTAATTTCAGGATACGATATTCATGAAATCCCGAAAAATAAGGCAAGTCGGAACTATATTTACTAGCAATTACCAAGTTTTAATTGTATGGGAAATGTATATTTTGAGTTATAGAGGATATAACAACAGAATTTGAGATGTTTTTAACTCCAAAACCATATGATCGATTATACCTATTAGCGAACTCAAATGTCGCATAAGGATGCACAACCTACCCTAAAATTGCAGGTGAGTTAAATAATATTTTTCCAACATTTTTTTTTAATTTTCTAGTGATATTATCCTCACAAAATTTCACATACGTCTTTACGTCAGTACTCCCCAAGTACTAGTATGTTTTGAGTTATCGAGAAAATAATATTCCAGTGATTATAACTCCGAAACCAATGGGCCGGTTATGCCCAACAACTAACGTAGCTGTCTAATTCTGATGTGCAACCTACCCTGAAAATTGCAAGTGGCTATATCTCTACCCGTTCGAGAGATATCTTGGCTACAATATAGATCCGATAGTGTTCAAATTTAGAAATTGGCTGTAAAGCTAGGTTTTGACGGCTCTAGGAAAATTTCAATGATGACGAATATTTTCTGATATACAAAAAGTATTTCTTTTATTTTCAAAGATTTTTTGAAAATTTTCTGGTGATATGATCCTCGCGAAATTTCGCAAACATTTGCGCGTCGACATTTTACTACTAATTACCGTGTTTGAATTGGATCACTTGTGTAATTTTTGAATCTGAAAAATTATCAAAGATTGTAGGTAACTTACTCTTTTTCATTGTTTGTTGTTTTATATTATAGCTTCTTGGATACAGAACTTTTATTATATTTTTTTTTTAATTTTCTCGCCATACGATCCTCGCACAATTTTGCATAAGTCTTCATTTCAGTATTTTTCCACTTACTACAGAGCTTTAATATGATTAGATCAGTATTTTTCGAGATATTTGGAAAACGAAGTTTCAGATGTCTCTAACTCCGAAACCACCTGGCGGATTTCGCCCATCAACGAACTCAACCAGCTCAGCTGGACTCCCTACCTTCCCTGCAAATTTAAATCCTCCTACCCATGGTGATCGAGAGTGTTCTTGATGACGGATGGCCAGTCAGACGGACAGAGTTAAGTTTGACCTCGGTTTCTTTGTCATTCAATCGAAAATAATCGTTTGAGATCATTTTTGGCTAAAAATTCGATAATGATTGACATTTACCAAATTGATAGGCATTTTGTTAAGGGGGTTTTGCGCCTCGAATATTATAAATGCACTGACGTTGGTTTAGGAGCTTTAGCGCGTTCGTTCGAGTAGTGAACAATGATCGTTTTAACTGATTTGAAAATCCGTACATTACAGAAATCCGGTTTATCAAAGAAACATGATTCCAAATGAGTATTACATTTTGTGCATCAACAACCAAGTATGTGTATGAAAATAAAAGAAAGTTAACACAGGTAAGTGTAACGGGGTGTTATAGAATTCGATGTATGATACTAGAAGCTCAGGGAAAAAAAATTCCAATATGAAATATTGAAAGGAATCTCTTTCTTCACTATCGATTCTTTCTTTCAATACTTTGGAAAAACTCTGTGGCCAGGGGCTTCGGCGCGCTATTCAAATTTATAGACAGCGTAGTTGCCCATCCAGGTAATGAACTCACCCAAAGCTGCTTAGCTCCAGGAAAAAAATAATATTTCAAAGAATATAAATCCAACTTTAAACACAATCTTCCAAAAAAAAAATGGTACACTTTTTGGTAGAAAATGGTCTCAAATAATTTCACCGAGGTTTCGACTCAAATAAGGTGGGTACACCATGGAAGGCCACTCTAATGAATAAACAGTTTTTATTTGATCATTTACTAGATAAATAAAAGAAACGATTCATTTATAAACACTTTGTTTTATTGTGTATCATATAAATTACTTTTTTCTATTCTAGATGTAATCACTATTTCTGGAACTAAACTTTTATGAAGCTCTTCTAAACGGCCTTGTAAGGAACAAGGCTCCAAACAAGACCAATATTATAAATCAGTCGTTCAATTTACAACTAGAATTGTAATAATCAAAATATCCGCTTTCACTAAAACCACCGAGAAAGCTCTTTCATTTAAATATAAAATTAAATGCCTAACACATTATAATCTTCTTTGAAAAACTCAACGAACATTTCTTGAACACCATCTCATAACTAAAGATATATTAATGGAAATTATATAAAAATTATAGTAACGAGTATTACATCGATAACAAATAAGTTTTAAATGCGTTTTACAATGTAATTATAAATAAATTGTTTTACCTATAATGGCCTTCTTACGGGTCCGTTGTTTGTAAGGCCAAAATGTTCCTAAAAAGTCTAAGTTAAAAAGTTGAATAATCCTTATGAATAATAAAATTATAATCATTGAACATTGCTTTAAGAACCAAACGGCTCGTCAAAGTAAAAAGTAAGTTCACATTTTCATTAGTAAATGTTCCTAGCAAGGCCCATGTACCCTAGCAAGGCCAACCGTCAAATTTTTTATTTGCCTTATAAAGAACCACCGGCTTTCATAGGAACACTGCCAATATTTCAACTACAATCGAAGCAAAATCATTATATTTTTTCTTTAGTACCACAAAAAATCCTTACATAACAATTTACAGTAAAAATAATACAATAATAATAGGTTATTCACATAAAAACTTACCTTTAGGTGAGCGCGGGAATTACAATTTGAACGTCGCCGAACGAAGTCTACGAAGCGAGGGACTACACGGGCAAAATAGCAACGCGAGCGACTCGCTGCCGCGTCTGTATCCTTGAGTTTGTTGGAGCTTATTGTGAGCGGAAAGAATTTGTCATCACCTGACTATAAACATGACTTTTTTTAGTTGGCCTTCAAAGGAGCATGGCCTTCACTGTTGTGTAATATATATATATATATATATATAATAATGACCCATTCAAATAAATACATTTACTTTTGGGTCAAAAATAAACAGTGCTTTGCTTGTGGCGGGGTAATGTATAGCTGTGCTTTTATTTTCAATAATTTATTCCGAGAATAATTCATATGATACAAATCAGTCGAATCGTACGGTTGTGCTATGAGCAGCTATGAATTGACATTTTATCAAAAACGCTCTGGATAGCATAATCATTTTTTTTAATCCAAATACATACGAAAATGCTCATGTAATTCCATGAAAATATTGACTCAATTCTGTCCATAACCCAGTTCACAAAGTTAGAATTCCGATGATTGGGTCACAGAACAACTAAAAAATTACTGTGAATTCCGTAACTTGAACTTTTTGCGCGTATGTTCTGGGGAACATCGCGTTATAGTTTTGCCCAAATGTCTGTAACTTTCGAATTTTTTGACGAAAATGGTCTCAAACGATTAAGTTCGACTCCCCAATGAAGAATTCGAGGTCAAATTTGATTCTGTCCGTCCGGCCGTCCGGCCGTCCGGCCGTCCGGCCGTTGCCACGATAACTTGAGAACGAGAAGAGCTAGCAACTTGAAATTTTCAGGGTAGGTGGCGCATCTCAATACGACGGACAAGTTCGTTAATGGGCATAATCGGCCCAGTGGTTTCCGAGTAATAATTTTGTTTTCAGCCAATATAAATCCGATCGAATTGAAACTTGGTGGGTAGTTGTAGAATATGATCTTAAGCACGTTTGTGGAATTTTGTGCGAATCGTATGGCTAGAAAATTTTTAAAAAATTATTAAAAAATATTTTTGTTGTCACGATAACTTGAGAACGGAATGAGATAGCGGCTTGAAATTTTCAGGTTAGGATGAACACCAGAACGCGACATTTCAGTTTGTTTATGAGCATAATCGGCCAAACGGTTTCAGAGTTATAGCCATCTGAAATTTTCTGAAATTTCGTGGTTTTTGTTCCTCATTAACTCAAAAAGTACTGAACCGATTGAATTTAAACATGGTTATTAGTTGTAGAATGCCAACGCGGAAATGTTTGCAAAATTTGGTGAGGATAGCATTTGTAGAAAATTTTTAATAAATCATTGAAAATAAAAAAAAAAAATTCTATATATCAGTAACTATTCGTTTGAAATTGCTGAAATTTTGCAAGAGCCTTTATAACCTAACTCTACTGCCAAGTTTCAAGTTTTAATACGATCGGTTAAATATTGTTGGAGATTCGAGCATTCTTGTGCGAGTTCAGTAGATGGGTGACCGTTGCCTCGATAACTTTCGAACGAAAGGAGATAGGGACTTGCAATTTTCAGGGTAGGTTGCGCATCCGAAAGAGAGTGTTGAGTTCGTTTTTGGGCATAATCGGTCTAACGGTTTCCGAGTTATACTCACCTGGAATATTATTTCCTTGATAACTCAAAAAATAAATATTCGATCGAATTGGTGCTTGTTAACTAGTAGTAGAAAATCAACATAAAGACGTGTTTAAAATTTTGTAAGAATCGTATCCCTAGAAAATTTGAAAAAAATGACGAAAAAAAAAATTTCAAGAACCGTACCCCTAGAAAATTTTTAAAAAGTCACGAAAAAAAAATTGGTTCAAGCACTGACGTGAAGTCAGAAGCTTTTGCGCGTATGTTCTATTGTCCATACTTCTGTATTGGACACCCTTAATCGAATTTACCATGGTAAATTATGTTGTCCATTCTCCTGTATTGGACACTTAATTCGAATTTACCATGGTAAATTCGAATTGAGAGTGTCCAATACAGGAGAATGGACAACATAATTTACCATGGTAAATTCGATTAAGGGTGTCCAATACAGAAGTATGGACAATAGAACATACGCGCAAAAGCTTCTGACTTCACGTCAGTGCTTGAACCAATTTTTTTATTACTGACCCTGTTTTCAAGTTTCTAATTTCAGAAAAATATAATCATGTAACATATTATTCAGTTTAAATCGAAAACTTGGGTGTAAAATAAGTTACATATCATAAACAAGGTTTACCAATTCTCACTAGTTATTGAACTTCGGCCGATCTAATTCATTGAATTCTCTCCATCATGTCAAAAATCAAAAACTGTTGACAACTTCACTGGTCCAGTTTAAGGTGAAACAGGCTCATACTTCATTAATCGAAAACCAGCTATACCCTTGCGTGAACATCTGGTAGAAATATGCCGGAAGATATTCAGAACCTTTCTCACCCAAATTATGCTGCAAATATCCGCCGCTAATTAGGCTAATTGAAATTCTACCTAAATTTGACTATCAATATTAGTATACAGAATACCTATAGTAGGTATTATAATTAATAATTTCGAGTCCGTATACTAAGGAGTCAGTTGAGTGAGTTTGTCACTGCAAAAAATACATGGGTACATAACGATCGTTAAAAGACGTGAAGGCGATGTGGATGAGAAGGATCGAGTTCATGATTGATTATTTCTTATAATTAATTCCCGTATCCCAACAAAGATCAGGAATTCGAAACCTACCGGAAATTTCAGTCTATTCTGTTACGTTTCAGTACATTCAGTTTTTTATCCGCCTGTACCTACAGAGTATTTTGAAAAGTGAGATTTCAGTTAAGTAGTTAAGTAGTATTATCACGAAATGGAAATCACTCCTTAGAAATTTACACCATAGTATAGTAACCAAAATTAAATAATTAACATTTACAAGCACAATAGTTCATTCATTAATCAATTTATTTTACTGGTTCTTAAAACCGTACACTATAGAAATATATAGTGATTAAATACGGAGATATAGCCATCTGGAATTTTGTTTTCCCAACAACTTGAAAAATACTATCTGATAGAATCAAAGCTCGGTAAATAGATGGAAAATACCTACACGATGTTACAAAGTTTCATGAGGGTCACATGACTAAAAAAATTGGTTCAAGCACTGACGTGAAGTCAGAAGCTTTTGCGCGTATGTTCCCTTGTCCATTCTCCTTTATTGGACACTCTTATTCGAATATACCATGGTGAATTCTATTGTCTGTTCTCCTGTATTGAACACTCCGAATTTACCATGGTAAATTCGATTGAGAGTGTCCAATGCAGGAGAACAGACAATATAATTCACCATGGTAAATTCGATTACGAGTGTCCAATACAAGAGAATGGACAATAGAACATACGCGCAAAAGCTCCTGACTTCCCGTCATTGCTTGAACCAATTTTTTTTCGTGAAGTTAGGAGCTTTGGCGCGTATGTTCTATTGTCCATTCTCCTGTATTGGAAACTCTTAATCGAATTTACCATGGTAAATTCGGAGTGTCCAATACAGGAGAACAGACAATAAAATCCACCATGGTAAATTCAATTAAGAGTGTCCAATAAAGGAGAATGGACAAGAGAACATACGCGTAAAAGCATCTGACTTCACGTCAGTGCTTGAACCAATTTTTTTTTTCGATAATTTTTCATAAATTTTCTAGTTCTACGATCCTCACGAAAATTTGCAAGGATGTTTGCGTTGGCATTCTACAACTAATAACCATATTTGAATAGGATCGGATTTGTATATTTTGAATGATTGAGGAAATAACAACCAAATTTTAGATTTGATATAACTCCAGAACCATTTGGCCGATTATGCTAGTTAACGACCTTAGATGTCGTATTCAGATGCGCAATCTACCCTGAAAACTGCAAGTCGCTATTTCTTTCCGTTCTCAAGGAATCATAACATCATAACATAATATTCTTTCGTGAATTTTAAAGAATTTTCTAGTGGTACGGTCCTCAGAAAATTCTACACACGTCTTTATGTTGATATTCTACAACTAGTTACCAAGCTTCAATTCGATCGAGTCTATATTTTTAGAGTTATCGAGGAAATAATATTCCAGATGGGTAAAACTCCGAAACCATTGGGCCGATTATGGCCAGCAGCGAACTTGAGTCTCCCATTCAGATGTGCAACCTATCCTGAAAATTGCAAGTCCCTACCTCCTGTCGTTCGAGAGTTGTCGAGGCAAAAATAACCCATCCAGCTAATGAACTCACACAAGGCTGCTTGGATCTCCAACAATATGAATCCGATAATTTTCAACCTTGGAACTTGGTACTAAAGTTAGGCTCTCGCAAAATTTCAGCGACATCGGACGAATAGTTTCTGATATATATAATTTTTTTCAATAATTCTCTATGATTTTTTGCAAATTTTCTAGTTATACGATCCTCACAAAATTTTCAAGAATTTTCACGTTGCCGTTCTACAACTAATAACCATGTTTGAATTGGATCGGTTTTGTATTTTTCGAATTATTGAGGAAATAACAACCAAATTTCAGATGGGTATAACTCCAAAACTGTTTTGACGATTATGCTTATAAACAAAATCAAATGGCGCATCAGATTCTCAACCTAACCTGAAAATTTCAGTTCGCCATCTCTTTCCGTTCTTAGGTTATCGTAACGTAAATAATATGTTTTAATAATTTTTAAAAAATTTTCTAGCGATATGATGTTCACAAAATTTCACAAACTTTCTTAGGTTTATATTCTACAATGACTCACCAAGTTTCAGTTCGATCGGATTAGTATTGGTTGTAGACAAAATTATTACTCGAAAACCATTTGGCCAATTATGCCCATTAACGAACTTGTCCGTCCTATTGGGATACGCCACCTACCCTGAAAATTTCAAGTCGCCATCTTTTTCCGTTCTCAAGTTATCGTGGCAAAGGCAGGCCGGACAGAATCAAATTTGACCTCGAATTCTTGATCAGAGAGTCGAACCCAATCGTTTGAGACCACTTTCGGCGAAAAATTCGAATATTATAGACATGTGGGCAAAATGATAACGCCATGTTCCCCAAAATAAATAGAAAATATTCAAACGAATTTTGTATCTCAGAGGATATCCGTCAGATATCGTTAAAATTTTCGAAAGCCTTCGAAACCTAATTTTACAGCAAAGTTTTAGATTTAAACTCGAACGGATCTATATTTTTGGAGATATTGCCAAAATATCGAAATAAAGAATATTTTCGGAATTCAGCAGGTATATATAAGAACTTATTATTTGAATAACTAGAACCGCTTTTATTAGTTGTAAAACTGTATAGTCATTGTAAAACTGTCAGTCAATGATTGGAACAATCACAGACGAGAGGCGAAGGATTTTTTCGTCACGTGAACACAGATCTCATGGATTTATCTGAAAAAAAACGAACGGGACAGTGCAGAATCACATATTAATCTGTGAGCACAGGTTAGTCTGTGGCAGTTGCTGTTCACAGACAAAATAGGACTTTGTTCTCGGAAACCACTGGGCCGATTACGCCCATTAACGAACTTGTCCGTCGCCTTCGGATGCGTAATCTACCCTGAAAATTTCAAGTTGCTATCTCTTATTGAAAGGTTTTTTTCTTTTATTTTATAGATATTTTTCAGAGTTTGGGAGAGAAAACCCAGAAAAAAACTTTCAATAATGAGTATACCTCCCACAGTATCCTTTAATGATTGCTATCTCTTTCCGTGTGAAAGTTATCTCGGCAACGGTCAGCTGGACGGAATCAAATTTGACCTCGAATTCTTCATTTTCTGCATTAGTGGGTCGCTCCTAATCGTTTGAGACCATATTGTCAACAAATTACAAACATTTGGGTAAAATCATAACACGCTGTTCCCTAGAACAGGTACTTTAGTTAATGAACAATTAGACCTTCTATTTAAGTAGAGGATCAATTCATAAAAGCAGTAGGAATGAATTATTTTCAATAGTATACAAGGAATCGTGACTTTAAGAATGTATTAACAGCTTTAAAAAGATAGTAAGAAGAGAAGGAAAAATCCAGTTCATTGAAAGGAGATCAATAATTATTAAGGATTTGGTATGATGTAGTATTAAGAAGTCACTGAGTCGACGAACCCCCTTTTAAATAGTTGTAAATCATAATAATTTTTCATTTGCGTAAATATTGATTTACTTCAAGTATAAGCCATCAGTATCGGAAATTATACAGGGTCTTTCACGAGGAACCTCACCCATATTTATACGGGAAACTACTGAACGTATTTTCATGAAATTCAGCACTTATAAGTACTTTACGATGCTGATGAAATCTAAAATATTTTCAAGGCATGAGCACTTCCGGTTTTTCCGGAAATGACGTCAACTTCCGTTTTTCAAATTAGAACACCATTTTTTCATTGCAGAAATAGATTCCTTAGAAAATTTCAAGTTATTTTGATGTAACATTTTTCAGTTTTGGTTGGAAAATTCTCTCTGAGCGGGAAAATTCGAAAAAAAAATCGAAAATAGAGCTCCGCTGAAACAAGAATAACTTAGAGGTTTTTGGATGGAAAATTTTCATTTTTGGGATTTTTCAAGATGTAAGATTGATGTATCCACTTTAAAAATCGAAATCGCGATTCATGATACAGGGGGTGAAAAAATCGCTTTCAAAGTTAGGGATGACAAAATCGTGAAAAATCAATTTTTTCAAATTAGAACCCCTTTTTTTATGGCAGATATTGAATCTACGTTAAAAAATAATGTGAGTGTATGCATTACACCCTTGCCCTAAAGAGGATATTTTCTGAGTTATTCACAAAAAACTGTTTTTCGTCTTGAATTTTCAGCTATTTCTTTTCCCTTCACGCCAAAAAGATGAAATTTTCAGGAACTATTACTTAAACCATGTTTTAGATTTTACTACCCTAATATGCAAGAGAAAAAAGTTACAGGTTGTTCCTAAATAGATGGCGAATTTTGATTCGAATTTGTATCGGAAACCTCTTTATTTCAACTAATCGGCCATCGGTTTTCTCTCCAGTGATAAATAAATAATTCCTTATGAACCATATGCAAAAACTTACCTTATTTTACATTCTTTTTTTTTAATGATAGATATCATTAATTACATCTGCCAAATTCCTCTTTATTCAGTAGCATTTTGTGTTTACTATTAATTTGGTGATAATTCTTATTAAGTTTAAAATCGATCACTATGCCTAATTTTACCAATGAAGATTATTTAAATCTCATTCTACTTCATGGAGAATGTAATAAAGTTGTAGATAGAACGATTCGACTGTTCATTGAGAGGTTTCCTGACCGACCCAGACCAACGAGAGATACCATTAACAGAAGCATGACAAACTTGAGAAATGTCGGATCTTTCGTTAAGAAAACTATACACAGAGAAAAAAGTGTAGTAGAAGATGAGAACAACGAAATTACAGTTCTTGCATATTTTCGTGTGAATCCTCAAAATTCTCTCAAAGATGCCGAGATTGATCTGGGATTATCTCAATCGAGTGTTTGGAGAATATTAAAAAAAATTGGTTCAAGCACTGACGTGAAGTCAGAAGCTTTTGCGCGTATGTTCTATTGTCCATACTTCTGTATTGGACACCCTTAATCGAATTTACCATGGTAAATTATGTTGTCCATTCTCCTGTATTGGACACTCTCAATTCGAATTTACCATGGTAAATTCGAATTAAGTGTCCAATACAGGAGAATGGACAACATAATTTACCATGGTAAATTCGATTAAGGGTGTCCAATACAGAAGTATGGACAATAGAACATACGCGCAAAAGCTTCTGACTTCACGTCAGTGCTTGAACCAATTTTTTTTTCGTGACTTTTTAAAAATTTTCTAGGGGTACGGTTCTTGAAATTTTTTTTTTCGTCATTTTTTTCAAATTTTCTAGGGATACGATTCTTACAAAATTTTAAACACGTCTTTATGTTGATTTTCTACTACTAGTTAACAAGCACCAATTCGATCGAATATTTATTTTTTGAGTTATCAAGGAAATAATATTCCAGGTGAGTATAACTCGGAAACCGTTAGACCGATTATGCCCAAAAACGAACTCAACACTCTCTTTCGGATGCGCAACCTACCCTGAAAATTGCAAGTCCCTATCTCCTTTCGTTCGAAAGTTATCGAGGCAACGGTCACCCATCTACTGAACTCGCACAAGAATGCTCGAATCTCCAACAATATTTAACCGATCGTATTAAAACTTGAAACTTGGCAGTAGAGTTAGGTTATAAAGGCTCTTGCAAAATTTCAGCAATTTCAAACGAATAGTTACTGATATATAGAATTTTTTTTTTTTATTTTCAATGATTTATTAAAAATTTTCTACAAATGCTATCCTCACCAAATTTTGCAAACATTTCCGCGTTGGCATTCTACAACTAATAACCATGTTTAAATTCAATCGGTTCAGTACTTTTTGAGTTAATGAGGAACAAAAACCACGAAATTTCAGAAAATTTCAGATGGCTATAACTCTGAAACCGTTTGGCCGATTATGCTCATAAACAAACTGAAATGTCGCGTTCTGGTGTTCATCCTAACCTGAAAATTTCAAGCCGCTATCTCATTCCGTTCTCAAGTTATCGTGACAACAAAAATATTTTTTAATAATTTTTTAAAAATTTTCTAGCCATACGATTCGCACAAAATTCCACAAACGTGCTTAAGATCATATTCTACAACTACCCACCAAGTTTCAATTCGATCGGATTTATATTGGCTGAAAACAAAATTATTACTCGGAAACCACTGGGCCGATTATGCCCATTAACGAACTTGTCCGTCGTATTGAGATGCGCCACCTACCCTGAAAATTTCAAGTTGCTAGCTCTTCTCGTTCTCAAGTTATCGTGGCAACGGCCGGACGGCCGGACGGCCGGACGGCCGGACGGACAGAATCAAATTTGACCTCGAATTCTTCATTGGGGAGTCGAACTTAATCGTTTGAGACCATTTTCGTCAAAAAATTCGAAAGTTACAGACATTTGGGCAAAACTATAACGCGATGTTCCCCAGAACATACGCGCAAAAACATAAAATGCACCCATATAAATTCAATAGGGTACAGCATTTGAAGGAAACTCATTTCGTCAGGAGAACAGAGTTTTGCGAAGCTATGATGATTCGATTTCAAGAGAATGAAAACTTTTTGGACTGTATAATTTGGACAGATGAATCTAAATTCACAAAGAATGGTTCTTTCAATAGGCATAACAGTCATTATTGGGATGAAGAGAACAACCACCACTTCAGACAATGGAACTTTCAAGAGGCCTGGAGTTTCAATGTTTTTTGCGCCATCAAAAATAATGCAATTCTCGATGTTCACATTTATGATGGGACTTTAACTGGTAAGATAGAACACTACACATGTTTGCATTATTTAAAGAATGTTCTCCCTTAGGAGATAGATATTCTGACATATTGACTCAAATAATTGAGCCGCTAGTACAGAACCATAATGACTTATGGTATCAACAAGATGGCGCGCCTCCACACAATTCACTCAATGTGTCAAATATCCTCTACAGGCTATTTGAAGATCGATGGTTGGCGAACAATGGTCCACATCTTTGGCCACCACGTTCTCCCGATTTAACTCCTTTAGACTATTATGTTTGGGGTAGGATAAAAAATATTGTCTACTCAACTCCCCTGACTGATAAAGAGGACTGCATAGAACGAGTCATAAATGCGTTCAGGTTTGTTTAGATTTTTAGATTCATAGTTTTGAAACACAATTTGGTTTTTAAACACTTTTGCAGATCTCTTCCTCCCGATGAAATAAGAAGAGCAACGCACGAAGCATTCCTGAGACGTATAAATAAATGTCTAGAAATTAACGGTCAAAACTTTGAGCATCTTCTCTAGTTATAACTGCGAGAGTTTGCCATGGTTCTCCTAATAGTAACTTGAAGTCGGTTTCAAGAAGGGGTGAAAAATCTACAGCATGGTTCAAATAACAGTTCCTGAAAATTTCATCTTTTTGGCGTGAAGGGAAAAGAAATAGCTGAAAATTCAAGACGAAAAACAGTTTTTTGTGAATAACTCAGAAAATATCCATTTTAGGGCAAGGGTGTGATGCATACACTCACATTATTTTTTAACGTAGATTCAATATCTGCCAAAAACAAATGGGGTTCTAATTTGAAAAAATTGATTTTTCACGATTTTGTCATCCCTAACTTTGAAAGCGATTTTTTCACCCCCTGTATCATGAATCGCGATTTCGATTATCAAAGTGGATACATCAATCTTACATCTTGAAAAATCCCAAAAATGAAAATTTTCCATCCAAAAACCTCGAAGTTATTCTTGTTTCAGCGGAGCTCTATTTTCGATTTTTTTTTCGAATTTTCCCGCTCAGAGAGAATTTTCCAAGCAAAACTGAAAAATGTTACATCAAAATAACTTGAAATTTTCTAAGGAATCTATTTCTGCAATAAAAAAATGGTGTTCTAATTTGAAAAACGGAAGTTGACGTCATTTCCGGAAAAACCGGAGGTGCTCATGCCTTGAAAATATTTTAGATTTCATCAGCATCGTGAAATAATTATAAGTGCTGAATTTCATGAAAATACGTTCAGTAGTTTCCCGTATAAATATGGGTGAGGTTCCTCGTGAAAGACCCTGTATATTACCTAACTTAAACTAACCAAACCTAACCTAGTATTTGAGAAAATAATATACAAAGTTTTACAACTTAATACGCTGAATAAATATGAATCAACGAACCCAAAGTCTTCATCAGACTGCCAGACAAACCCTAAATATACCTAAGTGTCGAACTGTAACTGAAAGCTGTTTAATCCAAATTTCTATTTATTCATTTAATCGCACAAATAAATCACGTTTGAAAATACAGCCACAGCTGTCATAGCAAATATTGACAGGGTTCGTGGCAGTTATCGGAAATAATTCACGGAACTCCAATATATATAATATATATAAAAGCTTTTCCTTCGGTGCAGAAGACATAGAGGCTGGGAGAGAGGCTTTCAGGTTAAACCCTCACAATATCGAAATGATAGAACTAAATTCGACATTGGACGAATCTTTTTATATCTGCTTCGGATAAGGCTTGCGAATTGTCAACGATTTCCAGGGATTAATTGACTGTTGCAGACAGCATTCTCATTTGATGAGCATTGGGTTTGAGGGAGAGTGAAGTGGATATCATATGGAACCCGATTTTTTTACTGACAAGGAGGCATTTCTCCCAACAGTGAAATATTTACTTCAATTGAAAACGTGAAGCAGCATGCAGAATTCGGCTGGGTGAATCATTACCCCAGAGTAGTTCTCATAATATTATATCATCGACTTTTTCTCAGATGCAGTTTTGTAAATATTGTGTTCGTCTTCCACTAATTCGTTCATTATATAATTATTCCAATTGTATCAAATATCGGCTCTGAGTAAAACCATGTAGTGGAATCTCCTTTGTTGAAGTCGGGACCTTATAAAGATACCAAAGACTCCCGATGCGATCACTGCCTCCACGATTCGTGGAAAGGGTTCCTAAGCAGTTTACATTGTTAACACTCAACAAGGCCATTTTTAAAATGGGTTCAAGCCCTGTGGACAGAAGCTTTCTGGCGCTCTAGTTCAAACAGACAAATTATATCTCCGAAAGTATTGGTTGCTCTGAGTTGGGAATTATATCATTGTATTCTTATGATAGAACTGCATCATAAAGGAAATTCAATTCAAATACAGTAGAATCTCAGTAATCCGGCACCATTAAAAACGAGCGTGTGCCGGATTATTGGAATGTTCGGATTACTGGATTGTATAGAAAACAATAGACCTCAATTAAAGATTATTTAGTTAACTCCATAAAATTGTGAGATATGTCATAAAAAAACTGTATTTACACATTCCGCCGTATTCACAAAGCATTCAATCTCCGTTAAGTTCTAACTGAGGTCCTCAGTTAAGGATAAATAAGAATCACAACCTCAGTTAACGCATGTAACGATGGTGAAACAGGCCTGTTTCACGTTAATTTTCACTTGAACTGAGGTTGTGATTCTTATTTATCTTTTACTGAGTTCCTCAGTTAGGACTTAACGGAGATTGAATGCTTTGTGAATACGGCGGAATGTGTAAATAGAATTTTTTTATGACATATCTCACAATTTTATCGAAAAATTATAGCATCTTTAGCAGGTAAGCTGTGTTTTTCAACACATATTATGTTGGTATTGAAACAATTAAATGCTGTATCAGTATTCTGATAAATTTTGTAATCACCATTCTTCTAATTCTCGTGATACAACATTCAGTGTAGGTCATAGCTTTTCCATGATGAGGGGCGAAGTAGGCACGGGCAGAGTGTGCCGGATTATTGGACGTGTCGGTCTATTGAAGTGCCGGATTAGTGGGATTCTACTGTAATAGTTTATTTATCAAGATTAAATGAGCAATCTGAGAATGAGAACTGCACCATGGAAGAAATCAAATTAAAATAGCTGAAATGAATTTGACTCTCTCCTATAGAACAGGATGACATGTACGAGTATGAACACAGATCTATAATAAAGCTTAGATAGAATAATGATAACATTCTGTGAAAACATAGAAGTACGATTCATTATTGAAATTTCGAAAAATCATATCTCCGAAAGTATTAGCTTGTTGAAGTTGAAAATGATATCAATGGATTTTTATGGTGAAACTGCATCTTGAGTAAAAATTTAATTTGAAATTTGTTACATAAAAAAAAATTTTTTTTTTCGTTACTCCGAAACCATCTGGGCTATTTTGCCCAATAACAAACTTAACCGAGATAATCATCTCCCTAATCTACTCTGAAAATTTCAACTGCTTAGCTCATTCCGTTCGAGAGTTATTGTGAAAAAAATTTTTTAATTTTCGAAATTTTTTTTTGACACTTTGCGGTAAGCTGGTCAATACAAAACTTCACATACGTATGAAGGCCATAATTCTACAATTTGATGCTAAATTTCAGATAGATCGAGTGAACGGTTTCGGAAATATTCATAAAAAATATATTTATCAAAAACTCCGAAACCGCTCCATGGATGTTGCCCATTAACGAACTTAGCCGAGATATTTATGCTCCAAACCCACCTTGCAAATTTCAATCCTCTAACTCCTTTCGTTCGAGAGTAATCGTGCCTACGGCTGGCCGGTCAGCCGGACCGGCCGGACAGAATCGATTTCGACCTCGGATTCTTGATCAGTGAGTCGAACCAAATCGTTTGAGACCATTTTCAGCCAAAAATTCGAAAATTACAGACATTTGGGCAAATTGATAAGCACTCAGTTCCGAGGAACTAGAGCGCCAAAAAGGGTCCTGTGGCGGTCTTCGAACATCTGAAGTACTGAATAATCATCGCATGGATGGGCCAAACCTGGTTCTGAAAAAACCCTCCTGGCCTTACAAGCAACGGCAGTTCCCTTTTTAAATTCAAAAATTCAAAAGATTTCTAAGAGCAAGAGTGAATATCTTTGGAAATTAGCGTAGGTGATTTTTCTTCAAGAGACTCATGCGGCTCGATAGGAGTATATTTGAGAAAGAAGAACTTTGGAAAGTTTATGTATTATTTTTAATTTTTCGTTTTTGTCCTCATTTCTTTTCATTTTTCAGGTTGAGTTTCTGGTACTTTCGAGGAACCTCTCGTTATTTTGACGAAGGAATCTATATTGAAGAAAAAATATCCAACAATATTTTAAATTTCCGCAAATTTTGTAAACAAATTCAATTTTCACAAATCACAAAAGTTACGAGGATACCGGCTTTTTTTGCTGAGGTTTTCCCCTAAGCTCTTGTATCATACGTTGAATTGTATGGTAACTCGTTACACTAACCTCTGCTATCACATCTAAAGCTCTCAATGAAACGAATATATATATATATGTATAGTTATTAAACACCTTATCAGTTCAAGTAATCTCGATCCTTCGCAATACGTATAACAAGTATGAGGAATCCAACAAGTCTTGACATAAAAGGTAAATGAAATTTATATAATTTCTAACATTGTTTATATTTTAAAACCTCAATATAAATCCTCAAGGTTGAAAGTGCAGGCACTTTAAAACCTGAACTCTTTGAACTTTTGAGTAAAACAAATATTGATAACTCATAAAATATGAATTTCCTATAGATCTACAAATTTCTTTCTAGGCAAAAAGAGAAGGCAGAAAGTTTAAGCTGTCTGAGGAAGAAGAAGACAACTCACCTCACAGGCTAAGGAGATTTTCATATCGCTTCATAACTAAGGTCACTAAAATGTATGAAAAGAATAAAGGCCTAACGGCAGTTTGCATGAAACTTTTGTATGATTCTATGTCGATTTCCAGATCATTTTTAATGAAACCATCGAATTTAATCTATAATTAAGCTAATGGAGGCTTTATGCAAACCGTAAAACTGATAGTCAAAGATATTCAGGATGCATGCCATTTTCTTGAAGCTATCAGACACTTGATGAAAATAACAAGCTCTAATTTTTTCCTGTCTCAAATAAGGTGTCAACACTTGAAGCCCAAAGGAGGCCATTCTACTTTATATGAAAAATCTCTCCTACTGACTTGAATTAAAAATAGGGATACAAACTCTTCAGCAAAATTGTTGCGGTTCCATTCAGAAGAACTATGTCAAAATTATTATATTCAGTCAATTTCAGTACAGGTATCAATTCTAGCTTTATGGACTCAGTTGAAGTCAGGCTTGAGGGAATGGATGACAAGCAAAACATTTGTTCCATCCTCTTGGATGACATGTCAGTATTTCAAGTCAAATTGTGTCTTGTGGATTCTTATATTATCACAATTTTTTCATAGTCTTCATTATTTCCAGGTCTTTATTCTTTTCATTTAAATAAAACATCTATTTTTGTCACACTGATATCTTCCCTATATTTTATTATAATGATTGTTTGACGAGTAATTCTTGATACTGGATTATGTATTGGAAGAATATTTGGGTAGTTTCCATTATCTGAGAACAAGCAATCTCACAGATACTGGAAACTGCCCAAATACTCTTGGACTATAAACTGATATTATGTAAATCACATCACTATAATACATCATTCAATTATTGAATACAATTAATAGATTCGAGGTAACTCCCAATTCAATTTAAAAATTCCTAATCATGTTATAATAGATGATTCTCATCTAAATAGTTTTTAACATATCGACAACATTTAGTTCTTCTGGTTAGAAATTTATTTCTGTGTATTATGTTAATTAATTGATATCATGTGACCATTCAGCTGTTGACATGTACATAAGGTAAATTGGAGATGATCTAATAAATTGGGAAAGCCCTGTGGATAGGAGCCTTGGCGCTCTTGTTCAAACTTTGACAAATAATATCTCCGAAAGTACCTATTGGTAAGAGTTGGGAATTATATCAATGGATTCTTATGATAGAACTCCATCATAACACAAATTAAATTCAAACATCATAAAAGAATTTAAATTCAACAAGAGTGCCAAATACTATTAATCCAAAACCAACAGACCAATTCTACCCAACAAAGAAGTTATCCGAGATATTGATTCGTCAAATCTATGATGAACGAAATATTCATTCCTTAAATCCACTCTGAAAATTATATTATATCAATTGAAACTTGAAACTTAGGCAATATTTCAGTTGTGTTTCAGATATTCTGAACTCAATATTATTTACTTATCATTTCCATTCCCTTCATCATATGGATTAACCATAGGCTTTAAAATATCACCCAAAAAGTATGATCTCATATTATAATCCTCATAATTCGACGATAGCTGAAATTAATTCGACTTGTCATGTCTCTATTGTCTCTTATAGGAAAATAAGTTGACATGTATGAACACAGATCATATGATAATTCATAGATATAATAAATGTAGCATTTTGTGAAAACATAGAAGTACGATTTATTATTGAAATTTAAAAAAAATCATATCTCTGAAAGTAATAGCTTTTTAGAATTAAAAATGATATCGGTAGATGCTTGTAGTGAAACTGCATCTTGAAAAAAATATTATTTTTTGTTAATGCGAAACCATTTAGCTGATTTCGCCAAATCACGAACTTAGCCGAGATGCTTGTCTCCCAAACCAACTCTGAAATTTTTAACTGTCTCACTCATTTTGTTCGAGAGTTATCCTGCCTACGGACAGAATCGATTTCGATCACGGATTCTTGAGCAGCGAGTCGAACGAAATCGTTTGAGACCATTTTCATCAAAAAATTCGAAAATTACAGACATTTGGACAAAGTGATAAGAACTCCGAGGAACAAAAGCACCAATAATATAATTGATTACATGTCCAATTTTCATTTATTTGGCATTTGATAATTTTCATAAATGATTACATTGTACACTGTGAAATCCATTTTTCTTACATTTCAATGTTGATTTGGTCTTCCTAAATGAATAATTATTATTGAGAATATTTTTATTCTGTGGTTCCTCTATTTTTATATATTAGAGATAATTTTCATGTAGAAAATGTCTTCCACCTCATGTTGTGCATGTATACCGTGTGGCCCACCACAGACCCGGAGCTCGTTTTGAGGGAGTAAATGAAGATATTTTGAGAATATTTTTTTAATGATTATTATTTGTAGTTGATGTTTGAAAATCAATTATGATCACTCTCTTTATGCCACAGTTAATTTTTTTTCTGTATAGGAGTAGCCAATATGTCTACTCGAAAATATACTGTCTGTACCGCTGGCGTAACTGGATTCTTCATTAATTGCTATTTAAAATAACTCCATATGTGCAATTTTTCGCCCTTTTCGCATAAATGGTAATTCTGAGGTATAAAGTGATCTTATGAAACTTCCTTATAATTTGAACTTACCATTCCATTTTTGAGGTCAAATATAGGGTGTTAAAATTAAAAAAATTTAACTTTGGTCTCTATCTTTGTTTCCGAACATTCTGTATATATGAAAATAATTGCAAAATGTGCCTTTGAACACCCTGCACACACCACAAAAAAATATCAAAATATCTTCATTTACTCCCTCAAAAAGAGCTCCGCGTCTGTGGTGGGCCACCCGGTATAGTAAAATCCATATTTCTTAAATATATTTCACATTTGATTCTGTCCTAAATGAAAATTGAAATCCTTTGAGCATTCCATTGTTCCTTCATAGGTATTTGAAGTTATTAATTACAGATAATAATGTTAATGAAAAATGTTTGATAATTTTCATATAGGAAATATCTTCCACCTTATGTACAGGTATATAGTGAAATCCATTTTTCTTAAACATATTTCACATTTGATTTCGTAGTAAATGAATGTTGAAATCCTTTGATTATATAATTGCTCCTTTATATTCGAAGATATTGATTGTCCTTCTAAATGAATAATAATAATTATTTGTAATATTTTGATTCAAATACTCTCCTATCTTCATAGGTTTATAGAGATCATTTCTATGTAGAAAATGTTTACCACCTTATGTTGTACATGTTTATGATGTATATGTATATTAGACTGGGCCAAAAAATACGACTATTTTTTTTTTAATGATACTGTGAAAATATCATTCATGATGATAAAAAAAATTATCGTGAAAATTTGAGCCCTTAATAATAGTATTAAGGGGTGTATCGTTACGACTATTGGTTTTTTAACAGTAATCGCATTTTTTCACTCAAAACTCGTCAATTATTTATTTGAAAAATTTGAACGATACGTATTCTTAAAGGAAATTAAATTCCCTACAAAAAGCACTCCTTGTAAATAAATGTAAAACAAGCCGTTTGCTTGTTATCATGCCTGCAACATTGATTTATTTTTTCAATATTGCGTTTTGATTTTGCATTTTTGTAACTACCAGAAATATCAATATTTTTTTGGTACAAAATAGTTTTTTCAAAGGAAATTTAATACTCTACAAAAAAAGTTTCTTGAAATTTTTAATTAATTTCACTCTTTCCAAAGTTATTCGACGTTGAAGTTAAATTCAAAAGTAATTTATCGTTTTTTTCGCGTTAAACATAAATTTTTCCACTTGATTGAAAAATGTATTACTTAAATATTGAGAGTAACTTTTTTCTCTCGACCACTAAACTTTTTTTTGTAAAATCACAATCTATTAATCTATTATTTTGCTTTTTAACGATTAGTTATCTACATACCAAGGCTGCAAATTCCAACATTCAACGGCGAATATGAACAATGGCCTACTTTTCGTGACCTATTCAACCAGATCGTACATAAGCAAAACATCGCTGACGACGAAAAAATGCAATTCTTGAAAACTCATGTACGAGGGGAAGCCGGTAAATTAATTCAACTTTGAGATTTTCTGAATTTGTTTTGTGAAGTTTTACATGATATTTTCTGGTTCGCTTGACTTATTAGAATAGACTGAGTGAACGCGTAAGGTCACATACAAGTAGCTAGTCTACTTCGTGACAAACGTTTGTTTATTTTCTACACCTGATTGAATCTATTATGTAACCAAAAAAAAAAATATTTTGTAAATGTTGGGAAATAAACTTTATTATTATTATTATACATTCATTTTTAATGTATTTAAGCAACTCCAATAGTACCAAAAATTTGGTTTCTTAATCATAAGTTATTTATTAGTGTAGGGATATACTTTCATCATTAACCTTTTACTTTTAAACTTATGTTTTTAGCCCGCTTAGTGTTTTGTCCTTCTTGATCTCAATACCGTCGCAGTCAAATGTACTCCCCCTCCACCGTTACATATGTAAAGTGTTCATTCGCGAAGTCGAGAAGTCGACCGTCGGAAAATGACCTTGAATGTTTCACGTTAAAGCGCTGTGAAGTAATAAATTTTTTAATCAAGTGGAAAAAAATTATGTTCAACGCGAAAAAAACGATAAATTACTTTTGAATTTAACTTCAACGTCGAATTACTTTGGAAGGAGTGAAATTAATTAAAAATGTTTAGAAACTTTTTTCGTAGAGTATCAAATTTCCTTTAAAATAATTATTTTGTACCTAAAAAATATTGATATTTCTGATAGTTACAAAAATGCAAAATCAAAACGCAAAATTGAAAAATTAAATCAATGTTTCAGGCACGATAACAATCAAACGGCTTGTTTTACATTTATTTACAAAGAGTGGTTTTTTGTAGGAAATTTAATTTCCTTTAAGAATACGTATCGCTCAAATTTTTCAAATTAATAATTGACGAGTTTTGAGTGAAAAAATGCGATTACTGTTAAAGAAACCAATAGTCGTAAATTTACACCCCTTAATACTATTATTAAGGGCTCAAATTTTCACGATAATTTTTTTTATCATCATGAATGATATTTTCACAGTATCATTAAGAAAAAAAATAGTCGTTTTTTTGGCCCAGTTTAATGTATATAATAACTCTTTGATGAGAGAGTTGCTTAGAAAATATGCAGTGACGTGAAGACAGTATTCTCCATCTGCTTGTTTACGTTAACCAATTTGAAATGAATGGTGATGATTGGATTCGACTCACTGAGAGGGGATAAATGCAATTCTGTCCATTCTGTCGTCCGTAAGCACGATAACCCTCGAACAAATTGGAGAGTTGGGTAGGTTTGAGGCGTAAATATAGTAGGTTTGTTAAAGGACAAAATCTGCTGAGTGGTTTTGGAGCGAACTGAAATTTTGCTTACCCAATATGTCGAAAAATACTGATCTGATCGAATTGAAACTCAGAAGTTAGTTGCAAAATACCGACAAAATTATGCAATATCATTCAAGTATTATTTTCAGCAAAGTCCTGATTTGAACTCGATCGGATCTAATTTGTTGGAAATATACGACTGGCCTTACATTCAAATAAGAAACTTGTTAACGGTTTTTTATTTTTGACGTGAAGTCGAACGAATTTCATGATTCAGTTTGAATTTATAGAATAAGACTTGTCATGTCCGTTGTCTTGTTATGTTTATAAGGGAAGATAAATTTGTTCAAAATGTGATTTTTGATCGATACCTATTCAATAACTATCTCAGGTCAAGACGAGTACGGAGGTTAAACTGTCATTCTGGTACCAGGCAAGCATCACATCAATCATGGATTGATATCAGATTGACGGGAAACTAGTGGATTGATGGTCCGGATTGATGAAATATTAACGTGCTTTGTCATTCCATCAATCCGCATCAATCTCATCGTGATCAACGTCACTGACTGAACTGATGCGAGACTGATGGTAGATTGACCGTGTAACATCCGTTACATATACTACTAATGGACGGATTTTAAGTAATTGGGACCCATATATTTAGGTTTGATTGAAAGTTGAACGCTATTTTCATCCAGTTATAACAGGGTTTCCAAGGTTTGAGAATTTTTCTTAATCGGTAATATTCAAACCAGAAACAATGAAAAAGCGTGAGTTACTTATCTATATGAATAGAAGAGGATCTATGGTCTATGGATATTTTGTTTCATAATAACACAGATTACCAGATAGTGCAATCGACATTTGGCGGGAAGCACGTAGCTTTGACCTTCAGATTTACTACCCATGAAGATGTAGTAAAATGACAGAGAGAAATGAACTGCGTTCTCACTCTCTACAAACTTTAACCTCAACTTCACAAATAATCATATTCCTTTTATTTCTTGCACATACGCCACAAACTGCATCTTAAACGTCTTCATTACACTTTATAAAATTGATTAAATTAATCCCACTTGAGTTACAAATTTTCGTACATAAGCTGAGTATTTTAGCTAACATTTCCGTTTGTTGTTATAAATTTATGAATGAACGTAGTTCTGCCTCTACCATTGGCCGAGAGGTCACGTGATCATATATCTGCGATTTTATTGGCACCCCCAAATAGTTCCTGGCTAGGAACTATTTGGGGGTGCCGAGAATTCCATGGTCAACATTACGCGTCAGCTGAGTTCATTCATAAATACTGGGAGTGGCGTATCTGGTTAATCTGTGATAATAACTTTCAAATGACTGCACCAAATTGGATAATTCTTTTTTTGTTGTATTCCTTATTGTCAAAACAATGTTTACGCAACGATATATTTCCGAAAAAATCCTACGGAAAAAAAAAAGCATTCCTTTTTCGTCCGAACCATTGAGTACTTTGACACTTAGTGACTGTATTTTGGGTTGCCGGGCAGAAAGTAGATGACAGAAGACAGAATCAATTCTTTATCTGGTTATTTCCAGCAAAACGTTTATAAGTTTATTACTGTGTTTGATATAAATATCGTTGTTGTTGTGTGTTTATGTTGATAAAAATGGCAGCAGTGAGGCGCTCAAATATTGGTTGGCGGACACGTAACTCAAGACAAATTCGTAATCGTCGATTGGAGTCAAACAGAATGAGAGGTTCTCAGGAAAGGTCTTCCCCAGCTTCCGAAGAATCTTTAATATCGATCTGAGGCGAGATACTGCAAAATAGGAAAACGAAAAACGATGTACATTGTGGGGCATTGCAATAAAGTATAATCGAAATATTTGAGTGTTATTTTATTTCAAAATATATTTTGTCTAATTTTTTTCATTAATTTCACTACCCGTGCGAAGCCGGGGCAGGCAGCTAGTAATCTATATAAATAAAAGATGATCTATGGTCTATGGATATTTCGACGTGGCATAACTTTCAAACGACTTCACCAAATTGGATAATTCTTTTTTTGCTGTGTTCCTCATTGTCAGGACAAGGTTTAGGCAACGAAATATTTCCGAAAAAATCGTACAGAAAAGAAAAAAAGCATTTCATTTTCACCCGAACCATAGAGTACTTTGACACTTAGACAATGATTTAGGATGTATTTTGGGTTGCCGGACCGACAGAAGAAATTAAAATAGGTTGGCATTTCTTTACTATTAGGTTAGGTTACTGCAATCTCTGTTATTTCCAGCAAAACATCTTTCTTGAAAATGCGTATACGTTTATTGCTGTGTTTGATATAGTATAACGTTGTGTTGTGTGTTAGTGTTACTTATTGTCATTGTTAAAAATGCCATCAGTGTGGCGTTCAAGTATTGTTCGGTGGAGGTGAGATCTGCCCCAGCTTCCGAAGAATCCACATTATCGATCTCAGGCAAGATACAACAAAATATATTACCCAATGAAATCATCAACTTTGAGCGTTTGTCAATTAGATATGATCCCATTGTCAATTATGCTGGCAATATATTGGTCTATTCTGGAATCATGAGCACTATTTCTCAATACTTCAATGCTCCGAGACATCGAAATGAACGCCCAGGATTATGTTGTTTGAACGGCAAAATCAAATTGCCATAACTGACAACGCCCCAGAACCTCTGAATTCGTTCCCTTCAGGACATGAACTTCTATCGAAACACTTTTTGCAGAATATTCAGCATTACAATAGTGTGTTCCAAATGACATCATTTGGTTCAAACATAATTGAGGAACAAGGTTTCAATTCAACTTTTTTTTTTATGTTTTGATTTCTTATCAATCTTTTTGGCGCTCTAGTTCCTCGGAACTGAGTGTTTATCAATTTGCCCAAATGTCTGTAATTTTCGAATTTTTTGATGAAAATGGTCTTTAACGATTTGGTTCAAGAATCCGTGGTCGAAATCCATTCAGTCCGGCCGGTGGCCGGCCGACCGTAGGCACGATAACTCTCGAACGGAATGAGCTAGAGAGTTGAAATTTTCAGAGTAGGTTTGGGGGATAAATATCTCGGCTATGTTCGTTATTGGGCAAAATCGGACAGATGGTTTCAGAGTAACAAAAAAAAAAAAATTTTTTTTACGAAACAAATTCCATATTAAATTTTTTTTAATAAGCAGTTTTATCATAATAATCCATTCATATCATTTTTAACTCTAACAAGCTAATACTTCCGGAGATATGATTTTTCAAAATTTCAATGTAAATCGTATTTCTACGTTTTCACAGAATGATAGAATTATTATGTGGGTATTCTATGAATTGTTATAATGTCAACTTATTCTCCTGAGAAATGACGTTGTTTCATTCCAGCAATCGTATAAATATGAGAATGATAATATAATATCATACTTTCTGTTGGTTGATATTTTCATGCCGATGGTCAATCGATATGATGTTGGGAATGGTAATGGTAAGTTAATAATATTGATAGCTCCACTAAAAACAAAACTGGAATATTCGTGTATTGGAGTAGATTTGAGGAAAGATATATATTATCGTTCATCATAGAATTGAGGAATGAATATCTCGGATCAGTTCGTTGTTGGGTAGAATTCGTCTATTGGTTTTGGATTGATAATTTTTTGCACTCTTGTTGAATTTAAATTCTTCTATGATGTTTGAATTCAATTTCTGCTAAGATGAAGTTCTAAATTTCAATAATGAATCGTACTTCTATGTTTTCACTGAATGCTATAATTATTCTATCTAAGCTTTATTATATGATCTGTGTTCATACTCGTACATTTCATCCTGTTCTATAAGAGAGAGTCAAATTCATTTCAGCTATTTTAGTTTGGTTTCTTCCATGGTGCAGTTCTCATTCTCAGATTGCTCATTTAATCTAGATAAATGAACTATTATTTGAATTGAATTTCCTTTATGATGCAGTTATATCATAAGAATAAATTGATATAATTCTCAACTCTGAGAAACCAATACTTTCAGAGATATAATTTGTCTGTTTGAACTAGAGCGCCAGAAAGCTCCTGTCCACAGGGCTTGAACCCATTTTTTTTCTATTCTCTTACAGCTCAAGAAACAAACAAGAAGGTCAGCTCGATTAATTCTTATGCATACGGTTGCATGATTCGTCTCACAAGTATTCGCAGATATTAAAATGAATTATAATAATCATCCTTGGCTGAGAGAACGGGCCATTTTAGCGCCATAAAATAAGGACGTTGATGAATAGAATTTTAAAATTCAAAGTAATATTGATGGACAAATTAACTCTTTTAAGTCAATCGATTATATTATCGATCCAAATGAAGTCGTCAATTATCCTACTGAATTCTTAAATTCGTTGGATTTGCCAGGATTGCCTCCACACAATTTGTAGCTATAGGTTGGTTCAGTAATTATCATGCTACGCCACCTTAATCAGCCAAAATTGCGTAACGGAACAAGACTCGCTGTTAAAAGAGTTTTTACAAACTTGATAGAAGGTACTATCATTACAGGAAAGTTCAAAGGCGAGGATGTTAATTTCCAAGGACTCCATTAAACCATAGACATAATGTGCATGATTATAACTAATATAAAGACTTTTGTATTTAAAGTTTTATTGTGTAACTATTTCTCACAAAAAAATGAAATTTGTGGTTTCCTTTAAAGGAACGATAGTTTTTTCAGGAACTAAATTTTATTCTTTGGAAAATGAACATGACCTATTGAATTATAATGTATGGTAATCATAAAAACTATTTTACACTTTGTACATATAAAATATAAGTTTTTATGGCACACTGCACAACGTGTTTGTTTATTCTGGTAAACAATAGAAAGTGGTCTTATCTATCATTTATCTTGAATATTCATGATTGCTTGGCCCTTTTTTATTGATTTCCTATGAGTTTCCAGCAATCCTGTTGCAATGCCGGCCGGCCGTAGGCACGATAACAGGAGCACTGAAGGTCCTATCGACTTCAAACTTTCAGGGTAGGTTTCTGATCAAAATGCGACGGTTAAGTTTGTTAACGGGCAAAATCGGCCGGACGGTTTAGAAGTTATAGACATTTCAAATTTTGAGGTTATTTCCCTGATATTTCAGGAACTAAAGAAGATGTTGAATCGAAACTTGGTAGTCAGTTCTAGGATATAAACGCGCAACTTTTGGCAAAATTCTGTTATGATCGAAATGTTGGTAATTTTTAAAAAAATATTTCTTTTAATTTTTTCGAAAAAAAAAATTTTTTTTCGTGAACTATTCATCAGATTGCAACAAAAACTTGTACTAACGTCAATTGTAGTATTTTGCAACACTGTGCAAAATTTTGGCTCTATACGATTTCAATTTCTGGAGATATAAGACAAAATGTGTCAAATTTCCTGGGTCTCTCTCAGTATTTTCATCGATTATTATATAATAATCAATAATATTAAGGTATTCAACATGATACTGCTTTTTTTCTTTACTGGTCAGTACGGGCCACAAGGAAGATGAACATGCGCCCAATAGCTCCTGTCCACAGGGCTTGAACCAATTTTTTTTCATCTGTTTCAGTTGGAAAGAGAACGATGCTGTCAGGTGGTTCTACTATCATATCGAGATTATCTGCATAACGTAGTAATTTATCCAGAGTTATCCTCTTCTTCGAAGAGCTAAAACAATATATTCACGCATTTTCAAGGATACAGTAAGCTATAATCCCATCGTTCCAAGAACGGCCTCATTTACGTAGCACAACTTGGGTTTCGATTTATATAAAAGATGAATTCTTCTCTTATATTATGTATTCAAGTATACACATGGTTATTTTATTAGCAAACGCCATGAAATATATACATATGAAAATATACATACTTAGACATAATGAGGTATTGAAACGACTAATATTTTTCAGACGTAAACGTAGCTTTGAAGTTGATCTAAACACTAGCACATTCTAAGTTATATCCAAAACTGCATTATTTTATGTGAATCAACAAGTCCAGAGCGCTCCTGCCAATCGGGTCCTTGCTAAATGGCTTCGTATAATTAATATACTTATGCATATATTTCACAAGTCAAATAGACCCCAGGGGGTTCATTGATTTGCCGAGAAAGCAAGAGCAGACGCGTTTTTGGCTTCTTGGCCTTCATCAGTACTCTGTAGCTTATCAACAAATTCAACTAAACTGACCCAGGTTAAGCCTCTCAGAGCCGGCTTGGTCGATCATTTTAATCGCCCACGCCACCTATGAGACGAAACACGGAAATCAGCCTTTCCCCACCAGTGAATAGTTGAAGCGTGAAATCATATGCCACCATTCACTCGTTATTAATTGAGAACGAGTCCCGCAGAGCTCAGACAGTATCGTCCCAATGGCCGTGAACGCTGTTTAGCGTTTTCAAAAATAATAATGAAAAATGGCGATACCGTTGTTAATCAATCAACAAGTCCAGAGCGTTCCTGTCAATCGGGTCCTTCATTAATTATAATATAAGAATATAATTATCGAAGCCATTTATGAAGGACCCGATTGGCAGGAACGCTCTGGACTTGTTGATTTATTAACAACGGTATCGCCATTTTTCATTATTATTTTTGAAAACGCTTAACAGCGTTCATGGCCATTGGGAAGATACTGTTTGAGCTCTGCGGGACTCGTTCTCGATTAATATCGAGTGAATGGTGGCATATGATTTCACGCTTCAAATATTCACTGGTGGGAAAAGGCTGATTTCCGTGTTTCGTCTCATAGGTGGCGTGGGCGATTAAAATGATCGACCAAGCCGGCTCTGAGAGGCTTAGCCCGGGTCAGATTAGTTGAATTTGTTGAGAAGCTACAGAGTACAGATGAAGGCCAAGAAGCCAGAAACGCGTCTGCTCTTGCTTTCTCGGCAAATCAATGAACCCCCTGGGGTCTATTTGACTTGTGAAATATATACATAAGTATATTAATTATACGAAGCCATTTATGAAGTACCCGATTGGCAGGAACGCTCTGGACTTGTTGATTTATTAACAACGGTATCGCCATTTTTCATTATTATTTTATGTGGTTAAATTGACAACATCTGTGTTTTTGGCGCGCTGTTCTATGAACAGAGTGCCCATCAATTCATCCAAATGTCTTTAATTTTCGAATATTTGGCCGAGAATGGTCTTAAACGACTAGTTTTGACTCACTGATCAAGAATCCGAGGTCAGAATTGATTCTGTCCGGCCGGCTGACAGCACGATTACGCTCGAACGCAATGAGGTAGAGAGTTGAAATTCTCAGGGTAGCTTCGTAGTCCGAATCCGCCGGCTAAGTTCGTTAATAGGCAAAATCCATCGAGTGGTTTCAGATATATAGCCATTTGAAATGTTCTTTTCCCAATAATTCGAAAAATACTAATCTGATCGAATCAAAGCACGGTCATTAGTTGAAAAATACCGACACGAAGACTCATGCAAAATTTTGCAAAATTAGAAAAAAATATTTATAAAAATTCTGTATCTCAGAAAATATTCGTCAGATATCGTTGAAATTCTACGAGAGCCATCAAAACTTATTATACAGTGAAGTTCTAGATTTGAGCTCGATCGGATCTATATTGGTGAAGATATTGCCGATTGTTCAAAATATTCCAAAGATTGGAGTCAACTGGTCCACTGTTTTTATATTCAACCAAACAAATTCTCAACAGTTTTTGTTGAAAGAATATAAGTAATCATGACGTGTTTCCATAGATAGATCATTATTCTTCGTATTCGGTATTATGTGATGTCTTTCGTATTCATTTTCATATTTCTCTAAGTTCATGTCAATGCTTAACTAACATCACATCAGGATCAGAGACAAGATCACATGTTCATATGACACATGACAAATGTTTACAGACGAACTAATTTAATTTGAGAATTTTTGAAATATATTTATAAGAAAACTTGGTTATAGGATTCAGGAAACATTTTCGCATGTTACAAACAAAGAATGAATTTAAAAATCATTGAAAAAAATTCTATATATCAGAAACTATTCATCCGACATAGCTGAAATTTTGCGAGAGCCTTCAGAACCTATCTCTTCTACCAAGTTCCAAGTTTGAACACGATCAGTTCTATATTGTTGGAGATCTGAGCAGCCTTGTGTGAGTTCAGTAGCTGGATGGGTGGCCGTTGCCTCGATAACTTCCGAACGAAATGAGATAGGGACTTGCAATTTTCAGGGTAGGTTGTGCATCTAAATGGGAGAGTTAAGTTCGCTGTTGGCCATAATCGCCCAACAGTTTCGGAGTTATACACATCTGGAATATTATTTCATCGATGACTGGAAAAATATAGAACCGATCGAATTAAAGCTAGCTAACTAGTTGTAGAATATCGACATAAAGACGTGTGTAGAATTTTCTGAGGACCGTACCACTAGAAAATTCTTTAAAATTCACGAAAGAATATTTTGTGAGTACCACTAGAAAATTTAAATAAAAATACGAAAAAAAAAGTTGGTGTCCAACACAGGAGAATGGACAATAGAACATACGCGCAAAAGCTCCTGACTTCACGTCACTGCTTGAACCAATGTTCAGACATCGCTGCAATTTTGCAAAAGACTTCGAAACCTTATATTAAAAACAGTTCTAGATTTAAATCTGATCGGATCTATATTGTTGGAAGAATTGTGATAATATTATTTCTTTGTCTGGAAGCCAAAGGTCCTGAATTTGATACGACCACTGTGGCTATAAATTTGAACTAGCGCGTGAAAACTCCTGACCTCACTGCTTTACCAACCTGTACATCATACAATTTGAATGTGCTCCATACGAAAGAAGTATTTCCAGTATATCATCCAGTGTCACTCCTCATTACATTTGAGAATAGAATATTGCCATGACGCCCACGGCTTCTCTGTGATGAAATGTTTTCATATTTTCTTCTTGAAATAAGAACTGCATACCCAAGGTAGCGAAAAAGATGGAATTATTCATTTAGAAACATCATAAAGAAGCCGAATTGGAATCCCTATTCAAACATTCCTCGGATTTCAAAGGATTCCCCAGGGCATTATTCGCATTTCGATCGAGAAAAAGTTTTTGGAATACGAATTTGCCAATTCAGTAAAGGAAATGCATGATCTAGTTTATAGTGTTGTATCAAGCGGAATTTCAATTCCGTAGTTTCTATCCCTCTTAGGATGCTCACGTACTAACGAATGAGTTTACTCCTTAGGTGGAAAATACCACAGAATTCCGTGCCAGAGTTGGTTATATTATATTTTTAACAAGGCGGTTTTCCTGTGTGCATAAAGAATTTTGAAGAACATAATAATTGGCTACGTAAGATGGTGTGTTGAATGAAGTAAAGCATTTAGTGTTACGATGTACTGAAATACCACTGATGACAAAGGACACATTGCACATAACGATATTGGGGTGCCAAGCCTCATTCCGAACTGATGGTCTTGAGCTATGATAGCCCCTACTGAAAAACAGTTTAATTTAACCTCTTAACGAAAACAAGGAGAAACTATGGAAAACAAATAAATGACAAATGGTTGAGGTAAATTTTGCTAAAACCACGACTCTGATGAAAGATACCGTGAGAGTCAAAAGTATGGATTAATAGATTTATTTTCTCCGCTTTCAGGAATATCGAAAGATTATTCGATGGGTCAAAAAAACTTAATTTTTGGCGCTCTAGTTCCTCGGAACTGAGTGCTTATCAATTTACCCAAATGTCTGTAATTTTCGAATTTTTCGATGAAAATGGTCTTAAACGATTTGGTTCGACTCACTGATCAAGAATCCTTGGTCGAAATTCATTCTGTCCAGCCGGCCGGCCGGCCGTAGGCACGATTACTCCCGAACGTAATGAGCTAGACAGTTGAAATTTTCAGAGTAGGTTTGGGAGATGAATATCTCAGCTAGGGCTTGGGCAAAATCAGATAGATGGTTTCGGAGAAACAAAAAAAAAAATTTTTTTTTACATAACAAATTCCAAATTAATATTTTTTCAATAAGCAGTTTTACCATAAGAATCCAATGATATCATTTTTAACTCTAACAAGCAAATTCTTTCGGAGATATGATTTTTCAAAATTTCAATAATAAGTCGTATTTCTACGCTTTCACAGAATTATATAATTATTCTATGTATGAATTGTCATAAAGTCAACTTATTTTCCTGAGATATGACATTGTCTAATTCCTTGCTAATAGTTGGTTCGAGAAACGTCAAAATCGACTTAGAGAGACAAGGGTAAAAATCCGTCAAATAAGCCCCCATGTGGCGATTTTATGTCAAAAAGTGAAAATTAAGTATATATATCCCAGGTAAGTACCGCCGTTTTATTCTAATACCGGAGATCGACAAGATCGTACTAGGAGCCCGATAGCCTGTTGGTCTAGTCCTTAGGGTTTTCGGTTTCGGAACGAGAGAAGGCGGGCTCAAATCCCGGAAAGGGAATTACACTTTTTGGCGATCAAATTCCTCGGAACTGAGTGCTTATCAAATGGCCCAAATGTCTGTAATTTTTATTTAAGATGCAGTTTCACCATTAAAATCCATCGATAACATTTTCAACTCCAACAAGCTAATACTTTCGGAGATAAGATTTTTCTAAATTTCAATAATGAATCGTACGTACTTCTCTGTTTTCACAGAATGCTATAATTATTCTATCTAAGCTTTATTATATGATCTGTGTTCATACTCGTACATTTCAACCTGTTCTATAAGAAAGAGTCAAGTTCATTTCAGCTATTTTAATTTGAATTCTTCCATGGTGCAGTTCTCATTCTCAGATTGCTCATTTAATCTTGATAAATAAACTATTATTTGAATTTAATTTCTTTATGATGCAGCTCTTTCATAAGAATAAATTGATTTAATTCCCAACTCTGAGAAACCAATACTTTCGGAGATATAATTTGTCTGTTTGAACTAGAGCGCCAGAAAGCTCCTGTCCACAGGGCTTGAACCCATTTTAAGGAATATTTCTCTGTAATTTTTATTGTTCTTACATTTCCTGTTACCAACCAGCGACGTCATCGATATTTTTTCAAATAGCAAACCTCTACTTTTGTGCGCATGTTCTGGGGACATCGCGTTATCATTTGGCCCAAATAGTTGTAGTTTTAGCTGAAAATGGTCCCAAACGATTGGGTTCAACTCCGTGATGAAGAATTCGAGGTCCAATTCGATTATTTCCGGCCGCCCGGTTGTTGCCACGATCACTTGAGAACGGATAGAGATAGCTTGAAATTTTAAGGGTAAGTGGACAACTTCGTTAATGGGCATAATCGGCCCAACGGTTTCCGAGTAGTAATTTTGTTTTCATCCAATACATATCCGATCGAATTGAATCTTGGTGAGAAGTTGTATAGAACACAGACTCATGTGCAGTTTTGTGATAATCGTATCACTGGAAAATTTTAAAAATTTTATTCATCTCATGATTACTTTCAATTTTTAGGGTAGATTGAGCATCCGAATGCAGCATTTGAGTTCGTTAATATGCATTATCAGCCAAACAGTTCTGGGGTTTTACCAATCTGAAATTTTATTTCTATTTCCCCCTGAAACATTTGAAACCAATCCAATTCAAACATGGTAATTAGTTGTAGAATGCCGACGCGCAATTTCTTACGAAATTTCGTGAAGATCATAGAAAATTAAAAAAAAATCATTGAAAATCGTTAAAAAAATTCTATATCTCAGGAACAATGATATCGATGGAATCTCGCGGAAGGCTTCAAACCCTAACTTCACAGCCAACTTCCAAATTTGAAGACGATCAGATATATATCTGAACAGCATTGAGTGAGTTATTCAGTAGCTGGATGGGTGACCATTGCCACGATAACTTTTGAACGGAAAGAGATATCGACTAGCAGGGTAGGTTGCTCATCCGAAAGGTACAATTATTTTCATTGTTTGGTATAATCAGCCAAACCCATGTGGAATATTGTGTTCTCGACAACTCAAAAAATATGGATCCGATCGAATTGAAACCTGGTAAGTAGCTATAGGATCCTATCACTAGAAAATTTTGAGAAAATCATTAAAAGATATTATTTATCCCGAAATTACTTGAGAACGGCGAGACATAGCAACTTGCAATTTTTAGAGTAGATTGTGCATCCTAATGCGAAATCTGAGTTCGTCAAAAGGCATAATCGGCCAAATGGTTTTGGAGTTGTATCAATCTGAATTAGGTTTTATTTCCTCAATAACTCAAAACATACGATTCCAATTCAATTCAAGCATGGTAATAAGTTATAGAATGCCGACGTTAACCTTATTATAAAATTTCGTATAGATCGTGCAATTAGTAATTTTTAAAATATAATTGAAAAAAAATTCTACCTATACAGGGGGATATTTAAGGTGGTAATTCTCTGACTCATTCTAAGAAAAAACCTTCTTATGGACGATACTTTTGAAAAAATATCAGTTCTTTAATAATAACTGAGATAAAATTGAAGACATATTTATAAAATTTTGTACATATCTTCTATGCATCGAGGTGCATTTTATGATGTACACAAATTTTCATTTTCTCTACCAGTGGCCAGTAAACTTTTGTTTTGATATAAACTTAACAGAAAAAGTGTAACGAAGTCAGATCTGGAGAACGAGCCAGCGTTTGAGAATACTTCGTTAGGGTTATTGCGTACATCTTGAAAATAAAGGGGTGGACCTTCATCCTGTTGAAACTATAGCGAAATTGTGTATATGACTCCATCATCCAGTTTAGATTGTGAACTGACCAATAGCGACTGTTTTGTCAGTTGACAATTCCATTTGAATAAATGTTGCTTGATCACTATAGTGGACAAATTGATAGTTTTCCGCACGCATTTCATTTAAGCTGTGTATAAACTACGCGCGGCAAACCCTAGAACATTGCCTCGCGAGGGAACCTCGCGCTATGTAGACGGGGTTGCCGCGCCGCGCGAGGCATATTCCCTTATAAAAAGTGCGAGGCCTTCTGGCGTATCAATGTTCGACCATAGTTTATACGCACCTTTAGACGAACGACGCGAAGCGGAGTTCGGATAAGTTTTTGCGTGCAGAAAAGTCACTTTTGCGCACCTGTTTGGAACAATGTTTTTCCGTCGAGCGTCTTATGATAACATTAAGAAATCAAATTGAAATATAATCTTTTATTCTGAAACTTTTAATTAATCCGCAATGAAACAACTCAACTAGTCAGAAAGACACAATAACTGGAAAAAAAGAAGAAATATAAAATTATTTGTTGGTAATATTTATGACGAAACAACAATTATTTACATATTGTAAATTGATTGCTGATCCTGTCAGTTCATCCAATGGGTGTCTCGATGAACACTGATTCGGCGCAAGTAATATTCTCCTTCGTTGAAGTTGAAGGACTTGTATGGATGGCTTGATAGAGGATGATTAATTCAAGTAGAGTTATCTGTAGACAATATTTTAGTAGATATTTCCTTTTTTTGACTAGTTGACTCGTCGATGTAACTCTCGAAGTCAGAAGTCCAGCCTTCCAGACGCTTAACATTGGTTATTCTTCCCCAGAATTGGCCAACATAATAGCCGACGAACGTTTGAAACTATGACCAGTGAACCGTTCAGGAGTTTTATACACTTGCAAGGGTGTCACATTGCATGAAATAAACACCCGTTTCTGAAATATCCATGAAAATTTCCCTTAACAACAACAATTTTGATCAGTTTGACATTTCCGTGATGCTACGAAAAAGTGGCACTTTGGCAACCCAAATGCCTGCTAAGGTACTTCTTTGCGCACGCTCTTAGGAAAAATAAAATTCGAACTGTAAAGCCCCCATCGGCATTGCAAAGGTTCATCATTAATTCGCAAAACTCATTGACATGAATCAGTATGGTTTCTAAATGCTTATTATATGTATATTTTTTCGAATTTTTACGGTAATGAATTGATTACATAATCATTATTGGATATGGCTCAGTGGGTTTTTCCAAGTTTAGAATGCAAAGTGGTGACAATTCTAATATCAATCTGTTTAGATTTTCCCAACTGTTTGTGAAAATTTGTTTCGAAGATTAATAGTTACACGTTTAAAATACAACTTTAAAACTGAATTTATTCTTCTCCTTTTTCAATTAACAGCGTGCTGTCATTTTGCCAAATGTCTGTAATTTTCAAAATTTTCGACCAAAAATGGTAGGTTCGGCTCACCGATGAAGATTTTGAGGTCAAAATCGATTTGGTCTGGCCAGACACCCATACGTTGTCAGGATAACTTTCGAATGGAAAGAGTTAGCAACTTGAAATTTGCAGTGTAGGATGCGCATCTGAATTTATATTTATTTATTTCTACACTTTGGGATACAAACAGGAAAAAACCAATCAATATCCACTAATATCGACACGTCACACCCTTAATTATTGTGTAATAAGAAATAGTACTTGTTAAACACTATATACAGGGTGAGTCTTCAAGTTGTGCATTAATTTCAACCAAAGATTCCTTTCGTCAAATAAAACACTTTTTCCTTCACCATCTTTCCTAATTCGGCTTTGGTGAAGAGATACAGGCAGTTTAAATTTCGAAAAAATCTCAGTTTTTCTCTTCTATCTTAGACATGGATTTTCCGAATGGAATGGATTTTGAGGTGGAGTTTTCTATAACTATGATACATAATTTACAATTAACAGTTTTTTCCTAGTTCCAGTCGTTTCCTAGTAATAGACTCGCGAATCTAAAAAACTATGTGAAATTAGCACAAATAAAGCAGATTGAGTTTAGCTTAAGTTATTATAAGAATCTAAAATCATTTTAGAAAAATAAAGTATTCTTCATCATTTCTCCTAAAACGTACCTACCGTTCTCAAGATATTGATCTTTGAGTGATATAAAGTCTGATGAAAAATCCAGAAATTTCACTACATTTATAAATCCGCCCCTGGATAAGGAACCCTCAATCCAAACCAGAGATATGATACCTCCATATCTCTGATCAAAACTGAAAGCCACAATGCCATCGTTCATAGATTATTATTTTGATTGAAAATTTCATAAAACATTTAATAGGTGATAGGTAATAGGAGTTGGAGTTCTATTAATAAACATGCGTTTGTTCGCAAGTTCTTGATTCTAGTTTGGACAAAAAATAATTCAAAGCCTAAAGACTTACTGTTTTGAACAATCCTTTGAAAACAATCAATTATTTTACTTAAGAATAATATGCAGGTATGTGAAATTTATATTCAAATCAGGATGTATCTATCTACATTCTACACAAATAAAAATATGATCGATTCTGCAGAATTGATATCAGCTCTAATGATACGAATTCCATTGACACGCTTGGATCACTCGGAGTCATATTTGACCGATATTTTCGGTTCAATTGGACAGATGCATGACAGATGAGATCAAGGCCGACTTTTGGCGCCCCTAATTTGAAAAAATATACAAAATTCAAAAACGCAAAAATATTGATAAAGTGTACGGTACGTATATTGACAAATAATACATACTTTCTTAACAAAGAATGAATCATAAATTAATATAACTATGAATGAAAATTATTTTACAAACAAGAATGAGTTCTGAATTTGTGTTTTTGAGTGAAAAAAATTGTTTGCATCTGTCAAAAGATCAAGGACCAAAAAAGAATTGTATTTGACAAAAATAAATATATGCATCAAGCTTTCGAGATGATAATAATATTCTGAAGAGTTCACAAATAAAAAAATAACTTTCTAAAAATGATATAGCAATAATGTCATGTTACCCTGCTATCTAGAGTGGAATGACAACAATTCTATAATATCTGATATTTGGAATATTGAATGAGTTCCTGGTAATTCCTGAATTAAAGCAATATTTTTGTACTCATCGCCCTGAAAATTTTTGTCCTATGTATATAGAAAATTAAATCGTCGATGTCACTCAATCGAAAATTTTACCGATAAATCACGAAAAAAAAATTCATATCGAGTTTTATAGACACTGAAGTTAATCCTTTGTTTGGTTGTTATTTCCTCAATAACTCGAAAACTACAGAACCGATCCAATTCAAACGTGGTTGTTAGTTGTATAATGCCAACGTGAAATCTTGCAAAATTTCGTGAGGATCGTATCACTAGAAAACGTTTAAAAATCATTGAAAAAAATTCTATATAACAGGAACTATTCGTTCCTGAGTCTTCAGAACTTAACTCTACTGCCAAATTCCAAGTTTGAACAAAATCGGATCTATAGTGTTGGAGATCAGAGCAGCCTTGTGTGAGCTCAGTAGCTGGATGGGTGACCGTTGTCTCGATAACATTCGAACGAAAGGGGATAGGGACTTGCAATTTTCAGGGTAGGTTGCGCATCCAAATGGGAGAGCTAAGTTCGTTTTTGGGCATAATCGGCCCAACGGTTTCGGAGTCATACCCACCTGGAATATTAATTCCTAGATATCTCAAAAGATATAGACTCGATCGAATCAATGCTTTTTAACTAGTTGTAGAATATCGACATAAAGACGTATATATATAAAATGTAGTGAAAACAGTACCCTTAGAAAATTTAAAAAAAAAATTACGAAAAAAAAATTGGTTCTTAATCGGTAAATTTGATTAAGAGTGTCCAATACAGGAGAATAGACAATGGAACATGCACGCAAAAGCTCCTGTCTTCGGGTCAGCGCTTAGACCAATTTTTTAACAACTCGCCTTTAGCCATGTATTCATGACATTTGCGGCTTTTTCCGTTTCAATATTTGGCGCTCTAGTTCCTCGGAACTGAGTGCTTATCAATTTTCCCAAATGTCTGTAATTTTCGAATTTTTGGCTGAAAATGGTCTCAAACGATTTGGTTCGACTCACTGATCAAGAATCCGAGGTCGAAATCGATCCTGTCCGGCCGGCCGTAGGCACGATAACTCTCGAACGAAAGGAGTTGGAGGATTGAAATTTGCAAGGTGTGCCTACTTCCGTCTCTCATATTTTAGAATGTGTATAAATTATTATTTCCTAAGATTCAGATAGATCACCTTTGAAATTTAATGATTTTTTTTTATAATATTCGTACAACCGGATGCCTAATCGGCCATCTCCATTGTTATTATTGATATTTATAAAACTTTGAATAAGTCGAAAACAATTTAATGAACATGGAAAAAACGAATAAAATATGCATTGCAAAACACAATATTTTGCCCTACATCAGCTGTTTTCTATCATTGCATCTCACCCTTATGTTGGAGTCAATGCCTCTCTCTCTCTCTCTCTCTCTCTTTCTCTCTCTCTCTCTCTCTCTCTCTCTCTCTCTCTAAGCTCTTTTTCTACTTATTATTAAATCATTGGTATGGAGTTCGATCATAGATTATTAGTGTTATGTGATTTATATTGGGGTTGGATTGTCGGAAATTGGAATTAGAACAGTACGAGTGAATTAATTTCCAAGTATTTTTGAACATAGTAAGGATATTTAAGGATTTTACTTTATAGAAGATCATAAAATTGTGTATATTATTATAGTGGAAACAATTGGGTAATGACGTATCTAATGGATAGAATAGATGTAGCAAGTTGAAGTTCACTGTTTTAATATTCAAGAAAATAAAGATTTGGCCAATATACAATACGCGTTACAATAAAAGTAATATGTGCTCAACATACAAAGAAAATTCAGGGGATTCAGTATCCGCCCATTGTAAAGTCTTTAAACACTTATTAGACCAGGGTCGAAGCCTTTAAAAATGGTATAAAGTGAAAGAAAATTATAGTAGAATGAAGCCCATTGGAAAATGAAGAGAATATAGCAAAAATTATAGGAAAAATATTTTACGGTCGATCTGAGTTCGGGAAGGGGAAGGGGGTCAGTTTTTAATGGTAAAAAACGGTTTATCTTGATTTCCGGCAAAACTACAAGTCCAATGGGACAAATTGAATGGCAAAGTTGTAGGTAATAAAAAGATCTACAACTTTTGTTTCCACACTTTTTTCACATAACCTCAACATTTATGTGAAAAATTCAAACATCCACGTTTTTGGTTTTTAATTTTTATGTTTTACAAAAAATATTTTTTTTTTCACAAAGTTTGGTAGAAACTTACCTTTTTATGTCCCAAATTTACTGTAATTTTTTGGATTTAAAATTTAGTTTTTTTCACCTTAAATTGAATCAATATCGAAAAAGCATCCTAATTTTCAACCCAAAATTCTCACGTCAAAATATCTGCTTTTTTTAAGAAAGTAGGTTGGCTTTTTATTCATTGAAGTCTCTACTTTCCGATGGTCTAAGAAATATATACATTACTATGGTAAATTTTCTCAGAAAATGCTACTAAATAACAGGTAGTAAGGCCCAGACCCAAATAGCACTTTACCCAATTCTCTATGAAATAACTTTTGATGGCCTAAAATTTTTCGTAGGTCACTCAGGTGTATAAGTTATATTAAAATAGCAATAAATAAGCATCTACGCAAATAATTTAGAGACGATTCTATAACTTAATCAAAATATTGTAAATGTCCTATTAAATATTAACTTCATTAACTTAGCATTATCTGAGAAAATTTACCATAGTGTATATTTTTTTTTAGACCATCAGAAAGTAGAGATTTCAACAAAGAAAAAGCTCACCTACCTTTTTAAAAAGGCAGATACTTTGACGTGAGAATTTTTGATTGAAAATTATGATGCTTTTTCGATATTGAGTCAATTGAAGATGAAAAAAAAAATATTTTAAATCCAAAAAATTACAGTGCATTTGGGACATAAAAAGTTAAGCTTTCACCAAATTTGGTGAAAAAATTTTTTTTTGTAAAAGATAAAAATTAAAAACCAAAAACGTGGTTATTTGAATTTTTCACATAAATTTTGAGGTTATGTGAAAAAAGTGTAAATGCAAAAGTTTTAGATATTTTTATTACCTACAACTTTGCAATTCAACTTTTTTCCATAGGTCTTATACTTAGTTTTGCGGGTAATCGAGATAAACCGTTTTTTACCCTTAAAAACTGACCCTCTTCCCCTTCCCGACCTCAGATCACCCGTAAATTATTTTTCCTCTCATTTTTGATATATTCTCTTCTTTTTACAACGGGTTTCATTCTACTATAATTTTTTTCGGTTTCAAAAATTATCGATACTGGTCTATATAACTTTTTACCTGAGCTGCATCTGGAGAAATGGTAAGTGAAAAAAGTGTTTTATTTGATGAGAGGATAATATCTGGTTAAAATGAATGCACAACTTAAAGACTCACCCTGTATATAAAAAAAGTCGAAATCAAACCCTTAACAGCCATATGCGGAAAATGAAGCAAAATTGAGTATTCAATATTAATAACCTTGCCCTGGCCTTGAACTCCCAAAATCTCAAAATTAACCCCAGACTAACACCGAACATGGCATTCAAAATTTCGCATAAATGGACAATTTTTGGGTGTAATTTGTTCTCCGAAATGGGGCGTAAAATAGATTAGGGTGTCCGATGCCGTCCTTAGTAGGGAACTCGGAATTCAATGCTGCCAACAATTTCAGGTGATGCATGGTGTAATATTTCGTATAGGAAGCATAATTCACATACATAAAACCCGTCTGTGCTCAAAGGAGAAGACGCCGAATAATCTGTATACAGCTTATGCACTGCTGCCGGGCAATATTATATTGAATTTCCATACTATACGCAGCTTAAGTTCGTTAATAAGCATAATCGGTTGAACAGTTTTGCAGTTATACCAATCTGTAATTTTTGTTGTTATTTCCAGAATAACTCAAAAAATACAGATCCGATCGGATTTGAATTTGGTAATTAGTTTCTAGAATGCTAACATGCAAATTTCGTGAGGATCGTAGAAAAAAAAATGTTCTTCAATAATTTTTAACTTCAGAAACTATGTATCAGATCCCGTTGAAATTCCGCACAAACCTTTCAGCCACTATTTTACAATCAGCTAGATTTCCGCTGGATAGGCGGATATTTTAGCAGCTATTGTGAAAATAAAATTTCAAACTGGTATCTATTTCTTCTGAAATTTCAAATCATGCAATTGTAACAACACTTCAAAGGCCGGGATGTTAGCATGCTCGTCTGCCGCGCAGAAAATAAATGTTCGAATACTCGCTGAATAAGTTCACTATTTAATTTATTTCAAAATCTGAAATCAGTTGATGCCCAATAAATTAATTCACGTATTAACGCTAAACAGACGACTTCTCCTCAGTGCTTCTTGCGCGTATGTTCTGGGGAACATCGCGTTATCATTTTGGCCAAATGTCGAATTTTTCGCCGAAAATGGTCTCAAACGATTGGGTTCGACTCCCTGATGAAGAATTCGAGGTCAAATTTGATTCTGTCCGTCCGGCCGTTGCCACGATAACTTGAGAACGGAGAGAGCTAGTGACTTGAAAAATTTAGGGTGGGTGGCGCATCGCAATACTACAAACAAGTTCGTTGATGGGCATAATCGGCCCAATGGTTTCCGAGTAATACGTTTGTTTTCAACCAATATAAATCCGATCGGATTGAAACCTGGTGAATAGTTGTAAAATATAAACCTTAGCACGTTTGTGAAATTTTGTGAGAATTGTATCATTAGAAAATTTTAAAAAAATTATTAAAAATTATTTTTTATGTCTCGATAACCTGAGAACGGAAAGAGATAGCGACTTGAAATTTTTAGGTTGGATTGTGCAATTGATTGTTACATTTGAGTTTGTTTATAAGCATAAGCGGCAAACGGTTTTGGAGTAATCACCATCTGAAATTTGGTTGTTATTTCCTCAATAACTCGAAAAATACTAAACCGATCCAATTTAAATATGGTTATTACTTGAAGAATGCCAGCACGGAAATTCTTGCAAAATTTTGTTAGGATCATATCACTAGATTTTTTTTTAAAAATCATTGAAAATCATTGAAAACAATTCTATATATCAGAAACTATTCATCCGACATGGCAGATATCTTGTGAGAGCCTTCAGAACCTAACTCTACTACCTTTTTCCAAGGTTGAACACGATCGGATGTATATTGTTGGAGATCTGAGCAGTCTTGTGTGAGTTCAGTAGCTGGAAGGGTGACCGTTGCCTTGATAACTCCTGAACGAAACAAGATAGGGACTTGCAATTTTTAGGGTAGGTTGCGCATCTAAATGGGAGAGTGAAGTTCGCTGTTGGCCATAATCGGCCCAATGGTTTCGGAGTTATACCCATCTGGAATATTATTTCCTCGATGACTCAAAAAATATAGACCCGATGAAATTGTAGCTTGCTAACTAGTTGTAAAGTATCGACATAAAGACGTGTGTAAAATTTTGTGTGAACCGTACCGCTAGAAAATGAAAAAAAAATTACGAAAAAAAAATTGCTTCAAGCACTGACGTGAAGTCAGGACCTTATGTTCTTTTGTCCATTCTCCGGTATATGACACTCTTAATCAAATATACCATGGTGAATTCTATTGTCTATATTGGACACTCTTAATCGAATTTGCCATGGTAAATTCGATTAAGAGAGCGTCCAATACAGGAGAACGGACAATAGAATTTACCATGGTAAATTCGATTAAGAGTGTCCAATACAGGGGAACGGACAATAGAATTCACCATGGTATATTTGATTAAGAGTTTCTAATACAGGAGAATGGACAATAGAACATACCCGCAAAAGCTCCTGACTTCACGTCAGTGCTTGAACCAATTTTTTGAAATTTTTATTTCATTAATTTAATAGCTCTAAATTTCGAACTGTAGATACAAATGAAACAAAACATATGAGAACGTTAGACTTTCTACTGTAGGAAATCTTTCAATGTTATCTTTAACCTTTTCTATAAGGTCAACGAGAGTTTTGTTGGATGGAATACTCTTCACCCACTGAATTGACCCTAATCATCGATGTTCTTGAAAGTAGATAAGAAAATTGGTTCAAGTACTGATGTGAAGTCTTAATCGAATTTACCAATGATATAGACCGGTTTCTCCGCTTTCATAAGATATGATGAATACATTTCGTAGCATTTCAAGGATTTCAGTAAGGAGAGAATCGTCTAAGATCAAAGAATTTTTAATTCTGACATATCTATTTTATCAAAATTGAAATTCATTAAATATTCAATAATATACAAAAAATATAGTTACTACATAAATCCTCTTGCCTTATTTATTCAACTGAGCTTTAGATTTAAATTACTTTTGAATTTTTAAATATTAGAACTCACCCAAGTCTCCTCGGTTATCCAACAATAGAGATCCGATCGTGTTCAAACTTACAACTTGGTTGTACAGTTAGGTTTTGAAGGATCTCGCAAAATTTCAGCGATGGAAGACGAATACTTTCTGATATATGGAATTTTTTCAATGATTTTCAATGATTTTTGGCGCTCTTGTACCTCGGAACAGAGTACTTATCAGTTTGCCCAAATGTCTATTATTTTCAGATCTTTGGCAGAAAATGGTCTTGAACGATTTGGTTTGACTCACTGATCAAGAATCCGTGGTCTAAATCGATTCTGTCTGGCCGTCTGGCCGGTTGTTAACACGATAACTGTCGAACAGAATGAGCTAGACAGTTGAAATTTTGAGTTTGAGTTTTTTGGTTTGAGGGATAAAAATCTCAGTTCAGTTCGTTATTGGGCAAAATCGGTTTGATAGTTTCGGAGTACCGAAAAAAAATAATTTTTTTCTAGATTACAACTTTTGAATTCAAATTTTTTAAGATGCAGTTTCATCATAAGAATCCACTGTTATCATTTTCAACGCTAACAAGCTAATACTTTCGGAGATATGATGTTTCAAAGTTTCAATATTACATCGTATGTTCTATATATTCAGAGAATGTGAACACAGAATCTTTCTGTGATCACTATTCATAAATGTCTTAATTTTCTAGCTATTAGAGATTGTCAATACGTAGTTGTTATTTTCTCTTGGTGAGCAAGTATTCGATTCTTGAATTTGTGAATATATACGAGACTGTTTTGATGTAGTTTATGGAGGCAATAGGAAAGAAGAACATAATGAAATAATCAAACGAAATTACTGTTCGTTGAACACTGAGGTTAATATTACCTTTTACTTCCTTAAGTAGTGAGACATGTTCCTATTTATACAGTATTTTCATAATGTTGCCAATAAAAAAATACTGAAATATGGATCTACATTTGTGTATCAATCATTTTTTCTTGAGTTAAGGTTAATAATACAGAAAGGAATGTGTTAGTGGTATGAACTATTAAATTTTAAATTATGAAAAGAGGATAGTATTTTATTAATATATTTTGAACTATTGAAATAATTTGTTCGTAATCCACTACCTACTCAAATATCAGGAATAAATGGACAATCTGCTATGATTGTCTCCAGCCTTGCTCTAGACATTTCGATGATACTTTCCTTAGGTATTTCAAGTGGTGAAAACTTTGCACCGAGTCGAAGTTGCAACAACCCATTCCACGAGGTTGAATCATTGCAGATTGCTCATTTAATCTTGATAAATAAATTTAATGACAATTTTTGAAGCACTAAAGCATTGAAGCATTGTAGATTGCTCTTTTTTTTAAGCAAATTTTTGAAGCATTTCTTTAAACAACACTTTTTTCAAATTTGATTTCTTTCATGATGCATTTCTTTCATAGGATTCCATTGATCTAATTCCCAACTCTGAGAAACCAGTACTTTCAGAGATATAATTTGTCTGTTTGAAAAAGAGCGCCAAAAAGCTCCTGTCCACAAGGCTGGAACCAATTTTTTTTACTGATTAATGTGCCTTGGTTCCAACAGATTAGTATTTTTCGAGTTATTGGAAAAACAAAATTTCAAATGGCAATAATTCTGAAACCATTCAATGGATCTGCCTATTAACGATCTTAGCCGGCGCATTTGACTCCAAACCTACCCTGAAAATTACAACTCTCTAGCCTTTTGAGTTCGAGCGTAATCGTGCTGATGGCCGGCCGGACGCTTGGACATAATCAATTCTGACCTCGGATTCTTAATCAGGGAGTTGAAACTAATCGTTCAAGACCATTCTCGGCCAAATATTCGAAAATTAGAGGCATTTGGACGAATTGATAGGCACTCTGTTCATAGATCAGCGCGCCAAAAAATTGTCAAACACGGATATTTTCACTGGTTTCCTCTAAAAAATACTGTTTTGCTTTTGAACGAAGTTTGTCTCATTCATTTGTCTGTTTTCTTGATTTTACGGATTCTCAGTTTATACTGCTTATGAGCAATTATTTCCGGGGATCAAAAATTTTGTTTGTCAATAATTTTGGCATAAAGCTTTCTTTGGTACATTTTACCAAATGATACTTTTAAGAATGACTTAGTGGATATTAATTCCACTTTGAAGTATTTTTTTATCATTGTAAACCAACTGAGTCCCTTAGTGGGTTTCACCAAAAAAAAAAAAAAAATTTGAACTGAAGTACTTAATGTGATTATGAAACTTGGAAAAAAGTTTTGAAGTATGAGCAAATGACTAAGTATGTTTTTCGCTTTCAACCTCACGGTATGGTTCTTAGACATTAGAAATTATTACAAATTGTTGAACGGCTTTTTATCTTGGATAAGTGAACGGAATGCATCTCTTAATGCTAACCAGTTGTGACCTCAACGGAATATCTAACACACATACTAGGAAATATTATTTTAGTTTGGCTGCCGCATTTCAAACTATCAATAGTCAATACTGTTTATAAATTCAAAAATTGCACATCACTATTAAAAATCATATATTTCTCGCATTATTTCTAGAATACTTACATACATACTGTCTTTTGATTTTCTAGCAGTCATCATCTGAACATCAGAAAACTATAACCTTTTCGAGAAGGATACTATATGTATCGGAAGCATTCAGATATGATATTCTCATTTGAATAGAGAAATAATGAAAAATCATTCTATTTGAAAAAAATTTATTCTGCATTAGTTTTTGACATTCTTTCCTACATCAGTGACAGTTTTCTTAACAACTTCTTCAACTTTTTTAGCTCCGTCAATGATTGAATTCAACACAACCTTTCCACTGGCTTCAATATCAGTCCTCAATTTCTCGGCATCTGGTTGCACAGCCTGGATCACTTTCTTGATTGGCTCTATGGCGGCCTCCAAGTTCTTCTCGAAGGTCTTCCTTAAATCTTCAGCTTTCTTAGTAGCATCAGGACCAACTAATTTCTTCAAAGAATCAGAAGTCTTGATCAGTTCGGTTTGTACACTTTTAATCACCTTCTCAATGTCTGGTTTCCTGGCATCAATGTCTTTCTGCACTTTCTGCACGAAACTATCAATATTGGCCGCAACTTTCTTGGCATCTGTTTCGATTGTTTGGATCACTTTTTCGGAAGTCAAATCACTAAGTCCAGTTGCATCGGTGAAACTTTTAATAACATTGCGAGCATCTTCAGCAAGGGTATCGATTACTGATTTTTCTGCCAGCACAACAGCTTTAGCCAAGAGCGGTGAGCTCTGTAAGGCAATTACCACGAAAATACCAAAAGCACTGACCTTACGCATCTTGCTTCTTTCTCGAACAAAATTGCAACTGATTTAGCTACGGGTTTGACCAAACTTTATACGGAATCCCCCCTATTTACCCGTTCTTCTTGATAATGTTTATCTTCTCTTTCAATATCGAATTCATGACTAAGGCGGGTATCTCAAAAATTCCCAACGAAGAATACAGAGAACGGAGCATGAACTTATAAATAAACATCTTTAGGAATCTATTTGAAGAATAATTTGAATTTTTATTAGTTCAGAAAATTCCTAATAAATGGATTTTATCAAAACTGGATCAATATTCTTCATCATAATTTGAAATGTAAAAGATTCTGGATATTTGCATATTATATTCAGGGCGTTTAAAAAAAAATGTTCAAGCACTGATTTGAAGTCATGAGATTTTGCGCGCATGTTCTATTGTCCAGTACCTCTATTGGACAATCTTTATCGAATTTGGCATCGATAAAAACCGTTTTCTCAGCTTTTATAATATATGAATATATTTCATACCATTTTAATGACAGACTTCTGGCGAGTGAATCGTCTATGACCACAGAATTTTTAATTCTGATATATGTATTCTATTGGAATAGAATTACAAAAAAAATTACGCCTCAAGTAACTCCAGGATAGGAGTGATAGGACATTCACGAACTTCCGCGAATATTAGTGGGTCGGCATTCTACAAGTAATCACCGAGTTTTAAGTGAATCAGATTTGTATATTTTGAGTTATAGAGGAAATAACAACAAAATTTCAGATGAATATTACTCCAAAACCATAAAGCAGATTTTGCCAATTAACGAACTCAAATGTCTCATGCAGATGCGCAACCTACCCTGGAAATTGCACTCTTTCCGTTCTGAAATTATCGTGAGATAATTTATTATTTTTCGTTATTTTTTAAATTTTCTAGAGGTAGAGTCTTCACGAAATTTCACACACGTCTTTATGTCGGTCTACTACAACTAGTTAGCAAGTTTCAATTCGATCAGGTCTGTTTTTTTTTTGAGTTATCGTTATCCTTATCTCTTTTCGTTCAAATGTTTTCGAGGCCACGATCGGATCTATATTGTTAGAGACCCGAGCAGCCTTGTGTGAGTTCAGTAGCTGGATGGGTGATCCTTTCCTCGTTACCTGTCGAATGAAAAGAGATAGGGACTTGCAATTTTCAGGGTAGGTTGCACATACCAATGGGAGAGTCAAGCTCGAGTTTGGGCAGAATCGGTCTATCGGTTTCCGAGTTATTTCCACCTGGAATACATATTATTGCCTCGATATATCAATAAATATAGACTCGATCGAATTGAAGCTTGGTATCTAGTTGTACAATATCGACATAAGGGCGTGTGTAAAAATTTGTGAGAACCGTACCCTAAAAAATTTTTAAAAATTTAGGAAAAAAAAATTGGTTCAAGCACTGGCGTGAAGTCAGGAGCTCTTGCGCGTATGTTCTATTGTCCATTCTCCTGTATTGGATAATCTTAATTGAATTTACTATGGACAATATATATAATTTACCACGGTAAATTCGATTAAGAGTGTTTAGGATACAGCAATACATACACATACATACACATATAGCAATACAGTAGCATGGACAATAAAACATACGCGCCAAAGTTCCTGACTTTACGTCAGTGCTTGAACCAATTTTATTTTCAATTTTCTATAAAAAATTTTGTTACTCAAAAAAAATCAGGTATGGTATATCGGACGTATTTTGATGAATCGAAACAGATATCTTCAGATCAGAGATGCTGCACGGGGTTTTTTGTTCTCTACTGAATGGAGGTATTTTTGTCAAATGGATTTGAAACCTAAATGCAATACTACTTGGAGAAACCTATCCGTTTTTTGACGAGGGAATCCACATTGAAGAAATATATCCCCATCAATATTTTTAAATTTCAGCAAATTTTGTAAAGAATAGTTACAAATCACCACACTCACGGGCAGAAAGGGTTTTTTTGCTGAGGTTTTTCCCTAAGCTCTTGTATCATACGTTGAACAACACACGTGTCTGTCAGAGAAGCACTTAAAAGGCGGGGTGTCAACAATACCATAATAAAATGGATGTATGACGTGCTGACAACGAGGACAGCTGAGACATTGGGGGGAAATCAACCCATCTCTGTCAAAGCCACTCGCGGGACACCTCAAGGGGGGGTATTATCTCCCCTCCTATGGAGCCTGGTAGTAGATGAACTACTACACAGGCTAACGGAGCTTGGCTTCGAATGCGTAGGCTATGCTGACGACATAGTTCTAATAGTGAGAGGCAAATTCGAGGGCATCTTATGTGACTTACTACAGGAGGGCCTCAGAATTATTGAGCAGTGGTGCCAGTCGGTGGGGCTGAGTATTAACCCAACCAAGACCACAGTAATTCCATTCACCCGGAAAATAAATCTTCCAGCCATAAAATCCCTCTCCTTAAATGGAGAAGTGATTGACTGGAAGACTGAAGTTAAATATCTGGGAATAACTCTGGATAGAAAGCTTCTGTGGAACAAGCATGTGGATATCACTGCAAGTAAAGCAATAAGAGCTCTGATGGCGTGCAGAAATCTATCCGGTAAGACTTGGGGCTGTAGCCCTAAAATACTGCGATGGATGTACGTCATGATTGTGAGACCAATAATTACCTATGGGGCAGTAGTCTGGCATGCCAAAGCAGATCAGACAACTACTAGGAAAGCGCTTGACAAAGTGCAAAGGCTAGCTTGTGTGTGCATCACGGGAGCTATGAGAACGTGTCCAACCAGGGCACTTGAGATCATCACAGATCTCTCACCTCTGCATCTAGTGATTGAGAGGTTAGCCCATGAGGCCACCCTCAGAATATCTAAGGAAGGTACAGGAACTGAGAGGATTAAATGCCAGAGAGCCTGGACCTCTCTGACTAAGTACATCCCATCAGTGAACCTTCCTAGTGATGCAATGGTCAAAAAAGTAAGCATTGAGAAGAACTTCACCACGATGATAAGTAGAAAGGAAGAATGGGAAAGGGAGTTCACCACCCAGACTTTCAAAGAAAATACCATAAAATGGTACACAGATGGCTCAAAAACCACGACGGGAGCTGGCGCTGGGGTATATGGGACAGGCACCAAGTGCGCACTGTCGGTAGGCTCCCGTTTGAGTATCTTCCAGGCAGAATTACTCGCAATCGAAAGATGTGCAGATATTAACCTAGAAAGAAAATATCAGAAATGCGACATAGCAATCCATTCGGATAGTCAATCTGTTATCAAAGCACTGAGCTCCCATGCCATCGATTCAAAGTTGATATGGGAGTGCCGAAGAAAACTAAATGAAATTGGCAAGAAAATAATAAGGTCTTTTTAGTCTGGGTCCCCGGTCACTCGGAGGTCAAGGGGAACGAAGAGGCCGTACACTTGCCAGAAAGGCAGCACGAACTCCTTTTATCGGCCCAGAACCTTTCTGCGGTATAGGAAAATGCACCTACAAGAAAGAGTTTCTGGAGAAGGAGGAAACCAAAAGAGAGACACTCTGGCGGAATCTTCCAGGTTTGGTTCATTCCAAAAAGTTCCTTAGGAACTTTAAAGAAGTGAGATCGAAAAGGTATCTGGATCTCTGCAAGAATAAGTTACACCTGGTCACTGGCTTCCTCACAGGACACTGTCGCCTCAGGAAGCATTTGATGAGAATAGGTTTATCAGATACTGACGAGTGCAGATTCTGTGGGGAGGAGGAAGAAACTCCTCTTCACCTTGTTACAGAATGCCTCGCCATTGCAAGTCAGCGAAAGGAATGCTTTGGACAGGAAACTTGTAGGAGTGAAGACATAATATCCTTGAAGCCTTCCCAGATATTGAGGTTCATTTATACTCTGGAACTGGAGGGCGAGCTGTAGATGGCGTAATGGTGAGAACAGCTCTGTTGGGGGGCACAATAGATCTCAAGGTCGCGGTGCAACGTAACCCCCTTATCAATAATAATAATAATAATAATAATCATACGTTGAATTGTATGGTACCCCGTTACACCAACCTCTGCTAACACATATACAGCTCTCAGTCAAAAGAATATATATATATATATATATATATATATATATATATATATATATATATATGGAATATGATAACAACCTCCAACAGTCATATAAGATACACAATTTCAATGATTTCATAGAATTTTCTCGATATTTTTGACTTATATCACAGTTTAGATATCGCTGAAATTTTGCAAGAGCCTTCTGAACCTCATTTTATAGACAAGTTCTAGATATATATTGTTGGAAGCATTGTGAAAAAAATGTTTTTTCCTGGAAGCCAAATTACCTTGGGCAAGTTCCTGACTGAGTGACCGTTCTTACTATAAATATGAACAAGCGCGCCAAAGATCATGACTTCAGTGCTTTTCCAAATAATTTTTTGAGAAGTTCTTTCTTTATGTTATCTCAGCATTCATTTGAACAAAAATTCGATTAATTTTTCGTCCAATCCATTCTTGGTGTGTTTTATTATATTTTTCATTTGAGTTCATTTATGAGTCCTGATGATGGCGTTTTTATTCAAAATTAATAGGCTATTTATTGAACTACTATATCCAGGAAAACCGTTAGTCTCTACCTATTATGCTAAACTTGATACACCTGAAACAACTGATACATTGTTGTATGTTATATTTTAAAGATTTTTGGAAATCGAGATTTCTGATCAGGGTCTTAGAATTTTTTCCTCGATGAATATTTCACGTTTTTGGTGCTCTTGTTCCTCGGAACAGAGTGCTTATCAATTTGCCGAAATGTCTGTAATTTTCGAATTTTTTGCTGAAAATGGTCTTAAACGATTTGGTTCGACTCACTGATCAAGAATCCATGGTCGAAATCGATTCTGTCCGTCCGGCCATCCGTCCGGCCGTTAACACGATAACTCTCGATCAAAAGGAGTGAGAGGATTTAAATTTGCAGGGTAGGTCAGGAGCGTAAATATCTCAGACGAGTTCGTTGACGGGCAAAATCCATCAAGGGGTTTCGGAGTTATGGCCGGTTTTATTAAAAATATTTTTTATGAATATTTCCGATATCGATCACTCGATCTATCTGAAATTAAGCATGAATTTGTAGAATAATGACCTCCATATGCATGCGATGTTTTGTATTGATCGGCTAGGCACAAAGTGTCAAAAATAATTAAAATTTTGTTTCTACAATAACTCTCGAACAAAATGGGCTAGGCAGTTGAAATTTTCAGAGTAGGTTTGGGAGATAAATATCTTGGTTGGGTTCGTTATTGGGCGAAATCGGCTTGATGGTTTTAGAGTAACGAAAAAAAAAATATCTTTTACAAGACAAATTTCAAATTCAGTTTTTTTTAAGATGCAGTTTCACCATTTAAAATCATTGATATAATTTTAAACTCTAACAGGATAATACTTTCGGAGATATGATTTCTCGAAATTTCAATAATGAATCGTCCTTCTATGTTTTCACAGAATGCTGTACTTAATTTTTCTATCTATGCATTATCATATGATCTGTTTTCTTACAACTCATCTTATTTTCCTATGAGAGATAAATGTCAAAATTATTTTTGGTTCGTTATTCTTGATATGAAATACCCTTCCTGTTCTTTGGAACAGGAATCATACTTTGTTTTATAAAACAAAGTATGATTGAATGCAAAATGACCAATGAAATAACCTCAGCTATACTACTTTTGAGGTAATAATATAATACCATTGGATAATCCATAAGATGATGGAAATATATTATTCGGTAAGATACATAATCAAATTGGGTTCATAATATCTCCAGTAAAAACAAAACTGCAATGTTATGTAAGTTTTAATTGATATAATATAATATTCGCAGAGTAGATTTGAGGAATGAATATCTGGGATAAGTTCGTTATTGGGGAGAATCGGTCTGTTTGAATTTAATTTCTTTCATGATTCAGTTCTATGGTAAGAATCTATTTATATCATTCCTAGAGAACAATTATTTCGGAGATATGATTTGTCCAAGTTTGAACAAGAGCGCCAAAGCTCCTGTCCACAGGGCTTGAACCAATTTTTAGATACATCAGATTGGGTGAATAGTTTTTGAAGTTACAATTTTTCCAATTTTATAAAAAAATAAAAATCTCGGAAACTGTTGATTTTCAGTTATTAATAAATATGGCTCAAACGACAGCAAATGATCCATTCTAACACCACCTCCAAGGTTCACGTCTAATTTGAAACCAGCCTGTATATGCATCTGAATAACTGTTGTCCATACTCCTCACTAAATAACTGTTCTTCACAATCCTCTGACACTGACATTTGTGAATTATCACTTATAATACCACAAGAGCTTCAAAATTATCGGGTATTTTTCCCGATAGGTTCGTTGCAAACAAATGAAGGAGTCAAGTTTTTCAGGTTAAAAAATCACGAGCGCGAAGCGCGAGTGATTTTTCCTGAAAAACTTGACGACTTTATTTGTTTGCAGGGAACCTTGAGGGAAATGCCAGATAATTTTGAAGTAATATTATCAGTATAATACCATGTAGGTTGTACCACGTGACGTCGAATGGTGCAATTCTATTGGTCGATATTTGGGTCGGAAAAATAATCAGAATGATTTTTTCGTTTTGAAGCATTAAAAAAAATGTAATTATCGGAAAAATTCTTGCGAGGATTAGTTACTTCAGCTTTATTGTTGTTTTATATTATATTACATTATACCGGGTGGCGCAAATTAATCGATCAGGCCAAATTTCTCCGTTGGTACGCAAGGGGGAAATCCAATGATGATGTCAGACTTGACTTTGACCTTGACCTTGGCGGTCATTCTGGGGTCAAGTTTGAAATTACAAATGGGAACATATATTTTTGACCACAGATTCGTGACGAGCGGAAAATTTCACGTTGGAATGACCTATCGTGTGCTGAAAATTTTCCCATGTGAGAATCTTTCTGAGGCAGAAATCACGATAATTTTTTTAGTTCGAGATCGCGAAATTTTCAAATTTTTTCTGAATCAAATATCAAGAAAGTATTCAAACCATGAAGTTGACAAAATTTTGATGTGTACTTGGAAAAATTTCACGATTACGGACTTGAAGAGATTTTGAGTCCGTACTTGAAATAATCAAGCCCTTTTTGCGAACAGGGGGTGATGAACTGCCGGTTTCTCCTTAATGACCACCGAACATCAAGTACGATAGGTCATTCCAACGTGAAATTTTCCGCTCGTCAGGAATCTGTGGTCAAAAATATATGTTCCCATTTGAAATTTCAAACTTGACCCCAGAAGGATCGCCAAGGTCAAGGTCAAGGTCAAGTCTGACATCATCATTGGATTTCCCCCTTTATTTTACAAATATTTTATTCGACCTTTTTTTTTCGCCGGAGCGTACCAACGGAGAAATTTGGCCTGATCGATTAATTTGCGCCACCCGGTATATCGGTTAACTTTCAACTTAACCTGAATAATATGGGCACCAGTTCTGCAAAATAAGTCTATAAGTACCATATTTAGTTCATCTAGAACCGCCATAGCTATTAAATATCGATTTGAAATCTTTTAAACAAATTGCTCTACCCTTTTAAAAATGATATGACCACAGAAATTAAATTTCTTATATTATCAATTGAAACTGCGTGAAGAAATTTTATCGACTTCACGACAAAATTCAAAAACCGTTGACAAGTTTGTGGTTCGAGTGTAATACAGTGGACCAGTACATTGTAATCGTTGTAATATTCCGATATTTCTCCAATATCTCCAACAATATATATCCGTACAAGTGTAAATCTAGAATATGGCTGTAAAATATGGTGTTGAAGGCTCTCGCCATATTTCAACGATATCTGACACGGATATTTTCTGAGATGTACATTTTTTATTTATTGTCTATTCATACGATACTCTCTGAAAACAATATTTTACATGGATACAACCGAAACCACTATGCGGGTTTTGCCGTTTAACGAACGCAACCGGTTAATTTGGACTCCAAGTCTACCCTGCAAATGTAAACTCTTCAACTTATTGCTCTCTGGAGTAATCGTGCTCAGACGGCTGGCCGGAAGAAAAGAAAAGAATTAAGTTTGACCTCGAATTCTTCAACAGTGAGTTGAAACTAACCGTTTGAGACCATTTTCAGTTAAAAATCTGACATCAAAGTCGTTTTTCTAAACAAAAAACTCTTATGACAGATGTAAAAAATGAGGACTTTTCGAACTTAGAATTAATAGGCAGGGGAACAAGCGCTCCAAAAATGAAGGTCCTGCCACGTTAGTGCTTTTATATATTTTTTCAATTCAGAAAATTCAAGAAAATTCTGAAACTGAATCATTTTTGCGCGTATGTTCTGGGGAACATCGCGTTATCATTTTGCCCAAATGTCTATAATTGAGTTCGACTCCCTGATCAAGAATTCGAGGTCAAATTTGATTCTGTCCGGGGATCGCATTTACCATGGTAAATTCGACTAAGAGTGTCCAATACAGGAGAACAGACAATATAATTCACCATGGTAAATTCGATTAAGAGTGTCCAATACAGTAGAATGGACAATAGAAAATACGCGCAAAAGCTTCTGACTTCACGTCAGTGCTTGAACGAATTTTTATTATCTAACTTAGATGTGAATTATTCGCTATCATCCATGAAATTACTTATTACCCTGGCTATTGTCACATTGTTGACGTCGAAATTCGAGATATCAATTTGAATTTTTCTTCAATTGACTTACAAGTACATCCTGATAGTTCTGCCACTGATAAAATTCCATTGATTATCATAGGCTCCAATATAATTAAGACGAACTATAGAAAGATAAAGTATTCTGTCACTCACTAAACAAGAGTTTAAGGATATCGCTGGTGTTATCACAAAGCAACTGATAAAGGGTATTTTACTTCAAGGCATATATAGGACACTCATAAATAATTACATCAAATAGGAATAATTATAAGTTGATCAATATTTGCACGTTTCAGCAAAGACCACATAGAATTCTTCAAATGTTCTTTGTTGAGATACAAAGCACACTGCCCTCTCAATTCACTTATGTATGTAACAAATAATTATTATTGCACTTGATTGATTACGTATTCTCTTGATGGAAATTAGTTTTCAATAAAAAAATCAAAGAACTAAATATAATTGAACTCGTAGTACATAGCAATGGTTTCAATCCCTCATAAAAAAATTATATCGTTAGTTGAATTATATGAAACTCAAACTATTTATGGAATCGAACCCGATAAATTCATCAAAGTCACAGCCAAATTTTCCAAAATATTACCTAACTTTCATATTCTTGAATTAGACAGAAGAAATCATTAAAGGATACTGTGGGAGGTATACTCATTATTAAAAGGTTTCTTTTTCGATTTTCTCTCCCAAACTCTAAAAAATATGTATAAAATAAAAATTAATTATTTTGTGATTTGCTTCTGCGTAAGAAACACAAAATATTTGTCAGAAGCAATCAATCGAACAATGTTGCCTAACAAACAACAACGAAACAACATCAAAGAAGGAACAACTATATCGCAACGTTTCGGAGTCTATATCAGACTCCTTCGTCAGACACTTAACGAAAATCTTCACAATTATTTTGTTGACAGTCATTCTGAAATTCGGAGTTTGCGAGAGAAAACTCAGAAAGAAACCTTTTAATAATAGAAAGAAGAAATTCACATACGATATAGATTCATTCATTATCTACGAATAACCGATTATTCAGATGCCATGTCATCGTTTGAGTAACTCGCGATATGTGGAATATAAGAAAATACTGTTTACTCCATTCATTACATTCTACGACTCTGATTTCATGAACAACATACATGACCCAACGAAAATTGGGTGATCCAAATTTTAGACCACCAAAGAGTTTAAATTTATCAATCTTTTATTTCATATCTCTTTAAAGGGCAATTTTTCTTGAAAACCAAAGAATAGACAATAATGAAATCGAGTAGATATTATATGCGAGTAAGAGAGCATTGAAACAAATGTTTGGTGGTTTACCCCTATGTTTGCAAAGGTTAAGAAAAACCACTACTCTAATTAGTTTCACAACGTTTTTGTTTTAATGCTTCTATTGCTATTCTATTATTTAACCGTGTATAAATCAATTTGTACCTATAGCTTGATTCATTCAGAACGAATAAGTTCTCTTGTAATTTTTTGCTAAATTCCACGGTCATTTTGTTATGACAACTAATTAGTTTGGATTAACGTCCATTTTCAATTATTGTTTGGTACCTGCAATCATTTTGATATTTTTTTCACATATTCATCAAGATGGCAGTAGGTATACACAAACGCAGAAATGACCGATGTGCATTTTGTTCACGGTTGTAAACTCTCTAGAAGCATTCAGAAGATATGCATAAATGTACCCTGAACATGCGGCACCACATCACACTTTATTTACACGAAATCACCAACGAAAACGAGAAAGTGGTATATTTAAAATAAATTAAAATGATTGTGATCGCCAACGCGAAATTAGAATTCTGTCAGAAGAAGAAGCAGTGCCAAATCTTATCAACGAGCAACTTGACATCAGTATTAGGCAAATTGCTTTTCAATAACTAATTAACCATATATTGCCACGGTATTTTTTGAATCATCTCCAACTCTCCACTTGGATGTCGGGAACGATTGAACAAATTCCTCAATATTTGGAATAGGTCATATTAACAGACCAAGGTTAATTTTTCTAGAGATCCAATAATGAATTTCCATAAAAATCACATATGGGCTGCTGAAGACAGAACCCATTTAGTTGGACTCCCCAATGAAGAATTCGAGGTCAAATTTGATTCTGTCCGGCCGTTGCCACGATAACTTGAGAACGAAAAGTGCTAGCGACTTGAAATTTTCAGGGTAGGTGGCGCATCCCAATACGACGGACAAGTTCGTTGATGGGCATAATCGGCTCAGAAGTTTCTGAGTAATAATTTTGTTTTCAACCAATATAAATCCGATCGAATTGAAACTTGGTGAGTAGTAGAATATGAACCTAAGCACGTTTATGAAATTTTGTGCGAATCGTATGGCTAGAAAATTATTAAAAAACATTTTTGTTGTCACGATAACTTGAGAACGGAAAGAGATGGCGGCTTGAAGTTTTCAAGTTAGGATGTGCATCAGAACGCGACATTTCAGTTAGTTTATGAGCATAATCGGCCTAACGGTTTTAGAGTTATAGCCATCTGAAATTTGGTTGTTTTTTGTTCCTCATTAACTCGAAAAATTCTAAACCGATTAAATTCAAACATGGTTGTTAGTTGTAGAATGCCAACGCGAAAATACTTGCAAAATTTCGTGAGGTTAGTATTTGTAGAAAATTTTTAAAAAATCATTGAAAGTTGAAAAAAAAATTCTATATATCCGTATCTATTCATTTGAAATTGCTGAAATTTTGCAAGAGCCTTTATGACCTAACTCTACTGCCAAGTTTCAAGATTTAACACGATCGGTTAAATATTGTTGGAGATTCGAGCAGCCTTGTGTGAGTTCAATAGATGGGTGACTGTTGCCTCGATAACTTTCGAACGAAAGCAGATAGGGACTTGCAATTTTCAGGGTAGGTTGCGTAGCCGAATGGGAGGGTTGAGTTCCTTTTTTGGGCATAATCGGACTAACGGTTTCCGAGTTATGCCCACCTGGAATATTATTTCCTTGAAACTCAAAAAATAAATAATCGATCGAATTAAAGCCTTGTAACTAGTAGTAGAAAATCAACATGAAGACGTGTTCAAGATTTGTAAGAACCGTACCCCTAGAAAATTTCTCAAAAATCACGAAAAAAAATTGGGTGAAGCACTGACGTGAAGTCAGAAGCTTTTGCGCGTATGTTCTATTGTCCATTCTTATGTATTGGACACCCTTAATCGAATTTACCATGGTAAATTATGTTGTCCATTCTCCTGTATTGGACACTTAATTGGACAACATAATTTACCATGGTAAATTCGATTAAGGGTGTCCAATACAGAAGAATCGACAATAGAACATACGCGCAAAAGCTTCTGACTACAATTTTTATATATTTGCTACGTTCATTATTTGTCGGTGGGATATCCGAAATCAAACAAAACAGGAACTTGTTTTCTTCAAACCCAGGAAATTGAATTACAGTTTCGGAAACCGAAATGAATTTTCTCTATTTCAGTATCGTAATGAGTCCATTCCAGCACTGAAAACAGTGCTGGAATGAGTCTATTCCCGCATTGTTTCTAGTTATATTTTTCGTTTTGTGGTAGTCAGCACTGATTTTCGATCCTATAGAATTTCAACACACATCAATTGACAATACAATATAATCTGGATATAGTGAAATAATTGTTGAGGAAAAGCTTTATTTTCATTAAAGAATATGGTACTAGAAATTTCCTTGTTGCTAATTTTTGATCATTCATGCTATTAGGAAACTGTTTTAAATCTGATCTCCATGCCCTACGTACGTTTCAAATTCAAATTCCGTAATCTGTCAACTTTCGTAACAGTCACACCAACTACCAAGATACAATACAAAAGTCACTAGGATGTATAATTCAAATTTTTCATTAAATTTTAACAGTATTTTACAAACCTTGCCTGAAATAGAGGAAATATCGTCTAATACTCGTTGCAGAAGGCAATTCCAACACTCATGCGTTCGAAAACTCGCTCCTTCGTCGCTCGTTTTCGAATTTCGCATTCGTGTTTTAATAGGAGCCCATTCTGCAACTTGTTTTTGAATATACTATTCCAGCGTGAAGGCATTTAGCATTTAGCAAGAAGAGTACGACATCTATCTTTTCATATATGGATTTCAGGTGTGTCCGCATGTTTTACGTTTATTGAACATGTGACTATATTTTAATTTTAGTGTTTATCGTATAGATGTCATTAATGTGCATTGTGTAGTTTTCCGATATTTATTCTGTATCCCGTTTACAATTTTATCATCGTTGTTGACGTTTCTATATTTTTTTGGTAGGTTATAGCTTGATTTTTAGATCTTTCAGTTCGTTTGACGCCTTTGTTTTTATAATGCCTGATGATGGCAAGTTCTCTTGCCAAAATGCATTGCATCCTGTGAAGGAATAAATCATTTTCAAGTAGAGCAGACCTTTATTCGGATATTCTTATAAAACTTATCCGATCGAATTGAAACTTGGTTAGTAGTTGTAAAATATAAACCAAGGGACGTTTGTGAAATTTTGTGAGAAACGTATCGCTCGAAAATTTAAAAAAAATTATTTACGTCACGATAACCTAAGAACGGAAAGAGATAGCGACTTGAAATTTTCAGGTTAGGTTGAGGTTCTGAATACGCCATTTGATTTCGTTTATAGGCATAATCGGCAAAATTCTTTTGGAGTTATACCCATCTGAAATTTGGTTGTTGTTTCCTCAATAACTCGAAAAATACAAAACTGATCCATTTCAAAGATGGTTATTACTTGTAGAATGGCAACGCGAAAATTCCTGCAAAATTTCGTGAAGATCGTATCACTAGAAAATTTTTGAAAATTAATTTACCATGGTAAATTCGATTGAGAGTGTCCAATACAGGAGAACAGAAAATATAATTCACCATGGTAAATCCGATTAAGAGTGCCCAATACAGGAGAATGGACAAGAGAACATACGCACAAAAGCTGCTGACTTCACGTCAGTGCTTGAACCAATTTTCTTTCTAAACTAATCGGCTTCTGTGGGAGAAAAACCAAACAACATTTTTCATCAAAACTGACTTGTTACAAAAATAAACGGAAACTTTTTGTTAGAAAAATTGATTTATCCATTTTTATGAAGATTACAAAATGTTAGAAGTCTTGTTCCTTTATTTTTTCACTAGACTTTGAAAAATCTCGGGAAAACTGCTAGATGGATCAATTTGCCGATTTACTGGGCCATGTTGATCAAAAATTTTGAAAGGTGCATTGAGCTGTAAATATTCCTAGAGGCCTC